>OW028748.1:30007500-31207500 GCA_932294355.1 Aporophyla lueneburgensis | reverse complement strand
CCCAGAACAACAGAAATCCTTTGATGAGTTAAAACATAAAATAACGACCGCTCCTATTCTTCAATATCCCGACTTCTCTAAGCCCTTCGTGCTAACGACCGACGCGTCTAATTTCGCTGTCTCTGCAATTTTATCTCAAGGGAAAATTGGTCAAGACCTACCAGTCTCATACGCTTCTAGAACTCTTAACAAAGCGGAAGGAAACTATTCTACTACTGAAAAGGAATGTTTAGCTATCATTTTCGGTACGAAAGTCTTTAGACCTTATTTATATGGTAACAAGTTCATCGTAGTCACTGACCACAAACCACTACAGTGGTTATTCAATTGCAAAGACCCTAGTTCGAAATTAATTCGCTGGCGCTTAAAGTTAGAAGAATTTGACTACGAAATAGTTTATAAAAAGGGCAAGATGAACTGTAACGCCGATTCCCTGTCTCGTAACCCAATACTAACCATTGATCCTAATGTCTCTACTACTTCTGAAACTTATGAAAAATATTTACAAGTTAGTCAACAACGTAATAATTCCTATGACACTGTTATAGAGGAACATAACGATTCGTTACTTAAAACGAAATGTAAAATGATTACGTATCCTTCTGCTATCGATTTAGACGACTCAATTCCGTACTGCTCTGAAATTCTACAGCTTTCTAAGTTTGATGAAGACTTACCTGATATACGTACTTTAGAAAGAGAACTATACGCGTTTCAAAGTACGTCTAATGAAAAACACGTTTTCACACACCTATTCTTACGTGTCCATCATTATGACGAAATGAGTTATAAAGATATTTTTAATATGTTAAGAGACTATCGAGAAATGATAACCGCGTGGTATTCCGAAGAAAAGGAATTTGCTATTTCCGATTTCCAAGACCCATTCACGAAGTTATCGTTTACCAAATTGTACAATATTATAGGATTTTTATTCCATAACACGGGTGTCAAAGTTCATATCTATCACAATAACATACTATTTCCTACTCCCGCGGAGGTTCCCCGTATATTAAAAGATAACCATGACTCACCTTCGGCAGGACATCCGGGTATTTCTCGCATGTACGATAGGTTAAAAACACTCTATTGGTGGAAAAACATGCGTCAAGACATAGAAAACTATGTCAAGAGTTGTAAGTCCTGCCAAATCAACAAACCACTACGTCAAACAAATCGCGCACCTATGATAATCACATCTACGGCCACAAAACCCATGGAAAAAGTATTCTTAGACGTAGTAGGACCATTACCAGAAACTCACGATTATGGGTATAAGTTTATACTTACGTTGCAAGACGACTTAACTAAGTATTCGCAAGCGTATGCAATGTCAACATGTTCCGCAGAAGAAACTGCTCAAAACTTTGTACTTTTCATTTCTCATCTAGGTATCCCTAGAATGATCGTAACCGATCAAGGAACCAATTTTACATCCGATGTTTTAAAACAATTAGAGAGATTATTCGGTATTAAACATATCTTCGCCTCTCCTTATCATCCACAAACGTGTGGCGCTCTCGAAAGAAGCCATGCGACTTTAAAAGAGTACTTACGATCATACATCGAAGATAACCAACATACCTGGAGCTTATACTTACAAACTGCTATGATAGCGTACAACACTAATGTACATTCAACTACCGGCTTCCAACCGATGGAATTATTGTTCGGATTCAAGCCTTACATGCCTCAAAGTGCTGACACCTTAGACCTAAACACCTATACAGACTATATTCGTGCTCTTAATCATAGATTATTTTATAGTAGACAAAAAGCCTTGCAGAATATAGAATCATCTAAAGAAAAATCCAAACAACGCTTCGATGTTCATGCTAAACCCGTGACGTATAAAATAGGTGATATGGTATACTTACGGTGTCATCATAAACAAAACAAGGCGATGTCACCTATATGGAAAGGGCCTTTCAAAATAGTCAAGATCAATGGTAACCATACAGTCACACTTTTAATTAATCGAAAACATGTTCGTCATCATTACGACGAAATTAAAATCGCAACAGATGACTAGCCTTATCTTTTCTATTTCAGGTTAGTACTTCAGCCGTCTTCGAGCTACAAATTCGTTACTCCAATCGTAGGTAGTCCAGGTCTATACTTTGACCAACTATTGAACGTTAAGTTCACAAACGATCATTGGAATGTCGTAACCTACTTAGACATTAGCCATATAAAGCCACATTTAGATAAAGTCGAAGCTCTAATCAAAGAAGTCAGCAATTTCTGTGTTACTAGCTCTTCTAGTAAAGTCCAACTAGAATGTACTAATTTACTATCGCCGTTACAAAATCAACATCTTAATAATGTTCGTAAGTTCCTGTCGATATCTTACCTAGTTCAAGATCAAAAACCAAACCGTTTTAAACGAGGACTCATTGACGCTGGCGGCTCTCTTTTAAAAACAATCTTCGGAACTTTAGACTCTGACGATGCCTTAAAGTTCTCGGACGCTATCACGAAAGTACAATCAGACGAAAAACAGCTGACTCACTTAATGAAAGATAATATTCACGTTATTCAATCTACTATTTCAACCTTCAATAACACAATGTCAAAAGTAAATAAAAATCAAAACCAACTAAATCAAAATTTAAATACTATTCGCATAGCATTTGAACAATTATTGAATTCAAGTGATAAGTTAGAAATAAAAAATAATTTAATAATGCTAATGAACTCCTTGGAAAGTATTACCATAGCCTTGTCCTTTGACATTGATGACGTCAACAACGCTATCTTATTTAGCAAGCTCAACATTCTTCATCCAGCTGTTCTCAGTCCCTATCAGTTATTCCAAGAACTAGACCTACATAAAGATAAGCTACCTAAACACTGCGAACTTCCTACAAGTTTATCTTTAGAAAACATACATGTTATTATTGACATATCTGATTTAATTTGTTATTATCATCTTAATAAGATTATCATTATAACTAAAATTCCGCTCGTCCTTCCACAGATATACAACCTTTACCATAATGTTCCTCTTCCAGCTCCTTACGATGTTAACAAACCTGATACTTATATACTCATTGCTCCAAATAAACCTTATGTGGCTGTAACAATAGATCGTATGTTCTATTCACTATTAGAGTCAGTGGATAAGTGTCAAGTGATTCATAATGAGTGTTATGTGTGTTCTTTAGGAAATGTGTACTCTACAATTGCAAATCCAACTTGTGAAACAATAATCTTAACCGAAGCTATAAGTTCATTGCCAGACTCTTGTAATACTAAACTGTTACATGGCTCAATCGATGTATTTTTCAAGTTAAACAACAATAAATGGTTGTTCGTACAATCAGAGCCCGGAAAGGCTCATATTACATGTGAAAATGATCCTAGCAATTATGATGAGATCTTCTTCGGCACAGGCATGTTGGCCTTGCCAAAATATTGTGTAGCTTTCTTTAAAACTCTAAAGTTTACTCCTAATGACTATGTTATGTCTAATGTTACTAATCATATATCTAGTTTTAATATTATTGAAGACGATTGCTGCGACAATCAGAGAATAAATAAAACAGTACGACATCTCCCTTTTGTAAAGTTATCCAATGTTAACGACTTTGATTCTCTGTTACAAGCAAGTGTGCATTTAAATGAGTTTGAAAAGGAACTAAATAAGATTGAACAACCATCTCATCTACATAAATATAGTACTCACTACCTCTCGTTGACATACATTATCTCTACCATTGTCCTCATTTATCTTTTGTACAGATCTAAGAAGTTATTTTGTTCAACAAAACCTCGATATTGTATCCAAGTGTTTAATCAGTGTTACACTAAAAAGAAACAAACAGTTCAGTCTGTTCAGTCAGTAAATAATCGATTTGCCGAATCTTCTGACGAAGATGTTCAAGGATCATGTAAATCTTTGCCAACTCCGCTAAGACGTAATGTTATGACTTAGTTTCCCGACGACCCTATCAATTGTAATTCTTATTGTTATAAAATAGTTAACGTCTCGGTTAAATGATGATAATTGTATTAATACTATTTCTTATGTCTAATTCTAGTTTTAACCTAAGTTTACTAATAGTTACATTTAAGATACTTCTTATACTTACTTGAATCCTGGTTTGTAACCAAAACGAAGTTCAAAGTTTCATCTTAGATTTCTCATCACTCTTAACCGTGATGATCAATCTTATCGGGGGGGTTGTTATAAATTGTTAGACAGCCCTAAGCATATAAAATATAAACGCTGACGCCTCATAAGCGTCATGCGATGTTTCCCACAATGGTTGCACTTTTTGACACGTAGGCATCATGTAACGTTTCCCACAGTTGTCGCATTTTGTGACACGTTGGTTTCCGGTAGTCATACTCTGAACTTCGTGGCGGACACATTAAAATCGAATTATTGTTAAACATATTAATTTTCAATAAAAGTTTCTTTAAGGTTTCGAAATAGTCTTTTTTAAAAAGTGACTTTGGACCTACCCCGTAACAGTGCTTCGGTGGGTTCCTGTTCAGATGGTACGGAGCGAGAAGGCATGGGAAGCCGTCACGTCCTTCTGCGAAGCAGTAATGCTCGCGAAGGAGGAGGTGGGGCGCGTGAGGGAGTGGCAGTCTCTGCGCCCTCACGTCCCTAGCCATCGCAGGAGGAGACGCCCCGGGCGTCAGGAGTCGATAGCGGACTCCCGGCCACCGTAAGTGCGAGCTTGCGGGTGGCGAGCAATGGGTAGCTCACCGCCCGGTAAGGACCAGGCTCGGGCGGTAACGACGACGCGTAGTATTCCACGCGCGCCTCAAAGAGATGTCAGCAGAACTGAAGGGGTCTCCCAGGACCGATGCCTGCCAGAGTCGCGAAATTATTCGAAAGAGACACCGTGACCCTCGCACATGGGCAACTGAAGGAACACGGGTGGGTTTTAGTCAGTAAAAGTCTGACATGCCTTCTCGCTCCGCCCAAGAGCAGGAGACGTCATTTGATAATTTGCCATCCAAAAAAATAAAAAAAAATAAACCTATGTGCAACAAATAAACATATTTGTATTTGTACAGATACCAGTGACGTTGTAAACATTATTGTCTGGCCGTATTGGTAACGCTGGTTGAGGTAGACACGTAGATATAAGAGTGTCTGGGGAGCTGAGGCGGGATGCTCAGGAATTTGCTATTACATTTTTTACGAGGAACGTCTGCTGGCGTGCTGCCATTCTCTCACACTGCTCATTGCTGGCTGCTCACAGGTACAAAGAAACAAGTACTCGTCAGCGAAGGCACGCGAGCCAATAACAGCGACGTTTGCTCGACTCCGTATGCTAGAGCCGCCGCCGCCGCCGTCGGTACTCGAGCCAGACTTTTAGAAGGTCAATCTCATATTCAATTTCATACTCGTAATTAGAAACGTTCAAAATCTAGTTGCAGCTCACGTCAGCGACATACAATGTCAAAAACTTCACACAAATTGAAGAATTAAGGCCTATTTAGATACACGTAAGTGATTTCGCTGTAGCACTCGGTAGCTATATCGAATCGGTACGCAACATCGCTGTCGGTTTTACCTGACTACAGCAAAAAACAACCGACTTCCTTAAAAAAAAACACTACAAAGTCTAAAATAACTTTAATTTCGAAAGTCGTTGTCTTAGGATCTGTATTTAAGGTTTTTATGCCAGCGACTTCCGAAATTAATGTTATTTTTGACTTTGTAGTGTTTTTTTTAAGAAATTCTGTTGTTTGTTGTTGTAAAAAGTTTTTATTTTTAACTTTTTAGTTATGGTAGATACTCCGCACTAACCTAATCGCGTTATTCGTTCATTTGTCGCGCAAATACTTAATGCAAATTTAAGACTTATATGGTTTTCAAATGGATGTCCGAATGAAACCAAGCTTCCAAATAAAAAAAAATTATCATCAAAATCGGTTCACCCAGTCAAAATTTATGAGGTAACAAACATAAAAAAAAATTATAACAAAAAAAATACAGTCTAATTGATAATCTCTTCCTTTTTTTGAAGTCGGTTAAAAAGAGGTTATTTTTCTTTCGGTAAGTATCGGTATTCGGTATCGCTACCGAGTGCGATAGCGACATCGCTTAGGTGTATCGTACGTAGAACCCAGTGGGTGGTCTTACTACTAAAAGCAATATTTATAAGGCAACCTTTGTTTGTATAGAGTAGCTCGTTCATGTGGACTCCTTACCCTTCCTCCATGGCATGTGCGGACAGGAAGTGGGTTTCCTTACCCATTTGTAGAGGAACTGAGCTGTGGCCTATCAATAGCCTCTGGCCACCACATTGACCCTTGACAAACCAATAGAGCAACCTTTTCCTGTTTGTCTTGGTCTGCCCGTCGCAAATATTTTTGTAATAACAAGCATTCGGTCATAAGGATAGTAACATTAAGGCGTTAATAAGTTTTGATCTTGTTTCAAGGAACAAAATCAGTTGCCTATATGCCAGGGCCACGATAAGTCTTTCGAACAAATCCGCAACCCTGGCAGGTGTTGATAATACCTATGGAGTATAGTTATTGTATTCTAAACTTGGACTTTTAATCGTATTCAATAATTTGACAGTTCAAAGAAAAATAATGATAGCATACTAAAACTAATAGTGTTGGGGTAGTACAGACGCCAGCACATCAACTTACCTCAATCTGTCAAATTTCTTTAATAGATTTTCAACCTTATATCACAATAGTGGAAGGTTAATTTTCGATTGGTAAAATTTGACAGATTGGGGTGGCTTGACCTGCTGGCGTCTGTACCTAAACGATTTAGCGTAAAGAACGAATGATAAAAAAAGTTTATTTGAAAATAAAACTTTAAAAAATCTTTTTAAGATATGGAATATAAAGAATAATTAACAGTTTTTAATTACAGTTATATTATATCCTTTTTTAATTTGTTTTTTTTTACTTTAGTCATTTTATTTTCTTCTGGCAACCATAGACGATATATATATATATGTATGTATATATATCGATATAGCATATATCGTGTTTTTAAGCCAAGTTATTAAATATAAAGTAAAACGTTTGCATGTAAGTACATTATTTCAAGTTCATTCAATCTCGTTCATTCTTACACCATCTCACTATCTTCATTTTGTGAAAATCTGGTAACCCTCCGACTGTCAAGTTACTGAATACTATTAAAAGTCGAGGTATAGGTATATCGTTATTTATCATTAATGTACACAATATTTTAGGGGGGTGTGTAATAACAGCCGCACAGGCCGATCAGGTTAATCTACGCAAGCCGCGACTAGTCCGTAGATGGGTGACCATCTATAGATACTAGGACGCCCCTCCATACCTCGGAAAGAAAGTTAAGTCGTTGGTCCCGACTTGCAGTCGTTACGGGTTGTCAGACGCCCGAAAGTCTGACGCCTATTCATACCAGAGTGTTTTACCCAGTAACTGGGTTATGAAGGTCAAATAGGCAGTCGCACCGTGTAATGGATGTACTGGTATTCAGCTGCATCGGGTTAGACTGGAAGCCGAGTCCAACATATATTATGTAGTTGAAGCAAAACAACAACAACAACGTAGTTGGGCTGGGGGCTGGGCAAACGTTGATATAATTTATACAAAATATTGTAAACATAAATTAAGAGGCCTCTCACAAAATTAGAATGCTCGAGTTTAGGTAAAAGACGGCAATCTTATGTATGTGTGCGTAGCTATCCACACATGCACAATACAAACAGTGTAACGCGAGTGTCGAGCCGGTCTAAACAATCTTGAGCCGTTAGAATTATAATGCAGTATTTAGAGATTTATGAAAATACTTACTTTTATTTAGTCAGTCTAATAAATTTCTAGACTAATAAAAAATTACAAATATATGCTATGTAAAGTATACAATAAAAATAAAAAATTCAAACAATTACATATTGGTGCCGATTCTGTTGTACACCGTACTAAACTATCTCTAAGTTCCTTACTTTTAGCTATGAGAATTGTTACACTATTCTGCAAGAAATTATCTCTAAATGTAAAAAATATTTTGACACGATTAAAATCAAATTTGACAATCGCGACTCAACGTGATATTTTTTTTTCTTTTGGCTTCGCAACTTGTTACTTGTGTGCGTTACGCAATAAACTTGTTGAGAGACGACGGCGCGCGCAAGGGGGCAGCCTGGACGTGTTTTATATGGAACTAGCTTTTGCCAGCGACTTCGTAGCGTAACGTAGCGTAAGCGAGCGCTAAGAAAGGAAGTAGAATTGCACGGACGAAGTCACGGCCAAAAGCTAGTAAACTACAAAACTTCTTTATAAACCACATTTTTTGCTAATCTATTACTGTATGCCAAAATTATCAGACTACTGGGCGAGCTTACGCGAGAGCAAGCCACATAGAATTGCCCGTGTGAAAAACAGTTTTCTCTCAAGTCTATACCCACAAATTTTAATGTCTGCCCTTGTGATTCTGGTCATTGCAAAGCACTTGGAGGGGAAACTGTATTCGTTTGAATTCAAAGGGAAGATCATTCAGGATCAATACAAAATAGGTTAGTATTTCTCACCTTAGTATTTCTTTTGGTTTTGCCATATAATTCATTTGAAAAAAAAAATTGGTTTGGTTGTTTATTTTCATTGTTTTTTAATTTTTAAATTATATTATTTTTGTTCAGGAGTAATTTTGTGCAATGTTTTGTATAAATCTTCTTGTCTATTTTGTTTTATGTTTTTGTGCAATTTTTGTGAAATAGTTGTTGTTTTCGTAATCAGCGACCCAATAAATCATAAAAACGATACCCATGTTGATTTTCAGAATTTATCACCCCTTTTCTACCTTTTAGGGGTTGAATTTTGAAAGAGTCTGACACACGTGTTTACTCATTTATTGATAGGAAGTTTCGAATAAAATAGTTTAACTGATCTGGTTTCCCCATACAAACTTTCAAACCCTTTTTCACCCCCTTAGGGGTTGAGTTTTCAAAAACCCTAGGACACAAAATTGTTTATTTTTATTTTTTAACCTAAAAACAAAGTTTCAGGCTTGTAGCTCTAAAAATGACGGACTTCCATATAAAATTTTAATCCCTTTTTCACCCCCTTAGGGGGCGAATTTTCAAAAATCCTTTCTTAGCGGATGCCTACGTCATTACAACTATCTGTATGCCAAATTTCAGCGAAATCCGTTCAGTAGTTTCGGCTGTGCGTTGATAGATGAGTCAGTCAGGTTTGCCTTTTATATATTTAGATTTTTCGTTTTTCGTTTGAATTCTACAAAAAAAAAAAATTACCCACGTGTTGAGAGTTATATGTGTGGGGTTTTATAAAGGGAGTCGAAAATGTCATTATTTTTACGATAGGACACGCCATTTTTGAGATATAAGCAAAAGAAAAAAAAATACAGTACTGTTTTTGGACGTGAGGCGAGGCGTTGGTGTGAATTTTTGTTCATGACCACTAGTTGTATTCCACACCTTTCTAATCGCGATTAAAAATAGTCAGATTTAGTTAAAATAAATTATTTTAGTCAACATTTTTCTACAATTTATTAAAATAATGCTTTCATTGATAATAAACGAAAGTCTTATACAAAAAATAAAATGCGAAGAGTAGCAAAATGTTGTAGTCGTAGTATATTTTTGCGTTCACGATACGAGTACCCGAAAACTGAGACGCGGGAAAAAATGACACAGGTCCTGCCTCGTTGGGCGCTTGCGCCGTACTAAACGCTGCCCTTTTTTTTTTTGACACGGACTTCTCGTAGTTAGCCCGAAGGCTTTTACTACTTAAACGGGCTTTCCCTGCGGATGACTCTAGACGCGAATCTAAGGCCTCCAGCCAGGGGCTTACAAACTAAAGGAAAAACTACAAACTAAGCGACTAAGACCTAAGGGCACCCCCTGTGGGGTTTGGACCTCGGCTTAGGGAGTCACTGGTGGGGGGGATCAGCAAGGGATAGGCTGGATCTGGGGGGTCGTTAACTAAAGGCTCAGCGACGCGGGCTGGCTCATACAAGGGTCGGGGGGGACTATTTGCTAGTCGGGAGTGTCGCGACGACGGACCTCGGCGGCGAGGTCGGTATGACGGACGTTTCGGTTTAAGTAAGGTGCTGGTGGCCCTATTGCTCTCCTGGAGGAGGGTAATGGGGTCATCAGGGTCGGTTAGAATATGCCGCGGACGGCGGGTCTTGCTAATGCGGGAGGGGATGTAGTTGGCTGCCGCGACAACCAGAGGGTTGCGGTGGGTTGCGGCCCTATCGAAGAAACGCTTGGAGATGCGTTTCATGAATTGATGGATAGTCGGGAGTTTAAGGTCGAGGTGGAGATTAGCATTCCGAACGTACCAAGGCGAACCTGTGGCGTTGCGGAGAAAACGGTTTTGGAGGGTCTGCATCCTATGGACGTGGTGGGGTTTCGCGTGTGCAAAGACTGCACAAGCATAGGTCATAATTGGCCTTATGCACGCGGTATAAATGAGCTTTTTGCACCGAAGTGACATTTTGCTCTTTGGATTGAGAACGGGGTGTAGCCTACCGAGAGCGAAAGCGGCCCGCGAGCGGACCTTCTTTATGTGCTCAGAGAAGGAGAGATGCTGATCTAAGATCACGCATAGATATTTGGCTCGCTTCTCCCAAGGGATCTGCTTGCCGAACATGGATAGGGGGGTCGGGGGGCGGGGTTTGAGTCGCGGTTTCGTAAAGAGAACCGCCTGACTCTTGTCGGGGTTGACCTCGATTCGCCACTTCCTGAACCAGTCGGCGAGGTCGTCGACTGCGGCCTGGAGGTAGCGAATCAAGGCGTCTTGACTGCGCCCCGTGAAGTAAATGGCCGTGTCATCTGCGAACAGAGCCAACTGAGCCTTTAAACTTCTGGGGATGTCGCTAGTAAATAGCGTAAAAATGAGAGGGGACAAGACAGAGCCCTGAGGGACTCCTGCTCGGATAGGATGGGGGAAGGACAGTGCCCCTTCGATGCGATAGCGAAAGGTGCGGTTCGATAGAAAGTCTCGTAGGATGAGCACGAGACGGTCTGGCACTCCGAGTTGGTACAGCTTGTATAACAAGCCGTTGTGCCAGACCTTGTCGAACGCTTTCGCTATGTCGAAGAAAACTGCACCCGTGAACATACCGCGTTGAAAACCAACGCCTATATGTTCGACGATACGGTGCACTTGATGGACACACGAGTGTTGGGTTCGAAAACCAAACTTCTCGTTGGGGATGAGGCCCTTTGTCTCGGCGTAATCTCTGAGACGCTTATAAATAAGCCTCTCATAGATTTTGCCGAGCACGTTGAGCAAACTGATGGGGCGGTAGCTCGAAGGCTCCGCTTTCGGTTTGCCGGGCTTTGGGATGCCAATGACTGTGGCTTCCTTCCAAGCCTGTGGGAAAATATTGTTGCTCAGGGCACCATTGAAGATGGTACACATGAGCATGATCAAGTGCGCGGGGAACAGCTGGAACACCCTATTGGTGATACCGTCTGATCCGGGAGCCTTGCGGGGTTTGAGACCTTTGATGAGCTCGTGCACCTCGTCAGGTGTGACGGGGGGCAAGGGCTCATCTGGGTCCTCAACGGGCGGGAGTGAAGCTCTGCGCTCGACCTCAGCGTCGACCTCAGCGAGGTGATCTGGGTCTACTGGCAGTGAGCTAGGCGAGCATTGTGCCTCGAGGCTGTCGGCTAGGCACTCGGCCTTGTCGGCATCCTCGAATGCAAGTGTCGCATCGGGGCGGATCAGGGGGGGCATTGTGGTGACTTCTTTGGATTTGAGTTTCCTCTGAAGTTCCCAGAATGCCTGGTGGGTCGGTTCTAAATCGCCCAGCATCTTTTCCCAACCGGCAGAACGTAGCTCCTCAATGCGTGTCCTTACAGCACGCTGTAAGTGACGCAAGTGAGCCCTGTTCGCGTCGCAGGGAAAGTTGCTGTAGGCACGAACGGCCGCGTTCTTCTCATTCAGCAGAGCCCGTACATCGTCCGGAAGTTTCCAGCGTTGGTCTCCCAACTCTGGAACTTCCCTTGAACATTCGTTCAAGACCGATTGTACGTGCTCCGTGAATGAGTCGATCGCGGCCGTCGTGTCAGCGATTGAATCGAAGTGTTCCGGAATGGAATCTAAGTGAGGGACGTGGTGGCTTTCAGCTTTTCGCTGACTTTCCTCCAGTCCGTAATCACTTTAGTGGCGGGGGGTAGGGTGGGATCGTGGGAACCTAAGCGGGGGGCCAGGTGCATGACTACCGGCCTATGGTCGGAGTCGAGCTCGGGTATAGCTTCTATAGAATCTAGCCTAAGGCTGATATTCTTAAGAAGGGCTATATCGAGGACGTCTGCGACGTGGGTGGGATCATGGGGGAAATGGGTGGGGGTCATCGGGGCGATGACGTCAAAGTGGAGGGTGGAACAGAGGTCGAATAAGTGTCGTCCTCTAGTCGACGTCCTGGAACTGTTCCAGGCTGGGTGTTTGGCGTTGAGATCGCCCGCTATTATAACGGACTCACTCAAGCCAAGCAGTAAGTCGAGGTCGTCCGTGAGGAGTTGGTAATTCTCCGTCGAGGACTGAGGGGGAAGATAGGCCGATACTAATGTGATCGGCTGATGACCTGTCATTCCTAAATGACAGATCGAGACTTCTAAACGGGAGAGGGGAGAGGGTCCATGGGGATGCAGTACAGGGACTTCCTATAATAAATGAGGGTGCCGCCTTTGTGGCAGCGCGTCCTGTCATTGCGAACTAAGCGATAGTTGGCAATTTTCGGGTCGCGATGATTCGGTTTAAGGAAGGACTCTTGAATGAGTAGAATGTCTAATTGATGGTCGCGGAGGAAAGTGGCGATCTCATCACGTTGGTTGAGTATGCCATTGGCATTGAAAAAACCTAACTTTAGGGATCGGGGTTTGGTTCTCGCTAATACTCGACTATCCATAATGGGGGGCTTGAGTAGAGAGGGAGACAAGGGCTTGCGTAATCTCCGGATACGCGTTATAGATGGCCTGGATTTGGAGCAGGTTGCCGGCGCGTGCTGCGTCGACTAGCTCCTGAGCCATGCGTTGGGCTCTAGGGGAGAGGAACGTTGTGAACGTACCCGAGATGATGTTAAAAGCATCTAGGGGGTTAACCGTTGCTCCAGATGGGGGTGCTACGGGACGGGGAGCAGGGGGTGCGGCTTTGGCGGCGGGAGCGGACATGGGCTTAGCGGGCTTTGCGGGGGGCGCAGGGGGGGGCTGGGGCATTAGGACGCGGGTCCAATAACGCGGGGATTTCAGCGGGGGAGGGCTTGGGAGGACCTAATGCAGGGAAGGCCTGCATGTGGCTCCCTTGGTTCCAGTGATTCCAGGGGCTGGGTCTCTGGGGACTCAGCCTCTCTGGAAGTTTGGATGAGGGGGCTTCTCTTAACTGGCGAGCGTTGGCGCGCTTCGCCAGTTTCGAGGAGGAGGACTTCGGGGCCTTGGGACAGCCCCGGTAGTTGGCGGGGTGGCCGGCCCCTCCACAGAGAACACAGCTGGGTGGCTCTGTGCAGAGGGCTCGATCCTTGGGGCGGGAACAGTCTGCTGTTCCGTGGTCACCCAATCTCTTTACGCACTTAGGGGTGGCAAAGCAGTGGTGCTGAGAGTGCCCGTAAAGCTGGCACCTATGGCATTGGCCAATGTTGCCAGTCTTACGGGGCTTCTCGATTTTGCGGAGGTTGACGCTTTAGGAGTGGGGGTGGACGCGGCGTTAGCCTGCGGGGTGGGGGCACGCGAGGGAGGGGATGATTTCTCGATCGCTGCGAACTTAGCGGCCGGGGCGGCGCTAGAGTTTGTCTTTTTACACTTGTTTCCCTTGCCATGGGAAACTAGCGTGTATTGTTCCCCGTCTGACGAGGGGGAGGAGACCGAGTCTGCTGCTCGGTTATCCTCCTCGCCAGAGGAGACCTCTTCGGTGTCCATCGAAATGGGCACCTGAGAGCTGGGCACGGGGGGAGACTCTAGTGCGTCGCTAAAAGTAGCGACGCTAGTCTCGGGAGTCGAGGTGGCATCGGCGGCGATGGTCTGCACTTGTGCAGCCAGAGCGCGCTTGGATAGCCTCTTAAATAGCCCCTTGAATTCGGGGTCGTCCATGAAGAGCTCACAGAGCGAGAAAAAACTTTCTCGCTCTTTTGAGCTCCACTCGGCGACCTTCGAGCCCAACATGGTTGGGAAAGGGGAACCCTACTCGCTCATCGGAGCGCCTAACACCTAACAAGCCCTAATCCCCGGGTGGGTGTGCCCGGGGGTGAGTAGCACTCCCTGTCAGGTATAGACAGGGAGGTGTGACCTACTGCGTGAGCCCTAATCTGTGTGTGCCGTCGCCAATCTTATTGTGCGACGGGGCCCTAACCGGTCAGTGCGGATGGGTATAGAGATACCCTGACCAGTCTAGTGCGGGGGGTATAGAAATACCCGCGGCACTAGTACGCGGCTGTGGAAGGAAAACTGTCACCGGTACTGACGAGGGAAGCCCCCAAGGCCAGCGATCCGGGACCCGTCCAAACTTACGCCTAGCCCTGAAGGGGATAGGCGGGTGCGTTGGGTCAGCACCCACTCGGTTTCGTTGACACCGTGAGGTTTCAGCCGAGGACCACGAAACTGTGGATTTGCCCAGAAGGGGCCACTACGTTTTAGACGTCTCCAATTAAAGAAACAGAATTTGTCTTGAAAAATACAGTTTTTGATCAATTCACAATCGAAAATAAATTTTCGATTGCCAATTGGGTAGCCGGAGCGACTACGATGCGGAGCGTTGCGCAGCAGACACAACACTAACACTGGCACTTTCACAGCGGCGGAGTGGTGGGGGGCGCGGGCGGCGGAGCGGCGAGCGCGGTAACAACACGTCCGTTCGCTGCGGAGGTCGAGCGTGGAATGAAAACGCTGCCCGCTTGTGCATCGTAATTTATTCTAATTTAGAGTGATTTCAAAAACGATATTATGTCTAATTAAATAAACGGATTTAAATAAAACTTGAGAATTCGATTTGTTATAGAGCATACTTTATATTGACATGAATTTTTTAATGTCATTATGCTTTATTCAAACCAAAAAAAAACGCGATAAAATTGCGAATAAATCGTAAAAATTGTCATAAGACTTATTTTTTTTTTACTAATTAAGCTTATTAAAAATCAATATTTTTGTACTAAATATAACAACTAGATTACATGTCTGATGTTTTGTGTATTTTTTTTACTCAAATTTCTACATATTAATGATAGAAATAGGAGTCTGAAATTGACCCTGCGCTGATTTTTAAGAAAACTAGTTGTGGGAGATTAATTACTACGAAGTAAACAAATAAGTTTTTGTAAATGTGCTACTAAAAGTAACAAACCAAAAGATTGTTCTATTGTTTACATGTGTTCGTCAATCCCATAGTATTTATAATGATGAGATGAGAGGTAAATAAGGCGACTAAAATCTTAGATATTCGCGCAAAAATGTAAAATGGCTCTTAAAGAGTAACCCAGCCCTCAGCCTTTTCTTTTCCTTCCGAAAATACCTTTACTAGGAACCAATTCTATTTTCTTGGAATTATCACGCTTCTATTAGCTTGGTATGTATGTATATATATATATATATCTTTATTTTTTTCTCTCTTCACAAAGGTTCACATACATAGCATAGAGACAGGAATTATATAATTTTAACAAAATTTCACAAACATGATCCTTTGTGAGAGACTGGCGTCCATACTAGGATACCCTGTGTGACGGATCACCAGGCTCTCACCCCGAACTTAATCTAATCAACAGTACAGTGGTCAATTTAAAACTCTAGCAACATATATATTTATGGAGGAAAAAAAAACACACATGTTTAAATTAACTCACCAAAAAAAAACTGAATAATAAAAAAGGTATAGTGTTATGAGTGAGTAGTGTGTGAGTTAAGTGTAAGGAGAGATAGAATGATGGTGTGAGTGTGTAGGTTGTGTGTGGAGAGATAGAATGATGGTGCTGTGTGTTTGTTACAGTCAAGAATATCAAATATCACGACGGAATAATGAGTAGCTGCTCCGTGCTATCATAGTCAAATTTTTGTAGCCAGGTTGTTAGTATTGTTTTGCAACATTGCTTGGGTAGGGAATAAATTGACAAAATTCCGTTAATTTTGTTATATAAGTAACTTCCAAGAAAATCAAAGTGTCGACGGGAGAAAACAGTTTGGAATCGAGTAGTTGGACAAACTGCGTCTTTACGTCGTTTACCTTCAAATAGAGCAGGATTATAAGTAAGAAGAGAATGCTTGCGCAAGATCATATTTAAAATAAAAAGTTGACGTACAGTTAGCACTCCAGTTCTCTCATACAGTTCCCTGGTGGGAAATAAGAAAGGCAGGAAATTACTCACCTTTAAGACAGCCCTTTGTGCACGCTCGATCCCAAGCATTGATGTTTTCGTCGCACCTCCCCAGACAGTTATGCAGTACGAGATTAGCGATTGGCATAACGCAAAATAGACTGATCTTAATACGCTAGAGTCCGCCACATGACGAAGATTTTTAAACACAAATATTAGCTTACGAATTCTTGTGGAAAGAGCATCTATGTGCGGGTGAAAGCTTAGTTTGCTATCTAGCATGACGCCCAAGTATTTTATTGACTCTGTTTTAATAAGGTGGGGACATAAACAATGAGCACTATAAGACTGAATGCATGAGGATGAATGAGCCGTAATTTTGAAATTGTCAAGAGAACTAGGAGGATTTTTTATATAGAAAGTAATATACTTTGTCTTATCAACATTGAGAGCGAGCCTATTATTAGCTAGCCATGATAATACCAAGTTGAACCCCATCTGCGCGCAACTGTAAACTTCGGGCCAGGTGTCGGCGTCAAACAAAAGCGCTGTGTCATTAGCGAAAGTTATGATTCTTCCACTGGGCATCTTGAGTTCACAGAGGTCGTTGATGAAAGTTAGAAATAAAGGGGGACCAAGGATACTGCCCTGTGGGACGCCGTGCACGACAGGAAGATCACTACTAGTCCACTCATCTACTTTAACTCTTTGGAACCTGTTGGTTAGGTAGTCAGAGAAAAGCTTTAATTGTGCATCCCTTACACCAAAGTTCTCCAATTTCTTCACCAACAGAGGGACGGAAACTGTGTCAAAGGCCTTGGCAAGGTCCATGAAGATCACTATTACCTTTTTGTTTTTGTCGAGGTTTTCAGAAACAAACTTAGTTAAACTGTGAATGGCATCGCTGGTTGACAAGCCCGATCGAAAACCGTACTGTGAAGGTGATAGCAGTGAGTTAGCTTCAAGGTAGTCGACCAGGCGCTTCTTCATGATCCTTTCCAATACCTTAGACAAAGCTGGGAGGATGGAAATTGGTCTATAGTTGTCGACACGGGTGCCGTCGCCAGTTTTGAAGATGGGTCGAATCTCCGCTATTTTCCAGGCGTTTGGGAATTTGCCAGATTCAATGGCAAGGTTGCAGATAAAAACGATTGGAGAAATGAGGGTCTGTCTATATCTCTTTACAATGCCGGTAGCGATGTTGTCATAGCCCACTGCGCAATCAGACTTAAGACTATGAATAATATTTTCAATCTCTTCCGGGTCCGTGGGGAAAAAAACCATCGAGTGGGACTGAATATTGTGTGGTGGTGTGGGGATATTGTTACCTGAACCACAGCGGTCAGCGATAGTTTTGCCGATGTTAACAAAGAATTCATTGATTTTATTAGTAGAAGTAATAGGATCAAGGTTATTAATTAGCTGTCTGGATTCGTTTTTAGATTTTGTGTGTAGGCAATGTCCTTTATTGTATTCCATAATGCTTTGTTGTTCGTTTTAGCCGCAGTCTGCAGTGCTAGTCTCTCATGCCCCCTTTTTATCTTTTTTAAAAGTTCGTTGCAAAAATTGCTGTATCTTTTATATGTTGTTATTATGGTTTGGTTGTTAGGATTTTTTTTTGCTTTTTGGTGCAGTTTGTCACGATTCCTCATACACCGCAATAATCCGGTTGTTATCCAAGGTTTAGTAATTTTCTTACGGTTCGACGTTTTTATAATTTGAGTGTTAGATTTTATGATTCTGTTGATGGAGTTAACGAAGTATTGGACAGCATGATCAACATCAGTCAATAAATACAAGTCATTAAAGTTGAGGTTCATCATTCCTTCGTCCATTTTTTCGTAATTAAGGCGTTTAATCACTCTATTGGTTTTACTCTGAGGTTTGCTTAAATCCAATATAAGGATGATGGCATCGTGGTCAGTGATAGAGGTTTCAGCCACGTAACAACAAGCTGACAGTCGCGTTTTTAATATAATATGATCCAAGCATGTTTTTCTATGTGTAGGGAAAGTATAAGCCGGCAACATGCCATGGGATGCTAAAAGGTTAAGGTAATAAGCAGAATTGGAGTCTGTGTTAGTCTCCGTTATGTCCACATTGAGGTCCCCTATTAGGATAAAGTTTTTAAAATTGGAGATACTACTTAAAAAAACGTCAAGAGCAGTAAGAAAATTACTAAGGTTTTTGTAACCAGCAGGTCGGTAAACTGCTAGCATTGCCGTGTTCTGATCAATTTTGATCATTAAACAGTTACAATCAGAAATAGTAGGTTCCTCTATGCGCACGTCAAGGTTATTTTTGCAATAGATAACAACCCCCTCATTTTGGGTAAGGTTGTTGTTAATTTTGTAATAATTGTAACCTTCAAGAAGTGGAATGCGGTGTGCACATGATAACCAGCATTCCGTCAAAATGATGAAGTCCCAATCTATTTGTGATCTTTGTAATAAAGTTAGTAAACCTGGAGTATTGCGAGTAATGCTTCTGATATTTTGGTGAATAATTTTAAGAGAAAGCTGAGAATCAGTTACTATATTTAAACAATTGTCAATCTTACAGATGGACGAACGTGCAATGGAAATACGGTCAAGGCCAGAGATTATGTAATGGAATTTTAGAACGTGATTTTCACCCTCTTCAAAACGTCGTATAAATTCGAAACTTTGCACACTTATCCAGGACCGAAGACAATATAATAATTTTATTTTGTGCCAGTATCCTGGCCAGGATCACCAGGATAGCAGAATAAAACAAGGAAAAACCACGTTTTTGAAGCTAGTCAAATTAAAAAATATAAAATAAAATAATAGTTTAAAAAACTAAAAAACACGCTATCATAGAATACCTAACTTAAAAGTAGAAAATAACTGAAAAAAAGCGTAGAGTGCTTTTTGAAGTATTTTTAATTGATATCAAGGTTTTGTTCTTTGGTTTTCTATGAAAGCTTGTTTTTTAAGTTCTTTAATCTATTAATTTTATTTTGGCGCTTAAAAGTGCAAATCTACGACTTACTTGAAATAAATTATTTCACTTTGTTGAGAACAGCTTGTTGTGATTAACTAGTATAGAATGTCGTGTTCGAATGTAGGTAATTATCCAATGAGTGCGCCTGTAGCACTACTTGATTAATATCGTTAGTGTGACCCATGTTAGGTGAGCTCCTGCCGAGTTATGACCACCTGGTACTTCGAAGGCATAAAACGATTTCTAGCTGACACTCCTATGTTTGGTAAGCTTCTACTAAGTTTTGCAACCTGGTACCTCAAAGGCATAACGCGTTTTGTAGCTGATACACATAATGTATCCATACTAATAATAGGTCTTTACCTATGAAAATGCCGTTTTGTATGAAAAAAAATTAAACGAATTTTTTTCATGTATTTTTTATTTGTATTAATCGAAATAATCCCCCATGCAATCAATGCATCTTTGCCAACGCAGTGGCAGTTTATTGATGCCTTTCTTAAAAAAATCAGCTGGACGGGAGGCAACAAATTCTTCAAAGGCATTTTGTACTGCCTCTCGGGTATTGAATTTTTTTCCCGCCAAGAAGTTATCCAAATTCTGGAAAAAGTAGTAGTCTGTAGGCGCAAGGTCTGGTGAGTAGGGCGGATGACGGAGAGCTTCCAAACCCAGTTCTTGCAACTTGGAGACCGTCTGCTGTGCAGTATGAGGTCGCGCGTTGTCGTGCAGGGGCAGCGGAGACGAGCGATTGACCAATGCTGGTTGAAGATGTGCCAGCTTCTCCATCATTGAGTTCAGTTCTTCACAGTACACATCTGCAGTAATGCTCACCCCGTTTGGTAAGAAGCTGTGATGAATCACACCGGCGGCGCTAGACCACCAAACAGTGACCATCACTTTTCTAGGGGTAAGTTTTCGTTTAGGGCATTGTTTAGGTGCTGAACCAGGATCCAACCAACTTGCTGAGCGCTTGCGGTTATCAAACAGAATCCATTTTTCATCGCAGGTAACAATACGGTTCAAAATTCCTTCATTTGTGTGTCTGTTGAGCAGTGCAAGGCACGTCTCGACGCGTACTTCGCGCTGGCGATCATTGAGTTCGTGGGGCACCCATTTGTCAAGCTTTTTTACCTTGCCAATTTGACGCAAATGGACCAATATTGTTTTGACGCTAACGTCGAAAGCTGCTGCTAATTCAGCCGTAGATTGTGTATCATCAGCTTCCACAATCGCCTTTAATTCGTCATTGTCGACCAAAGTCTTCGGACGACCGCGAGGTTCATTTTTCAGGTCGAAATTTCCAGAACGGAAACGAGCAAACCAATAACAGGTGGTGCGTTGTTTTGTAGTGTTAGCTCCGTAAACGTCGTTGATGTTGCGTGCCGCTTGTGCCGCATTGCTGCCACGACGGTACTCATATTCCATAATTACTCGAATTTTTAACATATCCATGATGACGAAAAAGATTGAAATGCGATGAAAATGTAACACTAATCAATAAACAAATGACTACTTTTGGAAAAAGAATTCCATTTTTTTTTTAAATAAAATTAATTTGAAATTAGAATTCTTAGACAAACAAAAATTATTTTGATTTGAAATGGCCAGTACTGCAGAACGGCAATTTCATAGGTAAAGACCTAATATTATGACACCTTCACGTTTGGTATTTTAGAAAATATTCAAATAATTATTAGTAAATATGTGTGACTGTTGTACGCGAGACTCGCGAGTGTTTGTTTATTAAAGCTTAATGTGAACGATATCAATAACGTCCTTTATACAACGTAGAGCATTCAATTCTAGGTAGCCAAGTTTTGCCCGTGGCATCGCCTGGCTTTTTTCCACGGGTCCGTACAACCGATATAAAAAAAAATCTTATATCCTCACCCCAGAATTGGTCGACGTGTGTGTTAAAAAAATTTTTGTTAAAAAAAATCATTCAGGCGTTATAGCGAGAAAAGGTAACAGGCAGACTTTCGCGTATATGTACGTATACCCTGAATAACTATCATATTGTTGACTAGCTTTTACCCGCGGCTTCGCCTGCGTGGATGTCGGAAATTAACGCAGGTATTTTTCTAAAATAAAAGATTTTTTCTAAAATAAAAGTAGCCTAAGTTACTCCTTGTTACATCAGCTATCTGCAAGTGAAAGTCCCGTCAAAATCGGTCCATAGACAGACCAACAGACAGACAAAAATTGTAAAAAATGTTGTTTTGGTATATGTACCGTGTATACATCCATATACACTTAGTAAAAAGTGGTTATCTTAATATTACAATAAAAGACACTCCAATTTTATTTATTTGTATAGATGTATAGATTTTCATGGCTGTATGAGCCAGAGATCAGCATTAATAATGGGTAGGTTACGCGGACGCTCCGCAACATCATCCTAGAAACATTATTAGACAAAGTGGACAATCCCTTTATAAAGCACTGCGTACGGAGGCGGCTCCACGTGTAGTAACGTGTGTAGTGGTGATGTGCGCGGGGCACGTGTAGTAACGTGTGTAGTGGTGTTGTGCGCAGGGCACGTCATGCTTAGTGGTCTTAGTTTGTAAAAGTTTACTTACAGAGTTTGTAAGCCAGTGTTACTAATATTTGGTTTGGTTGGTTATTCATTTGTACACAAAATTGTATACATTAAAAAACTTTTAACGGTTTAATTTTTTGTTAAAAAGTTTTTATTTTATATATTTTTGTGGTTTGAATGTACTAATAATACTTGGCAAGGTATACCTCATCCAAAGAAAAATAATTATCAAAATCGGACTACTCTGTATGAAGTTATGCGTGGTTATACATTACAATCAGTGAGTGAACAATCAATCATCCCCTGATACATCACAATGAACCAACTAACGTCAAGGGGGTGGTGACACACACTCAGACAAAGAGAGGCAGCATGTGTCGGTACACTCAGCCCGAGCAAGCTGTGAATCACAATAGTTACGGGAGGCACCGCGCTGTCCTCTCCACGTCTGCGAGCACCCTCCATCACTCGTTGCTTACCCTTATTTATTTGATTATCGCCGTCTTCTGTACCCCTTCGAGTGCGGCTCAGGCGCCACTTTGAGCACATTCCACTTTTTGTACATTGTGGGGTTTGAGCGGTGCCTCATTACGAGCAATCTGATGTAGCGTGGGGCTCCCGGAGAGCGCGGTGCGGGGAGCGGGGCGGGGGTCATACCCAAACTTCTGTTATCTAATTTATCGTCATAGCCGACGAACATACGGTTATAAAGGTGATGCTTTTTCACTGAAATTCTGATGTAAAACGGACATAATTATATTTCGACATCGTGACTTGTTTTTATAACAAATTTTCAGTTCAGAACAAATAAGAACAACTAGAAAATGCTTTTATAGAGTTTGATGTATACCCAAATCTTTTACTGTTTGCTGTTTAGTAGAACAGCAAACGGTAAAAGACTTGGGTACTTAGAAAAAGCTTCCTCAAACCAGGCGCAAGCAAAAAATACTACCAAAACATTCCCAAGTGAAATGAAACTCATTCATTCAGCTCTTTTTGTTTGTGTACTCTGTACCGCCGCCGGCCGAGAAGCTACCCTACGTTATCAACGAAATGTTCCACAAATACAATCGCGGGCAAATTGCCAAGACACGTGTAATAACTAGTAAGTTGTCGCTTATGTACTCGTAATATCGTCGCGCGCGCGGGTGCAGGCGAGGCGGTACAGTCTCGAGCAATCGTTCACAACACCACAGCGTTGTGGTGCCGCGTCCGCTCCGCGCCGCGCCGTGCTGCGCGCGCCACAATCTGCTACGTTATGCTAATAGTAGCCAGCGGGTGCCGCTGCGCGACCTGCTTTTATTAACATTTACAATAATGTAATGCAACTGCTGCCAAGACGAGTCTCGTGTAGCGTCACTGTGTCGTGTCGCGGTACAATGTACGCGTGTCGCCGTACAGTGCACGCGTGTCGCGGTACTGTGCACGCATGGTAATAACGTGTCCCGGTGTCCGCTCGTACAATCATCAGGTCTTCACGCTGCTAATATGGAAAACAAGGAAGCGTTGAAAATATCGTAGCGACAGTTGTTCTTCTGCGTTTATAATCGTTATGAAACATGCATTTGTAACAGGCTAAGGGCTCTTCGTCACCTTCCTTGTGAATGTTTGTATGTTTGGATGTTTAATACTCAATCAGTCAAAACAGCTAAACGTATCTAGATGAAATTTGGTACAGAGTTAGTTTATATCCTGGATTAATAAATAGGATAATTCTTGCACGCGGACAAACTAGTCTGAAATGAATGTTTTATCTTTGTTTATAAAGACAGCTGTTTAATTAATAACTTTATAATGAAGTAAAATAGATTTAGGTGCGACATTAAAATGAAGTTCAGCTACTAAGGGCAGGTACCTACTAGTATAACATGCCCAGTTCGGCAGCACGGCGGCCCGCTCGGGTGGGCCGTGAGTGAGGCGCGGCGCTGGCTGCCTTCGTTATGTACCGCTTGTAGCTGCCCCACACCTCGTTATCATTCATGCGGCTATTAACCTGCTCATATCTCACACAATTTATGTTCGAGATACGAGTCACACATTAAAACAAACTCGTTTGGAATGTTAAGTAGAGATGCGCGCTCGCGACAAGCGGCTCGCAGTTGCGCGCACTGCCCGCCGCGCACAGTGCGCGGGCGCGGCACCACGGTGCCTTCATGTGGCCACACCTCAGCTCATTGTCTCGAGTGTAGCCTCTTATGATATCTCCTGCTCAAATGAGAGGATTTCTGTGCATAGTTGAGTTCATTAGGGACAAGTTCTACTAAACACCCTGCTAAGTGAAAACTCGGTGTTAAATTAAACAGTTAAAAAACCGGCCAAGTGCGAGTCGGACACGCGCACTGCGATAAGATAAGATAATCATTTATTTGCCCAAACATGAGTACAAGACATGCAACACAAGAGCCATTTTACATTTTTGCGCGAATATCTAAGATTTTAGTCACCGTATTTATCTCTCATCTCATCATTATAAATACTCTGGGATTGAAGAACACATGTAAAAAATAGATCAATCTTTTGTTTTGTTACTTTTAGTAGCACATTTACAAAAACTTATTTGTTTACTTCGTAGTAATTAATCTCCCACAACTAGTTTTCTTAAAAATCAGCGCAGGGTCAATTTCAGACTCCTATTTCTATGTGGAAATTTGAGTAAAAAATACACAAAACATCAGACATATAATCTAGTTGTTACATTTAGTACAAGAATATTGATTTTTAATAAGCTTAATTAGTAAAAAAAAAATAAGTCTTATGGCAATTTTTACGATTTATTCGCAATTTTATCGCGTTTTTTTGGTTTGAATAAAGCATAATTACATTAAAAAATTCATGTCAATATAAAGTATGCTCTATAACAAATCGAATTCTCAAGTTTTATTTAAATCCGTTTATTTAATTAGACATAATATCGTTTTTGAAATCACTCTAAATTAGAATAAATTACGATGCACAAGCGGGCAGCGTTTAGTACAGCGCAAGCGCCCAACGAGGCAGGACCTGTGCCATTTTTTCCCGCGTCTCAGTTTTCGGGTACTCGTGTCGTGAACGCAAAAATATACTACGAGTTTTGCTACTCTTCGCATTTTATTTTTTGAATAAGATAAGAGTTTCGTTTATTATCAATGAAAGCATTATTTTAATAAATTGTAGAAAAATGTTGACTAAAATAATTTATTTTAACTAAATCTGACTATTTTTAATCGCGATTAGAAAGGTGTGGAATACAACTAGTGGTCATGAACAAAAATTCACACCAACGCCTCGCCTCACATCCAAAAACAGTACTGTATTTTTTTTTCTTTTGCTTATATCTCGAAAATGGCGTGTCCTATCGTAAAAATAATGACATTTTCGACTCCCTTTATAAAATTCCACACATATAAATCTCAACACGTGGGTAATATTTTTTTTATAGAATTCAAACAAAAAATGAAAAATCTAAATATATAACAGGCAAACCTGACTGACTCATCTATCAACGCACAGCCGAAACTACTCAACGGATTTTGCTGAAATTTGGCATACAGATAGTTGTAATGACGAAAGCATCCGCTAAGAAAGGATTTTTGAAAATTCGCCCCCTAAGCGGGTGAAAAAGGGATTAAAATTTTGTATGGAAGTCCGTCATTTTTAGAGCTACAAGCCTGAAACTTTGTTTTTAGGTTAAAAAATAAAAATAAACAATTTTGTGTACTAGGGTTTTTGAAAACTCAACCCCTAAGGGGGTGAAAAAGGGGTTTGAAAGTTTGTATGGGGAAACAAGATCAGTTAAACTATTTTATTCGAAACTTCCTATCAATAAATGAGTAAACACGTGTGTCAGACTCTTTCAGAATTCAACCCCTAAAAGGTAGAAAAGGGGTGACAAATTCTGAGATCAACATGGGTATCGTTTTTATGATTTATTGGGTCGCTGATTACGAAAACAACAACTATTTCACAAACATTGCACAAAAAACATAAAACAAAATAGACAAGAAGATTAATACAAAAAATTGCACTAAATTACTCCTGAACAAAAATAATATAATTTAAAAATTAAAAAACAATGAAAATAAACAACCAAACCATTTTTTTTTTCAAATGAATTATATGGCAAAACCAAAAGAAATACTAAGGTGAGAAATACTAACCTATTTTGTATTGATCCTGAATGATCTTCCCTTTGAATTCAAACGAATACAGTTTCCCCTCAAAGTGCTTTGCAATGACCAGAATCACAAGGGCAGACATTAAAATTTGTGGGTATAGACTTGAGAGAAAACTGTTTTTCACACGGGCAATTCTATGTGGCTTGCTCTCGCGTAAGCTCGCCCAGTACTCTGATAATTTTGGCATACAGTAATAGATTAGCAAAAATTGTGGTGTATAAAGAAGTTTTGTGGTTTACTAGCTTTTGGCCGCGACTTCGTCCGTGCAATTCTACTTCCTTTCTTAGCGCTCGCTTACGCTACGTTACGCTACGAAGTCGCTGGCAAAAGCTAGTTCCATATAAAACACGTCCAGGCTGCCCCCTTGCGCGCGCCTTCGTCTCTCAACAAGTTCATTGCGTAACGCACACAAGTAACAAGTTGCGAAGCCAAAAGAAAAAAAATACCACTTTGAGTCGCGATTGTCAAATTTGATTTTAGTCGTGTCATATTTTTTTTTACATTTAGAGATTATTTCTTGCAGAATAGCGTAACAATTCTCATAGCTAAAAGTAAGGAATTTTAGAGATAGTTTAGTTCGGTGTACAACAGAATCGGCACCAATATGTAATTGTTTGAATTTTTTATTTTTATTGTATACTTTACATAACATATATTTATAATTTTTTATTAGTCTAGAAATCTTTATTAGACTGACTAAATAAAAGTAAGTATTTTCATAAATCTCTAAATACCGCATTATAATTCTAACGGCTCAAGATTGTTTAGACCGGCTCGACACTCGCGTTACACTGTTTGTGTTGTGCATGTGTGGATAGCTACGCACACATACATAAGATTGCCGTCTTTTACCTAAACTCGAGCATTCTAATTTTGTGAGAGGCCTCTTAACAGTGGATTTAAATACAGATCATCACGTTTGCCGTAAACAATGGCATGCAAATATTTAAACAGTAATTTAAAATGCAAGTCCGAGTCGAGGGTTCCGTACAAACCTGTAGATATTCACGGTTTATGCATAAGTTTTGTTTATGAAATTAAATGTTTTTATTTTTATATTTGAGTTGATTGAATGAATGGTAAATTGCAGTTTACAATTTATGACGTATTAAAAAAAAACTGCTTACTAGATCTCGTTCAAACCAATTTTCGGTGGAAGTTAACATGATAATGTACATCATATATTTTTTTAGTTTTATCATTCTCTTATTTTAGAAGTTACGGGGGGGGGGGGACACACATTTTACCACTTTGGAAGTGTCTCTCGCGCAAACTATTCAGTTTAGAAAAAAATGACATTAGAAACCTCAATATCATTTTTGAAGACCTATCCATAAATACCCTACACGTGTGGGTTTGATGAAAAAAAAATTTGAGTTTCAGTTCTGAGTATGGGGAACCCCAAAATTTATTGTTTTTTTTTTTCTATTTTTGTGTGAAAATCTTAATGCGGTTCACAGAATACATCTACTTACCAAGTTTCAACAACATGGGTCTTATAGTTTCGGAAAAAAAGTCTGTGACATACGGACGGATGGACAGACAGACAGACAGACATGAAGAATCCATAAGGGTTCCGTTTTTTGCCATTTGGCAACGGAACCCTAAAAACGATGTGTATCGAAACGATCTATGTGTTGTCAGTTGGCTCATAGTGGTTACATGATTTCAGCGCAGCTTCAATTACTGGCGTCCAATTAGCGAGTCAAACTCGATCACTGTGTGATGTCAGCTCAATCTCTTCGACGTTTCTAATAGCGAGTGAATAGCTCCGGTGTACGAGTGCGGGCGCGCCGAGCAGATTAGCTTCAATCATCAGTCGCGAGGCAATCACCGCGGCCCGTTGACTAGCTTCGTATATCTGTGTCGGAGTCTGTCGAGTGCCGAGAACTCGTGAGCTCTCTGTGAGAGAGATATTCAGTGGATGTCGGTCACGTTCCGTCCGTCGCTCGTTCTATGTTCGCGCTGTATTTTTAAGCGCCGTTGACGGGTACATTTGCGCACAGCGGCTCTGACGCTCTTTATGAATAACCAGCTGATCACTACACAAGTACCTGACGTTCTCTTAATGTCGTTGTCTAGTAATATGACATAGCTTACACTTGTGTATAAGATTCATATAAATTATCGACGTCATTCTGCTATTCAGGTGTTTTTTATTTATTTATTTATTTCATGAACAATTTTTACATTGTGTCGAAATGATTACATTAAAAAAACCGGCCAAGTGCGAGTCGGACTCGCGCACCGAGGGTTCCGTACAAACCTGTAGGTATTTTCGGTTTAAAAATATATATATTTTTTAATTTTTATATTTCAGTTGATTGAATGTAAGGTAAATTGCGGTTTACGATTTATGACGTTTTAAAAAAAAACTACTTACTCGATCTCGTTCAAACCAATTTTCGTTGGTAGTTTATATGGTAATGTATATCATATATTTTTTTTAGTTTTGTCATTCTCTTATTTTAGAAGTTACGGGGGGGGGAGACACACATTTTACCACTTTGGAAGTGTCTCTCGCGCAAACTATTCAGTTTAGAAAAAAATGATAATACAAACCTCATTACCATTTTTGAAGACCTATTCATAGATACCCCACACGTATGGGTTTGATGAAAAAAAACATTTTTGAGTTTCAGTTCTATGTATGGGGAACCCCAAAATTTATTGTTTTTTTTCTATTTTAGTGTGAAAATCTTAATGCGGTTCACAGAATACACCTACTTACCAAGTTTCAACAGCATAGCTCTTATAGTTTCGGAATAAAATGGCTGTGACATACGGACGGACAGACAGACAGACAGACAGACAGACAGACAGACAGACAGACATGACGAATCTATAAGGGTTCCGTTTTTTGCCATTTGGCAACGGAACCCTAAAAACTAAAAACATGCATACATAAATTAAAAAAAGAATTAAACAAATGAATTTATATAATGAATGGGACCCACTGTCGTCAAATCAAGAATTAAAGAAAAAATAAAACAATACAATTTAGGTAAATTTACACCGATACAAATGTCAAAAGTACTAATTAATATAATGTCAAAAATAGAAATAAATTATACACTGTCAAAAATAGAAATAAATTGAGCGTTGTTGAGCGTTCATCATCAAACATTTCTTACGTCATCGACGATATCTTCCGTCACTGGGGTGAGATGAATCAGTGTTGTACAAACTGAATGCGTGCCGCGACAGTGTAGCGGCGAGATGCTGGACGAGCTCATCTCACAGTGCGGTCACGCGCCGCCCGCGCTTCATCACGCATGCAGGAAACACGCGCCGTCATAACTGCTCCACTAAGCACTGATTTTTTATTTGTTATTTCGAACATCCATTTCTGTAACACATTTGACAGAGCAGTACAGCACTCTGCGCTTACGAATGCTGACAGCATTTTGTAGTCAGTTACGAAAGGTTAGGACGACTCGCCGACGACTCTGTTAGCCCACATCCGCACAGAGGGGACAGCAAGTCGCAGTAAAATAAAATGCGGTACACTTATTCACACGGCCGCGAATTTTCCCTGCCACGATGTATCGCGTGAACGAATTTCAACACTCGCCGTTGATCGTTGAATGCATTCGACATACGGAGTACTGTTCTTATATTCCCACGAACACGTTAGTCAGTATGGTGCATCGACTCACAGAGTGCACAGTGTGCAGACGTGCCGCATGCTCATTTGCTCAAAGTGAACGGCGATCCCGACTTGAAGAACGCAAAGGCAACTGAAACATTGAAGTCATTCCAATGTTATATTTTGCCATAATCTTGCAACACTAATACGTCACAACGTCAGTTTCTTTTTTCATATCTGTTATTCCCCGTATTTATTTTCTAAAATTTTCGTTGTACGGCGTCAAAAAATGCCCTTCTAAACAATTAATTATTCAAGTGTTGGCGTCACAAATAGTTACCGCCAATAATTTTGCAGAGCACATCGTATGTCAGCGCTGCAGGAAGAATCAGTTGGAAATGATATTTAATCGCTCATCCGAAGACTCCGTTGAAGGCATTTTTATTGCAACGCGATTTTATGACGTCTGTGGGAACGTGGGCTTATAAACGCACTAGTTACGTGGTGCAAGGAGGGCTTGCTGTCTACTCAGCTACTAAACACGTTAATTGCCACCGTCAGCGTCGAAGTCACTTCGTGTAAACACCCCAGATACATTCACAAATTTGCATATTTCGGTTAACATTACATAGCTGCAAAACAACGCCGCGGCGGTCCTGATAATAAAGAGCTCTCCCGCTCGACGGATTGGGTCACGAACTCTTCGGTAATCTGGTCAACACAGACAGCTTTGCTTGTCTTTCTTAAGAGACATTGTACTTTCTTCAGAGACGATAAAAATTATTAAGTTCAAAAGAAAACATATTTGCTAGTTACAGGATGATGCTGGTTCTGGAGCGGCACGACGTACTGAAAGGCGCATCTCACAAGGTAAACCAAGTGAAACCTGCTAAAAGTCAAGAACTTGCGCTCGATGCGAGAAGCACAGGAGCTTTGAGTGCGGCGACGCTTGGGGGTGGCCCATAAGCATATTACATTAAGCAGCGTATGCTTTTCGACAGAAATGATGATGCTGACGGAGAGGTGGTACGGAGGCAGTATTGGCTTTTAGGTATTTAGTAACCTACATAGGCAGGTAATTATACAGTAAAAATACATAAAAACAAATATATTCTAGCCCAAATTATATGGATGCTAGTTCGGTCATAGCGGTAGCGTCCATAGATTCTAAAAATAATGAAGGATTTTTTTATTAATGAAGGTATGAACGCTTAATAATAATAACAACATACTATTACAAGATTCTGTTTATTAAACGTGGCTTCGTGGCATCAGCGAGCCCACAGAATTGTATCTGCTGTTGGAATGTTTTATTTAGCCGAATGAACACTGATCGTGTAAACCACATCAAAGTTAAATTTATTTAATCGCATGATAATAATGTGATTGTGGTTGCATTACAAATAATCAGTTAATCCATATTTATAACTTATTCGGAATCCACACAAGTACTGAATGAAAAAATGTCCATGTGCAACAGACACAATCATGGTCGTGATGAGCGTGTCTGAAGTGACACATCGTCATTTTATCCTGTCCACCCTTTCACCCCTTTCCGCCTACTCACCTAGTTCACCACAATCCCTGTCAAACTACTTTCCTCGCTCACCACGACGCCTATCCGCCTGCTAACCTCGCTCACCACGACCACTATCCGCCTGCTAACCTCGCTCACCACGACCACTATCCGCCTGCTAACCTCGCTCACCACGACCACTATCCGCCTGCTAACCTCGCTCACCACGACCACTATCCGCCTGCTAACCTCGCTCACCACGACCACTATCCGCCTGCTAACCTCGCTCACCACGACCACTATCCGCCTGCTAACCTCGCTCACCACGACCACTATCCGCCTGCTAACCTCGCTCACCACGACCACTATCCGCCTACTAACCTCGCTCACCACGACCACTATCCGCCTGCTAACCTCACTCACCACGACCACTATCCGCCTGCTAACCTCGCTCACCACGACCACTATCCGCCTGCTAACCTCGCTCACCACGACCACTATCCACCTGCATTTCTGCTAGGACCGCAAAAAGAAAGCTACCTCTTCTTTGCATAGAACCACAGAGATAAACAAAGAGAATTACACCATTACCCAAATATAACAGTCCTAATATTAGTGGGTAAGTGGCGCACAATACAACAAAGGGCGCCGCCGCCCGCCGCGCTTAAACACAGATTGGCGGTAATCAGCTTACGCAGCCCCCTCCTTCACCACCTCCTTCCCCCCTCCCCCAGCTGAAGCTCTTTGCGCTAAATCCGATCACATCACGAGCCGCACTGTGTGATGTCATTCCTACCGCACTCACACTCACACACACTCCATAAATAGCATCTCTCCCTCCTGAGCCTAGTCAGGCTGACTACTTGCATTATGAAACGCAAACATTTGAATGTAGTTTTAGGAGTACGAAATAGCTTTGCAGTATAATATTTCGAAAAATATTAAAATACATTATACAAGTTGAATATGATTATCATTATACAAACAATGAAATAATGGACAACCTAAAAAGTTGTTCAAATTGACGACGTTATTATGAACAACGGCTTATAAGGAACCAACCTAGAACACGCAAATTAAAAATCAGGTTCTCACATATATTTAAGCTTGCATTGCTCGGCAAAATGCAGGGAACACCAGATTTTTATTTCACAATTTAAGGGCCAACCCTTAAATTGTGAAATAAAATTCTGGTAGAACCAATCCCATGTCATAGTAAAAAAAAATATAAACACAATAACCCTTTTCAGGGACACCTCATTTAAGAGATTGTTGACTAACGTGGCAGTCAGAAAGGTACTTTCTGTATAGTACAAAACGTCCTGCCAAAGTTCTATCAATAAGAGGGCGCTCGTCCCGTGCGGGCTCCGGGTGACCGGAGAGGTGGCCGCATGACAAATCTGGACACTAACAAGCTGATACTGTCATGATTTAGGTTTATGATCTGGTTTAAAATGGTGAGTTAATGTATAAGATGCGGTACGGTAAAGTGCTAGGTGTGACGAACAGATACTTACAATTTGGCTGAATATTTCGAAAAAGTACCAGTCTTTTAACAGAAGAATGAAATCAAATACCTGTTGCTCCTTTATTATACACAAACGAACACATTTTTTTTTTCGTTCTAACTGAAACGCTCGAAGGTAGGAATGGCTTTTCTCAGATTTAATATAAATAAATAGGTGGAGGTAATTTCCTGCTCACATTGTTCGAATACGCGAAGACGTTGTGGCAAGAACAGCAGGAAATTAGTTTTAAATATTAAATTTTATTAAGAACCACATCGTGAACAGGTAATAGAAGCGTGCCAACTTTCTTTGTGTTGGAAATAAGAGAAACGTGCGCGACAGATTCTAAGCGCACCCGCGCAGCGCTCACTACGGCTATCGGGCGGCGTAGCGCGAGGCTTCGGCGTAGCGCTCTGCTATAGCGTAGGGCGACGGCATGGCGTAGCACCACGCTACGGCGTAGCGCGACACTATTTTGATGAAATACTACGCTAAACAGAGACGTGCTACGAGCTCGGCGCGAGGCACGTCGCACTGAAGGCTTATTCAGACCGGCGCGACGCGACAGCGTGACGCGATTCTTGTAGAACAATTTCCATGAAGTTCACATAAAAATTGTTCTACGAGTGTCGCGTCGCGCTGCCGCGTCGCACCGGTTTGTAGGAGGCTTTAAGTGACGTTTACAACGCGACACTCAAATAAAACGGCAGTTCTTGCAGGCGACGCTCGATATGCAAGTCCGATATGCACTCAATTAAAGCGATGTTTCTCAACAAAACAACCGTACTTTTCTTGTATGTTTAAGTGTCCTTCCCTCTCACTTGTGGCTACTAGTATTATATATTATATCACGGAATTCATCGGTTTATTGAGACCACTACTTTTTGGTAAGGTAACTTGAAATGTTTGTCTTGTTACTTCTTTTGTTTGAAAGGGTATTCTTATCAAAGGGTTCCTTATAAATTTGCTCAAGTTCTAATGAGTGGTTTATGAGTAAGATTTTTTCCACGTAGTTTATGTTAATAATTCCCAGTCACTACTATTTACTTAGCAATGTCTTTCTGAATGACCGTGTGTTGATTATAATTTTCTCTTGCTAGTATTGCTATCTTGAGAGTACGGTTTAATTTTCGTGTGTGGAAAGCCATCAAATGAAGTCTCCCGTTCTGGGCGGAGCGGGAGGGCGGGTCAGACTTTTACTGACTAAAACCCACCCGTGTTCCATCAGTTGCCCATGTTCCTGGGTCACGTTATCTCTTTCGAACAATCACGCGACCCCGGCAGGCATCGGTCCTAGTAGACCCCTACACTGCTGCTGACATCTCTTTGAGGCGCGCGTGGAACACTACGCGCGCCGTCGACCCGACGAAACCCACCCGTGTTCCTTCAGTTGCCCATATGCCAGAGCCACGGTAGAGTACGGTGCTATTCAAGTCCATTCGCTTGTGGGCGGTAGGTAGTAGTGCGAATTTTCGTTGTACCCAATTTATTAATTATATAAATATATTTTATTAAACCAAATAGAATAAACGTTACACAAATGGTCTTATCTACTTATAATTATGTTTAAAAGTAAATTAGTTACAATTGTATCTAATTGCTAGCATCTGCTGCCGAACTGGGTTTATAGCTTGTGTTTAGTACGTAGCACTGCGAGCCCTTGGACTTGATATGTAAGTATGAGCTTACGAACTACACGAATTAGTTTATAGTAAAACTAGCTTCTGCCCGCGACTTCGTTCACGTTATATTTATTGCTCCCCCAACACATCCAGTCGCATCAAATAACGTGTCCGTGCGTGGTCCTCGTTTTTGCAACAGTTTTCATTACTGCTCCACTGCTTTTAACGCTAGCGTGATGTTATATAGCTTATAACCTTTCTCAATAAATAGGCTAACGAACACAAAAATAAATTTTCAATTCGAACCAGTACTTTCTGAGATTAGCGCGTTCAACCAAACAAACAAACTCTTCAGCTTTGTAATATTAGTATAGATATAAACCTTCTTCTTGCCACAATAAAACCGCATCAAAATCCGTTGCGTAGTTTTAAGATCTAAGCATTCATAGGGACAGACAGCGGGAAGTGACTTTGTTTAATACTATGTAGTGATATAGTATAGATATGGATATGAACTTAATTACTCTAAAATAATGAAAGGATTGATGTCTTCAAGGTGTATAATGTGAACGATTATGTTTAATGTGTCAGCGAGTGTGTAGAATATGAAATAGCTTCAGCTAGTAGAATCCTAGAGTGTCCATAGGCTTACAAAGCTGCCAATCAGTGTTATTATTACTTTACGATGATCAGTATGTTTTCAGTTTGATCGTATGTTAATTTCCAAAATCAAAAAGTTACCCAAATTCTTCATCGTTAATTTATTCATCGAATATAATTAAAAAATCTTATTAATTTTTTCATGTAAATAGGAGCCCATAAAGGGTAAAATCTACGAATCAAAGCCGTTTTTGAATGTATATTTAAATTAGAAATACGCAGTTATTTGCCTAAATATTGATCAATTTATTATAAGTGTACAACCTCTATAACCACATATTATGGCACTGAGACGTAGCCACTCACAATGGGCCTCATAAGAAGGCTCAAAGTCACCCAAAGAGCAATGGAGAGGGCTATGCTTGGAGTTTCCTTACACGGTCGAATCAGAAAGGAAGAGATCCGTAGGAAAACCAAAGTAACCGACATAGCCCGAAGAATAACCAAACTTAAGGATATCACATTGCCCGATGACTTTGATCATTTGACCTCTGTACTACCTAGTATTTTTTTCGTTTGATGCCATCTACCAAAACAAAACACAAACGCATTCTAAATACCTATTTTATTTTAAGAAACAAACGTCTACAAAGCTAAAATCTACCGAAAAGTAATCAGACCTCGATACTGCTTGAATTTTTTTTCGACCTTATTGACTTTAATTAAAAAATCACTATGTTAAACATGAGTAAGGTAATAGAGGAGATAAATAACTAAAATGAGGTAGTAAAAATAATGTGAATAAAATTAAAAACCGCTTGCTCCTATTTTAACCACTAAAAATCGTTTAAACAATGGAATCGGAATAATAATAATAATAGGATCGAGCGAGGCATATTTCAGGGTGATAGTTTGAGTCCGCTTTGGTTCTGCTTAGCCCTGAATCCTCTGAGCACACTGCTTGAGGATTCAGGTATAGGCTATCGGTTGAGGAGAGGTGGTCAGGTTATATCTCACCTCCTTTACATGGATGACCTTAAACTCTTTGCCCCCAACAATTTTCAACTGATGGAGCTACTGAAAATAACTGAAACCTTCAGTAGCGCCATCAGGATGGAATTTGGTGTGGACAAATGTGCGGTCATGCATGTAAAGCGAGGGGAGATTGTGGAATCCGTGGGAACCCAACTCTCGGATTCCATAAACCTCCGAGCCCTCTCTTCATCCGAAACCTATAAGTATTTGGGTATGTCGGAAGCCTTGGGCATCAATGTTACTGACATGAAGCAATCGTTGAAGGAGCGCTTCTTTGGCCGCCTGAAGAAAGTATTATCAGGCGGAAACAAGGTGCGCGCCTTCAACGGTTGGGTCATGCCGGTTTTGATGTACTCTTTCGGCATACTCAAATGGACTCAAACCGAACTCGACGCCGTGGATAGGAGGGTCCGTACGCTGCTGACTGCATATCGAATGCATCACCCACGGTCATCGGTAATGAGGCTGTATATCCCGCGAAAGTGTGGAGGTCGAGGCTTTTTAAACGCTAAGACTCTCCACAATCGCGAGATATGCAGTCTCAGGGAATATTTCCTAGAAACCGACGTGGGGATGCATCGAGATGTGGTCGCAGTTGACAAGGGCCTCACCCCGCTCTCCTTGGCTAACGAGAACTGGCGCAAACCTGTAGTACTTGACACTAATGACCGCATGGAAATATGGCAGAGTAAGGAGCTCCACGGACGCTTTCTCCGGGCCCTACATGGACCCGATGTAGATATACTAGCGTCCGTAGCCTGGCTGCGTTTCGGTGACCTCTTTGGGGAAACCGAAGGTTTTGTCTGTGCAATTATGGACGAAGTTATGATGACGAACAATTACCGGAGATTTATTGTGAAAGACGGCACGGTTGACATCTGTCGGGCATGTCACCGTCCAGGAGAATCAATTAGGCACATAATCGCCGGGTGTTCTCGTCTAGCTAACGAAGAATACTTGCATAGACACAACCTAGTAGCCAGGATTATCCATCAGCAACTTGCTCTTAAATACAGCCTTGTGGAATCGGAAGTGCCGTACTATAGGTATGTGCCCGACCCAGTTCTCGATAATGGAAATATCACATTGTACTGGGATCGATCCATCATCACTGACAGGACTATTGTCGCAAATAAGCCTGATATAGTGGTGGTGGATCGAGTAGAGCGGCGCACAATGATTGTTGACATAACGGTTCCGCATGACGAGAACCTCGTGAAAGCCGAGAAAGATAAACAGATCAAGTATCTTGACTTGGCTCGCGAGGTTGTCGACATGTGGGATGTGGATTCAGCGATCATTGTGCCGATAGTCGTCACAGCCAATGGGTTGATAGCCAAGAGCCTCGACCAACATCTAAGGAGGCTCTCGTTAGGCAGCTGGGTCAAGGGCTTGATTCAGAAAGCGGTACTTCTGGACACGGCTCGCATCGTCAGGAGGTTCCTCTCTCTGGAGCCCTGACCGCCGGTAGCTTGGACCCTGTTCCCGGTACCGGTGAGCTACTATTTTTTATATTTTTAAATGTTTTTTTATTTTATATTCTAATATTTAAAAATATAATTTATATGTTTGTTAAAATGAATAAAGGAAATAATAATAATATTCCACAACTATCACACAACGCCATCTAGTCCCAAGCTAAGCAGAGCTTGTGTTATGGGTACTAGACAACTGATAAACATACTTATATATTTCTAAATACATACATATTATAGATAAATTACACCCAGACACAGAACAAATGATCGTGCTCATCACACAAACATTTGTCCTGGGTGGGAATCGAACCCACGACCTCCGGCATAGCAGTCAGGGTCACTAACCACTAGACCAACAGGCCTGTCAAAGTGGAATCCAAGTATCTTTTGTTTTCAACTGCTTACCATCAGGCGGGCCGTATGTTTGTTTGCCACCTTAGTAGTAGGTATACAAAAGGAAGATATCTATCGGATTCCTGTCGACTGTATTATTACGATGAATAGACATACCGAAAAAATGAGAATCCGATGAAATGCTAATCTGAAGTAGGGCGAATCCGAAAAAGTGTGAATATGCGGAAATGAGAAACTGAAGAGATGCTAATAATTCGATGGGTAACTCATCTAAAGCGATACTTACGGATATTCCAACTTAGCGCTTAGCAACCCACTAGGAGAACCTAAGCTGCCGTTTAAACCTTTTGCTTCCAGTATTACAGTTTTGTGTACATATGTGTGTAAGGACTACTACTAACTGTAATAAACTTTATACTATTCTGTTCCAAGTTCATTTGAAATATCTGTTACGGAGACACCTTCCTCCCTCAAATATAGAATGAATAGCATAGAATAAATTTATTTTTCTACAGATACAATTTTGTAATTAAATTGAGGAAGACTGGTGCCTAAACCAGATTTTTTTCTAAAATCTGTTTAAATGGTTAATTGGTTGGTTAATTCTGGTTAATCTCATTTTTTTTTTTTTTTTTGTCAGGTCACCAGGCAGTTTGCACTCGTGCAAAACACTAATGCCATATGTAGCACTATTTAAGCATAAGCATGAACTACTATTATTGCCTTCATCTTGACCTTGATATGACTGATAGATAATAGAATGACATGCAAACAACACTAGATTGCCTGAAGAAGTTTTCATCTTTGGAAAACCGTTTATTTCTATAACATGCGAATTTATTTGTCTAAAGTATATTTTTGAACACTTAGAATGCTTGGACGGTTTGACTGAATCTATGTGACATTTTAAACTTGTCGACCTTTTGAACGATTACCTTTTTGATAACAATAAGGAAACTTAGTTTGTACCGATATTATTGGCTTTTTGGTTGCGTCTATTCATTTGAATACCCTGAATGTCACTAACTATTTGACGCTGACTGTACCATGTTCTATAACAGTTTGCCCAGATATTTTGTTTACACCTTATACACAAGATGAAATAAAATCTGCTGCGGAGTCTTTGAATGAATTTCGCCAGTTAATTTGATTGACTGTGTATTTCCCATCAATGAGTATTAAAGTCTTTTTTTTTACAATTTACAGCAAGTAAATTGTATACCTATTAATGTAAAAAGTATTAAAGTTGGATATCAGATGATGTCTGGTATATCTAAAAAATATTGCAAGCTTACTCTATGATTGGTTCAAAAAACAACTCGAAATTAGAAACTGTTTTATTTCAATATACATAATTAATTACTGTTCTTATTTTACGATGAATTTATATTTGTAATATTAACAATATTATTTAATTCAGAAATCATTCAAAACGTGAACTTTTAGATTTTATTTGGTGAAAATAACGTGCGTAAGGTCCACCCTTCACGGCAGCTATCAAGGAACTGAACGAGTTTCTCGCACAGTTTCGGGTTTTTAATTATTATTTAAAAATGTAAAAAGAAATAAGAAAAAGTAAACAATACAAATTATTAAATAACACAGTACGCATATTTTGATATAAAACTCATGTCAAACGATTCAGCCGTTACAGAAACAATTTTCAATTTAGGTTGAAGAAGGCCCTGTTTACTACCAGATTTTTCTAAAATTTGGGAAAGTTTATTAAAATTCGAAACAGTACAAAGTATTTATCATGACCTTAAGTATGACCCATATTCTTCATATGAAAATCGCACGGTAGGATTCGTCAACAAAATTCGTTAAATTTTACGGTATTTTTCGGATTTCATCAAGGTAATCCCCTTAAGTGGCAGTGGGCAGGGCACATTGCTCGCAGAACAGATGGCCGATAGGGCCGGAAGGTTCTGGAGTGGTGACTGCGTACTGGAAGACGGAGCGTTGGAAGGCCTCCCACAAGATGGACCGATGACCTGGTGAAGGCCGCAGGAATGCGTTGGATGCGAGAAGCACAGAACAGGTCGAAGCGGCGGTGCTTGGGGGAGGCCTATGGCCAGCAGTGGACGTCTTTCGGCTTACATGATGATGATGATGAACCTCTATAAGCATGAAGTTCTCGTGCGCCAGATGAGCATACTCGTAAACTCGATCTTAATTTTTGAAGCATGTGCTTGCCAAAACATAATTCCCAAATATGAAAATACAGTGGAATCTCTGTAACTCGAACCTCGTTAAGTCGAAATCCTCAGTAAGTCGAAAGAAAATGCAATTCCCTACCGCAGAATCCTTAAATACGCGGTATTTCGAATTATTTAGACTTTGTAACTCGAACAAAATGTTATTTCCCTACGAAGTATTGATAATACATATTTATACTCTATAACTCGAATTTCAAAAAGGAGACTCCGTAAGTCGTAGTTAGTAAGTAGTTTTGCATTTGTAAGTCGAAATTTCAGCAGTTAAATCATGTATCTCGAAGTTCTTGTTAAGTCGAAAACTCGTTAACTCGATTTTTTTTTTGCATTTCCCTTGACATTCGAGTTATTGAGATTCCACTGTACCAAATAATTTATAGCTCATTGTCGATATCATCAAAACATTTGTTATTAAATTGGACAATATACGTTAATTATAGATACGAGTAAAGCGGTGCGGAAGTGTGAAGTAATTCCATAGTAAGTCATGAATCAGTCGGCGCTCCTGGGGGAGTGCGGAGAGCCAGGGAAGCTCCGACTCTACGCTGAATCACTTATCTCTGTGGCCGAAGCTCGGAACACATCTGCAACTGTTCAGCTGTGTAGTCTTCTCTCGTGAGTGAACCAGTCCTGCGCGCTGGAAGTACATGACGCGGGGATCTCACTCGAAGCAGCACAATACCAGCTTATATGAGGAAGTGCAGGAGTTTCTCCGCGCGATAAGTGGACACTCGAGAATGTTATATTGGACGCGAGAAGCGACCGACGCGCTTGTAGCTAAGTAATAACAGCCGCATGGATTGATCGTTCAGGTTAATAACAGCCGCACGGATCGATCGTTCAGGTTGAGCTACACTTGCCGCGGTTGGTCCGTGGATGGGTGACCATCTTTACATACCAAGACCCTTGCGTGCCTCGGAAAATACGTTAAGCCGTTGGTCCTGGGTGTCTTTCGTAGATCTTAGACAATCGTTCCGGGTCGTCAGAAGCCTAAAATTCTGACAAACAGTCCTACCAAGGGGTATCGTATTACTGCGCGGCACTGCACGATACGGCGCGACACTGCACGGCACGGCGCGGCACTGCATGGCTCGGCGCAGTGGTGTTCACACGCGCCGCTTATTTCCCCCGGGCCGGACGCGGGACTCGACGCGCCCACTTTGAATTTTATATTAAACCTGATTACAACGTTAATTCGCAAAAGGGAAAATTACTGTTCAGGAACCGGAAACACGATCATCAAAGAATTATATAAACAAGTGCGAGTCAGACTCGCGCACCGAGGGTTCCGTACAAACCTGTAGGTATTTTCGGTTTAAAAATATATGTATTTTTTGAATTTTTATATTTCAGTTGATTGAATGTAAGGTAAATTGCGGTTTACGATTTATGACGTTTTAAAAAAAAACTACTCACTCGATCTCGTTCAAACCAATTTTCGGTGGTAGTTTACATGGTAATGTACATCATATATTTTTTTTAGTTTTATCATTCTCTTATTTTAGAAGTTACGGGGGGTGGGACACACATTTTACCACTTTGGAAGTGTCTCTCGCGCAAACTATTCAGTTTAGAAAAAAATGATATTAGAAACCTCATTACCATTTTTGAAGACCTATTCATAGATACCCCACACGTATGGGTTTGATGAAAAAAAACATTTTTGAGTTTCAGTTCTATGTATGGGGAACCCCAAAATTTATTGTTTTTTTTCTATTTTAGTGTGAAAATCTTAATGCGGTTCACAGAATACATCTACTTACCAAGTTTGAACAGCATAGCTCTTATAGTTTCGGAATAAAATGGCTGTGACATACGGACGGACGGACAGACAGACAGACAGACAGACAGACATGACGAATCTATAAGGGTTCCGTTTTTTGCCATTTGGCAACGGAACCCTAAAAACGTAACATATAGGAGGATTTTGTGCAAATTATACATTGTGCTTACATTTGTAAGTAATGTTTAATTTTCAACCGACGAAAAAAAACGGAGGAGGTTCTCAATTCGACGCGTATTTTTTTTTTTTTTATGTATGGCCACGCATTACTTTTCACACAGTGGTCCGATTGTGACAATTCTTTCTTTTATTGGAAAGGGTATACTCTCAAAGTGGTCCCATATAAATTTGGAAAACAAAATCGAACCCTAAGGGTTAGAAAATAGGGGATGATTGATTGTTCACTCACTGATTGTAACGTATAAACACGCATAACTTTGAACAGAGTAGTCCGATTCATATAATTCTTTTATTGTTGGATAGGGTATACCTTGCCAAGTATTATTAGTACATTAAAGCCACAAAAAAACATAAAATAAAAACTTTTTAACAAAAAATTAAACCGCCGAAAAACTGAAAAGCATAAAATAATAATCCTTAAAATTTTGAAAACCGTTTAACTTAATATTTGAATACACATAACACATAACATCACGCCTTGTTTCCCCGAAGGGTTGGGCAGAGGTGTACCTTTAGTGAACCCACATTTCACCGTTTAAGTCCCAATAGAGACTCAGTAAAATTAATATAAAAAAATAAAATAAAAGTGAAGTAAGGTAAGGTAGGTAGGTAAGGTAGTATTTATTGTCTACGCATCATCATCATGAGCGGCGAGCCCACCACTACTGAACGGCAGAGGGGAGGAGTTGCGGGGCGTAGTACCGAATTCCACCATGCGCGGCGCAACCGTCACTATCATTAGCGCTCGACAAGCACGCACATAAAACATCGCAAATCTTGTAAAAACCCTACATCATTAATTATACGCCTAAACCTATCGTAGAAGATTTTTCATTCATCTCCATAACAGTAATATTTTTAGTAATTTATTTTATAATCATTGTTTAGGGTGATCTTAATTTCTGAAGTAGCATATCTATATATTAATACGTGAAGCGAAAACTTTGGATCCCTTTTTACGAAATTTGGGCGGACGGAGGAGTATGAAATTTCGCACACTTATAGTTTATACAGAGAAGAAGTGACGAATAATATTTTTTTTTAAATTATGCGTAAAAATACATTATTTTCACTAAATAACACGTTACACACACTACTATTCATTACCGTGTATTTAATACACACATGCACAAATCGAGTCTGTATTTGTTTTTGGGATTAAATATAATGATCACCATAAAATGCTTTGATACCCTTAGTTCTTTAACCAAAAATATATATTGTACTTAACACCAGAAAAATAAAGTCTAAAATTACAATAGTACTAGCTATTTTAGTCACGACTGCTCTTTAAATTGTATTCGAACACCAAATGTAGTAAATGATCACCAAATCATAACTTGTACGACAAAACTGTACTGCGACTCACAATAGTTCGAATGCACGCTTGTGCGATACACTCGAGCTCACATAGTACACTAGGTTAGGTTAGGTTAAAACTGTGACCTCCTATGCACGAGCCGAGCGAGCGAAGCGAGCGGTGCCGCGGCAGCGGCCGGCGAGTGCTAGAAACGACTAGATTCAGTGTGTCGCATAAGCGTGCATTCGAACTATGGTGAGTCGCAGTACAGTTTTGTCGCACAAGTGTTATTCGCACACCCATTTGTCGAACTCACGTAGTACACTCTTAATAATTTCGTGTTCACTAACTATTTTTGGGTTAACAATGATTTTTTTTGGAGTCAGTTTGCTTAAATAGGATAGCAAGATGTAAAAACTTTGGTTATAATTTTACATTGAAATGCTGTTTTAATTTTGGTGATCATTTACTACTTTTGGATTAACAATGATTTATTTGGAGTCAGTTTGCTTAAATAGGATAGCAAGATGTTAAAATTTTGGTTATAATTTTACATTAAAATGCGGGTTTAATTTTGGTGATCATTTACTAGTTTTGTCTGTTGTATGTTACTATATCTGGTCGTAAGTTAAACATAAGCCTTTGTTTTTGGTATTATTTGTCTATAGCCTTACTGAATGTCAAATATAATTATGGATTACGAAAGTTTGTTGTCGAAATCTGTGGTCCAATCGAGAATATCTGTCTTTAATATTTTGTGTCTATAGTCTTACTGAATGTCAAGTATAACCATAAGTAATAAATATGACAACATGAAGTAAATGCTGTTCTGTCACCTATCAAAACTGTAATCTTATGTAATACTTTGAAATAATCTATATCTTATCAGTCTTTAAACGAGCAATTCTTGTATATATATTTATATATAATCTGAATCTCGGAAACGGCTCCAACGATTTTCATGAAATTTAGTATACAGACACATATTCGGGGGCGATAAATCGATCTAGCTAGGATTCATTTTTATAAAATGTCGTTTTTTCGTGTTTTCAATGACCAACTTTATCGATAATCAACTTGAACATAAACTTATTATTTTAAACACAATTTACCAAAAAATGCCGAGCAAAGCTCGGTCATCCAGATATTAATGTATTAATACGTGAAGCAAAAACTTTGCACATCGTTGTACGAACATTGTCCGAACGGCAGTGTATGAAAGGAGAAGGGGACTTCTGGGCCCAGCAGTTAACTAGTTGAAATGTGTATTAAAAAAACCGTTATATTTTTCTAAAGTAAATCACAGAATATGGTACCATGTTTCTACCTAGAAAGCGAGAAAACTTCAATTAAGTTAATGAAACTAAATAATCGATTAAATAATGCCTGAATTACTACTAATCGATTATGAATAAATCGGTAAAATCTGAGAATATGTATGCAAGTCGAGTGACAAGTGCATATCAAGCTTTCGTGGAATCGATATAAAGTGATTTTTTTTGTTCCGGCAACACTTCGTCGACCGTAGGTTCAATTGAGGTAAGGGACAAAATACCCAAAATGAGTTGAGTATACAGTTTTGTTCAGAATTTTTCGCTCTATCGAATGGTGATTATGAAAAAATTCTAGCTTAATAAAAATGTCCCTTACCCTAATGATTTTTGAGTCCAAATTTCGAATCAGCCCCATATTAACAATGTATCTGAAAAACTATGCAATATAGGAACTTGAAATGGTATAATTATCGCCGCCAATCCACTTCAAATAAGGTAAGGGTCTTCCCAATCAACGAATTACCATTACATGGTTTATTTTTTAAGAAACAATAATAAAACTGGCCTTACACTAATGTCTTTGTTATCTCAAACAATAAATATCTTCCATACTTTAAATGGACTGCACGAGTTTTGACATAGTTGTCCCTTACCCCAATTTGCATTGTCATACTTTAAGCAGTGTCAACGTTACACCTATTTGAATCGAATTATATTTAGGTTCGGTGTCCGTTACACCAATTTGCTCGTGAGAAGTAATGAATATTTATCCCAATTTATACACACTTCTAACTTCATAACACAAGATAGCACGTACTTACACTATTACCATCATTTTCTATCTCACAACGTCTTTCTGTGTGCGAAAGAGAGGATGATACCAATGCGAAAGCAGCGCGCGGGCATCAAAAAAGTAGCTATCAGTGCAAGTTCATTTGTGTCGTTTGGGCGGGATTGTGCACGGTTTTTGCCTTCCGGTACTACCCTCACATTACTGTAGGCATTCAAGCAATAGGCTGTATTTACCACAAGAATACAAAACGTTGACAAACTTATACCGCCTATACCGAAAATAATGCGAACAGAAAAAGACAATTTACCGGAGCGAACGTGTTTCCATTAATCTGTTCCATAAGGAATACAGAGATAGAGAGCAACATAACTATTCACAATCAGAAGAAAGATAAGTGCAACATTTGCGCTAAACATGAAAACAATCCAAAGGAGGCAGAAAAGGACAAAGAAAAGATTAAAGATCACATGGAAGAAAAATATGCTACTTATGAAAGATTTACTAGTCATCAAAACTATTCTGTAAACAAGGACACTCTAGTGGCAAGCTTTGATTTACAAAAGATTTTAAATACGCCTCTTGGTGACAATATTTTGTTATTCTATAGCAGAAAATACACTGTGTATAACTTTACGATTTATGAAAGCTCTACTCAAAACGGATTTTGCTATGTTTGGGGTGAATGCGACGGAAAACGAGGGTCAAAAGAGATAGGGTCCTGCTTTTTCATGTATCTGAAAGATGTTGATGATAGAGGAATAAGAAAAGTTATCCTGTATTGCGATGCTTGCACTGGGCAAAATTGTAATAGGACAATGCTGGCAATATTGCATTATTTTTTGTCAATTTCCAAGAATGTCGAAACGATTCAGATTAACTTCTTATTGACCGGTATAGTTACATGCCAGTTGACAGCATGCAATCTGTTATTGAACGAGAAGTGCGAAAATTGACTGTTTGGAGTAACACGCAATGGCCTAGTTACATGGAATCTGCTAGAAAGAATCCTCGTCCTTACGTCGTAACCGTTATGGAGCACAAGGATTTCATTGACTGGGACCCCAGTACAGAAAAACTGTTTCCACAAAAAACAAAGGACTTGCAAGTTACAAAAATTAGAATAGCTACGATAAAGAAAAAAGACCTTAAAACCATTTGGACTAAATACTCTATGAAGGAGGAAGCGGTTGTTTATGTCATCAAAATAAATGGAGAATTGGCAGCCAAAAAGATAGGGAGTAATCCAGAACGTAAAACGAAAAGTGGGCAGCGAAAAGGAAAAGGGACGGAAAAGGATAAGGTTAAGAGTAAGACATTTATTAGTGTGCCGTCACAACTAGCAGACTCGCCTGATATAACAGTGGACAATAATTGCATAGAGCTAAGACCTTTGTATAACACCAGGCTGCCAATATCGTTCGCAAAATACAAAGATTTAAAAAAATTGTGCGTGAATGCTGTGCCCAGTAGATTTCATCAAGATTATTTGAAGCTACCATATTGCGCTAAAGTGATTGACAATTTGAATCAAACGGATGAAGAAGATAATGCTGATGAAAAATACGTCTAAATCTGAAATATTTATTGATCTCAATTTTATTAATATATTTTTTTATAATGATTAAACATAGATAACGTGTAGAAGGCTGATTAAGCGCTAGAAGTGAAATTGTTTATTTTAATTAGATTAACAATGCCTTATAGGCTCTATTATGATTATTTGCAGCTACTCTTATATTTGAATAAGAATTCAAAGTAAGTATAGGTAAAATTGTTACCACTTTTTTTAATCATTTGATTATAATAGACATCTTCAAATAAATTGTTTTATTCAAACTAATACAAATTGGTTATTACAATGTACAAACATTGCATGTAAGCGATACACAAAAAAGCACACACACGGTTCTAATACATTTTCATGTCTTTTAAATGATTTCTTATAACGATTTCCAAATTTAAGATATCCGTACGTCAAAAGTGTGTACTTCATTTTGTGTCAAAAATCACTTTACACTGTATTTTTTTCATAATTTTTTTCAACAAGTCCTTTACACTAATTTTTCATTAATAGATTGGATCCAACGTAGAAGTCAATTTAATGTAAGGGACGGGACTACAAGGTATTTGGTCAGTAAGGGACATTACTAACAAAATACGTTGTTGTAAGGGACATCTATTTTCTTAAATAGCTAACTTATTTAAATAAATGTTACACACGTAGATAGAGCACTAAAATACAAGTTTATGTGTGATATCAGACCCGAAAAAGGTTAATAACAAAAAAAGTTATGGGCGATTTAGTCCGAAAAAAAACTTTGTCGGCCTCTCCTGAAAAATCGTATTTTGTCCCTTACCTCAATTGAACCTACGGTCGACGACTTGTGCCTGACATCCGTCAGTCACTGACTGACAGATGCACTTGTTTGTTTTCTTTCGTTTCGCCCGTAATTTCCTTGTTTTATTGTTTAACCCCACGACACCTCGGCTTTGCATATTATAGCTGACTATTTGACGGATCTTGCTATTCTAAATTACCTGGCTCTCTATTTTGGACAACTGTTTACGCCGATTGGATATTGACGACATGGATTGCTGTGTAAAGTGTAAACCTCACTTTTACTATAATTCATATAACTTGGTTCCTGGATAGCCAAATTTCACTAAATTTTCAGTGAGTCCTTGTTATTATATCCTCTTACAAATAAGGCTACTTTGATTTAGTTAACACCTGGGCTCAGGAATCTATGGAGTCATTCCCTTCTCCTTTGGCACCTTTAAAGTTTATTTGACAGGCCTGTTGGTCTAGTGGTTAGTGACCCTGACTGCTATGCCGGAGGTCGTGGGTTCGATTCCCACCCAGGACAAATGTTTGTGTGATGAGCACGATCATTTGTTCTGTGTCTGAGTGTAATTTATCTATAATATGTATGTATTTAGAAATATATAAGTATGTTTATCAGTTGTCTTGTACCCATAACACAAGCTCTGCTTAGCTTGGGACTAGATGGCGTTGTGTGATAGTTGTGGAATATTATTATTTATTTTTATTTATTTGGAGAAATAGTGCTGAAAACTTATATTTGAATATATTAACTTTTAAATGAATAATGGTCGAGTTTCGACCTCTGGGCGACCACTAGTTTTATTTTAATAACCGTCAGAAAAATTTACGGGAGGCATTGAAATTTTTGCTCCGCACGAAACTATCTCTTATAAGTGGTAACTAGAGTCAATTCTTTGTTTATTTTGACGTTCAGTGCTTTTTATGTGCCTATATGAATGAATAGATTTAACTCTGAATTACAGTTCATAAAAGCTGACGGTTCTTCGTAAAGCATTCCTCGTGGAGTAATAAGTCCTCAGGTCGAACCCCATGGCTCCATATTATGAACCGAACAAAGTACGTACTTAAGCTATACGACCCCAGAAAAGAAAATACGAATTACTTGGCGGCAAACGTATCTAAACCAGTGAATCGTATCGTAATCGATATAAAAATAGAGCTTTTATGGTCCTCGGGAATTTATAGACGCGGGTTAGCGACGAGCACGGAGCGGCGCGTAACGGAGCAGTGCGATGCGGTGCGGTGCTGCGCGGCGAGTCCGGCACTTTGAAGAAGCGGGGGCCGCACGTCACGGCTACACAGCAGCACTGCTTTATTGAAAAACTCGTAAAGTGTACACACGTACCCGCACCATGCTGTCCGTCGCTCCCTGATATAGAGATATGCGCAGCACGGCGACACCGGGCCATTGGTATCATTGTGCATGATGTACAGACGCCAACACATCAAGCTACTACAATCTGTCAGATTTCTTTGATAGATTTTCGACTTTATTTCTAGAGCATTAGGTTCAAGGTTCATTGGGAAAAAATTACAGTTTCGGGTAGCTTGACCTGGTGGCGTCTGTACCTTCACACTTCGCGGTGAATCATAAACGAATAATATAAAAAAAACAACGGACTTCCTTAAAAGACAATACTACAAAGTCAAAAATAACTTTAATTTCGAAAGTCGGTGTCTTAGGATCTGTATTAAAGGTTTTTGCCACCGACTTCCGAAATTAAAGATATTTTTGACTTTGTAGTGTTTTTAGGGTTCCGTTGCCAAATGGCAAAAAACGGAACCCTTATAGATTCGTCATGTCTGTCTGTCCGTCTGTCTGTCTGTCTGTCTGTCTGTCTGTCTGTCTGTCTGTCTGTCCGTCCGTATGTCACAGCCACTTTTCTCCGAAACTATAAGAGCTACGCTGTTGAAACTTGGTAAGTAGATGTATTTTGTGAACCGCATCAAGATTTTTACACTAAAATAGAAAAAAAAACAATAAATTTTGGGGTTCCCCATACATAGAACTGAAACTCAATTTTTTTTTTTTTCATCAAACCTATACGTGTGGGCTATCTATGAATAGGTCTTCAAAAATGGTATTGAGGTTTCTAATATAATTTTTTTCCAAACTGAACAGTTTGCGCGAGAGACGCTTCCAAAGTGGTAAAATGTGTCCCCCCCCCCCGTAACTTCTAAAATAAGAGAATGATACAACTTAAAAAAATATATGGTGTACATAACCATGTAAACTTCCACCGAAAATTGGTTTGAACGAGATCCAGTAAGTAGTTTTTTTTTTTTAATACGTCATAAATCGTAAACCGCAATTTACCTTTCATTCAATCAACTCAAATATAAAAATTAAAAAAAAAACATTTAATTTCATAAGCATAAACCTTATACATAAACCGAGGATACCTACAGGTTTGTACGGAACCCTCGGTGCGCGAGTCCGACTCGCACGTGGCCGGTTTTTTTTTTAAGGAAGTCGGTTTTTTTTTTTTTTTGTAAATAGTTTTTATTTATTAACTTTTTAGTTGTGGTAGATACTCCACACTAATCTAATCGCGTTATTCGTTGCATTTGTCGAGCAAATACGAAATGCAAATTTAAGCCTTATTTGGTTTTCACATAGACCCCATTGTCCAAATGGAACCAAATTAAAATGGGATCGGGAAGCACCAGCTTTCAAATTAAAAAAAAATCATCAACATCGGTTCACCTAGTTAAAAGTTATGAGGTAACAAACATAAAAAAAAACATTCGAATTGATAACCTCCTCCTTTTTTTGAAGTCGGTTAAAAACGACGCGTACTGAGAAACACAAGAACTTGGTATATTAGTATCCAGTATCTCGACTTCTCTCGCAAGTGTTTCAGAGTAGCCGCAGCTAACAATAAATCATGTGGACGTCCCGGTGTGCTGTCGGATCGCTGCCGGCACGCTCTCGGTATATTGTTAACATAAGCTCGCATGGAGTACGTTGCTCACCTCTATTTTATTTCGCTTAGAACGGATCCCATCTCGGTCCGGTTTAATACATTTCAATAATGGAAGTCTCAATTTACATTATCTCAGTAATAGGAGGTTGAAATGGCGCCGTGTTCGTGTCGCTCTCGGATGGCATTCGATACGCGGCGACATAGGACGCGCTCTCGTATGCAGCGCGCCCGTCAGCTGTGTGTAAGTACATGTGTGTAGGTACCCTACATACTTGTTCGTACCCTCTCACTGTCATTTTCATGTGCTAGCAACAGTGACACCTAATCAGAGGCTTGCACCTGGCGCACACGACCAGCCGCGTATCTATACTAATATTATAAAGCTGAAGACTTTGTTTGTTTGTTTGTTTAATTGAACGCGCTAATCTCAGGAACTACTGGTCCGAATTGAAAAATTATTTTTGTGTTGGGTAGCTTATTTATGAAAGAAGGCTATAGGCTATAACACCACGCTGCAACCAAGAGGAGCGGAGCAGTAATGAAAAATGTTGCAAAAACGGGGAAAATCGCACGGGTAGGCGATTCGACGCGACGAGAAGGGTCGGGGGAGCAAGAAATTTAACGCGGACGAAGTCGCGGGCAGAAGCTATACAACATAATAGGAACATCACGACACCTTCCGCACACGAGTTTGGACCTTCACTCGTCGTGCATCATCATCATCATCATTTCAGCCGAAAGACGTCCACTGCTGGACATAGGCCTCCCCCAACTCGTCGTGCACTCACGTCTAATTACGGTGTAGGGGCTTTGGTTTTGAGAGATAGAAATAACAGCTGCACCATCATCACTACCTCAGTATGCACACTGATAACATATACTAACCCCTTTATTTGTATAGTTCCACGCAAGACAAACGACCTTCCAAGACCTCTTGAAAGTCTGAGACTATTTACAAAGTATGATAATGAAAGGTCCTCGCATATGTGTCTTACGAAACCTTAATTCATAATGTTGAACGACTGCTTTTAGTTATAATAACTTCTGACTGAAGCTTGCCTTGAACTGTGTTAACTTACCGAGACAGTTGTGCCACGTGTATTTAACAGAATTCCTATCGAAGCTTTGTAATGAAGTTTACAGTACATTTGTACCCTGTTACATAAGCAAAATTTCAGTACAGTCGCACACAGTCAGCGCTAGTCCTGTCGCATGTCGCCACGCGCCAGTCGGTGGCGCGAGTCTCCTAAACGACGACAGTACTTGTGTGCATGACTGTACGCGCTCGTCGACGCAACAGTCGCGTGCCGCGCACAGATTTCTATGTAAATGTAAACACAACTCAATGTCGGCTGAGACGTGATTGTGAACGAGTGGCAACTGTCACAAAGCGGACGTGACGCCGGCGGCTTGTAGCAATACTACTACAATACATACAATACGCACACTTTTGGCATACAGTATCACGGTACTCATACAATCAAGTGTAGGCAACTATCGGTGCCTGAAAGTTTAACTTACGTTCCGAGTAATGTTTGAGTCGTGACCCAGTGACTGGCAAATGATGGAGTAACGATTTTGCTCATAATGTACTGCATAACGCACCAGCGGGAAATCTGCATTGATTTACTGGTAATTTATAGAAATAGAATACCATAATGAAGAAACAGGGAATATAAACTATATCAGATTGAAAAAAAAACAGAGCTTCATACCTCTATCACACAACGCAGCTCACATCGTACTTAGCTGTCTATTATTTCTTCATTAATGACTTACCTAAAATAGAACGAGTAGATGCTGTAAGCCTTCCATTCGTTGTTAACATACTCGTACATCAGTTATGATATATCAGACGTATCGGTAGAAGGCCTCCCACAAGGTTGTGATAGGCTTGTGTCCAGTAGATGACGTTTTTCGGCTGAAATGATGTTGAATATCAGTTGTATTTCCGTGTGAAAGTAACCGAATCTAACATAATAAACAATAAATACATAAAATATATTTTCTGAATTAAGAACCTAACTTGCAGAAAAATATAGCTTAGAAGTAAACTTAAGTGCTGAGATTATGAAACTTTAAGATGAATACTTCGACACAAATACTCGCTTAGTGAAAAAAGCCGCATCAACACAAGAACCGAGACCCGGGAAAAATATTGCTAAAACTAATAAAATATGTATCCTCAGCAATAATAGTGTCAATAAAATACGTTCGGTCTCACACACTTCTCTGCAACTTAGTGATATGTCACTACCTCACGGCACATCGTACGATGCACCAAATGATACTCCATATAGAAATCAAAGTGCAATCATTTACATTGTTCGACTTCTAAATCATATCAATAGGACACAAGTCGTCAGCTCGAATGACTACCCTAGTTTGATAATTAATTGAGCATCTATTATTAAAATTAAATAACCTAATGTGTGCACCGACTTACAAATGAGACAGCTATACGAATATATTTAATGGGAAGATAGACCATTTAAATAGTTCATTGTGCCGTGATAATATTAATCACATAATATCCTATAGACGTAGTGGAAAGCTCAATACACTGACATGCAAACTATTTTTCAGGATGTAAATGAAACCCGAAGTATTTAAATGTTGCGCGATACAGTTGCCTAACTTTTACACTGTCCTAGCATGTGTGTATAGGGTTCCCAAGTTAATTAACCTGAACGTAACTAACAAAACCGAAAAGAGCTAACTAAGAAGTGCTAACATAAATATTGTCATGGCAGGAGATTTCAATATCGACATTTTTCTAAATCTCTACTATAATCCTACTAATATTATAAATGCGAAAGTTTGTGAGTATGGATGTATGGATGTTTGTTACTCTTTCACGTAAAAATTACTGAACGGATTTGAATGAAATTTGGAACACAGTTAATTTATAACTTAGATTAACATATAGGGTACTTTTATCCAGGTAGTACGTTCCCGTGGGATATTTTCCAACCTCCACGCGGGTGAAGCCGCTGGCAAAAGCTAGTTGAACCTACACGCGTAAAATGTTAATTTGCATTTAAAAATTGCTCATGATTTTTGCAGAGCATGTACAGTCAAAGTCTAAAACTGGCTTTGTCGGACCACAAAATTCTTTATGATGTTCGCAGTACAAAAAAAATATCAACAAAATGGGTTCAGAAAACAAAACCATAAACTTTGCAATTTGTGATTTTTACATAATTTAAGCCAAAAGTACATGTGCGCGTAGGTTTGACGACTTCCAGCCTCCCGAACAAGCCGGATTCCGTAAAGGCTTTAGCACCGTCGACCACATACATACGCTGCGGCAGGTTATACAGAAGACCGAAGAGTATAACCTGCCTCTCTGCTAAGCGTTTGTGGACTATGAAAAAGCCTTCGATTCGATCGAAACCTGGGCTGTACTGCAGTCTCTCCAACGGTGCCAGATTGACTATCGGTACATTGAAGTGCTGAAGTGTTTGTATGAAAACGCCACTATGTCAGTCCGGCTCCAGGACAGAGCCTCGAAACCTCTCCTCCTGCAGCGAGGGGTGAGACAGGGAGACGTCATCTCTCCGAAACTGTTCACCGCTGCACTGGAGGATGTCTTCAAGGTTCTGACCTGGAAAGGGGCTGGCATCAACATCAATGGCGAGTACATCACTCACCTTTGATTTGCCGACGATATAGTAGTCATGGCTGAGACTATGGAGGACCTCAGTACAATGCTCGATGACCTCAGTAGAGCTTCCGAAAGAGTGGGTCTTAGGATGAACATGGACAAGACAAAGGTCATGTCCAATGCTCATGTGATACCCACTCCAATGAAGATAGGAAGCGCTACACTCGAAGTTGTGGACGAATATGTGTACCTAGGACAGACTGTCCAGTTAGGTAGGTCCAACTTCGAGAAAGAGGTCATTCGTCGAATCCAACTCGGCTGGGCAGCGTTCGGGTAGCTAGGCGGTATATTCTCGTCCCAATTACCGCAGTGTCTCAAGACAAAAGTCTTTGGCCAGTGTGTGTTGCCAGTGATGACATATGGTACTGAGACGTGGTCGCTCACAATAGGCCTCATAAGAAGGCTCAGTCACCCAAAGAGCAATGGAGAGGGCTATGCTTGGAGTTTCCCTACGTGATCAGAAATGATGATATCCGCAGGAAAACCAAGGTTACCGACATAGCCCGAAGAATTGCCAAACTTAAGTGGCAGTGGGCAGGGCACATTGCTCGCAGAACAGGTGGCCGATGGGGCTGGAAGGTTCTGGAGTGGCGACCGCGTACTGGAAGACGTAGCGTTGGAAGGCCTCCCACAAGATGGACCGATGACCTGGTGAAGGCCGCAGGAATGCGTTGGATGCGAGAGGCACAGAACAGGTTGAGGTGGTGGTGCTTGGGGGAGGCCTATGTCCAGCAGTGGACGTCTTTCGGCTGAAATGATGATGAATGATGATGACATGTGAATATAACAGTATGCAAGATGACCAGTTTCCATTCTACCTAAAGGCCTAACGTTATACTGTTTGCAAATTATACTTCTCTTATTTTTAAAGTAGACAGAAATAGAGAAGATTTTGATGACATAAACAGTGCAGTGTCCATTGTTACGGATTGGTTTACAAGAAATAACCTAATTAACCTAGTTCTCAATGCTAAAAAAATGAAATGTGTAAATTGCTCTAGCGGGGAACCTCAGTTTAGCCGCCTACGTCAGAAATGTAAGAAAATACACTGACGTTGATACAGCTCGGATAGTCCACTTTAATTATTTTCACAGCATTATATCTTGCAGTATTCTACTGTGGGGCAAAGCCGCAGATAAATAATTTTGAAAAAAATAAATAATTGAACTGAGATTCAGTATTATTTTTGTTCGAGCAATTCACCAGCTAGGTGCCAGATTTTCCCTGAAGGATTTTTTAAAGATATTCTCACGGTGGCATCACAATTCATCTCCACCAACATCTTCTTATATATAAGGCAAAACATGAGCTATCACTTAAAAAAAAGTTATATTCACACTGTTAACACTAGAAATAAGGACAAACTACGTACGTCCCTTTCACCGGCTTCATAAGGTTCATAACACATTTATAGAATCAAGTTTATCTAACTCAACAGACAGCTGTAATGCTGGGGAGTTTGTTGCGCCACTTCTTACCTACTAAAGCACTGGGAAGTGGTGACGTGCAGGCGATTTGGAGGACTGTACTATGTAATTCTGACTTTCGAAAAGTGCTGAGCCTCAGCCTAATTTGAATGTCTTTTTATTTCATAGCCAGGGCTAGCAACGCAAACTCAGATCCGCACCGCAAATATATAGGTAGGTATTTAAATAAATAATAATAAATAAATAATAATTTTATTGAAAGAAACTTAGACATAAATTACAAAAAAATTAACAGGCTAATTTAGGTCAGATTAAATGGTGTAGTCATCTGTAGCCGAACTAGGCAGAGCCTGAATTTCGGCTATCAACGCCAGACCCCTCGAGTATTAAAATAGCCATTTAAATAGCCATTAAAACTGATTTAATATGTATCATGTACACATTAAGTAAAAAAGAAAAAGTTTATATAAAAATAAAATAACAAAAAAAAAAAGTTTGTGTAGTGTTTACATGCAGGTCTTCTTATTTGTGTGCATGGGAGTGTACGTGTCTGATGTGTTGTAAGAGGGTGTGTGTGGTATTGTATAGTGTGTTGTGGTGTGAGTGAGCGTGCGCGCGTTTGTGTGTGTTGTGAGAAATGTGTGGTTTATTGTATTAAATATGTTTTTTTACGGTTACGATGCTACGCACAGGAGAAGTTCAGTCTGTTCATAGGTAAGACTTTTCAGGTATTCGGCAAGTTTCTTCTTGCATTGCAATTTTGTTAGCGGGTATATGTTAAGGATCCTATTTAACCCATTGTAAATTAATGGACCAATGTTGCAGGCAAAACGTTGACTAAATTTAGTTTTAAACATCTTGGTTCTATGGCATACTATATCTTTTCTTCGCTTTTGGAGGATTAGTGGGTTGTAACTTAGTTTGCTGTGTTGCAGGAGGACAACGCTTTGTATGTATAATTGTCTCACGGTCATTACTTCCCATTTTTGGTATAGTGATGTTGTGGAGAATCGGATAGGCTTGAACATCGCGACCTTCAGTATTGCACGCTGGGCGACCCCGATAGACTTCAGAGTTGTTTTAGATGTCCCTCCCCATGATGACAAACAATAAGTTAGAAGAGATTGACAGAGAGCGTAGTATATCTGCTTTAGCAACTTAAAGTCAGCAATGTGCCTCAGGTTTTTAAAAACATATATGTATAAGCTTTCGCTTTCTTTCATTTTAGTTCGTGACAAACATGTATAACTTGTTTGTCACGAACTAAAACTTTATTTTACTTAAATGACGAAGTGACGAAGTTGACGAAGTTCAAGTACCTGGGGCATTGAGTAACCGAAGGTCTGACCGACGATGTGGACATAGAGAGGGAACGCAGAGCATTGGCAGTTCGATGTAACATGCTGGCCCGTAGGTTTGCACGTTGTACTAGTGAGGTAAAAGTCACTCTCTTTAGAGCTTATTGCCAATCTATGTACACGTGCGCCCTATGGGTCGGCTATACAAAAAGCTCGTACAATGCTCTGCGAGTCCAATATAATAACGCCTTCAGAGTTATGTTGGGGCTACCGCGCTTTTGCAGTGCGTCGGGGATGTTCACGGTGTGCCTGATTTTTATGCTATTATGCGGACACGAATAGCGTCCCTGATGCGGCGAGTGCACGATAGCTCCAACAGCTTGGTGGCTATCATGGCCAACAGAGTGGACAGTCCATTGATGTGGAACTGGATGACCACTCACCGTGCGTCATTCCAGTATATAAAATAGAGCTTTTTTGTATTTTTTGTGTATCTTTTTGTTTCTTTTTATTTTTTGTGTGTAAAACTGTAGTGTTTTAAAATATGGACTGATGGTCTGAAATAAATATTATTTATTTATTATTTAAATACGTTTGTGGAAGAGTAAATATGATTAACGTATAAATTTGTAGCAATTCAATATAAATTCTGCAATCAATTGCCGATGTCGTTCGATTCAGGAATTAATTAAGTGAGCGCTCGATGCCGCGCGGACCGGCTCGCTACGTGATCCGGCGCGTTACATACAATTTCGTACCGGTGCGAAGTGGGACGGGACGGCAGCCGCCAACCGGTTGAAGGGTGAACTTTTCGAGACCAGACAAGGGTTTCTACATACAAAAAAACCGATGTGTGAGTGCGAATCGGACTCGCGCACCGAGGGTTCCGTATAAGCCTGTAGATATTCACGGTTTATGCATAAGGTTTATGTTTATGAAGTTAAATGTTTTTTTTTTTTTATTTGTATATTTGAGTGGATTGAATGGAAGGTAAATTGCGGTTTACGATTTATGACGTATTAAAAAAAATACTACTTACTCGATCTCGTTCAAACCAATTTTCGGTGGTAGTTTACATAGTAATGTACATCATATATTTTTTTTAGTTTTATCATTCTCTTATTTTAGAAGTTACGAGGGGGACACAAATTTTACCACTTTAGAAGTGTCTCTCGCGAAAACTATTCAGTTTAGAAAAAAATTATAATACAAACCTCAATACCATAATTGAAGACCTATCCATAGCTACCACACACGTGTGGGTTTGATGAAAAACAAATGAGTTTCAGTTCTGAGTATGGGGAACCCTAAAATTTATTGTTTTTTTTTTCTATTTTTGTGTGAAAATCTAGAATACATCTACTTACCAAGTTTCAACAGCATAGCTCTTATAGTTTCAGAAAAAAGTGGCTGTGACATACGGACGGACAGACAGACAGACAGACAGGCATGACGAATCCATAAGGGTTCCGTTTATTGCCATTTGGCAACGGAACCCTAAAAACGTAACAAGGTCGAGGAAAGGAAGCTTCTTAAATAAATGTTCTCTAGCGAGCGAACGATTACTTGAACTTTAATAAAACGTTTCACCGGAGCCGCAGCCGCCGCCGCACCTTCATGCTCACTCGATATCGATGACAAAGGTAAAGCCGCACGATAACACCACGAGCCGATCGTTTGATCCACTACAAATGAAGGCACTAAATATAATCGGATACGCTGATTTAACCTCGAAAAATAGTGCTGGGACTTTAAAGTAAGTTTCTTTTTCGGAGACGTATCTTCGGCCCTACGGCAATTGCGAGTTGGAAAAAATTTAAGTCATCACGATACGGAAATAATGTTGTTTTTTTTCTTTGTTCTTATATCCTAATACATCAGTTACCGAATGAAGTCAGCACACTAGTCGTGCGGTGCCTGTATGTGGCTGTGGGTATACAGGCGATCTTCTTTCGCTCCACTGGTCGTCCGTGGCTGATAAATGGTCCACGGATACGGCCGCGCGCCGAGCCGCTGGTCGATCGCGTCGTGACGTCGTCGACCAGCCAGCCGGCCGAGGCGCACTTAATTGAGTTGTTTCTCCCGACCCGCTGCCTTCTAGAGCTAGATGTATCTACCTAGTTACGTACGGTCGTCGTTTCATTACGATCGGTTCCTCATTTTATTGTTTATGGGTTAGAGAATCGGAAACAAAAGGAGAAGAAAGTTTCCTACCTGATTCAAATTATTAATAAAACCCAACTCATGGGAAAACACACTCTAAAAAGTATGAAAATATAATATAATATTATATTCTGAAATCGTTATGTTCAGTCGCGGTAAGAAAATATTTAACAACTTAAGGTTCATAATTGCCTGCACACATCTATATACGTCACAAAGTCAATATGTGATTGGTCTAGGTATAGAGCATAGATTTTTATTAACATGAAGATCAGTCGCTCAAGGTGACGTACTAGATAGGATAGTTATAGAAGACCTTATTTACAAAGAATACGAAAATATGAATTATTTCGAATTATATTAACATAGAGATGAGACAATAAGGATACGGATATTCGGACAAAGCATTGGTGTATCAGTCGTACTTGTTAGGTACTGGAAATAATAACAAAAAATTCTATATTTCTTAAAAAACTTTCAACAATTTATCATTTTATTAAATGGCGTAGCCTTCATCAGCAGCTGTGACGGCACGTGGTCTATAAAACTTCAAAATTTATCAAATCAGCGTATCAATTCTTCAAAATCTTCAATTTGGTCGTTAAATGCACTCATTTTGGCAGACAAAATAACAATTGAGGAATGGCAGGAAATCATTTTCACTTTTATTTTTACATATAATTACCAATTGGAAGAAAAAACAGCCGGATACAAACAAAGAGAGCCAAAGAGATTTTACCACAACTTTATGTCTATAAAATATAAAATATACTAAAACTTTCCCTGACCTACCATAAAATATAATTATCCCGCTTATATACCAGGACGAGCTGCTTGTATTCAAGAATGAGCTGCTTGTTCCCAGGACGAGCTGCTTGTATCCCTTGACGAGCTGCTTGTATTCAAGAACGAGCTGTTTGTTCCCAGGACGAGCTGCTTGTATCCCTTGACGAGCTGCTTGTATCCTAGGACGAGATGCTTGTATCCTAGGACGAGCTGCTTGTATCCCGGGATGAGATACTTGTATCCCAGGACGAGCTGCTTGTATCCCGGGACGAGATGCTTGTATCCTAGGTCGAGCTGCTTGTATCCCAGGACGAGCTGCTTGTATCCCGGGACGAGATGTTTGTTTCCTAGGATAAGGTGCTTGTATCCCGGGACGAGCTGCTTGTATCCCAGGACGAGCTGCTTGTATCCCGGGACGAGATGCTTGTATCCTAGGTCGAGCTGGTTGTATCCCAGGACGACCTACTTGTATCCCGGGACGAGATGCTTGTATCCCAGGACTAGCTACTTGCATCCCAGGACGACCTACTTGTAAAATGTAATGAGATAACAATCCTGCGATGTTATTGTTCGCGTGATTCAAATCGTAAAATTGGAGTGTGATACGTAACTTAGAAAAGTGTAACACCGAATAACACGTCCCCGTAAGTTTACGAATACGAAACACTTAACAACGAATGCACGCTACCACGAAAAACTTCACGCCGTAGCAATGCGATCTCGAATAACTAAATCTCTAATATTCACTTTTTCGAAACATTTAACAACGAATGCACGCTACCTCGAAAAACTTAACGCCGTAGCCATGCGATCTCGAATAACTAAATCTCTAATTCACCTATTCGAAACACTAATAACAAAGAATGCACGCTTCCACTAAAATTTGAACACCGTAGCAATATGATTTCGAATAACTAAACCTCTAAAAGTCATCGTAAAACGTCTTTATTCATAAAACAATCAACTAAATAGAGAAATGTCAATAAATGCGGTGAAACACGTGTTTCCTGAAACTAAACAAGTGTTGTTACTTCCATCTGGGTCAAAATATTTGGAAGCATATCCAGTCTACTGCTCTCTCCAAACTACTCAGAATCGAGATCTTTTGCTCACAAAATGCGTCATTTAGCCGCGTTAGCCTTTTTGAAGCCAGATGAGACCTGAGGCTTTTGAAATACTAAAAGAAAAAGTATTACCCAAGGATGCAGTGAAAGTCACTGGTTTTTCAAATACTACGTCAATGGTACAATGGTCAATGGTACTTATAAGAAAAGGACTTCTCAAAACCTTGAAACATTAAAGACAAACTTGCAAAAAGTGCCTCCATTGTTTCCGCCTGACATCTGGTCGGTAAATAGCTCGATAGGCAACACTGTTCTAATCACACAAAAAATGAGGTGAAATCATGGCACCACTGCTGGAACATCCTATTGGGTTGAAAGAAATGGAATTTATATAAGACCATTGAAGAATTAAATAAGGAACAAAAACATACAGAATTAATAGTTGAAAAATTAAATTCACAGTCTCAAGAAACCAAAAGAGCAAAGGAAAAAGAAAATAGGGAAAAAAAAAAACATTTGGAAAAAAAGGAAACAATGGACTTAACCACATTTTTAGATGGTCTTGCATACTTGTGCTATTTTAAACATTAACTGATTTTTTTTAAGTTTTTTTTAAATGTTCGATTTGGTTTATTGTATTGTCATGGAAAAACGATTGATTTGGTTGATTGACGCATAATTATTACCTTTTTTCTATATTTAGTTGATTGTTATATGAATAAAGACTTTTTACGATGACTTTTAGAGGTTTAGTTATTCGAAATCATATTGCTACGGTGTTCAAATTTTAGTGGAAGCGTGCATTCTTTGTTATTAGTGTTTCGAATAGGTGAATTAGAGATTTAGTTATTCGAGATCGCACGGCTACGGCGTTAAGTTTTTCGAGGTAGCGTGCATTCGTTGTTAAATGTTTCGAAAAAGTGAATATTAGAGATTTAGTTATTCGAGATCGCATTGCTACGGCGTGAAGTTTTTCGTGGTAGCGTGCATTCGTTGTTAAGTGTTTCGTATTCGTAAACTTACGGGGACGTGTTATTCGGTGTTACACTTTTCTAAGTCACGTATCACACTCGTAAAATTGGTAATTCGGCGGGAGACTTCGTTCGTATTTAAGGGTATCGTCTCATCTCAATAAATAACGAACTACAATATGGCTCCGGTTTCTCGGCGACGGCGACGACGAGATTTAATGTTTTTGTAATCAAAGAATAGATAAGAAAAATTGCCGACGCGACGCGTGTTAGTAGTTACCCGGTGCGGCGCGGGAGACAGTGGGTCGCAGGAGACGGGCTATACAAAACGACACATGATATATCATTTATAGCAGCCAGTGAGTCGCCTTCATTATCTACTAGATGATACATTTGTGGAGCACCCGGCGCCCCCCTAGCACCGGCATCGCTCCGCCGACAGCTCGCGTCGTTGTCGCTTAGAAAGCAATATTTAGATGCATAATATTTGGTGCAGTGTCACCGCTCGGAAGCACAAAGTAAACTGCACACGAAAATATATGGCTTCCTCGCTAGCTGAAAATTAAATAACAGTGCGTAAAATAGTGTTTATTTGTAGTGTGAATTACTTGCCGGAAGCCAGTCGGCACCTCGCCGATATTTTGCTCAAGCCAGTTTTATAACGCTCTGCCTTACCTTTTGATGAACAGAATATGGTCATCTCGATATTTCTGCAACCATGCATGTGCCACGAAAAATAAATGTAATTTTTAAAAAGGGTGTTTTTCATTTTTCCACTTTTGGACACAATGGTGGTTTTTACCTTAGACCCACTGCAGAGAACATGCATAAAATAGAAAAAACTTGTGACGTACTTCATATGTGTTTGTAAATGAAATAAATCAGTACTGAAACATGTTACAATTCGTTAAGTAGCACGAATACGCCGACAATGGCGGGCATGTGGCGCGCACATCGGCATTCAGTCAAACGAGTCGAGTGTTGCCACAATCAATGTCAGTGCTATCCGTGGTTGAATTCATTGATGATCTATATTATATTGTGAAGTAATTCTGTGAATATATATTTTTTTTTTTTGTAATCTGCAACATTTTGTAATAACCATTAAAACTAGTTAATTTTCACAGAAAGATAGAAGGCTTGTTCACACAGACAACACGCATACCTGTAGCTGTAGATGACAAACTAAACATATAGTATCGTTCATAAAACTTACAAAACTCCGGTATTGCTCAGTTAGCCTACGTTCTGACGGACGTAATAAAATCGCTTGTATTGCGCACTGGATTTTTGACTCTCGGTGTTAAATGGAGCATTGAGAACCCAATAGAGTACAGCGCGAGTGAATGTCAGCGCGACAGCGCGTCGAAAAACACAGTATTCGATGTTCAACTCTTGGCGCTACGCAAAGCGTTGAAGATTTAGTACGCAAAAAAATCCCGCCTCGTTTTTTTTACGTCCGTGGGAACGTGGGCTCAGTAGTGAGCCATAGTCAAGGACAGAGTTTTGTAATGCAAAGTTAAACTTTGGTAAAAATAACAATATCTACAGAACAATAATTATTATCTTATACCTAATCCATACTTCCATACTATATATACTATTATACTATCCATACTTCCATACTTCCATACTAACCATAATATCCATACTATCCATACTATCCATACTTCCATACTTCCATACTAATCCATATCCATACTTCCATACTTCCATCCATACTTATATACTTATTACTTATTTACTTATATACTTATTATACTTATAATATTATAAATGTGAAAGTAACTCTGTCTGTCTGTCTCGCTTTCCTGCTAAAACTACTGAACCGATTTAAATGAAATTTGGTACACAGATAGATAAGAGCCTGAGAAAGGACATAGCCTATTTTTATTCCGGTAGTATGTTCCCGCGGGATAATTTCCGACCTCCACGCGGGCGAAGCCGCTGGCAAATGCTAGTAATATTATAAAGCTGATGAGTTTGTTTGGTTGAACACGGTAATCTCAGGAACTACTAGTCCGAATTGAAAAAATGTTTTTGCGTAGAGTAGCTTAATTATTGAGAAAGATTTTAAGCTATATAACATTACGCTACAATCAAAGGAGCGGAGCAGCAACGATAAATGGACGAAAACTGGCAAGCAGTTCGATGCGACGGGAAGGGTCAGGGGAGCAATTTGACGCGGATGAAGTCGCGGGCAGAAGCTAGTGATGAATATTATTAAGAAAGTATATCAACTGGGCCAATCTTGTATCGTCGGTAAATGTCGCCGAGTGCGGCACCCACCTCATGTGAGTGCAGCTCCCACGGCCGCACGCCGCACGCCGCACGTCGTGCATCTAATCGGTCGCAAGGTACACTCCAACGAACCCACGCACCCTCGCACCTTCACGCCCTCGCGCCGTCGCGCCCTCGCGCCCTCGCTCCCTCGGCGCCGCAGGGGCGACGATTATGTCACACTTATATCTGTCAATATTATGCCATGATTCCTTCTCATATTGATTCAGAGGGAAAAGAAAACTTACAATTGATTTACTAACACAGTGTTAATACAAATAATTTACCTATTAATATTCGCTTTATTGCTGTAGCAATGTATAGATAAGATAATAAATTTATGTATATTATATGTCTAAATTAGTTAAATATGTAGATGTAGTGTATCTACATATTGAACTAACTTTAGTTTCTTTTGTGCAATGTTACAGACACCCATCTAAATTATTGTATCACATGTTTTGGAATCTGCGGTTGGCTGCCAACAAGGTGACCCCCTCCGGGATGTTTGGTTAAGCCTTTCATTCAATTACTCGAAAGCTAAATTCCAAATCTAATGTTTGGTATTTTGATGATGGAACTTGGGAGGCGATGTAGAGACGGTCTTAAATGATGTAAAATTCTGTAAAAAATGAATGAATTCATTGCATTGGCCTTGATCTCAACCTTTCAAAATGTGAATTTTACTTAGCGGACAGTACTGAAAATTCCTAAATTTAACCAGTGGCTTCAGGTACTCAAATTATTGAACAAAGATTTCTTTGTCTCCAATCTTGAAAAATTCCTTTCCCGTTTCGGAAGTCGGTATCTTAGAATCTGTATTTAATGTTTTTTTGCCACCGACTTCTGAACTTAAAGTTATTTTTGACTTTGTAGTGTTTTTTAAGGAACTCGGTTGTTATTTTTTTTTAAGTTTTTATTTTTAACTTTTTAGTTATGGTATGTACCCCCCACTAATCTAATCGCGTTATTCGTTCATTTGTCGCACAAAAACTTAATGCAAAAAGACATATGGTTTTCACATGGACCCCATTGTCCAAATGGAATCAAATTGGAACCAATTTGAAAATGGACTTCCATAAATGTGACTACACGAGAAGCTTTCAAATAAAAAAGAACCATCAAAATCAGTTCATCTAGTCGAAAGTTCTAAGGTAACAAACATAAAAAAAAAATATGCAATCGAATTGAGAACCTCCTCCTTTTTTTGAAGTCGGTTAAAAAAATACAAAATTTCATCGAAGTTTCAGAAACATTGTTTCAAATAAATATGCATTCAGCCATCATCTTAATTCGCTATTGCTGTTTCGGCCCCAAATTACTTCCTTTGCGATTCCCATCTATGAAAGCACCTGTAAGACAGAATTACGTTACTCACCTATTAGACAGAATGGACCAAATATCCGGCACACATTATAACACATGTCATATTGTAGAACATAGGCGTGCTCTAGACAACATGTATAACACTATTGTAAAAACTTTGTCAATGGCGGCTGTGCAGGCCTGGGACGACAAGCAACCCCAACAGACAAGAAAAGTGGCAGGCTGGCACAAACATGTTCAGGGCGCTTATGGGGAGGCTCGGTCTAGGTATCAGACTTGGCTGTCTTATAATAAACCAAAGTCTGGTAAAATTTGGGAAGATATGCGGCGGAGTCAGAAAATCTTTAGGGGCAGGCTTAAATGGTGCCAAAATCACCAAGATCAGATTAGGATGGACATGTTAGCGTCGCACCGAGCATCTAAAAATTTCTCGGATTTCTGGAAGTCGACCAATAAGCTGAGGGTTGAGCCGGGCCGCGCTGTGAGGGTGGGAGAATGTGGTTCGCCGTGAGACATAGCCAGTATGTTTAAGGATCGATTTATAGTGTCGTCTCCACTTGGACCGGCTAAGAGAGTGATCGATGGTGAGACCAGTCGTGATTATGAACCGATCCGTTTCTCACCCAAGCATGTAGCTGAACTTATTAAAAAAATGGCTAAGGGGACGTCTCCAGGTCACGACGGTCTCAGCATCGAGCACCATGGTGCCTAGTATGCGGGGGTACACTTGCCTAGAGTGTTGGCGTTCTTTTTCACGCTTTGCATTAGCCACTCATACCTTCCATACGATGTGCTGAAAACAGGCGTGGTAACGATCGTGAAAAATAAAACTGGGGATGTATCGGACAAGGCGAATTACAGAGCGATATCTTTGGCCACTATTATAGAAAAGGTGTTGGACGGTCTGCTTGACAAAGAACTTGACAAATCGATTACCTTACATGACGCACAGTTTGGGTTTCGGCCTGGACTTTCCACTGAGAGTGCTATCCTTTGTCTAAAGCAGACGGTCCAATACTATAAGGATAGAGGTACTCCGATATATGCCTGCTTTCTTGATCTCTCAAGGGCATTTGACCTTGTGTCATATGATGTCCTTCGGGAGAAGTTAGGGAGAGTGGGTGTACCACCTGAGTTGACGGGTTTGTTCCAGTGGTACTCTAACCAGTTAAACCAAGTTCGTTGCGGGGATGTTCTGTCTGAAGAGTACAGGTTGGAGTGTGGGGTGAGGCAGGGGGGTTAACCTCACCTAAGCTCTTCAACCTGTATCTGAATGAGTTGATCGTTGAACTGAGCAGCAGATCAGTTGGGTGTAAAATAGGTGGCACTAGCGTCAATAATTTAAGTTACGCTGATGATATGGTGCTGCTGGGTCCACCGGCTGGCTCAATCAGGGAGATGCTGAGCATCTGTAAAAAGTATGCGACAACGCACGGCCTCCTATATAATGTAGTTAAAAGTGAATACCTGATCTTTGCTGCTCCCGGGAAACATATAACTTACGAGCCTTCAATATCTCTCAACGAGCAACCACTTAAAAGGGTTACTCAATTTAAATACTTGGGACACTATGTCACTGAGGACCTCAAAGATCAGGAAGGCAATTCTCGCGTTTTCACTCGTAAATGTCACATTCGTTGTTTTCGCCCGTGTTCTAAGTCGCTTATAAAATGGTGAGATTTTCTGAAATCATCTATTCTCAGTACAAATCGATCGTAAATTACGAGTCTCGGGACAAAATGTTGCCATTATGCGTCACACCAAGTAATCCATTTTACATAACGATGCTTTTTTTTATAACGAAGTCGTTATTTTACTTTCGACCATTTTAAAAAATGATTTTCAAGTCAAAAAATGTTTTGAGCAGCATTTGATACGTATTTTATAAACATTTATCAATATCATCATTCCTAATTTAGTAACCGCATTTTTATTTTCAATATTTTTCATTAAAATAAGTTCTCCTTAGTATTTGCTGCAACGGAATGCATCACTGCTGTCGTTTTGTCAATGTCAGCCGATATTCGTCACGTCAAATTAAAGCCATCATTTTTGATTGTTTGTTTACATCGGTCAAATTTACCCAAATTAATAATTAAATAAAACAAAATGACTGCCAATGATATTTTAAGTAAACAGATTATAGGTAGTAAACGGTTTATTGTGGTCAATAACATCAAAGCTTCTCAAGATGAAGAAGAAGAGGAAAAAATGAAAAAAAAAAAAAAAAATTAAAATTAAAATGAATTGTCGTAATGCATGCGCGTTGTGCTCCAACCGGACTGTCCTGCTGTTCCAATGACGCAGCTGTATACCTATGATCATGAAATTACTTTACAAAGGCCCAAACGAACGTTGGAAAATTCTTGCGAAAACTTTCGTCCTGCGGATCGCATTAGGAGCCTCATCAAACACGAGTGCCACACGATCATTTTTCGACATTCATAAAGAATTTGGCCGAGAGGTGAAATGAACCGGCGATTTCTAAGCTCGAGGATAACCCGCTATCATGACTCCAACTATTCGTATTAACTAGTGATTATTTTAGTGTATTGTTTACGTAAAGTATTGTTGTTAGTAATATAAGTTTTGCATTTTACTAGCTGTGTTTTTAATTTATAATACTTAGTTTATTTATTTATAAATACCAAATTTAAACAGAGCAGTGGTGACGGCCGCGACTTACGAGTCGAGTAGGTCGTGAGTTAAACCCAAGTAGGCGCTTTACTGTGTGTAAATTATTTTATCACAACTGCTTTCAAAACGGTGAAGGAAAAAACATCGTGAGGAAACCGGCATGGCTTAGAACCAAAAATTCGAAGACATGTGACATCTACCAACCCGCACGGGACCCGCGTGGTGGATTACGGCCCACTCCCTCTCACCGAGAGGAGGCCTGTGTCCCAGCAGTCGAAAATTATAGGCTGCTGATGATGAAATTTAAAAGCTAACTTTCTTTAAATAATAACATGTACAAGTCTAGGTACAAAAGTAATATATATTACTTCTTATTATACCTACATGCTTGATTGCGTTAATCAATTTTAATTTAATTACAAATATTCAAATAAATTCTCCTTTGTATTTGTAACAACAGAATGCATGGCCGCCTATAGAAAGATGCTGATTTGTAAATGTCACGAGTTTTATTACGTCAAATTAAAGTCATATTTTATTGTTGTTTCATTGTTTACATTGGTTACCTATATATGTAATGGAATAATGGAATTTATACAGAATGTCTGCCAATAAATGTTGTCTACGAAATAATATTAAAGCTTAACACGATGGAGAAGACGTAGCGTGATTGTCGTAAAAACCGGACCAAATCACTGGCTCTCAGTACCTATAGCTTTTGCGTCCAACCGTTCCAACGACACAGTTGTATCTATATACATATGTGTTCCAGCTATATTACTCTACGATGTCTGAAAATATTTTTAATCTTTGTGTAACCAAATATCCTGCCTGAAGGACAAGCGGTAGGAGTCTTGTCAAACACGAATTTCAATTTGTTAGTGGTGAAACTGCTGGACGACCATGTCTCCACATGCACGTGGACTTTGGGCAAGACGTGTAAAGATTCAGCGATTCTTTAGCGGGCTACTGAACAGCATACCATACATGTTGCCGACTAATCATGTAAACTAGTGTTTCTTATAATGTATTGTTTATGCACAATATTGTTCCTATTTTTAAGTTTCATAATGAAAACAAATAAAATACAAGTTGAAATCATTAGTGTTTGAAATGCCTTTTAATATTCTCCACAATATTGATGACCCTGTTGTAAAACAATAATAATAGGTGACAAAAGACCCTTTACAAAAATACACCACAGAATAGTTTACATAAATTCAGAATAAACCACAAAAACAGAATTATTATCACACCACACTTGGGTTTAATCATGCTTCAATGTAACATGTCGCAACGCAAGCCAAGAACAATTCTGGGCTAAGGACGACGGCCTTTTGCAGCGCAGGAATCTCAATGATGAAGTACTTAAGCTGTGTAGTAGTGCTCGACTCCATCCGCGACAGCTTCATCAACGTCCTTCCATTAGTACTGATTTGGCTTTGGCTCCTTCTCTATCTATGTGTGGGCCAAATCGGGAAATATGCAGAAGGATGGTGAGCACTGCAGTTCTAAAATCCTCGCTTAGAGTGGTACCGCGTATGTAATGATTGACTTGCGATAGACCTTTCTACGAGGCCTGAAGTTTTCTTCGTATGTGTTTTCCTTGTCGTGGCGATCGCAGCGTCTTCTGTGATGTTTATTAACACGTAACACATTTTGTTAATAATATTTATAATTTTCTTTCGCAATTGACACAATCATGACTGACTGTTTGACGTTCGAACGCCCCTCGAAATGACGTCATGGCCGTTTCGACTGGTCTCCACCACTCTATGCATATCGCATGTAAACGAGGGCATGTCGCGTGACTTTCCTGCGAGATATGCTCGAATCGACGTGGCGAGAATAGCTCGACTCGATTTTAACGAGTGAAAAATACGAATCGAGCAACAATAACGAATCCGAATTGTGCGAGAATTGGCTTCCAGGTAGATATTGATCGTGAGCGCAGGGCACTAGCAGCCAGATGCAACATGTTGGCTCACAGATTTGCTCGTTGTAGTAACGACGTCAAAATAACTCTGTTTGAAGCGTAATGTCAAGTGTTCTACACGGGCAGTTTGTGGGTCAACTGTACGCGGAGGGCTCTAGATGCTCTGCGTGTGCAATATAATAATGGCTTCAGGGTGCTGTTGAGGTTGCCCAGGTTCTACAGCGCGTCTAGCATGTTTGCTGTAGAAAGAGCTGACGACTTTCATGATATTATGAGGAAAAAAACCGCATCCTTATTAAGCAGAATGAGGGCTAGCAGCAACAGTATCCTGAAAACCCTAGCCGAACAACACGATGCACCAAAAAAACTTTTTAACAAAAAATTAAACCGCCGAAAAACTGAAAAGCATAAAATAATATACCTTAAAATTATGAGTCGGCGCTTTGAGTGTTCCTTGTTCATTGATTTTTCAGCGCCGACTCAAAATTTTAAGGTTTATTATTTTATGCTTTTCAGTTTTTCGGCGGTTTAATTTTTTGTTAAAAAGTTTTTATTTTATGATTTTTAGTGGCTTTAATGTACTAATAATATTTGGCAAGGTATACCCTATCCAAAAATAAAAGAATTATCAAAATCGGACTACTCTGTACAAAGTTATGCGTGTTTATACGTTACAATCAGTGAGTGAACAATCAATCATCCCCTGTTTTCCAAACCTTAGGGTTCGATTTTATTTTCCAAATTTATATGGGACCACCTTGGAAGTATACCCTTTCCAATAGAAGAAGAATTGTCACAATCGAACCACTATGTAAAAAGTTGTGAGTGTCAGTGAGTGAACAATCAATCATCCCCTGTTTTCCAAACCTTAGGGTTCGATTTTATTTTCCAAATTTATATGGGACCACCTTGGAAGTATACCCTTTCCAATAGAAGAAGAATTGTCACAATCGGACCACTATGTAAAAAGTTGTGAGTGTCAGTGAGTGAACAATCAATCATCCCCTGTTTTCCAACCCTTAGGGTTCGATTTTGTTTTCCAAATTTATATGAGACCACCTTGAGAGTAAACCCTTTCCAATAGATGAAGAATTGTCACAATCGGACCACTATGTAACAAGTTATGCGTGTTTATACGTTACAATCAGTGAGTGAACAATCAATCATCCCCTGTTTTCCAACCCTTAGGGTTCGATTTTGTTTTCCAAATTTATATGGGACCACCTTGGGAGTATACCCTTTCCAATAAAAGAAGAATTGTCACAATCGGACCACTATGTAAAAAGTTATGCGTGATCATACATAAAAAAAAAAAAAAAATATACGCGTCGAATTGAGAACCTCCTCCGTTTTTTTTCGTCGGTTGATAATGAGACACTTTGTCAGGTTGCTCGTGCGGCAGGTATGAATATAGGTACCTACTGTATTTTTCTAATTTATAAATACAAACGCTTAGTTGATAAGTTTTTACAAACCAGTGGACCAATGTTGTCAAATTAATTAAATAAATAAATTAAAAAAAATAACTTCGATTTTAAATGTCTCCATGAAAGACCAAGCCTGGGCACAAGCTGCTCATCCCATTCGTATGGGAGGCCTAGGCGTCCGCAAAATTTCTAGTATTCGTTTACCGGCTTTCATATCCTCGGTACCTATCTCAGTACCCTGGGTACTGAGAAATTAATCAGGAAAATCTTAGCCTCCACACGTATTCATTTTGATGTGTCGTGCTTCACTGAGGCTATGGATGCCTGGAGATTCGCTTGCCCGAACTCTCTTAACACGTCTGCTACTACTGTAGAACGTGCGCGCCTGCTAGCTGTGGGTAATTGGGAGTCGGTTCTGTGGCTTCATGTACTAACATCGTCAATTATAGGCACCTCGTTCGACGACACTACTTTCCGCTACCCTGTTTTCCTACGTCTGGGAGCTTCTTGTGGTTCTCCTCATCGCTGTTACTGTGGCGAAGTTGTCAACAATCTAGGACACCAGGTCCTGTCTTACGGCCGAAGTGCGGGGCGATTAGTGCGGTACGCGAACATTAACGACAAAATCCAACGAGCTCCTGCCACTGTCAGCGTTCCAGCTGTACAAAAAACCAATAGCTTGACACGCGACGATGGCAAGAGACCGGACGGCATGTCTTTATTTCCATGGAAGGTGGGTAGGCCTTTAGTGTAGGATACATCGTGTGTCATTCTTGCGCCATCCAATCTTCCTGGCTCGGCGTGCTATGCTGGTATTACTGCTGCGGCTGTGGAATATTTTTGAGTCGTTTGGCGTTAAAACCCTCGGGCCCTGGGAAATCATCCGGTCAACACCCTGTTTTTCAACCGACGAAAAAAAACGGAGAAGGTTCTCAATTCGACGCATATATTTTTTTTTAATGTATGACCACGCATAACTTTTTACATAGTGGTCCGATTGTGACAATTCTTCTTCTATTGGAAAGGGTATACTCCCAAGGTGGTCCCATATAAATTTGGAAAACAAAATCGAACCCAAAGGGTCGGAAAACAGGGGATGATTGATTATTCACTCACTGATTGTAATGTATAACCACGCATAACTTTATACAGAGTAGTCCGATTTTGATAATTCTTTTTTTGTTGGATAGGGTAAACCTTGCCAAGTATTATTAGTACATTAACCCATTGAATACCGTAATTACAGACACAATTAAAAACCATTGTGTCTATACCAAATGTGGTATTTCCGGGACTTAGAGGTTAAAGTCACAAAAAATTGTAAAATAAAAACTTTTTAACAAAAAATTAAACCGCCGAAAAACTGAAAAGCATAAAATAATAAACCTTAAAATTTTGAGTCGGCGCTGAAAAATCAATGAACAAGGATCACTCAAAGCGCCGACTCATAATTTTAAGATTTATTATTTTATGCTTTTCAGTTTTTCGGCGGTTTAATTTTTTGTTAAAAAGTTTTGTTTTAAACCACTTTGAAAGTCATAATAAATCATCGCTCTTGAATTTTCTCCAGTCAATTCCATTTTTTCTACGACTAAACAAGTTTGACAAAACCTTGTAACAAGACGGACAAGACCGAGAATCTTTTTTTAAACAAATAATGGTACTCGATTTTTAAAACCAAGGAGTTTTCAATTAAAGAGATTTTAATATGACAGGAACAGTGGAAATATTCCATTCCCGATACTTTTAGTGCAGCCTATGTATCATGTGTGTTGGTGTTCTTAAAATAAAACTAATAGTATTCAGAGTAAGAAGACTGCGACATAGGGCTTGGTTTAGTTGAATATAAGTCTTCCTGGTTTTTCTTAACGCTCCTATTTTACCTATACAGACACTCAATCATTTACCAGACACCGAACATAGAACTATAGGAATAGTACTTTTGCCAGTGGCTTGGCCCGTATAGCTGTTGGAAAATATCACCCGGGAACCTACTACCAGGATAAAGTAGGTATCATAATCTGTTACGTACCCATGATATAATATATCTTTGTGCCAAATTCAATCTAAATCCGTTTGGCCGTCTTTGCATCATTGAGAAACAAACATCCAGAAATCGAAACAGCTAAGCCATTTCGCGGTCTCTTACTTGGAATAATACTACCTATTAGGTTTATTTTGAGTGTAACGAACACACATGATATTCGCATTTACTATGAAGCCAAAGTAATATAAATTACATTTTATACTGTTTTTTAACCGAAGAAAAAAAAAACGGAGGAGGTTCTCAATTCGACGCGTATATTTGTTTTGTTTTTTTTTTTATGGATGACCACGCAGTCGTCGCTTTGAGTGATCTTTGTTCATTGATTGTTTGGCGCCGACTCAAAATGACTGAAAGGTTTATTATTTCTTGCTTTTCAGTTTTTTCGGCGGTTTGATTTTTTGTTAATATAAAATAATATTTTATTTTATTTTATTTATTATGGGACAATAAACAGCTACAATATAAAATGTTTACATATTACAATAATACAGGCTCATAATTAGTATTAACAATATTGTAGCCCACTACATTATCCGCATGTTTACTTAATTCAAATATGGTAAAAAAAGTGCCACTAGAGTAGCATAACTACGGTATATAAAATAAAAAAAGATTGATTATTAAAATACAATACAGTTGAATAATGACAAAAAAAATTAAAAAAAACGTAAAATGGAAATATATGAATTTTTGATAACATTAAAAATATATGGGATTGGATTCTTATTATCACAAATAAAGATATAGATTATTACAAAAAAAAAGAAATGATAGTATAAAAACTACAATTAATTATTAAAAATAATTGAAACAGTTAAAATTGTTAAAAATTGTGGACTCTCTCTATTTCTTATTATTATTAGATAAGATTTTAAAAACACTGGACTTAAATTTCGATTTAGAACATAGATCAATATCAATGAAGTTGCGATTATAAGATTCCACCATACGGCGAATAGGGCAGCGCAATCCTGAATTAGTCCGACAGCTATTTACAGCGAACAATGTGCCTGCACGGACGCTACGCTTATTTACAGTGCGGGGGACCACATAACATAACTTACTGGTCAGATCAATGGAATCGAAGTGATTATGAACAATACCATGCAGTATGTTGGCTTCAAGAAACTTACGTCTAGATTCCAATGTTAACATATTATATTTGTTAAGTAATTGTGAATATGACAAACGCTTTTTATAGCACCTATAGTACATGGCACGAAGAAATTTACGCTGGACCTTCTCGATCATATTTATGTATTTCTTATAAAACGGGTTCCAGATTGGGACCGCATAATCGAGCTGCGAGCGCACAAGCGTCTTATATAAGTAAAGATAGGTGGAGGGCCGTTTGAACTCAGTTGAAGATCTCATGACAAAACCATACATCTTAAACGAATTGTTAACAATTCGTTCTACATGCTGATTAAGAGATAACTTACTATCCAGCAAAACACCAAGATCTCTCACAATAGATGTGTTATTAAGCAGAGCATTATTTAGCTTATACTTAAAATTTGTAATAAATTTGTTTTTCGTGAAGTTTATATGTTCAGTCCCGTTTAAATTGGTTACTCTATGCGCCTACCGGAACGCGCCCGAACGGAGTGACATCTGACTTGTCAAGTTTGACTTTGACACTTCTCTTGGGTTTTTGATCTGGGGAAAAAACGTGCGTCGCCGCTTGTATTCCGCGACCCTTTTGTTAAATTAATCCCTTAGAACCGGTCGTTTTGTGGACAATAAGTCATGACCCAATTGTTTTGTGTTAATAACCCCATTTGGTGAAATAATACGGGTTTAGTTTGAAATTGAAGAAGTTTGAGGTTAAGTGTTTGAAGACCGCATGTCCTGGTAGCCAGGCGTGTTGCAGCGGCCGTGTTGTAACCTGGAGATACTCATAACGTCACAACACAATACAATACACACTCACTTACATACATAAATCCAGGTAGGCCCCAGAAGCAGTGTTCGTCTACCACCAGGTAAGTTCTTTTGTTTGTTGTATTGTAATTGTACTTATATCATTGTTCGGCTCCGCGCACGGCGGACAAGTTCGTACGCCACTCTTGTCTCCAGAGCCCCACCATCATAACTTCCACTGCGCTATTGAAATCCGATGGTGAGGCCTGGCCTGGCGGCGAACATTTTTGGTAGCAGAGTGTGGTTATAACCATACAACCACCAAATTGGGAATTTACAGTAGGCTAATTACTTGGCAGTCTCTATAAGGAAGTAGTAATTCGCTGTAAATATTTGTTAATTGTATTGCTTGTTCATTTGAAATAATGTGTTTAAATTTGTTGAGACGAGTAACTCATGTTGCCGGGGTCAGCCGGGTTGCATATGCTAACAGAGTTGATTAGATTGGGCTATGCTACAAGCCCCTTTTTGTGTTTGACCTGTGTTGTATTGAATGTCAGGAAGACATTAAAATATTGAGTTTTGTACCATCGATATGGTTGCTTGTGAAAATTGACATTTTGAACATTAACATTGTTTAAATTGGAATAAATGTTTATTGTTGTTGTACCATTGACAAAGTGGTTTGTGAAATTAACATTTGAATATTTGAATTGAATTTGAAGTAGAATTTTTGAACGTTGACATTGGTTTTGAATTAAAATAAAAGTTTATTGTTGTTCATTAAATTGGAACCAGTATTTTGTTATTTCTTGAGTTGTGGTCTAGCAGTTTGGCAGTTTGTTGTTTTGGATTTCCTGGTTATATTGTTTGAACTTTGTTATTTGATTATCTTGTTTGGTTTATTTGAATTGTATTGTTTGTGCAATGGCACACAAAGCGGTCAGAGAGGCAATCAGTGGATTGACCACACAGCTACGGTGGTTCACTTCAGCTGCAGCGACTGTTGAGCGCCAGGATCTCGAAGGGATCACTCTTGCTCGGTTCGAGCAGTTGAACGTGAGACTCGGCAACGTTGATGCTCTGCTCACCCGCTACAACGAGTACATTTGTGAAGTGGATCTGGAAGTGCTGGACCAGGCAGCACGTGATAAGGTCCTTGCTGACTACGACCAGATCTTGGACCTGGGGGATGTTAATGGTCAACGTGCTCGGGAAATATTGCAGAGCCAGACACCAGTCCAGATCAAGCCGGAAACCTCGGTTGTTTCAGGTCCCGGACTATTGAGTAGACTGCCTATTTTGGAACTGCCACGCTTTGACGGCCGCTTGGACCATTGGTTAGGTTTCCAAAACCTGTTTGAAAGTTTGGTTGATGCACGCTCGGACCTCAGACCCGCCCAAAAGTTGGCCTATTTGTTGTCTGTCCTAGAAGGTGAGGCCCGAGCCTTGGTACAGCATCTGTCGTTGACTGACTCAGCCTACCCTACCGCTTTGGAACTACTCACCCGGCAGTATCAAAATAAACGTTGTTTTGAGCGCCACACTCCACCCCCCGCGCAAGTTGATCGGGAACCGCGCGACCGCCATTTGGTCTCCCCGCGTAAGGATTACGCAGTTGTTGCTAGGCAGCGCTGGCCAGGCCAGCACCACCTTCCCTCCCCTCCATTGGCGGTACGTCCCCGGTTGGAGTGACGCCCCCCGCCATTCAGGCATCCGGTGGGATATGCCCTTCCAGCGATGGCGCGTGGCTCGGGACACCGCGCGTACGAGGAATTTGAACTCCATCCTCGTCGGGAAAGACTTGGGCCTGGGTGCGGCGATCGGTCGCCGCCCAGGCATTGTTAGGAACTTGGCGCCCGCCCCGCTAAGGTACCCCTCAGATCGACACGGTTTTGTTGCCAACGGCATCGGTCAGGTCTGGGGGCCCACGGGGGAGGCTGTTGTGGTCCGTGCCATTTTGGACATGGGAGCCCAGGGTTGCCTTTTGTCTATTATCTTGTTTTTTTGTTTGTATTGTTTTCGGCAAAATTGTTTTCTTCAGCGCCTTTGGACTGCGGGACTTGGTTGGGACGAGCTACTTCGGGAAACCCTGTTGGAAGATTGGCTCCAATTTGTATCCGCACTCCCTGCAGTCAACGAGGTCGTGTTACCCCGCGCTATCCTCCCCCCTGGGAGCTACACTGCTACCCTTGTTTGTGATGCGTCTTCGCACGGTTATGTAGCTGTTGTTTGTCTGCGCACCGTCTGCGCGACAGGCCAGGTGAAGTTCTCACTGGTCTTGGCCAAGAGCAAGGTGGCCCCCCTCCGGACGGCACTGACCATCCCTAAGTTAGAATTGTCAGGGGCGGCGCTTCTTGTGCGTCTATTGAACCACGTTGCTCACACTTTGGGTGGAACTGTGGACATTCGGGTTTCTTACGCCTGGACGGACAGTCAAATTGTTTTGTGTTGGTTGAAGACGTCCGTCCCCTCTTTGGAGGTCTTTGTTGCGAACCGAGTGTCCCAGATTCAAAATTCTAAAACGCATTTGATTTGGAGGCACGTGCTTGGAGATTTGAACCCAGGTGCCGTGGCCTCACGTGGGTGCATGGCACCCCGCTTGATTGCTCACCCCCTATGGTGGGGACTACCCTGGCTGACTCGCCCCGAGGATGATTGGCCTCGAACGCCAGCCTTGATGTCGGGTCCTTTGCCCGGGCTCAAGGTGCTCGCTGTTGGAACGAAGGACCCTGATTTTTTGTTGAGTCGATCCAGCTCCTCGACAAATTGTTGAATTGTTGGTGACTGATCGTCACATTAAGAACTCGCATGCCGGTTGCAATGCGCTGTTGGCCATTCAGCAGCGAGAATTTTGGATATTGTTGGGAGCCGTTAGTAAGTTGAACCCCTTTTTGGACCATACGGGTCTTTTGTTGTTTGGTTGTTGACGGTTGAACCACTCTAGCCTTCCTTATGGGGCCGGTCACCCCCTTTTGTTGCCTAAGGAGGGCTATTTTGTTAAATATTGTTGTTGTTGTTTGGTTGTTGTTGATGTTTGGTTGTTTTGTTGTTTGTTATTGTTTTGACCCGCCAGCCTGCTCCCATTGTGGGGGTATTTTGAGGCCGCGGTGAAAGCGGTTAGGGACTCTGGCGCCGATTGTTGGGAGACACCGTTCTCACCTTTAAGGAGTTAGCTACGGTATTTTGCCGCATTGAAGCTGTATTGAACTCACGTCCATTGTGCCCGCTGTCTTCGGACCCGAACGACTTGGAGGCCCTGACCCCGGGCCATTTCTTGATTTGACAGCCACTTGCTGCCCTGCCGGAGCACCCTTTTGTCGATGTGAGCCAAAATTGGCTATCGCGGTTTCAGTTGGTGCAGCAGCTCGCTCAGAGTTTTTGGAAGCGTTGGAGCTTGGAGTATTTGCACATCCTCCAGCAGCGCGTCAAGTGGACTGATAAAACGCAACCTTGTCAAGATTGCCAAGTGATTAGCGGACGGGAAGGCCCATCCGGGGGGGGTAGATGTTCAGTCCCGTTTAAATTGGTTACTCTATGCGCCTACCGGAACGCGCCCGAACGGAGTGACATCTGACTTGTCAAGTTTGACTTTGACACTTCTCTTGGGTTTTTGAGATGGGGAAAAAACGTGCGTCGCCGCTTGTATTCCGCGACCCTTTTGTTAAATTAATCCCTTAGAACCGGTCGTTTTGTGGACAATAAGTCATGACCCAATTGTTTTGTGTTAATAACCCCATTTGGTGAAATAATACGGGTTTAGTTTGAAATTGAAGAAGTTTGAGGTTAAATGTTTGAAGACCGCATGTCCTGGTAGCCAGGCGTGTTGCAGCGGCCGTGTTGTAACCTGGAGATACTCATAACGTCACAACACAATACAATACACACTCACTTACATACATAAATCCAGGTAGGCCCCAGAAGCAGTGTTCGTCTACCACCAGGTAAGTTCTTTTGTTTGTTGTATTGTAATTGTACTTATATCATTGTTCGGCTCCGCGTACGGCGGACAAGTTCGTACGCCACTCTTGTCTCCAGAGCCCCACCACCATAACTTCCACTGCGCTATTGAAATCCGATGGTGAGGCCTGGCCTGGCAGCGAACATTATATAATGACATTTGGAGATGCTTAAGTGTAGTTTGTTGTCTAGACAGTATGCTGAGAGTCTATCTAAGTCTTCTTGAAACTTTAAGCAGTCTTCTGTAGTAATAATTGTTTTAGAAGCTTTCAAATCATCAGCATACATAAGAAATTTAGTATTTAAGAAGCATTTCCCAATATCATTTATATATAAATTAAAAAGGAGTGGTCCCAGAATGGAACCCTGTGGTACACCCGAAGTTATAGATACTGAATCAGATTGATGGCCACTTACAACAACCTTCTGTGTTCTATTTTTAATGTAGGATGAAAACCACCGGAGCAGGTTTCCCCGTATGCCATTAAATGCAATTTTATTAAGTAAGATTTCGTGGTCGACCTTGTCAAAGGACTGTTTGAAATCTATGTAAACAGCGTCCACTTGCAACCGTCTATCCATGTTTTCAAAAACGTGGTTGGTAAAGGTTAATAAATTGGAAACAGTAGATCGGCGCTTAACAAAACCATGTTGTTCAGGAATTAAAATGTTGTGCAAAACTGGGTAGATTTCGTTATGTACGAGTCTTTCAAATAGCTTTGACAAGGTCGATAGAATTGAAATTGGTCGATATTGCTCAATATCATGTTTCGAGCCACCCTTGTGTACTGGCGTTATATTGGCCCGTTTCCATATTTCAGGGAAAACCCCTTCACACAAGCATCTATTGTAAACTATATGAAGCGGTTTATATTTGCTATTAGCAGTAGCCTTAAAAAACAGGGCTGGGTACCCATCAGGGCCAGCCCCTTTGGACGGGTCGAGGTTTTTTAACTCTCGAATTAATTTAGACTCCTCGATACATAGGTTGTCGACTACGATGTTAGCGTCACAGTTAGTTGGCGGGGTACACGTCGACAACGTGGGCAATGCGGGTTCGAATACTGACAGAAAGTAATCGAAGAACATATTGCAAACCAAGTCTGGAGCACTTTTTATTTTTTTTTTTTTTTCAGGATGGGAAATCATCAAATGACTTCTCCCGCTCTGGGCGGAGCGGGAGGGCGTGTCAGACTTTTACTGACTAAAACCCACCCGTGTTCCATCAGTTGCCCATGTGCCAGGGTCACGGTATCTCTTTCGAACAATCACGCGACCCCGGTAGGCATCGGTCCTAGTAGACCCCTACACTGCTGCTGACATCTCTTTGAGGCGCGCGTGGAACACTGCGCGCCGTCGACCCGAGCCTGGTCCTTACCGGGCGGTGAGCTACCCATTGCTCGCCACCCGCAAGCTCGCGCCTACGGTGGCCGGGAGTCCGCAATCGACTCCCGACGCCCGGGGCGTCTCCTCCTGCGGCGGCTAGGGGCGTGAGGGCGCAGAGACTGCCACTCCCTCACGCGCCCTGCCTCCTCCTTCGCGAGCATTACTGCTTCGCGGAAGGAGGTGACGGCTTCCCATTCCCTCTCGCTCCGTACCATGGCTCGCACCAGGGCCGGACGCGAGAGGTCGCCGCCACCGATCGCCTCCACGAGGACACGGCGGTGCTCCGCCCAGGCAGGGCACACCTCCACCGTATGCTCCACCGTGTCCTCCAGACGATCCTCGCAATGAAAACACCCGGACGTATCCTCCCGCTTTATCCTGAACAGGAACCCACCGAAGCACCCATGCCCGGTGAGAACCTGCGTCAGGCGGAAGGTGAGGACGCCGTGACGCCTCTCTATCCACTCCTCAAAGAGGGGACTTACCGCCGCAATTGTGGCGTGCCCAGCACTGGGTTGCGACAATCGTACCCGCCATGTAGTCTGGAGCACTTGACTTCAGGTTTTGGTATTGCATCGTTGACGGAATGCCTGATTTATCTTTGCGATTTGAAATATAGGTCCAAAAGAATTTAACATTAAAGGTAAGATTATCCTCAACGGATTTAATGTAGGTGGAATAGCATTTGTTACAGGCCTCTTTAAAAGATGTTCGGTATTCGGAAAACATATTGTAGTCTTTAATATTTTTATATTTCTTCCACTTTATCCAGAGGCGCTGCTTCCTTTTGAAAGTCCTAATCAAAATATAAATATAAAATTTATTTAGTTAATTTTTAAAACATTACGATATTAGAAAAAAACAAAGAACAGATTATAATAGCTAGCCTTAGGAGCTACTTTTTTACAAATTCCCTGGACCCCACACTAGGATTCCCTGTGTCGTGAGGTCCAGTCTCTTCCCAAGTGAGGCAAACATTTACATTTATTTATTTAGGGAAATACATTAATATGAAAAAAGGTAATAACAATTTGAAACTAGATTTTTTTTTAAAGTAAAAACAATGAAAAATTTAATCTATAACTAGAAACTTATGTGAAAATAATACGAAGTACATAACTATAAATATGTGAGTAGGTACTTTTTGGGTGTGAGTGTCTGTGTACGTGTAGTGCGGACTGTGTGTGAAGTGTGGAGTGAGTGTGGGGGTGGGTGTATTTGGTGAAAAACGAATGGTTTGGTGCGTACATGTTTTTTTTTTTAATGTTGGCATATCAGATATTACGATTGTATGTGCAGAAGGTTCTCCGTTTGGTCGTAATTTTTGGGGTCCAGCCATTTAAATATGGCATTTTTACAGCTGGTGTACGTTAAGTCGAGTATAGATCTATTGTGGGAGTAGAATTTAGAGTAGAGATATGACCCAAGAAAAACATAAGATCTGCGTGCAAAAAAGTATGTACTCGTGGCCAATCCCACTTTAACGTTCTAGATGACTGGCGGGCCAATTCTTAAGCGTGCCTATGGAAGCGTAACAGTGTCGAGACAATGAACAGCTGCCTCACTTGAAGGAGGCTACATTCCGAGTACAGGGTATCAGTAGAATATCACCAGGGTTTTCTGTAGGCTATTTTCAAAATAGTACGCTGAGCTCGCTCCAACGCCAGCAGATTGGTTTTGTTTGCTGCTCCCCAGGCTGATACACAATAACTTAATATTGACTGACACAAAGTATAGTAAATATTACGGATTACTTTAGTTTTAGCGATGGACTTTAATTTTTTGAATATGTGCGAAAGTTTTCTTACACGTTTCACGAGTGCGTCAATTTGCGCTTTCCATGTTAGATGCTTATCAATGAGTATCCCTAGATATTTTATACTGGAAACCTATTCAATTTGCGAGCAGAGACAGCTCTCATTAGTAACACTGCCACATACATGAATCTTTATTTTCAACTCTTCTTGAGGTGCAGACCGATCAGAAATGCTAAAACACACCGATTTGGTTTTGCTGACGTTTAAGAAGATTTGCGCGCACGCATTTGTCCTTTATCTACTTTACTGACCACAGAGTCAACAAGATACGTGACGGCATCCTCCGTGGACCTGCCAGCCCGAAAACCAAATTGATTCCCGGCTAATAAGCTATTTTGTTCAAGATAGTTCAGTAACCTTACATTTATCACCTTTTCAATTACTTTAGAAATTGCGCTCAGGAGTGAAATGGGCCTATAGTTGGCTGGTTCGCATGAGTCACCTGCTTTCAATATTGGTATGACGTTGGCTATCTTCAGGTCATTAGGTACCATACCCGAAGATATGCTCAAGTTACAGATGTATGTTATAGGGCTTGCTATAACATGTTTAGTGTGTTTGAGCAGATCGTTGCTAATGTTATCTTGTCCAACAGCTTTACTAGATTTAAGTGTACTAATTAACTTAATTATTTCAATTTCATCTGTTGGTGACAGAAATAGCGAATCAGATGAGGTGTTTCCTGGTTGGCTCGTGTTATTAGCCAGTTCAGTTTGTCCTAATCTAGTTAGTGCCACATTTACCAACTGATCACCAATGGAGCTAAAATAGTGGTTCACTACATTCAGTGACTCTGCAGAATCAGGTTTAATTTTTAGTAAATCTTTTTTATTGGCTATCTTTTTAATGTCACAAATGGTTTTTATTGAGTCCCATATTTTCTTAATATTATTTTGATTTTCAGTTATAAGTTTTTGTTCGTATTGTTCTCGTTGTTGCTGTAATATATTAATACAGTAATTTCTGTATAATCTGTATTTCTCGTGTAAACTGTGGTCATTAGGATTTTTTCTGGCTTTGCTGTGCAACTCATCGCGGCGTCTGATGCACTTTAAGAGACCTGGTGTTATCCATTTTTTAACAATTAAATCGGCACTTCTCACTCTACGTGTAAATGTATTCTGGTTAAGGACAAATTAAATTTTTCGATAAAAAGTTTAGTGGCTTCATTAATGTCAGTTATACTATACAAATCGGACCAGTCCATTTCCTTTAGGTCATCAGATAGATTTTTGTAGTTAGTTTTAGTGCATGTGTTAGTTTTTTTGTCCTTGGGGAAGGAAGATCCCATACTGCACAAGATTGTGCTATGGTCTGTGATATCGGAATGGCAAACAAATACTGTAGAGGCAAGGCTCGATTTCCTCATACAGTGATCTAAGCTATTTATACCACGCGTTGGAAAGGTGTGACCGGGAACATAACCATAATGAGTTAGAAGGTTTAGGTACTCATCAGCGCGAGGATCGGTTGATGTTTCTTTGATATCAAGGTTAATATCACCGACTAATGCACACTGCTGTCTGGTGTAGTTTTTCAGGACCTTCAGGTTATAAACCGATGGTGATCAATAAATTCCTATAATAGAGTATGATCGACCAACATCTACTTGTAGACAGTTGGCTTGATCGAAAGGGGGCTCAGTTATAAGAATGCAAAGCTCTGATTTGGAGAACACCACAATGCCGTAATTTTTGTTGATTTCTTGAGTAATTACAGTTATAGCCTTCTAGATTTATTGTATTAAAGGAATCATCAATCCAGCACTCAGTCAATATAATAAGATCGGGGTTGAATTTTAAACGGTGCAAAAATATGAATAACGAATCGAAATTCTTATGCGTATATTCTGAGACTGGATTGTAAGTTTGCTGTGGGTACCATCGAGATATTCCCTACAAAGATCGGGGGTATCGAGCTCAATACAGTTCGAGAGGGGCGTGCTGTCAATATCCTCAAGATATGTTATCCAACATTGTGCTTATTATCCAACGCTTGGGCCGTGGGGTCCGAGTGCTCTTAGCCTATTTAAGGATATTTCTAAACGGCTGGTGGACACTTCCCGTGACCCAAGAGCTGGTTTTTACCTTGGCCAGAGGCTAAGCATTGCCATACAACGTGGTAATGCCGCCAGTCTCTTGGGTACATTACCAGTCGACAGCGATGCGGATGACTTTTCGACGCTATTTTTTTAATTTGTAAATAGTTTTAGTTAGTTTAGGTTGTATTTTTTTCTTTTATTAATTTAAATATGTAATCCATGAAATAAATGTATGATACGTCAGATAATATTTATAAAGCATACTTTGTGGCAATAAAGGCAATAAACATTGTGCTTAAACAGAAATATTACTAGTAATAATATTAAGTACATTGAATCGATATTATTAGATATGAACCAGCACGAACCCATTAAAAGCATTGATGAGGTTATGTTTGGTTGCCTATTGAATTTTCTATAACTTAATATATAATTTTGGTAAAGTATAATCGTAAAGTTTTGGCACTTAGTAGCTGAACATATACGAATTTGTTTGTAGGGAAGTATATGATTATAAAATAAATAAATAAAATTAGTTCAATTCAAGTCACATGACTCATATTCAGACAATATAAATAAATACAGACTAAAAGGATACAGACAGGATAACAAACACAGACAAAAAGAAAAAAGAACACTTACAACATAGAAACATGTTTGCTGCAAAATTGCCGGACATATGGACAATCCACTCTGTCGGCGATCATCGCTAGGACGGTGTTGGGGCTGCCCCGCACTCTGCGCACCAGAGACGCGCACCGCTTGCGCATCGTCGCGTGAAAGCAGTCGGTGCGCGCCTCCGCGAACATGCCCGAGGCGTTTAGTTTAGTTGTATTTTGCACGCAGGAGAAGTTGTGTAATAATATGTTGCAGTAGGAAGTAAGCGGTGTGTAATGGTGTGTAAGTGTAAATAGTGAGTGTTAGCACCACTATTTATTTCTATTAAGTAATTGTAGTAAAACAATAAACACAAAAGAAAAACCAACAGAGTTTTAACATGCATGAGATTACTATTTCGAGGAATTTTAGTCAATTTGACTGTCTAAGTTTATTGAACTGCATTTCGTCGGTGATACGAACATATTCTGAGCCAACCTGCTTCTTGACATACACGTTGTCATTAGATGACCAACAATATTTGTATTTTTCCGTTCTTGCAAAGACTTGCGAGGAAATGAAGGCGCCTAGTTTTGGCGGTAAGAGATTCCGAAACATAAAGTGGCGACGTGTTATTATCTATACCCAAGGGACTGACTTTTAGCTCATTGTTTTTGTTAAAGCTTTTTGCAGATGCCAAAAAATTACTTTTGATTGGGGTATTGGATAGCTCCACAATAACAGTTGACTTCGCTGGGTCCTTTTTATTCGGTACGCGATAGACATCGCGCACATCACCTGGGCTCGTAACAATTTTAAGACACTTGGAAAGCTGCGTAATATAATTGAAAAGAGTTTCCTTATTTTCTTTATCCATTCGTGGAATATACTTTAATTCGGTACTCGTATTTTTGAGGGATTTTTCTAAGAACTCACATTTTTGCTCAATGTCTGATATTTGTACAGTGAGATTGTTTCGTTGTTCTTCCAGTCCATCGATTTTAGACTGCATAGACCGGAACTGGTCATTCATGAACTCCAGAGCTTTTTCAATCTCTTGGTTTGTGCTACGTATTGAAGTCGTTTGGGATTTAACTTCTTCCAAATGTTTAATGTTTTTTTAATGTTTTGTAAGTTGAACTTTATGTTTTGGGTATCTTGAAAGCCTTGTAACAGTTCTCGCATTTCCATTTTGAAAGCCGTCAGTTCATCATAATCATCATCAGAGAGTCGTCGCCATTTATCTCTCAAGGTTACATTTGACTGATTGCGATCCTCGGCACAAGTTTTGGTCATGATATTTAAAAAGGTTGGTTAGTTGAAAGTTTTTATTTTATAATTTTTTGTTGCTATAATTTACTTATTACTATATGCGTGTGATATATGTAATTATTATGTGTCTAATATTGAATTATTGAATTTAGTCATTATGATTTTTATTATAAACTTATTTTTCTATCTGTCAAACACTGATTTGACTCAGCTGTCAGTTTGAGTCATACTTGTTTGTTAACGGGTATAAAAGGCCGGAGCCACAGTGAAACAGTCACCCCGGCTGGAGGCCTAAAAAGGTAACTTTTTAGAACTCGCCGGGTCACAATCCGTTTAAGTAGTAAGAATCTTTTCAGGATTAACTACGAGATGTCCTACAAAAAAAAAAATAAAAAAAAGAAACAGTCAGTTGCTTGGCAGATGTTCAGTTGGCTAGATCTAGTGCAGTCGTTGTGTGGAAGGATCGACCAGAGGTCACGTAAGTTAAGTAATTGATTTTATATCCTAATTATTGCCGATTATGACAATGTTGTTGTACTGTTTATATAGTGTTGCCAATATTGCTAATGTTTTAAATCATATAAATGGAATATTCATATTCTTTTCCTAGATATTATTGTTATATTTTGATTATATTGATATTATTCTGAGTTCTCTTGGACAATGGTCCAAGAGATAGAATTAATGTATACTTAAGATAATGATAATGTATGGCAATGTAAGAAATGTATTGATATAATACTTCAATACTGTTTCCATGGAGTTTCTTGTCCTTATTCTCCATGAAGACCTAGTTTTGGAACGGACGACTAGCTTTCTGATTAATTTCTGACAAGCCTAATTGAAATAAATGTCTAGTCTTGTCTTTATGTGCTATACTTATTGAAACCCTTTCCTATACACAATAAATAAGCCATTACCATTCTGACATTCAAAGCTTGATAAATTAGTATATATATATATATACACTTATAGTTATATACTGCTTAATATAACACGTGCAAAATTTCGGCGGTTTATTTTTTTGTTAAAAAGTTTTTATACCTTACTAATCCTGCACTACCCGACCGCTACCAACCGGGACGGATGTATGGTCCACCAGCCGCTCTGCCCTCGCTGGGCAGCATGTGGCGAGCTGTTGGGCAGTAGCGACCCCACGGACCCGATCTCCTGGGAGAATTCTTGTTCCTCATCTCTGGCTTGCCTTTATTGGCCAGCTGGAGTGAACACTGACGAGGTTCAGAGCTCCCACCTCATTCTTGCCTTTATTGGTTGGCTTGAGTGGAGATTCGCAAGAGCAAACGTGCTCGGGGAAAGGAAGTATTCCAGTAAGTGCTCGTAGGGACTTGACCATCTTCCGGGCTCTGGGATTGTTCTGAAAGCCGTGGAATACCTCTCCACTTCTCAAGCACCTCAGGAAGTGTTGCCCCCTTGTCGCTGCGTCACTATGTGCCAGCAACGTTTCCCGGGAGCCCATTATTGAGTGTGCAAGTCACCCCCTGCCATTTTATCCGTGTATACAAAACATTGATCAGGCAGGGGCCATAGTCCTTCCATAGTTGCGGTCACCAATCCACTATAGCCCTCCAAACCCATAGCCTAATTTGCTTTGTTTCCATATTCTTTAATAGTTCTGCTCCAACCGGGGATTGTCCTTGGGTGCACTTGCATAGTGCATACAGGGATAATCGTCGGTTGGTGCCCCCTCATCATTTAAAATGTCTAAGGGGCCTCTGCAAGTTGGCTTCGGCCCCTCGTAAGCCTTCCAAAGGTCCAGAACCCTAGGGTACTGAGAAATGTCAATGAAAAATAAAAATAATAATAATATTCCACAACTATCACACAACGCCATCTAGTCACAAGCTAAGCAGAGCTTGTGTTATGGGTACTAGACAACTGATAAACATACTTATATATTTCTAAATACATACATATTATAGATAAATTACACCCAGACACAGAACAAATGATCGTGCTCATCACACAAACATTTGTCCTGGGTGGGAATCGAACCCACGACCTCCGGCATAGCAGTCAGGGTCACTAACCACTAGACCAACAGGCCTGTCAAAAATCTCTAATATCTTCTAAGATATTCATTTTAAAGATATGCTGGAAAAGGCAATTTTGATCTACATAAAATACAAAATGTATATAATTTATTTAATTGGATAAAGAACGATACGGTGTTGTTTAAAATATCTTGGTAAATACCATCCAACCCATTTTTTTTTTTGTAATACGTAAAATATAAAAATGGTTATTGTTAGTTATCCCTAAGAGATAGACATATACCATCGTGGACTTTTTTGTAGATCTTTTTAAGGTATACAATACTGTAGCATATTATTTATATCTATTTCGTAGGGTTCAGCCGGCGTTCGCAATGTAAGCGCAAAAAAATGTATTTTATTTATGACATCACATTAGAAACCTCTAAAATTATCAGCGTTTCTTTACTATATTATGCATGTTATATACATATAAATCTTCCTCTTCAATCACTCTATTTATTAAAAAACTCGCATCAAAATCCGTTGCGTAGTTTTAAAGATCTAAGCATACATAGGGACAGACAGACAGCGGGAAGTGACTTTGTTTTATTCTTCTAAAATATATAAAAATAATAATAATATGTAATGATTAATAATTTAATTTATAAATAGTTTTAGATTAGTTGTAACATAATCTCAAATAGTATAAAACAAACCCCCGGTTTCTGAATTAAGTATTTGAATTTGAGAACGCCTTGATCAGTATTTAAGTATTACTTAAACACTTTTTCGTTTCTCAATTGAGTTTTTTCAAACTCTAATCAAGATTTGATCATTTAATCAAATTTGACACAAAGCATGGTTAAAGTCGTACGTCATTTACTCAAATTTGACACAACGTGTACTTAACTCATGATTAAGGTCGCCAGTTGCGTTTCTGAATTGAAAAAAACGTGTTTGACTATACTCAAAGCATAATCAACGGCAAATTACTCAGTTGAAAGTTGACACACCAATTTCATCTACTCAAACTGTAATCAGCTATAGAAACTAGAGATTTTGTAAGTGATTTTGATCATAATGAGTGACGACGATACTTCCTGTCATCTCTGAAGATGCCTCAACGCAGATAAACCCGCAAAAGAATAGCAGTGCATCGGCCTAACTTGTTCGTCACGCTGAGTGGCAAATAAAATTTAAGACTCGGTTCCGCTTTAAAGGCTCGTACAAACAGGCGCGAGAGGTTGCGCGAAGTGTCGTGGAGGTGATTCTACGATTTATCACAACGCAACACCTTTCACACTAGCGCGACCGCTCGTCGCGCCGCGGCGAGCAGCGCGACAGCTTGTCGCGGCTCCGCAACGACGCCACACAAAATGTACCTTATGTTGTCGTGCTGCTCGATGCGGAGCGCCAGTGTCGCGGCGCGACAGGTAGTGTCGCGCGTGTTTTCATAGAAATTGTTTTACGGATATAAATCTTTGAATCGCGTGCGAGCGTCGCGTCGCGCAAATCTGCACAAGCCTTTATGAAGGAGTCGTTTAGATTTATTTTTTATAAAATAAAGCCTAAACTGACCTATCGTATTCAACGGCGGGACTGCATTTCTCCCATGTTGCAGCTTCTAAAAGCTCTTAGGTTTTACGCGACTGGTAAATTTCAAGCTGTTGTAGGGGACACTGTAAATGTGAGCAAAGCGACGTTGTGCCGCGTGGTAGGTAGGGTGACTAGTGCGATAGCATTACTGAGATGGCAATATGTTCATATGCCTGCACACTGCACAGGGAGACCATTAGTGGCGGCACGATCTTTTGACAAAGCTGAATTCCCTAGATTCATAGGTGCTGTAGACTGCACACATATAAAAAAATCACCAAGAGGGAGAAAAGCTGAGCTGTATAGGAACAGAAAAGGTTTTTTTTTCTATTAATGTTCAAGCCAACTGTGATGCTGATTTATAAATTACTAGTATCAATGCACGTTGGCAAGGTTCCGTGCGCGACACTACTATTTGGACTGACTCACCACTTGCAGCTCAATTTGAAGCTAGCAGATTTGTGTTATACCTTATTCTCGGGGATAATTGTTACCGCATGGGTAAGCTTAGGTTTCTCATGACAACCTTTTTGAACCCTGGTTCAAAAAGGTTGTAGGCCTCTAGTAGGAGAGGCAGGCCTCTCTATCGCAGGAAGCCTATAACAGAGCCCAGATAGCATCACGAAATAAAATATTGAATGGTGTTTTGGTAATCGAGACCTACCTCAAGGCAGAGTTTTGGCCGAAGGGTGTCGTGTATCGTCGATTCCGCGGAAGACTACGCGACACCACGCAGCGCAACACGACGCCGTCACTTCGTGTACAATAGTTTTAAATTGTTTTTTATTTGTATGTATGTTAGTCTGTAAGGTATTTATGTTATGGGTCTTTGTAGCCCGAAATAAATTGATTTGATTTGATTTGTATTCTTAAATGAAGAATTCCATGCCTACATTCAGGAATGCAACTAAAACTTCCAAAAGTATTGAAGGTAATTGTGGCGTGTGTTGTTCTTCACAACATGACTCTTCGTCTTGATGACTACATCCCGCTTTAAAAATAGCACTCTGTGATGACTACATCGTGGAATATGATGAACATGTATAAGAAGAAAGTGTGTAATTTTGCTGTCCTACCTATAGTAACCTGTAACCTATAGTACAAAATTATTTTACTCAAATAAAAGTGTGTATCATCATCTGCCTACCCTTTTCTCAACTATGTTGGGGTCGCCTTCTAGTCTAACCAGTAAATATGTAGTACAATAAAAATATGTAGGCAATGGAATATTTTTAATTACTCGTACTTTTATCAGTTACATAAAAAATGATAGATAGGTAGGTATTTACATAATATTTGCCGAATATTTTCTTGCGCGACGCTTTTATTATATTAATTATAAAATGTTTTAGCATTGTTTCATGCCTAGGCCCAGTTATGTTGATGCTCTTGTATTCTTTAGCAGTGGAGTTCCAGGCTTCCTGTTTCTTCTGTATATAGTAGGTATGCCCTTGTCCTTTTGCACTTTATTACATTTTGGGGTTTTTGGCGAATTGGTATCTGAAGCAATAAATCACAAACATCTAAATTACTAATGTGGTGAAAGGTAAAATTATATTATGGTAAACATTACAGGTTATTGTGTTACTTGCTACAGTGTGGACCAGTGGTGATACCGTTGGGTCACCACTGCTGCAAGTAAACCTTGATTTACGAGTTGTAGGACGTGGGTTGTAATCCAGGCAGGCACTATCACCACCACTGCTCTAAAAACTATGAAGGATAACATCGTGAGGAAATCTTCATGTTCTAGATCCTAGAATTCGAAGACATGTGACATCTACCAAACTGCACTGGGCCCGCGTGGTAGATTATGACCCCCTTTCACCGAGAGGAGGCCTCTGTCCCAGCAGTGGGAACGGTATATGTTGATTATGCTATGTACTTACTTTGTTATTATTTAAAGAATATTTGACGACCCACTTACCGAATATTTTCCTTCTCCTCTATAGTATAGTTAGACGACCTCTTTTTCTTATCTTTATCCGATCTAACTGGTACAATTTATTTGTAGTTTATGTAAAAATACAAACAGAATTCGAATAAAAATTGTCTTTATTTACTGATAGTTTGACACTCACGATTCGATTCAGACAAACACGTCAAATACTTATTTTCTTAAATATATGCATTACAAACTCTATTCACATAAGTTTGTTGAAATTAACGATGTTATTTAACATTAACAATTTATTTTTGAGTCTATTTTAAATTTATGATAGTAAAATTTAAAAATATTATGAGTTTTTGAAAAGTACCGGTTTTTGCACGTGAATTGGAACGTGTTAGATTTATGAAAAAACTTAAGTAAATAATCAGTCTTTCAGTTGATTATGGTTTGACAAAAGAAAATTTTCAGTTGTGAAACGCAAAATACTTAAAAGCATACTTAAGGATTTGAGAATACTCAGTTGAGATTTGCTAGTTTTCTCAAATCAGAAACCGGCTGAAATTCGCTCCTTGCGTTTGTACACTTTGAGCTTTTAAACTACGCAACGTATTGTAATATGGTTTTCATCAATAGACAGAGGGATTCAAGAGGAAGGTTTATTATGTATAATACGAAGGTGAAGCCGCTGAATAGAGCTAATATTATATAATCTTATACCTTTAAACGAGCAATTCTTGTATAAATGTATATATATATATATATGTATCATTTGAATCTCGGAAACGGCTCCAACGATTTTCATGAAATGTAGTATACAGTGGGTTTCGGGGGCGATAACTCGATCTAACTAGGATTAATTTTTATAAAATGTCGTTTAATTCGTGTTTTCAATGATCAACTTTATCGATAATCAACTTGAACATAAACTTTATTTTTAACACAATTTAACAAAAAATACCGAGCAAAGCTCGGTCATCCAGATATTTAATGATAAAGCGCAAGAAAAATAACGACATTCGGTGATTGCAACGATCATTGACATCAACGAAATTCGTTATCAATTTAATAAATGTGAACTTAACTAAATCCTTTCTAATGTACGTACCGACACTTTAGTGAATACCGTACAGAAGAAGAAACAGTACCGTAAAATAAAAGGCACTAATCAAACGAAAACCAAAACGTACATGGATTCACAACTTACCATTTAGTGTCAGTACTAAATTTAACAACTAAAGCGATATTAAGCCGACACAGAGTAGCGGCCGCCGCGCAATCAACATCAATAAACTGTTTTTATCCGGCCACCACACAGCGCGCAATTGAAATCGAGCGTGAATCGATTCATTAGTTATAACTCACGTAACACCGCGCCAAGCGAGCGCATTATCGATACCCGAATTTATAGATACTCGATAGTAAATAGAGAGCAAAGGACGCTGCATTTTGCAACGAAAATAACGTTGACGATAGTTAATGGCAGCGTTAAATGAATCACTCACCAGCACTAAAGTATAAACCATTGTAGTGAGCACACTAGTCGACACAGCAGGTAGTAAGTACCACTAGTATACGCCAATTTATTTAGCACACTGGTCGACACAGCCGACAGAGCAGATAGTAAGTTTCACTAGTGAGAGCCACTCTAGTGAGCACACTGGTCGACACGGCCGACACAGCAGGTACTAAGGGTCTCTAGTGTGAGCTACTCTAGTGGGCACACTGGTCGACACAGCTGGCACAGCCACAAAGCAGGTGCTAAGTGTCACTAGCGTGAGCCACTCTAGTGAGCACACTGGTCGACACGGCCGACACAGCAGGTACTAAGTGTCTCTAGTGTGAGCTACTCTAGTGAGCACACTGGTCGACACAGCTGACACAACCAACAAAGCAGGTGCTAAGTGTCACTAGTGTGAGCCACTCTAGTGAGCACACTGGTCGACACAGCCGACTCAGCAGGTGCTAGGTGTCCCTAGTGTGAGCCGCTCTAGTGAGCAAACTGGTCGGCACAGCAGGTGCTAAGTGTTACTACTATAAACTACTCTAGTGAGCACACTGGTCGACACAGCCGACACAGCAGGTGCTAGGTGTCCCTAGTGTGAGCCGCTCTAGTGAGCAAACTGGTCGGCACAGCAGGTGCTAAGTGTTACTACTATAAACTACTCTAGTGAGCACACTGGTCGACACAGCCGACACAGCAGGTGCCTAGTGTGAGCCACTATAGTGAGCACACTGGTCGACACATCTGACACAAAAGGCGCTAGAAGTCTGTTAATATTTTTGATTTTCGTAGTAAATTTATTCTTGATATAACATTTAAGATTTTTAAACTGGTATTTTTTTTTTGTACTTAAAATGTAATTAAACAATTACAATAATTAATGAAATAAATAATTTCCGTTCCTTTCTAAGCAGCGTTGCATGCGATGGAACCAGTGACTGAAGCAGTGGAGCCTATTTTAGAGATATCTTCTCGTCTTCAGGGTTCCTAAAATGAATTCCACTAATTCAACTTTTTATTTTTGAAAATATTTAAAAGTTACAAGGTGCCAGGTCGGGACTGTATGGAGGATGTCTCACTTTGATAGAAAATATTCGATTGTCCATCTGGCGAAGTAAGTTGGAGCGTTGTCGTGGTGGAGGAGAATCCTGCGTCTTGGGAACTGCTACTTAACATTTTCCAAGACAACTGGTAAACAATGACTGACACAGTAACAGTTATTTTGTCTTCTAGAATAATTGTTGAGAAATTACCTGTCCGTCCAAAGAATAAGACAATCAAAGTTTTCCCTTGACTTCTGCCTTTCTTTACTTTGTCAGCAAAATCTTCAAATGGAAACATTCATTGCGCAGATTGCCGTTTGGTTTCGGGTTCGTAACAATATATCAAGCTTTCATCACTCACTCATTTTAATTTTAATTTAATGTATTTTAATGTTGTCATAAATTTTATGTATTTGTGATTTGATTATTCGGACTTTGTGCCTAAGTAAATAAATAAATTAAATTAAATAGAAGACGTTTATTTAGAAACACGTTTTTTGTGTGGTTTTTATTAAAAATAAAATAAAGAAATAAACTTACTTTAATTTTATGATTTTTTGTTGTAGCGGCAATAGAAATTCACACTCTGCAAAACACAACTATATGTCTACCTATTACGGTTTATGAGATACAGCCCGCTGGCAGACAAACAAACGGACAGCAACTTAAGGGTTAGTAAAAGGATTCCCTTCGTTCTGAACCCTAAAAATACCTATTCTAGAATAGATGGTTTTTCAGAAAAGTATCAAGTTAATTTAGGGGCCATTCATAAATTACGTCACACGTTAAGGGGGAGGGAGGGGGTCGACGAAGTATGACATTGTGTGACAAGGGGGCGGGAGGGGTCCGAAATTTCGTGACGTCACATTCCAATTTAAAATCAATTTTAGTCTAAGTGTTAAGAAAAACACATATTCGTATGATAGCTACTGCCCCAGTGTCGAAGCATTCTTGTTTAAGCGATCATGTGGCATTTGTGGTCTATATTATGCATCATACAAGGCCACTAATCAACACAAGCAAATACATAAGAAACAACAAGAAGTTTTGCCCATCGTGAAGATTCGTCTTCAAAGAATACTAGACGTGCCAGAGAAATTCTTTGTTTGGATGGTGACGATGATGCTGTATGGTTCGATGACAAAGATGTGGACACAACGAATGTCCTTGAAATTAATATCCCAAACGAGAACGAAGTGGCTGCTATGCCATGCATATGCCTATATGGACTCAAGATAATTAAGTTCGATCTTTAATTAATATAATTGTTCGTTTTTTGTTTTGTTAATTTCTTGCAGTGTTTGATTTGATGTTAATTTTATAAAAAAAACATTTAAATTTCGGAATTGCAGTTTTAATTAAATAATGATTTCTAGATATAAAATAATAAAATATGTGACGACACACAAGGGAGGGGGGTCTCACAAATGTGACCAGCAGGGGTTCAAAAATCATGAAATTCGTGTGACGTAATTTCTGGATGGCCCCTTACAGGTGATTTAAGTTGAAATGGTTTAATTCAATTATTGAAATATTGATTTTATATTTAACTAGCTTTTGCCAGTAGCTTCGCCCGCGAGGAGGTCGGAAAATATCCCGCGGGAACGTACTACCGGGATAAAAAGTAGCCTATGTCCTTTCTCAGACTCTAAACTATCTGTGTACCAAATTTCAAATTGGTACACAGACAATTTAGATTTTTTAAATCGGTTCAGTAGCTTTAGCAGGAAAGCGAGACAGACAGAGTTACTTTTGCATTTATAATATTATATGTGGAATATGTGGATGTGGATTAGTGTGGATTTACTTTTACCAAATAAAAACTTATCGAAATCCAAATAATATTGTTTTTGTTTTCTCAATGCTACTCGCTAAATACTATGTCGCACATCCACATCATGGTTTTGAACACTGAGTGAAGAGTGCCCACTTTTATAGTTTGTGGAGTACTTAGCTGTACTTTCCTCCGTAAAGTTTTCTTTGTTTAATTGAGTTGATTGGGGCTCATTCCCCGCGCGGTCGGTGATAGAATAGATAGCGGCCTAATGTCTCAATCGCGGCGCGTCTCCGAGGCGGCTCTTCGTTAATTCCTGTCGTTAATCTGAAATATAGCTCTATTATAATTTCATATAAATCTGGCTGCTGATTGTCGGCGTCAGCGGCGGTTCCTTACTTCTGTCTAATTAAGGACGGTATTGTTTGTCTGAAGGCCGCGCGTTCTTATTTGTTTACGACGCCGATCGTCGCTGATTTATGTGTTCGCAATCGGCGAAAATACGTCCATATATTAAGTGGTGCGCGGCGGTGCGTGTTCACAATAACGCAATGAGTCACGCGCGCGCTCAGCCGCACGCGCTGCGTCAGCGTGTGCCAGGGGAGCATCGCCCGCCTATTCTCACTCTACTGAACGTGCGAGCTGCAGGGCGAGCATCATTACTGTCGTCACAGAAACCTCTCGCAGTGCCGCACTATCACACTTGACACTAGTCAGATCAAGAAATACAATGACGGACGAATGTGACAGGTCCCACTGTCATATTCGTCTACACCTCTGTGTAAATGAGTCGTCGACACTGGACACTGTAACAGTGTAGTATTCAGCAAGCATTTTTGTAAAACACACAAGTATATGCATGTGATAAGTCACGCTATTATGTACGTAAACCTGTAAATATAACTTGGATATAGTCAATTACTTCATAAAAATATCGACAACCGAGAAGAGAAATGGTAATAGTGTAACTAGTTGCGGGTAATATCGCGAGATCATCATCGCGGTGTCACAGTGTCGCGGCGGCACCGCGACACTTCACAGTGTCACCACCGCGGCAGTCAATCACAACACATAAACAAGACAAGACATTAATTTATTCATTCATTTAATATCTAAAACATACAATTTTATACCCGTCGCCATCCGTTCTTAGTTCGCCGAATGTTCGTTATCATCAATATTCGGGGTAAATGATTTGGTTTTGCTCTAGTAAACCTAGATAAACTTAGCTATAAGTTAAAAGTTCCTACTTGCTGCGCCCTACCAGCCTCATGTATTAAGCCACGCCTACTCACAGTCTGTAGCTATGTGAACATAGTTTGTGTTGCAATTAATAAATAGATAGCGCACTCTACATCATTCAACATTATTAATGTTCGTGAAACTGCGCCTGTTCGAAATGAAAGAAAAACAATATTATTCAAATTAAATGTTTATTTATTACAATATTAAATCACTGAATTCAAGTGACATTATAAATACAGGACTGATGACATGTGAGTTTCTATAATTCTACACTATGTATGTATACTTATATTTATTTTACTGGGCGTAATTTATCTATAATATGTATGTATTTAGAAATATATAAGTATATCTGTTGTCTGATTACCATAGTATAAGCATTGCCTAGTTTGGGATCAAATAACGCTGTGTGTGTGTGTGTTGTCCTAACATATATTATATTATATTATAAATAAACTTGAATGTGAGGAAAATTTAAATGGATGTGAAGAAAATATCCAGGTGGAGTTGAAACAAATTCAGAAAGGGTTTTTTTTTTTTGTTGAAACAAATTGTTTGTAAAGAAAGTGTAGAATTTTTCAAGTAAAAAGTGGCCTTTACATAATCTATAAAATCGCTACTGTGTCTGGCCCAAAGGTTGCACTGCATTAAATACGCTTAGACACTACACTTTGCTATCAAAATTGAATAATTCTGAGTTCGAGGAACAATACTCAAATGGCATGAGGACTACCTTCATAATAATAAATACATTGACAATTCGGACACGGTTCCTTTTGCTGATAGGCCACTATTTTTTTTTAATATTTTAAATGTGTTTTGTGAAAAGATTAGTAAATGAAAATACATTGTCAAAAAATTTAAGGAAATCAGTGACGCCATTGAAGTCACAAAAGGGACAGCTCAAGGTTTAATACTTGGTCTCTTACACTGTTTGACGTAATTATGTTAACGATATGGAACATGCGCTCAACCACTGGTCCGTTTATCAATATGCAGATGACACAGTCACTCTTGAAGCTACTTACAGAGACGTAAAAGTAGCAGCTCAATGACTACAGGATGATTTTACTCGAGTCTTCAAATGGGCACACGATGCTGGAGTGGTTCTAAAAACCAATAAGACCAAAATCGGTCATGTTCATTCTCGATATCTATAGCACATTACTTCTCTTAAGATAATCCCAAACATTCACAGTTGTCTTCACTGTCACATGTCGATATGAGGCAATTGATCAAGCAACGCACCACAAATTCCTTGGATTAGTCGTGAACGAAACGAAAAAATACGGCGCAGCAGGGAGAAATTTTGACGTGACCATATGCGGCTGGCCTAATGATTAGGTATGAGTGCTCGAAGACGCGTTATAAAGATCCAGGTGAAGTGCGGCACTAGCGCTCGTCGGTGGCTTTGTCATTAACAGCGGATAGCGTTGCAAGTGCTCGTCGGCGACTCGGACATTCATAGTGGAGTGCAGCGCCAGCGTTCGTCAGCGACTCGGACATTCATAGTGGAGTGCAGCGCCAGCGTTCGTCAGCGACTCGGACATTCATAGTGGAGTGCAGCGCCAGCGTTCGTCAGCGACTCGGACATTCATAGTGGAGTGCAGCGCCAGCGTTCGTCAGCGACTCGGACATTCATAGTGGAGTGCAGCGCCAGCGCTCGTCGTTAACTCTGACATTCATAGTGGAGTGCAGCGCTAGCCAGCACTTGGTGGTGTCACGAGGCTATTCGTAGTTTTTCTACCGACATGTCCTGCAACGACTACAACATTTGATTTGAAATCGATATCTCTGTCAGATCTAATAAAGCCCACGTCGGCGAATGATAAAAAATATAATATTTACGTAAAATAAGCTATTAATTTAATATTATATCTCAAATAAATAACAGCGGAGCTCGGTTGGCGTTGTATCAATTTTCTCATTTGAGCGGGACCCCTTGTAAATAAGTACCTACGCTTGAATTATTATTATTTACTCTGGCACCGACAAAGGACGTAGGACGTACCTACATATACCTCCTCCCCTCCCCACTTGCGACCCTGCCTCGCGCCTTACACTCCGCACTCACTATGCTACACAATTAACAGCATTTAACTCAGGTTTGTCTAATGGACTACTCCGCAGAAAATTTAATTTAAATGTTTGTCTCCCAGACATTTATTTTATTTTATTAAAATAAGGAAACTAAATATATTAATCAGAATTAGAATTTCCTAAAGAGTATTAATATTCAAAATCTCGCGACCATGACGCCGCGCGAGGCCCTGAGCCATACAACATATCCGCGTGTAATTAAATAACCCGAAACGAATTACTGCGCTACATGTACAGTGAAAGACAATTGTGTTCGCGCGCTTTAGACGAGTGCGCCATTACACACCACGCGCGATGAGAGATGCTCAGCAGGAACCTTCACGCCGCACTTGCGACAATTAGCGAAACGAACGCGAAGGACCGGCCGCCGCGCCCGCCCAGCTGTGCACAGGCTTACGTATGTCACACGAACCAATTTGCGCAACAAACGAAGAGAGCGCAAACAAAGGACGCCTATTAAAAATATATTCACCGCAGGCTCACTCGGGCAGTCGGCGGCACGAGGATGTATTCCTAAATGTTGTGCGAGCGAGGCTGCGCTGCGAGTTGCGCGACTGTGACGCGACCGCTTTACAGAAACAGAAAACGCCTGATCTAGCAGACGTCCATTTGGCGGGTTTCACAATGCGAGCCAACCGTCCTAGGTAGTCCTCAATTTCAATATGCTGTCCGTTCCAGAAGGTACGCTGGTATGTTCATTGCATGGTGGAGTATAGGTGAATCTCTGTAACTTCTTGATGCGTGATCACTGTAGTCGGGTATGCATCCATAATATGTCCGATACTTATATCTATATATTAATACGTGAAGCGAAAACTTTGGATCCCTTTTTACGAAAACTGGGCGGACGGAGGAGTATGAAATTTCGCATACTTATAGTTTATACAGAGAAGAAGTGACGAATGCTAATATTTTTTTTTTAATTATACGTTTAAATACATTATTTTCAACAAATAACACGTTACACACACTATTGTTCATTACCGTGTATCTACTACACACATGCATAGATATTCTTTTGTTTATGGTCCAAATCTGTCTTTATTATTTTGTGCAGTGTTACCAACACCCAGAAATATTTACCCCTAAAACTTAAGTTAAAAACCCCTAAAATTGCCACAATTACTAAAAAAATCCGATAAACAATTATAATGAAAATAACCAACGAATGTTCAGTAATCATAGACATAGTAGTAATATTTGTCTATATTTATTACGCGACATTTGTTAATCATTCACTCTGCATTCTTAGTATCGAGGAACCGTACTAGAAGTCGCTAATACTTTTATTGTAATCAAAAACACAATGAGAAATGTAAGATGGCAAAAAATCCCTAAGAATACCCCTAAAAATGGAACGCCCCTAAAAATCTCAATCCTCTTCTTTACCCCCTAAATTTGGGAAAATCCCTAAGTTGGTAAGCCTGATTTTCTGTCTTACTGAATGTCAAGTATAACCATAGGTAATACATTTATGTTATAGTTATATAACCTTTTTCATTTTTAAAATCTATGATCAAATCGTCTGTATTATTTGTATTAGCGACGATAGGAATTTAGTTTAGATTTAAAAGAAATATTTTTTGTGGTTTTATGGGGAGTGTCAAGTATGGCATTAGTAGGTTCCCCATACAAAACTTAGTGTCGTGTGCAAACTGTAGAGGTTGTATGCCTCACGATTGTACAGGCTGGTCATAGATTGTACAGGCTGATTATAATTATGACATTTGGAACCGTCATAATTAATTAAAAATAATAGGGAAAATTCTATAAAAACCACTGACCTCTATCTAATACGCTGGACTGGCTACCGCTATCAATTTATTGTGCCTATTTGAAAATCGCCATTTTGGCGCTGACGGCAGCAGTGAGGGGGAATGGAACTAATACTAGTGATGTACAACAAATGGTTTGTTATCGATAAAAACTTCTCTGATATCGACTACAATGATAGAAATATTACCAACGCTATTTTTGTTACTATTTTCTATAAATTAAATTGGTTTAGATAATTATTAACATGTAACATTCGTGTTGTCTTCTAAACGTAATGTTTTTAAAACGTGGAATACGTTTTATAACATAAAATACGTTAGGATTTACTAAAATCATAGATAATTAATTTAAAACAAGTAATATAGGCATATATTTTGTTACTAAAACACAAATAAAAAGACATGTCTGCACTAGTTGAGTACCTAACTAAACCAATGAACTATAGATAGTCGTAATAAACAGATATTTTACATATAAAACATAACTTGAAATAGCAGTATATAGTACTGTTTATGGACTGTAATTCATAATAAGTTGACCCCTTCCTTGTTCTCCTTAGGGCAGATTTTAGCAACGTCAGATATCTTTTATCCTGGGAATTAAATCGACGTTTGACAGTTTCAGTACGAATGAACTGTCAAAAATTCAAAATGTATTCTCTGGATATGACTTATTCTAGGTATAAAAGTTTGGTGAAATTCGCCCTTTAACGGATAAAAGTTAACTATCGGATCAATAAATAATAAAATTCTGTAAAATAGTAAATTAAGTACCTCTAATTGTCTTATCGTGCACTCTTTATAGGAAGGGATTATCTTTTACTAGTCAGATACCGTATGTCGCCATGTGGTACGAGACACAATAAATTTTTATTAGGTCTGTAATTACGGTAATTAACTTGTAACAACTTAATTACCGCAGGGCCCCCTCCCCTGCGGTAATTAAGTTGTTACAAGTTAATAAAAAAGCATTCTGAAATCACATATTTTATTAAATTAAAACTTACTGTCGAGCCCATATTATTTGCCGAGTCAAAAAATGTCTAACCTTCTCTCCAGTTATTAATAAAGAATATTTTTTTGTTTCTGCGAACAAACGGATGTTTACATATTTAGTTATTATTTCTTTTAAAAGAATATTTAAATGACTGTGAAAATTGTCTGAGACATAACTATCTCTAAAATGATCTTCTAGCTCAGGAAACAGTTCATTTGTTTTTGTTAAGAGGTTCCTTATTACCTTTGCAGTGAGTACTGCAGGAAAATTCAACTCTATAGGTGGTTTATTTTTATTATATTTACATGCTTGTCGGAATAATGATTCCACCATAAAACAAATATTGACTACACTCACAGAGGGCACAGTTAAACCACCTCTCTGCTTTTGGATAATAAGTGCTACCCCATTTCTCCTATTTGACACTGCATCTAGTGGTACAGCTTCACAGGCCATTAAACATTCATCACATTTAATTTTTTTTCGAATCGATCGAATTACAAAACCTGCAATATAGCCAATGCATTGTTTGGAAGTCTCATTAATATTAGAGTCGGGTATTGCCCAAAATATATGTAAAAATTCACCTAACTCGGTTTGTAACGAGGATGGATCATCGTCGTCAAGGCGGTATTTCTTCGTAGTACGCATATTTTCAGCATTCGTAAAATCATCAACATTAAATTTATTTATTTTAGCACGCTTTGCACTAGAATTAGTTAATATGGATACATTATTGTCCTGAACGTTGCCGGTAGAAGTTTTTATTTCGTGATGGATTAATAACTGTTTATATGCATTGACAAATTGTGTGCAGCTGTTGGGTTTGGGCACCAACCCCCACGGCTACGAATGGCACAAAAAAACAATTCTAGATGATCCTGGCTCATCTTATATGTCAGAAGATACTTTAATTCAGGTCTGTCTGACTTCACATAAATATCAAATATATTCATAACAGAAATTACTGCGTTGTAGAATCCTATAAAACCCGCCTTACGGCGTGATTTTACTGCCAAAGTATTATCCATCAGTTTGATTTGACTCAGATACCTAATTTCGTCAAGAACTTTTGTCCTCCACCTGTTTTCATTATTTACTCGTAAAGGACTTTTAAATCCTCGACCCCAAGGATTCCGTACATTTAGAAAATCAAAGATTCTATCCACAGCTCTTATGAACCTTACCGTAGCTGCGGAACCACTAAACTCAGGGAGATTTAAAATTTTATCACAAAACTCAATCGCGTCTGCTACACTGCTACTGAGAGTTTGAGCCGCAAGGTAAACTTTCATAATCATTTTTTTATAATTTATAATTTATGGATAGATGGCGCCAGTGCCACGCTTAACGTCAGCTCCGCGTATTTTAATTGCGTAAAATATTTAAAATAAAGCTAAGCCGGAAATACAAATCAAAGTAGAAATAAAATAGCATAATAACGAAGTACTAGTGTTATCTCGGCGTTATATGCAAGTTCAAGTGCTTAATACCTGCTTTCAAAATACAGTGCAAAAACAGTTTGTTTACATAAAATATTCAATGTCCAATTTCAATAACTTTAAGATCCAAGTTCAGTGAAATATCAACAAATCTAAGTGGAACAACGAACAATAAACAAAACAAAGTGTTGTATTTGTATTGAAATTAAAAGTGACGGTTGCAGAAAAAAATATTAAAAACTCATCATAACGAGCATTTTTTATTATCTACGAAACAACTGAACATACAAAACGCTTATTTCAACTCTAGTTCTGAAATACAAGTTGGCTCAATAGTTCCGACATCGTCCTTGTAGGCGAAGTGCCCCGAGTTCAAACCCGGCACGCGACATTAACTTTTGTGTTGTGTTTTGTTGTGAACAACATAATTAAAAAATATACTTACTAAATTAGAAAATTTTGGGGAAAAGATATATATATAAAATATTCAGAAATTAATTTATTACATCAGAAGAATAAATAAATAATTTGCCATTGAGAAAAGAAGAACATAAACTCAATACCGCCAAAAAAAAATGGATAGCAATGTTACTTTGAGACGTCACTGTCAAAGGAAAACAAAATCATATGAAAGCCTGAATGAGAGCGATTCTTTCAATACAACACTTTCCGACGAGCGATTGGGTAGGAGCTTAGATTTATCTACAAATAAAATCAACGTCATCGAAGACTTAAAGTTAGAATTGAGCGACCTTAAATCCAATTTATATAGCACACAACATGAGCTCGATAATATTATTTTAGAAAATATTCAACTGAAGAAACAAGTCTCTCAACTTATACAAGAAATTGAAGTTCTCAAGCAGATATGCAAAAGTCCCCTAACTTCAACAAAGAGAAATTCATGTCCAAATCGTAAAGATCTCAAGCGCCGTTTAACTTATAGCTTCCAAAGTAACTCAAACGAAAACTCAGCAACTACCCAGGTCGCAACACATGAAAGCACCGATCTAGAAAATGCCTTGTTAAAAAATACATTACGCAAAACAAACCAAACCAAGAATACAATTTCGAAAGACCATAGTGAGTCGTCAGAATCATGTCATGTCAATAAAAGTTGCAACGAATCTCATTTATCTACAGCAGATGGCTCTACTAGTAACGTTTCGAAATCCGTACCCATAAACCAACCAATTTATACTAGTTTGGAAACCTCTAATAGTAAAAAGGATATTAGCACAAATAACAAGGAATTTAGTCATCATATAAGTAAACAACAAAAGAATTGCACTGAAAAACACAAACTATGTATCTTAAGTAGCAATAACAATAACAAAATACTAACAATCGCAGAAGATACGTTTCCAGATTATCAAATTTGCCATTACTTGACACCGAATTGTGGACTGACGAAGCTTATTGATAACATTGAACTGAAATTAAAAAAATATACAATGAACGACTACTGCCTGATTTTCATCGGTGAAAAGGACTTTAGACGAACTACCAACTACGTTGACCTAACAATTACCGTACGGGACACACTTTTAAAGGTACAACACACAAATATTATAATATGCGCACCTACATTTAAATTGAACGACTACTCCACGTTATTTAACGGAAGAATAGAAACATTTAACAGCCTGATGTATTTAGATGCGACTACTCATAATTATGCGTATTTGTTTGATTCGAATTATTATTTGTCGTATGATTATAAAATGTTTTGGAAAAAAAGTGGATCTGTCAATAATGCTGGCATGGGAAAAGTATTTCTAAATTTAAGACTAATGATAAATGAATTTGTGGATTTTAGTAATGAAGATAACATAAATCATTATCTTAACTCAGAACCAGACTGTGTGTCATCCCCTTTTTCTCTAGTCAACGGTAAAGATCACGCAAATGATAACAGACAGAGTAATAGTTTTTTTCGTGATTAATCACTTGTATGCAATGCATCAAAACATAGCAGGATTGTTATCAAAAGCAGACTCTCTGTCTGTCTGTTTGAAGGAATTATCTGAAAAAGGCACAGAAGTCGACGTTTTATGCATAACGGAACACTTCATGATGCAGGGATACGAGAATCAATTATGCATTGATAATTATTGTTTGGCAGCATGTTTCAGTAGACAAGAAAGTAAGAGAGGTGGATCATGTATACTCGTAAGGAACGGACATCAATGGAGAGAACTGACAAGGATTGCGAAAATATCTTCCGTTGGTATATTCGAATGCTGCGCTGTAGAGCTTATTAACCACAACACTATTTTTATATGTATTTATAGGGTTCCTAACAGCAAGAATCTATCACAATTTTTCGATAAATTATTAACACTGCTTCAAACTTTAACCAAAAAATCTCAAAATATTGTTATAGCGGGAGATTTTAACATTGACATATTAAAAAGAAATAGTAATACAATAGAATTTGAAAATCTGCTATTAAATTTTAACTTAAAACTAGCACTAAATGAACCTACACGATTGAAGAGCCAAACATGTATAGACAACTTTGCTCATAACTTTAATAAGCCATGCAAGACAACAATATTAGAATTCGCATTGTCAGACCACACAGCGCAACTTTTTAAATTCCCCGTAAGCAAAACGTGCATAATAAATAAGTGGCGTATTAATAGACGGGATTATAGTGAAGAAAACTTAGATAAGTTTAAAAACAATTTAAGCAGTTTGACATTTTCTGAGGTATATTGTGCGAACGACCCCAATACTGCATATAACGTTTTTTTCAGTTTGTTTATTTTGCTTTATGACTTATGCTTCCCTTATATGGGGGTTACAGTAAACTTAAAAAAAGAAGTTAAGTGGATATCTCGAGGTATTAAAATTTGCAGTAAAAAGAAACGACAACTCCTGTGGCATTATAGGATGAAACCTAGTGCCTCAAATAAAATACGTTTAAAAAAATACAATAAATTGTATAAAAAAATTATAAATCTTACACAGCGTACCCAAAATAATTATAAAATCTTAACATCTACCAATAAATCAAAAACGACTTGGCAAATAATAAAAAAAAGCAAACTAAACACACCAAAACCCTCAGTAGATAAGATTGAAATTAATAATGAAACCATCACAGAGCCAAAACACATAGCTGATCTTTTTAATAACTATTTTATCGACAAAATTCAACCCATAGTCAATGCTGGAACTACAGTAACGCAACATATTTTGAAAAAAAGGGACTCTATGTTTATGTCACCTAGTACACCACAAGACGTACTATTAATCATTTCAGCCCTCAAAAATACAAATAGTGTAGGCTACGATGGCATTTCGACAAAAATACTTAAAGCTGTAGCTGGCGTAGTATGTTCTCCTTTGAGTTACATAATTAATTTGAGTATCAGTGCAGGCATATTCCCAACTGCACTGAAGACATCTATCGTAAAACCACTGTTTAAACGAGACAAAAAAGAGTTGATGGTCAACTATAGACCGATATCGCTCATCCCTATAATTTCCAAAATCTTTGAAAAGTATATCCATAAACAACTCAACTCATATTTAGAACACAATAAGATCCTCTGCAGTGAACAAAAAGGTTTCAGGGAAAAAAAAACAATTAATATGGCAATTTATGATTTTTTACACACAGTGATGACTAATATGGATCAACATAAACCGGTGTGTAGTATATTCTGTGATATGACTCAGGCGTTTGACTATGTTCAGCACAATATCCTACTAAAGAAACTCGAAGCATATGGTATTAGAGGTAACATTTTAAAACTATTTGAATCATATCTTCAAAACAGAAAGCAAATAACGGAAATCAGTAGGGTTAACGTAACGACAAAACGAGAAGAGACATATCGGTCGCAAGAACGTGATGTTTTGTACGGTGTTCCCCAGGGAAGTGTTTTAGGTCCTCCCCTGTTTACGTTATATATTAATGACTTGCCTAAGTGCACGGATCAACCTATGAGCCTCTTTGCCGACGACAGTGTAGTGACAATTGCGTGTAAAAATCGAAACAATTATAAATCTGACATTAATAATTCACTAATTGACATTATAGAATGGCAGAATAATAATAATTTAAAAATAAATTTAAATAAGACTAAAATTATGCACTTCAGTCAGCGCACCTTGACATTCATTAATAATGGAGACATAAAATATAATAGTAATAATATTGACGAAGTTGATACAACAAAATTTCTAGGACTTATTATTGACAATAAATTAAATTGGAAGGCACATATAGAGACGATCAGTAAGAAAATAAGTAGCTCAGCATATGCTCTGTATAAATTGGCAGCAGTAATTAGTATAGGTTCTTTGCTCACCGCATACTACGGCTTGGTGGAGTCAATTTTAAGATATGGCGTTATATTTTGGGGTAACTCGACGGATCGGGAATTAATATTTAAGACTCAGAAACGTTGCATTAGGTCGATGTTCAAACTTGAAACAACTCAGAGTTGCAAGCCTTATTTCCAAAAATACAAAATTTTGACATTACCTTCACTGTATATTTTAGAAAATATAATATTTTTAAGGTCTAACCCTCACCTCTTTTCTCGCATGGCAGATCGATTTCCTCGTAATAGACGTGACAATAGCCAAATTTGCCTACAACAATATAGGACGTCACTCATGAGAAAAAGTGTCTTTTGCATGGCTCCAAAAATTTATAATAAACTACCTAAAAGCTGGAAGGAGTTAAGTGATCTACCATTCAAACGGAAAGTTATTAATTTTCTAGCAGATAAAGCTTATTATAATATAAATGAGTTTTTAGATGAGAGATTTTGATTATGATTACCTATGTTTTACCAATTCTTTGTTTTAATGTTCGCTTATTATTATGACAGTTAAAAAAAAATTTTTACTCGTACTTACATTTTAAATTACTGTTTAAATATTTGCATGCCATTGTTTACGGCAAACGTGATGATCTGTATTTATATCCGCTATTAACATCTCTTGCATGCTGACAATTTGTGTTGTATGTCTTGTACTCATGTTTGGGCAAATAAATGATTATCTTATCTTATCTTATCTTATCTTATATGCAAGTTTTTCAATTTGTTTCCTAATCTTAGGCCTTCAGTTTCTTGCAATTTTGCCAAATTCTCGACATATACCCATTTAATTAAATCACCTCTGTCATCTTTTAAAACTTTTAGATCACCCAAACAATTTCTTATATTTTTTAACATATGACAGGGGTCAAAAATAACATGCACTTTGTGTTCTTTATCTATGGGATGACAGAAATATGGTTTTGCTGCTGTTCCTATTTGAAGCTCTGCCCCTAATTTAGCTACTGCAGAAAAATGTTCGGGTGGTCCATCTAAAGTTAAGGAGCATATCTCCACAGATACGTCATGCAACCGAATTAAAGCCTGTTTAATTAGAGCACTTTTGGTTTCTGAAGTCAAACTATTAATAAAAAAATAGGCTATGGGCAATTTCCAATAACTATTTAAAGGCACGACCATAAATACCAACGCATCTTTACATTCAGGTAAATCGTTACTCTCAGAATCTATACCCAAATCGATTTGGCCACGAGTCACTCCATCACGACTGCGAGTGCAACTTTTTTTTAAGCTCATTTCGTCAATTATTAATGCACATATAAGTTTTTCCCCTTTTTGTTTTGCTAGTTCACTTTTAAGTCGCAAAGCATTGAAACTTTCAACAGAGAAACCTGGATTGGCATCAATTGAACTATACCATGAGCGTATAACACGAGGATGCGGCAAGGCCAAATTAAATTTACTACGCACATATGCATATGCCTTTGGCGAGTAAAAATGTAGAGTAATGGCAAATGATCTTAATTCAGGAGCATACTTAGCATGTTTTAAATATTTGGTCATTCTTTTAAAAAGTTGTGGTTTAAAATTGTCGTACTGATTTAACATATATAAACAATCATCACATACCAGTTTTCTTTTTTTTAAATCAGCAATTACAGATCTTAAAGTAGACACGGTAATTTTCATACGTTTCACATTTTGAGACAATACTTTAATTCGGGCTTGTGACATTTTCAAGGCTCTTTTGACCCTTTCCAATTTAATTTTGGAAGATTTTGGGGTGTTCTCGTAGCGGTGATCTAATTTTACACTAGAACAGATTTCCGCTAAAGTTCTAGATATTTTTGGTGTACTACAGTTGCTTGTGTTGTAACTTGTGCTTGGAACTGTAACAAGAAATTATATTTCATTACTTATATTATTCAAAGAAGGATGATTAGATAGTGAAAATATCATTGAAAATAATTTGGAAAGGTATGTCATCATCATCATTTCAGCCGAAAGACGTCCACTGTTTGGCATAGGCCTCCCCCAAGCGTCGCCACATCGGATTCTAGTGACTCTCATCAGGTCATCGGTCCACCTTTACGTTTTCCGATACGCAAAGAACAAGCGATATGAACGCGTATATTTAAAAAAAAAAATTACACAAGGGCACAAAATTAAACATTGTTTAGTATTAGTATTTAACCACTGTTAGTCGCCAACTTAGTACATCAGTAAACCATGTTCAGTATTTTAGATAAAAATTTTTTACATAACTACCTGCATGGGCTTCACATGGCAATATTTCTTTTGGATTAACTTCAATATATTTGCAATCATAATTTGTTAACCCGACTTGCACAGGTACTAAAGGTAAATTAAAATCCAAGTTCATTTCAATATCACTCCGGCATTGGTATCTCGTTGGTTGGTCAGCGTCTTTAAGCATCTCAGTTTGTACCAAGGACAAATTAGTTTCTGAGAAAAACAAAAGTTTTATTTTATTAAGATAATCAATAATATTTCTTGGATACCGACAAAGTATTTACTTAGGTACTATGAATGTACACTCACCAAGAAATATTGTGGGGATACTGCATTTTTTCAATGTAGTCCGTGACTGATGTTTTATGAAACATCCATCCGTGAAGTGTTTAGAACAGAGATAATGATACATGGTTGGAGTCCAATTGACAACCTTCATATTTTTTAACCAAAGTTTGAGAGTGTAATCGGAGGGGAACCTGTAATTAAAAGAAACATTATAGTAGGTATGGGTAAAAAATTAAAATAATATAGTATATCTATAATTATATAGAACACTTAATGAGAATTATGAATCATAGGTGTTAAATTATTTGTTATTGACTCTAATAATAATAAACCTTAAAGTGTTTTGCTATTATTACAGATCATAATAATGTGCGTATTATTATTTTAACAAAGATGATAAACATTATTGTTAAGCATGTTTTTTTTTTACATCTTAATATAATATTACGAAAGTATCGATATGAATTTTGACATCCCTAACAAAAGTTATTGGTTAAGTAAAAATGTTCGTAAAATCCCGTAAACTCGAACAGTTTACGTTTATTATTGTAAAAATACACTGCTTTAAGCGGTTTTCTAATAAGTATTTATGATTTAGATACACTTACTTGTGAAAAGTGACACCACTGCCTTTTTAACCGACTTCAAAAAGGAGGAGGTTATCAATTCGGATGTTTATATTTTTTTTTTTTTTTTTTTTATGTATGTTCGGCCATAACTCCGTCATTTATAAACGGATTTGCAAAATTCTTTTTTTGTCCGAAAGGGGTTTATTTCGAAATGGTCCCATATAAATTTCATATAGATCTGATGATGAGTTCCGGAGACAGACACCGGAACTCTTTAAAAAATGACAGCAAATCAACCGCGATTTCTGCTATCACATAAATATGCATCGTTTGTTTGGAATTAGTGCAGGGTACATACCAAAACTAAAAATTTAAAAATAAAAACTTTTTTACAAAAAAAAACAACCGACTTCCTTAAAAAACACTACAAAGTGAAAAATAACTTTAATTTCGGAAGTCGGTGGCAAAAATCTTAAATACAAATCCTAAGACACCGACTTCCGAAATTAAAGTTATTTTTCACTTTGTAGTGTTTTTTAAGGAAGTCGGTTGTTTTTTTTTGTAAAAAAGTTTTTCGTATCGTGTTTTACAATATACGCACGATTTCATGTTGGACGAACAATACAAGCTATGTTATAATCACTGTCATTATTATAACACTTTAATCTAAATCACAATCACAGTAAATACTTTAGAAAACTTTTTATTTCGCAGAGACGCTTAGCTCAAATACAACAAACAACGGCCATTTGCAATCTTATTAGTTCTTAGAACTCTCACTGGGGGCGCTTTGAATCGGCACAGCAAATAGTTGTCATTTTGTATGGGATAGCCAGTCCAGCGTATTTTATAGAGGTCAGTGATAAAAACAGAACAAACTGTGATAATTCGTTCCATATTGTTCCATATCCAGCAGTTAAGAAGTATTAAGAAAATAAAAAAGAGAGTCCTGAAGAAGTATTCATTACTCATTACACCAACGTCCTGGTCCTGGCCATCACCATCCCGCCAGTGAACCCTCTCCACAGTAATACAGCGTCAACAATTTGTCAATAGTGTTACTGAATGTCAAATTTAACCATATTATTTTTTTATATTAATTATTATATATATTTTTTCATTTAATAATGTTTTTCTATTCAAATGAAGCACGGTCGAATTTCGACCAATGGGCGATCACTAGTTTACATAAAAGTGTCTCTAACATACTAAATTAACTTTTTTTTAAATAAACTAAAAACACACTTCCATAGAAAACCAAAGTAAAAGTAGAAAATAATGGAAGAAGGCGTAAGCTGCGTTTTGAGGTATTTTTTAGTTTTTTTATTATTTATTTTCTATTTTTCAGGGTGTATCGAATTTAGTAACGTATGTCAACGTAGTTTTCGTATTTTGTGACAAATGTCAGCGTAGATTTCGAAGACCGTTGTTTTGCTATCCTGGTAATCCCGGCAAGGTTAATGGCATAAATTTATAAAATTATTGTACTGTCATCGGTTCTTGATAACTAAGCTAAATGTTGAGTTTTGAAGGGGATCAAAATCATGTTCAAAGTTTCCGTAACATAGGCACATACTAACATACGTATGAAACTAATAAAAGCGTGTTAAAATAGTTGTGCTATGTAACATGTGATAATTATTACCTAGAACTAGAGACTGGCCCCGGCTTCGCACGGGTGCAACGTACATACTGATGTAGGGCAGTGTGGAGTATATAATAATATTATGCCTGCGCCCGCCGTCCGCTGCCAAACGGTACGGCCAGCCAGCCGCTCTGCCTCCGCTTTTAAATCTCTAATATCTTCTAAGATATTCATTTAATGATATGCCGTGACCCGTAATTTTGATTAACATGAAATGCACAATGTATTACATGTATCTAATTGGTTAAGAAATAATACTGTATTGTTTAAAATAGCTTAATTTTTTTGCATATTACAAAAAAATGGGTTATTTACCCATTTTTAGGGTTCCGTTGCCAAATGGCAAAAAACGGAACCCTTATAGATTCGTCATGTCTGTCTGTCTGTCTGTCTGTCTGTCTGTCTGTCTGTCTGTCCGTCCGTCCGTATGTCACAGCCACTTTTTTCCGAAACTATAAGAGCTATGCTGTTGAAACTTGGTAAGTAGATGTATTCTGTGAACCGCATTAAGATTTTTACACTAAAATAGAAAAAAAACAATAAATTTTGGGGTTCCCCATACATAGAACTGAAACTCAAAAATGTTTTTTTTCATCAAACCCATACGTGTGGGGTATCTATGAATAGGTCTTCAAAAATGGTAATGAGGTTTCTAATATCATTTTTTTCTAAACTAAATAGTTTGCGCGAGAGACACTTCCAAAGTGGTAAAATGTGTCCCCCCCCCCCCCGTAACTTCTAAAATAAGAGAATGATAAAACTAAAAAAAATATATGATGTACATTACCATGTAATTTTTATATTTGAGTTGATTGAATGAAAGGTAAATTGCGGTTTACGATTTATGACGTATTAAAAAAAAAACTACTTACTGGATCTCGTTCAAACCAATTTTCGGTGGTAGTTTACATGGTTATGTACATCATATTTTTTTTTGAGTTTAATCATTCTCTTATTTTAGAAGTTACGGGGGGGGGGGACACATTTTACCACTTTGGAAGCGTCTCTCGCGCAAACTATTCAGTTTAGAAAAAAATTATAATAGAAACCTCAATACCATTTTTGAAGACCTATTCATAGATACCCCACACGTATGGGTTAGATGAAAAAAAATTTTTTGACTTTTAGTTTTAAGTATGGAGAACCCCAAAATTTATTATTTTTTCTCTATTTGAGTGTACAAATCTTGATGCGGTTCACAGAATACATCTACTTACCAAGTTTCCAGCGTAGCTCTTATAGTTTCGGAGGAAAGTGGCTGTGACATACGGACGGACGGACAGACAGACGGACAGACAGACATGACGAATCTATAAGGGTTCCGCTTTTTGCCATTTGCCAACGGAACCCTAAAAAAGATCGATAAAAACTCCACGATGTTTATCTAACTATTTTTGTCTTTAGGGTCGTGAGGCGTTCGGGACCGTGACCGCGGTCTTGGATTCCACCTGAAATTCAATAATTATTTTGCAGTAGTATTTTGGAACCACAAGAAAAATGAAGTTAAAGTACAGTAAACAACAAAAATTACGAGAAAAAAAAAACATTTTCTAATACATTTTGTGTCTCAGCTACAAAACGCGTTATGCCTTTGAAGTACCGGGTTGCCATAACTTAATAGGAACTGAATGGAACGGAACGGTATGTCCTTATTTCCATGGAAGGTGGGTAGGCCTTTAGTGTGGGATGCAACGTGCGTCGATACTCTTGCGCCATCCCATCTTCCTGGCACGGCGTGCTGTGCTGGAGCCGCTGCTGCGGCTGCGGAAAACCTCAAGCGGCGTAAGTATAATAACCTTGTTGGTAATTATATTTTTGAGCCGTTTGGGGTTGAAACGCTTGGGCCGTGGGGTCCAAGTGCTCTTAGCCTATTTAAGGATATTTCGAAACGGCTGGTGGACACTTCCCGTGACCCAAGAGCTGGTTTTTACCTTGGCCAGAGGCTAAGCATTGCCATACAACGTGGTAATGCCGCCAGTCTCTTGGGTACTTTACCAGGCGACAGCGATGCGGATGACTTTTCGACGCAATTTTTTTTTAATTTGTAAATAGTTTTAGTTAGTTTAGGTTGTATTTTTTTCCTTTATTAATTTAAATATGTAATCCATGAAATGAATAAAAGTTCATAGGAACTTACCAAACATAATATGAGTCAGCTAGTAAATGCTTTATGCCTTCGAAGTACCAGGTTTTCATAACTTGGTAGGAGCCAAATAAGTTAACACATCATTTTATTGACTCTAAGGCAGTACAAAGTATGCTGTAGCAGCTGGTACATTAAGATAGTATTTTTTTGAAATGGTATTTGATTATGTTTAATTTACGAAAATTGTAATGATATTAAATAATTGTAATGAATATGACCGCTGCTGACGTGTCTAATTCCGATTGTGAAGTTTTAAAATACTTTATTATTATGTTTCGGTGGGTGATTAGGGGGGACTATACGTGATTTAAACACTCAAGATTACTTTTTTTTAATAGTATTCTTTTTTAGGTTTAATTCTTATAGAAGGCTGCCACTGGTGAAATAAAATAAATATTATATCGTTTTATAAAAATAATTTTATTTGATTAACTTCCAATTTTTTGGCTGACCGTACATTTCCAAGACATAACTTTGTTTATTTTATTTGTGGTCCCAAAATACTACATTTTTTTAAAAAATTATATTAATAGGTGGAATGTAGGACCGCGGTCCCGGTCCCGAAAGCCCCACGACCCTATGTTTACAAAAATAAATATGGGTTATGTATTAATCTATTTTAAACAATAATGTTGGTAACGAAAGATGAGGTGACGTCACTTAGGTATTCTTCCTGACTGCGTATTTTAAATTGTATTCATAATTTTATTGTCAGATTCCTGGTTTCGGCATAGAGTGCACGGCGAACAGTGCGCAATGACGTGTCGAACTCTTTAAGAAAATTACCTCGTTGATATGAAACGATTCGGTTCATATTCACAAGTATAAAGCGGCACTGAGACTGGTTTAAAGTGGCGACTTACCACTTCTTTCACGGCTCTTCAGACTTCTCTCTTCCTCTAATATTTTCACTCGTCACACAATATTTCTCTTAACCTCTAAGTCCCTGTGATACCACATTTGGTATAGACACAATGGTTTTTAATTGTGTCTGTAATTACGGCATTCAACAGGTTAAAACAAAAGTAATTCTTATGACACATTTTCAACCGGCAATTAAGATTAACAAACAAAAACATACATCACAAAATAAGTTACACATAAACCAGTTTCATCGGATAATACAGAAACGTTTTTGCAAAGCTACACAATGTTTGCCCTGGCTACAATATTTTTTGCTTGTATATTAAATACAGATCACGTAACTAAGCACCACTAATATCAATAACACAATAAACGCTTGTAACTCAGTGCACCAACCAACAGCGTCATACCAATATACGGGTGTTTGTGTTTCGACGTGATAGAAGAATGTCTCAAGAGCGACGATATACTAATATTACGACGCGATAACTTTGTAAGACTGGCACTGTAGTTAAAGACCACGACCGTACAGTTAACTGCGAGCTGCACTAAGTTCCCCAACGTGTACAGTGTCGCAGATACTCTGAAGGAGAACTTCGGCCACAAACAGCACGCGCGTACTCTATCGACTTTAATATTCATGTTTATTACCAAATTGTCCGTTCGCAATAGACATAAACATAAACGTGCCACATAACGCAACATCACGTCAGCGTTGTGTCCCGGTGGACCGGCGCGGGCGGGCCGCTGGGCCGCTACAATGGACGGACCTCGATACAATTCAATCATTTATTGAGTGAGAAGGTCCCGCCATACATTGTTGCGCGTCATACTGAAATAACGGATGGCTTTATACTAGAGAACACCCTCGCGGAAGAAACTTCGACATAAACGAGAATCGAGAGGATGATCGATTTAATAACGGGCCTTCGCGAAATATACATTAGAACTCCCAGTAATAGTAACATTAGTACTTACTAGAGACTGATCTGCAGCGTTCTCTATGTATTTTGCCACCATACTGCGATCGCCAACCCACCAGCCAAGCGTGGCGATTAAGGCAAACCTCCCCTAAACTGGGCGAGGCCTGTGTCCAGCAGTGGAAGTCTTACGGCTGAAATGGTGATGACTCCCAGTAAACACAGAATTAATAATGTACCCAGTTCCAGCGATGTGTGATCAACATAATGCTGGGAGACAATGTTACAGTTATCACGTGCACACATCAAGTAGATCCTCTTCTAGTGTGTGCGCGCGGCGCTCGCGGCCCGCCCTCACTTGATAATGCGGAATTTAAGAGTCAATAACTAACGATTCAATAACTTGGCTGGTGCCGACAACATAGCTCGAAAGCTAATATTTCTATCCGTGGCTCAGATAAATTTACCGGATATCCGGCTCGATGGCACGTTCCTGGAGCCCGGCCGAGCGTGAAATTACATAATACGAATAGTGGACCGTGGACGTACCTGTGAGATATATGTATACAGGTTATCGTGCATGCGCATGCGCGGGCTCACGACGCTCAGCAGCGCACAGTGAGGTGAGCAGTGCCACCGCGACAAAACGCGCATTCTTCTGAATTATATACAAAGCTTACCTATATCCGCCCGTCACATATTCCACTGTTCTGCCGTTTGCCGAGTACACTGTCCGCCTCTTATGTATATGTAAGTAAATATTATTGAAAGTTTAAAGGAACTAGTTGTGTGTCTGTACTTTGTTAAACCTAAGTTCATTGTCTGCACAACCAGAAATGCCTTCAGCAAGAAATTCAAAAAGAAGCGAGTTTTCCTCAACTATTTGCGAAAGACCGCAAGTTCTCATCTGTGATGTGAGAGGCTCAGAGGGGGAGGGAGGTGCAGGGTGCGGGGTATGGTGGGAAGGCGTACAACTAGACAATATATCTGTGCGGGCGTTTAAAAACTTTGTGCTCCGTAATAGAAGTGTTTCCAAAGTTCGCGGTGTGAATTGTGCCCAGACGGGACAGGGCTGCCCACTGTGTTCACACTATTGTAGGAATTAAATCAACATACTTACTTACATCTACGTGGTGAGTACGAATAGTTTGACAACACGTGATACAAAGCAACAAACGATGAAAGACCTTGTATGTGTACTCACACCGATGACCCAGATAATATGAACCTGCCACGATCTCTATGACTGCCGGCTTTTATTTGCAATTTTTTCATATTTTGCATCTTTAACAGTTTTTGCCCTAACAAATTCAACGTGTGCCTCAATTTATTTATGAACTGTGTGACAGCACGATTTCCAATCGGATTCTACTCGACCACAACACTTCCTATAAAACGAGAACAAAGGCGAAGACTTTATCGCGGAGACCCAACGAGCCGCTCAGTGTTCTCACACCCTCGAGGTAAACGAAATACGGACTCTCTTTTCTTTAGCAGTTTAGAACACGTCAGTCAGGTAAAAAGTACACCGCGCGGCGGTGCGGCGCGGTGCGGCGCACACGTATTTACATTTTCATAAAATGACTCTTTGCTGCAGTTAATGCAGCCCTAACGGCGGCCGCGAGTTATTACAAAACGTGCACAGCTGCCCCTCTTTCTGAGGCACCAGCTTTTACAATGAACCTTCTAGTGTTACACATAAGGGTAATGTTCCCTTGCAGGTGTCCTAGAGAATGAATTTCCTTCGCTCCCCGGCACACCTCAGTAAACTTGGTGGCAAGTTAAATGGATATAGTTTTCATTAGATATGCTTTGCATTATAGTATCGAAGTTGGCGCGAGGAGTGATTGTCTAATTTACTGAAGACACTTGTTTAATGTTCGCGCTAGAGGTTTCTACAGATTTCAAGTAAAGGAACATTGTTAGCGTTCGGAATGTTGAAGCGAGCGGCACAACAACATCCAATTTCACTTACTACAAAGACATTGTTTAAGGGAGCATCGCCCCGGTAACCCGCGACATTAACTTTGCAGGTTATTGGCTGTAGGTTGAACCAAACATGATTCGTGATCATTACACGTACATTAAAATCATCGATACAACCCTCTAAGTTCATATAATTGCATTGAATGACTATTTCGTGAAAAATTAATTTAGGCAAAAAACGTAAGAAAATTTGAATTTCGCGTGTTATCTCTACCTTAGCGCACCTCCATTAAATCACTTTACTGGACAGAGCCCGTGTTGCTTTCCACTGTCCCGCTCGACGATGTCACTTCTGTAAGCTACAGAGAGTGCCCACACGCCGCTATGTAGGGCGCAGCTCGCTAGAGCCGCGCTTATTATATCATCAGCTATTGTCACCATAGACAAAGTACTTTTTACTTCAACCGGCAGCAAGCTGGTACTCACTGCCAGGTAATCATAGCCAAGTTTAAGAGTCGCAGCATTATGCTTGAGTGTAGCACCTATTTACTGCTTCCTTGAGTTACGGTGTACATTACACTAATAACACGACTTTACTCAACACTCGAGCGTTCGCTGCGTTTGCGACGACGAGAAGCGCACTTTTGATTGCACACTTTTTGTCCCAACGCAGCGAGCGATCGGACGGGAATAATGTTTTGTCATAATTGTTAAATGTTGTCACTATTAATAACGTGTACTGTGTAGTAGAGGTGACGACACTCGTAAGTTTAACTATTCCCGGCGATGCCACCGTGCAGGAGGTAGCTGGTAGCTGTGAGTGTACGTTCGTAGGTAAGTGCATCGCTCGCCAGCTGGCATGACACCGCACGCGGCGCCCAAGTGCAGCTGTGTATGTGCGTTCGTAGGTGAGTGCATCGCTCGCTAGCTGGCATGACACCGCACGCGGCGCCCAAGTGCAGCTGTGTGTGTGCGTTCGTAGGTGAGTGCATCGCTCGCCAGCTGGCATGACACCGCATGCGGCGCCCAAGTGCAGCTGTGTGTGTGGTTCGTAAGTAAGTGCATCGCTCGCCAGCTGGCATGCCACCGCACGCGGCGCCCAAGTGCAGCTGTGTGTGTGGTTCGTAGGTGAGTGCATCGCTCGCCAGCTGGCATGACACCGCACGCGGCGCCCAAATGCAGCTGTGTGTGTGGTTCGTAGGTGAGTGCATCGCTCGCCAGCTGGCATGACACCGCACGCGGCGCCCAAGTGCAGCTGTGTGTGTGGTTCGTAGGTGAGTGCATCGCTCGCCAGCTGGCATAACACCGCACGTGGCGCCCAGGTGCAGCTGTGTGGTTCGTAGGTAAGTGCATCGCTCGCCAGCTGGCATGACACCGCACGCGGCGCCCAAGTGCAGCTGTGTGTGTGCGTTCGTAGGTGAGTGCATCGCTCGCCAGCTGGCATGACACCGCACGGGGCGCCCAAGTGCAGCTGTGTGTGTGCGTTCGTAGGTGAGTGCATTGTGATGTTGGGAATTGGAGCGAAATGATACCAAGGCGAATGATGAGTAAATACTGCCTTTATTAAAATAATGTTACTTGTTTTATACTGTAAGACACGTATATGAACTAATAATATAAAGGTGCCTACGTACACACGACACCTCCCCCTTTTTTTTTTTTTTTTTTTTTTTTTTTTATATGAGACATAAATTGGTTAACATAATATTGGATGCTTATTACTATATGGTTACATTTAGCTTATTATAAATGGACATGACAACGACAGTTTGTCTTTCTTACATTCTATTTTATAAGTATGTGGTTTTTACAGTGCAATTGCTGTTGGTACATAAAGTAAATACATCAATCATAATATGGCTTTGTTCTGTTTTTGTGAATTACATCAGTTTTTCCATTAATTTCGATTTCTACATTTGGTGAAATGTCCCTGATAACTTTGTACGGTCCTGAGTATAAGCTTGTGAGTTTATTGCCGGTTTCGTTTTTTACTAATATTTTGTCATTGGGGTTATAATGTTTGGGGTTAATATAAGTATCATACTTACGTTTTGTTACCAACTTACTGTTAATTAAATTTTTGCGAGCTTGTGTTTGTGATAACTGTAACCTGTATTTTAGTTCGAGAGGGTAACTATTATAGTTGTGTAGCGGCTCGATTTTTTGAGTGAGGTTGCTTGGCAAATTGCACTTTTTACCGTAAACTAATTCAAACGGAGTGAACTTAGTTGACGTATTTACAGAAGTATTATAAGCGAAACACCAATAGGGTAGCCAAGTACTCCAGGATTCCGATTTTTGTTCCGTTTGAATACGAAGAAATGCGGACAAACTTTTATGTGAGTTTTCTAAAGCTCCTATGCTTTGATGGTGATATGCTGTTGAGTTAAGTTTTTTAATATTGAGCAAAGCACATACCTCTTTTACTGTTTCTGCCATAAACTCAGTACCCCTGTCGGTGGCGATTTCCTCCGGCACTCCATGATGAAGCACGAAGTTGTCCACAAATGAACGTGCAACTTCTGCAGCTGTTTTTGTTATAAGTGGAGAAGCACATACATATTTTGACAACTCGCACTGTATTGTTAGTATGTATGAATATCCATTGTTGTCCCTATCTAATGGCCCTACTAAATCTTTTCAAAAGCAGTGTGTGCTGTAGTCGTGACGGTCATTGGTTCCTTAACTTGTACTGTGTACTTTTGTTTTTGGCAATCTGGGCATTTTTTCACATAATTTTCAACATCTGTATCTAGGCCTGGCCAAAAGTAATATTTCCGAATTTTATTTACCATTCGCCTTATACCCGCGTGGCCACTTGTCGGTAAAAGATGAAAATCATTAAGTATTACCTTTCTGTCGTCCTTATTTTCTACGCGTTCTACATCTTGTATTACGATTAATCTGGGGCCTAACCAATTTTCGCTGTCTTTGATTTGACTGATTAATTTTTCTACAAATACTCTATTATTCTTACTTTTCATAAAATATACTTCCTCTACACATATCTCACTACAAAAATTACTCAGTGCTTTCACAAATTCTGCTCGAGTCATTTGCGAGTGAGCCGCTGGTTTTATATACGTAGTCCTTTTATTTTTTGAATAGATGAACACATTGTTTTCTTTATTTTGTTCATTTTCTTTCTTTAATTTTTCTAACCCTGAATTATCTATAAATCTTAATTCTACCACTTCTTTTGGTCTATTCTGTATCTCAACAACTTTTGGTCTTTCTAAATAAACGCTTGGTTGGGCTGCCTCGTTTGATGGTGGGTTGGCATTCAATTTTAGTTTCTGCGCCCGTGTCATAACACATACGCTATTGTTCATGTCCTGCAAATCTTTTGATGTTAATCGAGACAGTGCGTCTGCTGCTGCATTGTCTCGACCTTTGACGTATTCAATTTCGTAATCGTATTCCTCTAGTATCAATTTAAATTTAAGTAGTCTGCTGGATGGGTCTTTGAGATTAAACAGGTAAATCAATGGTTTATGATCAGTTTTAATTTTAAATGGACGGCCAAATAAATATGGTCTAAAATGTTTCACTGCCCACACTATTGCTAGTAGTTCTTTTTCAATAGTGGGGTAGTTTTTCTCTGATTTATTTAGGCCTCTGCTTGCGTAAGCTACTGGACGCCCATCCGCATTTGATAAAATAGCTCCAACTGCATAGCCCGATGCGTCTGTTTGTATTATAAATTTATTTTCTAGTGAAAAATTTGGATATTGTAGTATTGGCGGTGTTATCATAGTCTCTTTTAGTATGTCAAATGATTTCTGACAATTGTTATCCCAATTAAATACTGCATTTTTTCTGCATAATAAATTAAGATAGTAAGCTTTATCTGCAAAATTTGGAATAAACTTACGATAGTAGTTCGCAAAAGCGACAAAACGTTTTACGTCGTCTACATTTTTGGGAATTGGGTGTTCCTTAATAACACCTATTTTTGCGGGATCTGGTAGTACACCTTCACTTGATACTATGTGGCCTAGATAAAGCATCTCTTTCCTTAAAAAATTGCATTTTGTAGGGCTTAGTTTTAAATTAACTTTGCGTAAGCGATCAAATATGTCTATGAGGTTTTTATTGTGATGAGATAGGGATTTTCCAAGGACTATTAAGTCGTCGAGATATACTAAGCACTTATCGTATGTTAGACCGGCCATAGCCATTGTCATCATGCGTGAGAAGGAACTGGGACTGGTTTTCAAACCCATCGGCATTCGCGTCATCTGGTATTGCCCAGAAGCAAATGCTGTGTATTTGCGGCTGTCTTCGTGTAGATCTACATTATAGAAACCTTGGTTTAGATCTAAGTGGCTGAAGTAAATGCAGCCTGATAAAGAGTCTAGTATTTCATTTATATTTGGCAGAGGAAACTTATCATCTTGTATGCAGCTGTTAAGTTTGCGATAATCGATTACTAATCGCCATTTTTTATTCCCCGCTGAGTCTGGTTTTTTGGGTACTAGTAGAACTGGGCTTGACCATTCGCTGTTACATTTTTCTATAACACCTTGCTGTAGTAAATTTTCTATTTGTTTGTCGATTTCTCCTTTCTGTGAGTATGGTAGTCTAAATGGCTTTGAATATATCGGTGCTACATTCGATTTTAAGTTAATTTTGTGCGTATATAAGTCTGTGGTCGTCATTTTGTCCCCTGCAAGACAAAAAATGTCGGAATACTTCGCGCAAATTTTTTCTATTGATAATTGTTCCTCTTTGTTGAGGTGATTTAAATCTAGATTTGAAAATAGGCTTTTAACCCTATCCGCGTTATTGATTGTTTTTTCAAAAGAACAGATATTGTAATCTGACGATTTTTGAATGATGGGATTAATTTCTTCTATGGTTAAATCTTTATCCGTTGTATTAAGGACTCGGATCGGAAGCATTCCGTTTTTGGGTTTTACTAATGTGCTAGCTATAAAAACTCCGTTTTGCAGTTCTGATGCACAAATAACAATTTCTTCAAATGCATACCTCGGCTGAGCACTAATAAAATGTATTGATTCACACCTCGCGGGTATGGTTATATTTTTGCGTGGAAAACGTAATGGAAAAGAAATTTCAACATTGTTATTCCATAGCAACAAAGTATTGTTACCCAGGTTTAGAATTGATTTGTATTTGTTTAAGAAGTCATGCCCTATTATGCCACTGGTCTTACAAGGCAAGGAATTAAAAACATAGAATTTATGTTTCAGTATCTGATTTCTAGAACTCAATGCTAGATAAACATATCCAATTGATTGGACTTTGCCCCCCATTCCAAATACGTCGATGTTCTGTTTATGGATTGGAATGTTTTGCTCCATTACATGTTTATATTTTATTGCCGATATGGAGGCACCGGTGTCAATTAACCAATTATATGGATAACCATTGCGACCATTTAAATAAAGGGTACTAGAATTATTATTTGTAAAAAGAATTGCTCTTTTAGTCACGAAAAAACTCATTATTTTCGTGGGATGGCAAAGAAGATTCGGCTGTTTGCAAAGAAGCTTCGGTTGCCTGTAAAGAAGTCGTGTCTGAGTTTGTCAAAGTATGTAATTGTGCTTGGCGACTATAACTAGATCTACCTCTGTTCCTGAAGGATGACCGCCTTGCACCGCGCGCTGAGTTCCGCTGACCTCGCCAACCGCGCCCGGTGCCCTGCTGGTAACCGAAGTTCTCGCTGTTTTGCTCTTCTGCAGCTACTTGTGACGTATCTCTGGCCCTCATATTGGCTCGACGATCCCGAAACCCCTGTAATTGTTATTTTGATAGTTATTGCGATTGAAATACAATACTTCTGATTCGATGGGTCGTGTCATTTCTTCATCTAAAGCTGCTTGAACGGCATCTTTTAACGAGGTATAGTTCCTTGCTGTTATAACTGTACTGAGTCTACGATTTCTCAATCCATCTGCGAAACATTTTATAGCGAGTTTTTCGTTCAGTGGACGTAAAACCTTGTATGCGTGGTCCTTACCTTCCGACTGAGAAATGGTCAGGTCGACGAACATTTCTGTAATTTTATTACCAAACTCATCAATTGACAGATTTTCCTGTCTGAAACATTGCAGTTTGCGTTGAATGGCGGTCGCGGATTTTTTCGGTAACAGCTGAATTTTCATATCATTAATAAGTGCATCAGTGCTGGAATAATCAGGGGATAATTTCAATTTCGCGGCTCGAGTTAATCTATTTTTCAAAACAAAGATTACTAACCTTTTCTGGGAGTCGCCGTCGAGCTCTGAGCTGTAATATTCAATACCATCTATAAGACGATTAATACTGGATTCATCGTCGGCTGAAAGAGGCAATAAATTCATTGCTATCTTTAAATCAAACTTGGCCATTTTTTGGCTTTCCTCAGTTTTCACAGAACACAAGCTTAATATTTCCTTATGAATTATATTAAATTGTTCACAATTCTTTTTTATTAACAAGTATTCTTGTTCCTTAATGCTGCCTTTAATTGCTTCTAATTTTCCTAAAATATTTTGATATTCTTCATACAAGTGGTTAGCTTCTCGTACCTTTACTTCAATTGTTTTACCTATTCGCCTCGTGGCACCTATCTTCACTAAATATGTTCTTAATTCTTTTATCTTTACAAGTAAATCTGATAGCTCTTGAGCCATATGGCATAATTATCAAATATAGAAGCCTTTACAAACCTGAGGCGTCTTTTTAGTATATTTTCTTACTTATTAGGTACAGCTGTTTTCATACATACACAATACTGGTACATTTCAATTAGGGATATTTAGTAATAATATCTAGGCGTATAATAAGATGTTTAATACAAGAATGTATATATGGTGTTCACGAGATTTCTCTACTTAGGGTTGATGAGTAATGTCTAAAGTCCACCTTTGGATCCTGTCGCACCGGACTAATGGCTTTAAATTGTTGGCACTTTCACGGTTGGGTAATAGGTAGTCACTCACTTTAATTTAATGTTACCACTTCACTATTTTATTTTCCTTCTGGTGCTTGGTGGCAGTAGGTATTAGCATGCAGTTGTCTCCTTATTCATGGTCATACTCATGTATACTAATTTATTTATGTATATGTTTCGTGTGTTTGTCCATGTCTTTTCAAATCGTTTCATCCTTTTGAAGTTTTCTGCTATACATTCTCCATTCCCACATTTATTTTTGGGTCTCGCCGAAAGTATGAAATTGACCTTCGCAATGCGTGTCGATTTATTTCATTAGTCATCCACTTGGTGTGACAGTTCTTGTAAACCCTGAACATAAAGTACAGGAATCCCAGCAACAGCAGCGACAAAATCACCAACAAAACCACATTCGTTGTACTGGTATGGTACTTTAACTGCTCCAAATCTGCGTTGTTATTACCGCCAGAAGCTGTTTGAGCTATAATAACTTCTTCCTTACTCTGATTTTTCCCCATGACAATAAACACAAATAACACTGTTCACACTGTTTCTCACAAAGACTTGTTTGCGACTACACTTGCGGTTCATCGTGGAACGGTATCCTTATACGGTCATAGGAACTGTAAACAAAGTCCAGGGGACTATTTCGTCACGGTCGCCATGTGATGTTGGGAATTGGAGCGAAATGATACCAAGGCGAATGATGAGTAAATACTGCCTTTATTAAAATAATGTTACTTGTTTTATACTGTAAGACACGTATATGAACTAATAATATAAAGGTGCCTACGTACACACGACAGCATCGCTCGCCAGCTGGCATGACACCGCATGCGGCGCCCAAGTGCAGCTGTGTGTGTGGTTCGTAGGTAAGTGCATCGCTCGCCAGCTGGCATGACACCGCACGCGGCGCCCAAGTGCAGCTGTGTGTGTGCGTTCGTAGGTGAGTGCATCGCTCGCCAGCTGGCATGACACCGCATGCGGCGCCCAAGTGCAGCTGTGTGTGTGGTTCGTCGGTAAGTGCATCGCTCGCCAGCTGGCATGACACCGCACGCGGCGCCCAAGTTCAGCTGTGTGTGTGCGTTCGTAGGTGAGTGCATCGCTCGCCAGCTGGCATGACACCGCACGCGGCGCCCAAGTGCAGCTGTGTGTGTGTGTTCGTAGGTGAGTGCATCGCTCGCCAGCTGGCATGACACCGCACGCGGCGTCCAAGTGCAGCTGTGTGTGTGCGTTTGTGGGTGTGTGTCGCTCGCCGCACCGCAATTACTGACGATACTCACTCATGTTGTATTTCAGCGTTAGAGTGAGATCAAGAAATAATCCGCCGCCGTTCACTCATGAGACGCACCGCACCCGCACCGCGCCCGCACCGCGCCCGCACCGCGCCCGCACCTCATCGCCATTTTCAACAGCTTATTATTTTTCCAATTTCAGTTGCGTAGTTAGTGTTGGAACTTTGTAACGTGATTAAAAAACTGAGAGCTTGTGCTACTCAGAGCTGAGAGAAAAACTGGCTCGTTTAAGTGCACTTTTTAGTGTATCAGTTTTACGTTCGAGCATAATGAGAATTTTTAATGACTTGCTTCGTTCATAATGTTCTCGGCGGTGGCACCGCTTCAGCACAGTATAGATATACTACACAGTATTTTGACTCGGCTTTATCCTAGAAATAATTACCTACAGCACGTGCGGTACGTAATGTGCGGGAGGGCTGCCCGCATAAAGTATTTAACTTCATCTACCTACTTGCGTTTCTTTGATTGTAAATATTATATTTTTATTTAAAAAATCAAATGTTTGGACCGTTTTTTATTAAAAGTGATAAGGGTGGAAGATGTAAATTATGTCAACTTTTATTGATTTTTAATTACGATATGATCTTTGCTGGGCCGATTCAAATCCTGCGATCTAGATCGTGTATCGATTCAATGATTTTCGATCCAAAGGATCGATTCAAATCAAAAGATTGGGTACTCCAGGCTAGGAAACTACCTGCTACTACTACGAGCGTAGGTAGGTCACTCGTGTGTCACTTTTTTCACCCTATCCACTTACTTATTCAATAATCCAGGTATTTTACTTGGTGGTATTAAAAAATAAACAAATTTCGTACTAGTAGGTACGTATATAAAAAATCTAGTCTTTGCTTTCGGAGTTTTCAAGTAATTTAAAAAAATAATACTACCATGGTGATCATCTTGCACTCATTATTATTAAATATTCATAAATGGCACACTAACTGCTTACAAACAAAACCATCAATAACACCGCCCGCCATCCGTTTGTCAAAGCGGTGCGTACGCGACTGCGAATGTACTCGGAGTGTACCAGACTCGAGGCGCGTAGGTATGACTTGCGTTCCGAGCGTTTGTATGAAGATAGACTACTGTATAAATATTATTACCGTGGCTTCAGTGAACCTCAGACTAAATGCACGTGAAATATCGCGGAAATACTAACAACACCTTGTAGTTACCGATATCTTGTAGTGTGGCAGAGCTGAGGAACATTTAAATCCAACCAGTTTCGAATCATACCAGTCAAAGACGCAATCGGCAGTAATTTAAAAATACACAATCTAGCTCGCCGATAGTCGACTCGCCTGTCGCCGCTTACCACTCGCTTTCTCTCTAAATCAATACACTAGGTATGCTCGCAGCGTGCTGACGACAACGTCACATAATTGGCTCGCCGCTGATGTCTAAAGACGTACCTACTTAATGTTATCGCAGTACAAGCTAACGATACCGACGTCACCTCTTTCCCTATTATTTTTCCTACATTTGTTTGCAAAGTAAGAAACTACGCTACATAAAATTGTGTGGTAAGTAATATTCTAAAACGGCTAAAAGAAAAGTAGCGTTAGCGTACCTACCTATTGTTTGGTCCCATTACAACGTTTAGTATCGTTGCCGCGCGATCCGAGCGCAGCACACAGCGCGTACAGCGACACAATGGAACAGTAATTAACAAAACACATTTTAATGTTGCTTGTACAGTACATTGTACGTGTTGTTGCTTATTATGTGCCAACAAAAGGGAAGCGGTTTAGTGCTTTTAAGAATTCCGTATATAATGTTTTTTTTTTTTTTTTTTTGTTTTTGTTCAACCTGCAATGCATTCAGCTAATAAGAATAACCTGTTACTCACATGATAACCGTAACCGTACCGTCATTTTAAATGATAACCGTAATGTAGCTAAGCATTGCTCGTAGCACAACTCGTAGCTGCTCGTAGCGGGTCGTAGCGGCTCGTAGCAGGTCGTAGCTGATCGTAGTTTTAATTACAATAACAATAATATTATCTACGATACCATTACTAAGACAGAATTACTTTTATCATCATTTTGTCAATTTACTTAGCCGCTATTTGCGCCGCTCGGTGTATAGAATTATATCAAAAACGTTGGTAATTACATGAACATGTGTATAATGTTGGTTTGCGTTCCGTAGCACAGTGCAGCAGCGCTACGTAAACAAGTACCTAGTTCTTTTTATTCTAATTTTGACTAAGTTTTAACCTTCTCTTGTTGGCATTTTTATTGTATGTATGAAGTGAAATAAGTTCTTCTTTACCGTTAATTAACATTCATCTTTTTAAACATTATTGCTATAACGACCATACTCGTAATTTTTATATGTTATTTGTAAATCAAAATGAGTGCACAACTCGTTACTGCAACACCGGTTATCACGCGGCTTGCTGTCGCAACTCAACCACGTCGCAGTTTCATTAATAATTTAGATCAAAGTAATTGATTGTAACAAACCGCACTATCCAAAGGGCTACTTTATTAAAAAATATTTAAGTTTGTTATTTTTTCTCTATAGATCATCATCATCATTTCAGCCATAAAACGTCCACTGATGGACATAGGCTTCTCCAAAATTTGGGGGGTTTTCCGAAATCGCCACGCTTGGCAATCGAGTTGGCGGTCACAGTAAGTATTATGGTAAAATACATAAAGAACGCTGCGGCCAGTTCTCCAGTAAGTGCTTTAGTCGCCATTTACGACACCCACGGGAAGAAATATGGCGATGCTATTCCTTACATCTGGCACCACACAGACAGCTCTAAATATATTCATAATTAAAATTAAAAGTATCAAAATTTCATTATTTTAGTATCCCAAAAAATAAATATTCCTGCATTTACGCTACGAATGTATATGATAACGAATGATTATCATAAATGTGTCACTATCGGTATTGTTTCAGTTTTTATAGTATAGATAAAGTATATAAACAGACTCATCGATACGACGAAGAGAAGAAATATGCAATATGTCTAGACAGGCGATTAGGCTATTATGGCGGCGCGTGACTCTAGTTATTTCTCAATTGTTAGCATTGTCCCCCTAGTACAACTAACTACATTGACTGACGTTACGTTCAAAGAGCTCTTACACAGTCTGCATTAGGTCTCTACCTGAGCCCTTATATCATAAAGATTTAAATACCCTACGTGAGAGTATTACAAAATTGTATCGGTTAATCGGCTGAGTTATAGTCAAATGAAAAGCGAACATTTGAATACATTAAATTCCCTTAGTTAAGCGATTGTAGCAATTAAACTGTTTAAATTTTCATTGAATGAACGCGTTTCAGTCGAGTGAACGAGGTGCGAGTGAACTTATATCTGCATAATGAGTCGTTCGGCCTCTTTAATGTTTCTGTTCATTTCCTGCACTAACTGATAATCATCAAACATTACTTCAAGACAATCTTCAGATAAATATTTACGTCATGGTTGAGTCTCGCGAGGAATATTAATACTGTTTGTTAGAACGCTGGTAGCTTCCGAAGTTTACACTTTGTATTTGTTCACGCACTGCACCAGATGTATTTATTTTCACATATCATAAGTAATACATTTTATAAATAGATGCGAAAATTGGTAGTATGCGACATCGAGCATCTACTAGACGTCGTCACAAGTAGAGTGCTCTCGCGTGACGCTGTGTTGCCTTTCAGATGTTAAACTTGAATATTAATATGCTAATGATGCTTTTTCTTTGTTTTACTCTAACTCACATATCTGTGTGTAGTCCACAAAGAAAATCCAGGAACAAAAATATATTCTACGTGAATACGTCAAACAGATATGCGTTTTCTCTGAAAACTTGTCATACCCTGTATAAAGTCAACATTAAAACTTTGACATTTTCATTCTAAGATGGCAAGGCAATATATTGTTCATGAAAAATGTGATAGAACCAGTCATTACTCATCTCTGCGTACTAACAAGAAGACAACGTCAACCGATATGACTAAGTACATTGTGACGCGTCACGCCGCGGCTGAGGCAGCGAGCGGTGCCAGGCGAGCCCGCGAGTGGGGCGGGAGAGCGAGGGATGCGGCGAGGCGCGACCCCGTGACGCGGTCGTGTTGACTTCCTTAAAGGTAAAAGCTACAGAGTAGCCCAAAACCCGTCATGAAACTCATCATGAAATAGTAATTAATGGAATTAAATTAACTTAGAGGGTTGTATTGATGAATCTAATTATTGTAATTCTGTAAATACAAACGTGATACGCTCGCGAATCCTATTTCAATAAACATACAACGTGGCACTGACCTGCACATTGCAAAAAACGTAAGAGTTACGTATCATAATACCTAAGTTTATTCTAACTATTTTCAGTATAATACGGTCAAAAAAAATCGTTTAAAATATCTAATGATCGTTTCACCGTTTTTGTAATAACTAATGAACAAAACCCATAAAGGACAATTCAACTACGGTTTATTCAACTACAATTAATTAAACTAAGTTTAATTAAAGTAATGCTCGATTCACCTACTGTTGATTTATCTGCATGTGGTCTTGTGTTTAATTTACTGGTGATTTTGTATATTTCGATTTGATGATTTGCTAATTCGAATTGTCGCGAAAACCCTAGGGATATATATTGCGAAAACACGGATAAGCGAGCAACTTGGAAGTAGCGCTCGCTCCGTTTTAACCTTTTTTTTTTTGTTCTCGAGGTGGAAATTCTCATGGATGTCCTCCGCCCTAGGGTAGGCGGAGCGGTCTGTCAGACTCTTACTGACCAAAACCACCCCGGTGTTCCGTCCCAGACCTACGTCGGGGACCACAGGAAACAAAATGTCTTCCGCGACTCCCGACTGGTGCCGGCCCACCTTTGCGGGCCTCCTCACGTTGGGGGGGAGTGAGGAGCAAGCTCCAGGTTTTAACCTAACCTAACCTACATATGTCACTCAGCTCAAAATGACGAATCATACAATTTGCCTGCGAGTAGATAATTAGACAATGCTAAAAAATATGTCTGATTCGTGTTTTTGAAGTGGGTGAATAGGTAAGGTTAGGTTAAAACTGTGACCAGCCGCGCGCGAGCCGAGCGAGCATAGCGAGCGGTACCGCGGTAGCGGCCGGCGAGCGCTACTTCCAAGTTGCTTGCAGAAATGTTTTTACCATTGTCTAATTCTCCGTTAAAAAGAAACACAAAATGTGTACACGTAACGTGTAAAGAGATTGACATTGTAACTACCCACCATATTAGAAATCATTCCAGCGCGCAGTATTAATAAACTGTAGGCGAGTTGTCCATTAGGTATATCATACTTACTTGTAATACCAAATATCTTAGTAAATCATTAGATTACTCGTTCGCTAGTGCAATTGATTTTCGTTTAATCAACATTAAGTAAGTTAAACAGTAGTTGAGTCGACCAATATGCGTTATGAACATATGTGAATCAACCGTAGTTATCTTGAAAATAGTTAGAATAAACTTAGGTAGGTAGTAGGATACGTAACCAACCTAAGAAAACTTTAATGTGGCGGGCTAACCTGGAGCTTCCACCTTAAACGCCGCTAGTCCCCTCGGCGACGACGCGCATTACTCCGCGACATCCGGTCGCTTAGAGCCGACACTATTTATTTGCAACACAGTTAAGCAGCCACAAAAAGCGCGCTAAATGCTGGAGGATTTGTGCTTCCAGCGCTTGAACTAAAGCGTGACGCAATACGCAGGTGAAATGTTTCTGCGAGTAAATTTACTGAACTGATAAGAGAAACAACAACTAGGAGGTAAATAGCCCGAGCCGACCGAGCCGACCGCTCGCTGTGTTAAGACCGCAGATTCGTTCCACGGATAAGGAGCATATTATTTACGAGTGTTTGTGCCGACTGTTTTTGTTTATCCATACATTAGGCGAGTTCAATGATACGATACATGTTTATCTACCTAGGATTTGAATAAATAAAATACATTCATAAAGTTTCGTGTTTCAGTTTGTAGTTGAAGTTAAGAATAAGAATAAGAATAATTTATTGGTCAAGAAATTACAGTCATATGCGATTGATTCCTGGAACTCACACTAGGATTCCCTGTGTCGTGAGATCCAGGCTCCTTCGTTCCATTAACATTTGCTGGTATATACAATATGTAGGTTGGTGGTGAAAATATGTTACAGTAAATTTCTTAATTTTATCTAATCTAGAACTAATACACTAAAGGAAACTAATACTAATATACAGAGAAAAGAAGTTGTGGTTCATAAAGTCCACATGTCTCGTGAATGTTGCCCACACGTGCATCGAATGTGTCCATGTATCATGTAACGTATGCGGGAGCGCACACGGGGCCCGGGCCCCGCCGGCTCGCCGCCGTGCGCTAATCATGTGTGCCGTGCCGGGTCCCGCAGCCGCACCGCCTTCCCCCCCAGCTTTTTCATTTGTTTCAGGTTACATTACTAACAATGCACAGAAGGCACACTTGTTAGCACACATACATAGAACGATGTCTTGGCTTGCTCTCACAAGCAGACCGCTCACACATTTGTGACGACGTGTTGTGTGCGTCCCGGCGGCGGCTGAGCTGGTACGCTACAGAGCATTAAAAGCTGTGATAGTTTTCTTTTGAATTTCGTTATATAGACTACTAGTATGAATTGTTTCACAAATACACAAACAAATGGTTGTTAGCTGACAAGGGGGGGGGGGGGGGGGGGACACTTGACTCTAGCAAGATTTAGCACTTTGAAGCTTAATATTTCACAAACTGACTTTCACTTAATCGAAACAATGACCCAAACCCGCAATATATTGGAAGTCTTAGCCAACTTAACGACGAGAAAAGAAAATATCCCCTCTTTACGTGTAGACACTTACCCTAAAAAAACAAGAATTTTTTTTCAACATTTTATATTACCACTTCGTCTGCGTGATTATTATGCCATGCCACATACAGCTTCATAGTACTAAGACTCTGAGCTAAGCTGCGGACAGACGCCCGGCCGGACATAGCGAAACTATAAGGGTCCCTTGTTGACTACAGAACCACAATAAATGTTATCGACAGAAATGTTTAAGATTTATGTTAAGATTTTTGTAAATTATTAGTTCTTGTTATAACGTTTCGTTAAGGCGCGTAAGTGCACAACTGTAGGTACCTATTGTGAGACGAGCGGGCAGTGCAAGCGACAAGCGAGTCGCACGCTCCGCCCGACTATGGTGGACTCGCGCGATGTAACGCGCACTATCTGCGGCCGCAGGTCACGCCGCACCGCTCAGATATACAGGCGGGCGGGCAGCACCGCTTTAATATATCGACGGTACATTACGATGGCGGCGTCACATTACACTCCGCATACAAAGCGGAATTCCATTGAGTCAGTGGCCGGCCGCTGCCCGCCGCGCCCGACCACTGCCTCTATTTGTCACTGCCACAACACCGAGCAAGCGACTAGCTAGCTCTGGCGTAACTTTACTCACAAACTGCTAACAGTTACACCAACTGCTGATCGCGCCGCTATACCTAGTGAGCCACTTTTTGCGAAAAATCTAGCTCAGACTCAGAAAAAATCATTTCAAAATCAGCTTTAAGTGCTAAAACAAATAAATATTGATTAAATAAAAGTAAAAAATAAAACATACAAAATAACATAGGTATTCTACCAAAGCTAACTGCCTGTTAACCGCCCATAAACAAGTACGAGTGACTGGTCCCACGTTGTCCCACAATTGGTTCTATTTATGAATATAATCGAAGAGTGTCGATGTGAACAAACCACATAATCTCACGGTTGAGCTCACTCTGGACCAATTTAATGTGTTTTGTTTATAGTGGGAAATAGAGCGGTAAATCTCGCTCGAGCCCGGAAAACGACGAAGCCGTAATTCCGGTCCGAGCCGACCGGTCCGGGCCGCAGCGCGCCGCACCGGCCCGACGGGAGCCGCCGACACACAACATTAACCCAAAAACTATATCTATACAAATATTATAAGCTAGCTTCTGCCCGCGACTCCGTCCGCGACAAATTTCTTGCTCTCGCGACCCACCCCGTCGCATCGAATCGCCGCGCGCCGGCCCGTACGTAGTGTTGAGCAATCAAGTTGTTATATCTCGTAAGATATTCATTAATCTCAAAAATGTAAGGGCAACTTTGTTCAAAATTAAACACTTCTGATGTATAAGGATTATATCCATGTTTATGAAAATACCTTAGCAAATAATGCATTTTTTATAACGAATTTGAAAAAAAACGTAGTGCGCCAACCTTAACAGATGGACAGATGCTGTCGTGGACTTTTTTTTAGAACTTTTTAAGAGGAACAATTCCGGCTTACATCATTATTGCGTTACTTTAACCGTTTACGCAGCGCATGCAACGAAAGCTCTTGAAAGTAATAATTTAACCCATTTTTGCAACATTTTGCATTGATGCTCCGCTCCTATTGGTCGCAGCGTAATGTTATATAACAAATATCTTAGGAAAATCTTACACCAACACAACGTTATCTGATCCCAAACTAGGCAGAGCTGTACTATGGTAACCAGACAACTGATAAACATACTTATATATTTCTAAATACATACATACATATTATAGGTAAATTACACCCAGACACAGAACAAATGATTGTGCTCATCACACAAAGATTTATCCTGGGTGGGAATCGAACCCACGACCTCAGTCTTAGCAGTCAGGGTTACTAATAACTAGACTAACAGGCCAGTCAAACCTCGATAAATGGGCTATCCAACATTTAACGTAGTTCCTGAGATATGTACGTTCAACCAAACAACCTCTTCAGCTTTATAATATTAGTTTAGAAATAGTAGTATTTAGATTTGATTACAATTAAAAGAGTTATAGAGTCAACCTTAAAAGATAGACATGTGGGTCATACTCAGAAAAAGTGTACATTTGGTATCTTTTCTTGTCCCGCTTCTTCATAATTAAGTAAATATCTTATGTTGTGATTTTTTTTTCTTTTGTCCCGCGTTTTTGTAATGTAAGTCTATTAATATGAAGAGTTTTCTAGTATTTGTATTTTAATTTTCATTAAAAGAGTATATTTTTTAAATGTCAAAGCATTGTTAAAAATGTCACCATACACTTTTTTAGTGTCCCAATGACCATTTCACATTTTCAGAGATAAATTGTTACGAATATACATCGCTTTATTAATCATTGACTGTGGTTATATATTATTATTCTTGATGAATCAATTAACTAAGTAGGACCAATTTTATTCGAAAATCATTCACAGATTTTTTTATTTTAACTAAACAAATGTTGTCGCATAATTATGAGGTTTCGTTACTCAGGATTAGTAATACGCAATAAAATTATATGTTTTCCTATTCTGGCAACAATACTACTTACGTTAAAATCACTGTCGCAGCAGCCATTATGTTTTTGCCGTAGTCGGGAAGTCAAGACGTGTATCAAGTTAATATTTACAAAAAAAATACCTCAGGGTGATAAACGACTAGTATTGTGGTAAGTTTTTCTTATATTTTGTATTGTTTTAACGAATACACTCAGTGCTTGCGTTTTAAACACGTGGTTTACGTAAAAATATTTTTAGAGTGTATAATTTCTCATATTTCATTCTCATTTACGTTATATTGCGTTACGCTAAGAAACGGAGAAATTGTTAAGCTTAGTTCACATCATCAAAAAGTATACTATAACTATATATTATACTACTATATATTTAGTATACTATAACTTTATACTATTACCTGCACGTAAGTTGGCGAATGATTTTGTAGTGGGGACGGAAATATATCTACATAATATATGTACATATTCATAGGTATGTCAATGTAGTGATCACAAATACTAAAATTTCCTGTCTTTACCTGTACTTTAAAAATAAAATAACTATGTCGAAAAAATACCTTATTTTACAAATACCTAAGTAAAATAATAGCATTGTTTGTAAGACAAGTCAAAAACCACTTATATTCGTTTCAGTAAAATACCATGGCTCCTGTGTCAAATGCTGAAAGACAAAGAAGATACAGAGAGCGTCTTAAATAAAATTCAGGAAATGCGAAAAATCTTTAAACAGAGTTAAATTAAATAAATAAAAAAATAAAGAGCAGAACCAAAGCCAAAAAGAAAAAACTAGACAGAAGTGAAGAGAATACTCTGATCGCTACTTTAAAAAGAAGAAAAATAAATCTATTAATGACCCAACTGCAGCAAATACAATAACAATTCTAAACGAGTATATTATTAAAAGGTGGAAACTTAAGACAATCAAACTTCGAAAATAATTAAAACGTTGCCAAGATGCCTTAAATGTGTCGATAAAAAAGAAGAAACCATGAGAAAACAAATCTATCGGCTAAAGAAAAAAAGGATTATTAACAAAAAACAGCCAAGACGATAAACAATTGAAGAAGAGCAGACATCGACACTTGCTGAATTTGAAATTTTTTCCGAGTTTATCAGCTTAGTACACAGAGATCCGACACATAAAGAAAAAAAAACCATGTGTGCAATTCACACGTGGTAGAAGTGAAACCTTCTAAAATTTTGGCTTCAAGATAATGAGACGATGTTAAATGTTTATTTGTCCAAATGCGTGCGCGCACAAACGCCTCTCATCTGCCAAAAACGAGGCAGTATCTTGATCGCAAAAATAACTCGATCCATACTTGATCTGTCAGACGCGATTGGTCGCGATGGTTCACCGATTAGCGGAGGAATTTCATTTTTACAGTTTTTAGCATTAATAATCTGCATTTATGATGGTCATGCATGGACGAGTTAGTACACAATAGACGGACAATGCAATATAATTGCTTATCTCAGCCCTGGAACGCGCCAACGAAGGTTGACAGTTTGACATAAACATTTTGATGAGTATGGTGAATCGTACGATTATACGATTATAATTAAGTTTTAGGTGCAAAGTTGTGTATGTGAAGTGTTTTTGTTGAAACGTAAGATGGACAGGTAAGTAAAATACAGTTTTTATTGCCAGGATTGTGTTTTTGACAAAGATTTGCACGTAAATAGTTAGTTCAACAAACATTGTTATCCATTTTGCCGCCATTTTTCCGCGGCCGGCGTCGGATTTCTCAGTATTACGAGTAATAATTCTACTATTGATAGCAAACTATTGATGTTACTAAGGTTACTATGTATTGTATTATTGTTATTATGAAATTAAGATATTCGCGTAACACTGTAATGAAAAATACGCAACCTAAAAACTTTTTAACAAAAAATTAAACCGCCGAAAAACTGAAAAGCATAAAATAATACTTAAACCTTAAAATTATGAGTCGGCGCTTTGAGTGATCCTTGTTCATTGATTTTTCAGCGCCGACTCAAAATTTTAAGGTTTAAGTATTATTTTATGCTTTTCAGTTTTTCGGCGGTTTAATTTTTTGTTAAATTTTTATTTTATATTTTTTTGTGGCTTTAATGTACTAATAATACTTGGCAAAGTATACCCTATCCAACACAAAAAGAATTATCAAAATCGGACTACTCTGTATAAAGTTATGCGTGATTATACATTACAATCAGTGAGTGAACAATCAATCATCCCCACCCTTAGGGTTCGATTTTGTTTTCCAAATTTAAATGGGACCACCTTGGAAGTATACCCTTTCCAATAGAAGAAGAATTGTCACAATCGGATCACTATGTAAAAAGTTATGCGTGGTCATACATAAAAAAAAAAAAAAAAAAAAATATACGCGTCGAATTGATAACCTCCTCCGTTTTTTTTCGTCGGTTGAAAAGATGATGGAGCTTGATTGTTGAACCGGGAATTTGAGGTCACGTGACACCAAAATCGCCATTTTTATTGTGTTTTGCACGGATTATGAAATGTGTGGATATGATTTCCGTACATACATTTGAATGGTAAAATTTTTGGGTGATTTGTTTTTAGCCGACTTAAAAAAAGAGGTTATTGGACACGCATGTAGGTACCTATGTAATGTTACTGTTAATGCAACTAAAATTTTGTATTTTGCAGCTCGCATGCCAGAAGACGCGGGGTGGTGGAAGAGCACCACCACCACCACTTGACATGATTTTGCAGCCACTGGCAATGTTAGTAACTTAGGTACGGACTTTTCTAATTTCCATTTATCTTTAAATATGCAGGTACTACAACACTGCTTTGTTCCAGGTTTATGGACAATGACTGGCCATTGCCTGGGCCGGCATTACCGGTGCCTCCGTCACCAGCATCACTGTTCGTCGTGCCATCGCAATTATAATTTTCTTTTCTTTTTTAATTTTCATTTTTTTTCCGTATTTATATAATATATAGGTACGATAATAGACTTGAAAAAATAATATGTACAAGTAAATAAAACATTTTTGATTAAATTCTAATATGTAGAGGTACATATAACGTTTTTAATGTGTTTTAATTTTTTGAAGTTTAGATGTGACAATATTTGCCGTATCCATATTTCTTTCGTCCATGGTCATGACGTCATGTATTTCCTATCTCATTTTCTCCCACTACAAATCTTATGAATCTATGTCTGTCTCTTTTTACTGTCGCTTTTTCGTTTCATTGAGTTTCAAATCACAACCAACGGCGCTAAAGAAGTTTTCACTTCAAAAACAGTTATAAAAAAAACATTGATTTTTTTGTAACAAATCAATGTGTGATTGATTGAACGCTCCATTCTCAGGAACTACTGATTCGAAATGAAAAAATCTTTTTGTTTTGAGTGGTCCATTTATCGAAGAAGGCTATTGGCTATATACCATCACGCTACAATCAAAAAGAGCGGAGCATCAATGAAAAATGTTGCAAAAACGGGGAAAATTTATTCCTTTTGAGAGTTTGCGTTGCGTGCGCTGCGTAAACGGTTAAAGTAACGCAACAATCATGTATGACGGAATTGTTCCTCTTAATACGTTCTCACGTAATGTACCTATTTGTACGAGTTTGCCGATAGCATGCGTCCACTGTAACCGGATATTATCTCTTCTGTGCAAATTTCAATATTGTCGATGTTTAAGATTAAATACTATTGAAGTATTCTACTAATGTTATATATTTTTTTTTTTGGTTGGGAAATCATCAAATGACTTCTCCCGCTCTGGGCGGAGCGGGAGGGCATGTCAGACTTTTACTGACTAAAACCCACCCGTGTTCCTTCAATTGCCCATGTGCCAGGGTCACGGTATCTCTTTCGAACAATCACGCGACCCCGGCAGGCATCGGTCCTAGCAGACCTCTTCAGTTTTGCTGACATCTCTTTGAGGCGCGTAATAGAAAATCTATATCTGTATATAACTATAAGTATTATGTATATATACCTAATATCAAACTTTGTGTATCAGAATGGTTACGACTTATTTACTTTGTGTGAAGGTTCTTATGAATATGGTTTGTTGGGAAAGGGTTTCACTAAATAAAGCACAGAAAGACAAGACTAGACATTTATTTCGATTAGACTTGTCAGTAATTAATCAGAAAGCTAGTTGTCCGTTCCAAAACTAGGTCTTCATGGAGAAGAAGGACAAGAAACTCCATGGAAACAGTATTAAAGTATTATATCAACTCACTTCTTATATTGCCATAAACTATTATTATCTTAAATACATTTCATTCTATCTCTTGGACCATTGTCCAAGAGATCTCAGAATAGTATCAACATAATCACAACAATAACAATAGCTAGGCAAAGAAAGACTATGAATATTCCATTTTATATGATTTAAAACATTATCAATATCGGCAACTATATAAAAGGTACAACAACATTTTCATAATAAGCAATAAGTGTTAAATAATATCAAATTACTTAACTTACGTGACCTCTGCTTGATATTTCCACACAACAACAGCACTAGAACTAACCAACTACACATCTTCCGAGGAACTGTGTCGATAAAGTAATTACAATCCTTTTTATATCCTATAGACTTCAATCTAACAAAATCGTCAGACATCTACCGCCATTTAGAACAAATTACAGATCATTACACATTTTGGCTTAATAACTTCTAACACAGATAATAATAAACCATTGTTATGTAGTGAAACAGTTTAAAAACATTTTAAGGTAATTTAGCAATTTAACAAGGACTGATTCGTAACTTCTTCGTAGTTACGAATCATTAAAAGAATATCAATATGAACTGACAGCATTGTACCAGTCGTTTGGATCAGCTTAATAAAGTAAAATGGTAATATAAAACCTACAATATACTACAACTATAATAAAATAATTATTAATTATTTCTAGTACTAAAATCATAATTATTTTCACTATTTAAGACGAGTCAGTTTTTGTAAACACTTTATCTAGTCAAATAAGGTACTTCTATATTGGTTCAATGCTTCTTTAATGTGATAGATGTCATTATCTACCCAACAATTATAAAATACCAAAATGAAATATCTAACACGGCCAGACTGACAAGTACTTCGTTCTCGAAGTACCTAGGAATGTACCGTCGCCATAAACGACAGCACTTGATTATCCATTAAACAATGAATCTATCACGGCCAGACTGATAAGTACTCCGTCCTCGAAGTACCCATGAATCCACCTTACAAAAACAATTCTTGATTTCAACAGAGTAAAATGTTAATTATCATTTTAAATACTCGGAGCTTAATATAACTTATCTACCTATGTTTCGACACATTCATATTTTCCTTTACCTCCCTAATGTAATAGAAACAGGCTAAGTACTTTAACAATTTGACAAATAATAAATCGCTTACCAGTATAATTTAGTTTTACAAAGAAATTGTTATAGCAACAATTCAAAAATCCTTTCTTATTCAACAGCCGTTGAATTGAAGGACTAGCCAGTGATCATGAAAATATTTCGAATAATTCATCGCTTGGTCATTCTGACATTATTACCGAAACCCGTATTTAACAAACATTTACTATTAACATTTTCACAAATTTTTGACCTTGCCACTCTGACCAGTTCTTTCCTTTGGAAGCAATAACTTTAAATAATACCTCACACACCAAAGTATTTTTTTTGTATTATGTGATGTTCACTACTTTGGCAGAAAAAAATAAGGAATTAATAACAAAATTGATATCAAAATTAATAAAGAAGCCACGTCCACACATTAATTTCAGCAGGTGGTATTAGCTACTTTGGAACAAAGTCAAGGGAGCCTGACTGTCCGCTTAAATGGGTCCAGTGATCACGATCCCCAACAACAAGGGACCAATTGAAGCAGTGATGGAGAATCAATCTGAAGTATAAGTTGAATTTTCAGGACGTTAAACAACCCACCATCGATTTATTCCGAATATACTTGGTATTGTTTTCTACGTTAAAATTATCTTTGAAATAATTTGTAAACATCAGAACCTAATACAAGTAAAATGACCACGAACATTTGAATGGCATTTAAATATCCCTCAAATAACATCGTTTATAAAGTACTTGTACAGTCGGATTGAAAATATGTTAGTTCAGCTTTACCGACTCAACATGTTATAAATATTTGTATCCATTTTATTTAATTTATATTTCATCAAAAGGTCAGGCCACTGAAAATAAAACATTTGGAATGATTCATCGGTTATCGTTGTAATGCAATTGAATGTAATTTTCTACTTCATATTCTGCTCAGTACCGTAGCTTAAAGAGGTACGACACGTCTTGAAAACTGAAGAAGATATAAAAGATCAGACCATACCTATAAACGGCCATTACAACTGTTACGTTATGTTATTACATTAATATTCAAAATACGTTTTTCTTCATGTTACAAAATAATTATCCAATAAATCATAATATCGAATCTTTGTCAATGTATAGTTTGAACATTCGGTTAAACTGAAATGCACCAAAATGCTTATAATTTGAAAATAGCCTTACACGGCCATGGTGAACTGTACTTCGCCTCGAAGTACAGGCCACAAAAGCAAAAAGAGGAACATTTATATTGTTTTCATTGGTCTATGACCCAAGTGATGTTATGGCCCCACCTGCTGTGCGTGAGTCCCCTAACACCAGGCCTATGACCCCAGCAGATTTTTTTCATTGGTCTATGACCCAAGTGATGTTATGGCCTCACCTGCTGTACGTGAGTCCCCTAACACCAGGCCTATGACCCCAGCAGTTTTTTTTTCATTGGTCTATGACCCAAGTGATGTTATGGCCCCACCTGCTGTGCGTGAGTCCCCTAACACCAGGCCTATGACCCCAGCAGAAATATTTCATTGGTCTATGACCCAAGTGATGTTATGGCCTCACCCGCTGTACGTGAGTCCCCTAACACCAGGCCTATGACCCCAGCGGAAGGTTTTTATTTATTTCACAATTAAATTAACCTCTAATTGTGTAGCTTAATCATTTCTCACATCAATTCCTTTTTTTATTTATTTGTGTTGTTTTATAAATCCAGTCATTTCAGTTTAACCAAACGTAAATAATAAAGTTTTGTCTCAAGCCTCATCCCTGTGAGCACTGATAATTCCAATCCAATTCATCATAAAATTTCATCATTAGCTATGTCCCTATGATAAAAAGCTTACAAGCTAATTCTAAATATCTTTAAATACTGTAACTCCCAAAAATAAAAATAAGATTACATTAAGTACTGTGATCTACATAACCACTTTTACAATTAAACAAAGTGTTATCAATGAATTCTGGGTTTACTACCCCCTCAAATATTTTTTCATACTTATTCCGTTTTTAAGTTCATTTCAAAATGCTAGAACTACCTTGGGCATATACCGTCTGTGACATGATCCGAAGTTAATACTGAACCAGCTGTGAAGAATTAACACTTTTAACCTCTAAGTCCCTGAGATACCACATTTGGTATAGACATAATGGTTTTTAATTGTGTCTGTAATTAAGGTATTCAATGGGTTAAAATAGAATAAATAGACCCAGAACTAACTATGGAAGGAAAAATATACTGTACGAGGGAGCAAAACTGTATAATGCACTAGCTGACGATATAATCAATAGTGACACCATATTTAAATTTAATAAAGGCCTAGAAGAATACGTTAGAAAACAACACTAACAATATTAATTGTCACCTTTGTCGCCTAATTCTCTTATTGTGAGCCGAGAGAATCACACTTACTTTTAGTTTTATATTTACATTTCTCAATATTTTAAGTGAACTGTAATGTTCTTGTTTTTGAGAAATAAATGTCTTTAAACCGAAAATATGTCTTATTTCGGAGTAATAAGTCTATCTATAGTGTATTTAAACCTAATATCAAATTGATGTTATAGAAACTTGAATATCTATTTAGCTTTACGTGTAGGTTCAAGATTATTATTTTTGAACTAATTTGTTTACATGTTTGAAAATTAAATGGCAAACTCAGATAAGACAAAATTAAAAATGCAGAAAACAATAAGTCAACATTATGACGTTTTAGTATCTTATTTTTTTTTTCTAAAAGTAATTTCATGTATTTATTTATTTGTCACCTAATCAACGGTTTCTCCTTATACTGTTCTAATGCTACGGTAAATAATAAAATAAGTGACCAGCCAAGTATGTATTACGGCTCTAACGTAACGATTTCTTGTTGCTTGTATGTGTTTCATAAAAACTGTACGAAAAATGGATTCACAATGCATTTTTTTTTTAAATTTGTGGTTAATTTTAAAAGTGGCTAGGCAGTTAAGTTGAAAATTATTTGTAACCAGTACCTTATTTCTGTGCAAATAAAGAATTTTATTATTGTATTCTAAACAACTGAGATCGCGAAGTTTCACTTTCGTGAACACTTACATCATACTTCTTCCCTTTTTTTTTCAAAACTATAGCCTCTAATAATATTTTAAAGTTACTGGTTCTACGACTATTAAGTTGTTAAAATATTTTCATTCCCAATAATCCAAGCATAGACCAAATTCCTTATAATCAATAATAATTGTATTTAATTATTTATTGAATAATGATGTAAAAGTGATTGGCAATACCTAGTCTCGAAATTTAATCACCTTAGCCATATGTATTACGTTTTAATTTATGTAAAGAGAGCCTCTAAGGACTTCACCGATTTCATTTTACTTCTTATTTCCGGAAAACCTCCAGATATTCTTACAAAAAGTTAAGGTTCCGCAGTCTCAAACCTCACAACAACTTGCAGCACCGCAGCACCGATGTCAAAGGCAGCCAACCAGCAGCGGCATTTCCAAAAGATCGTTATTAGCCCCACCATCGAACATGAAAATAAATAACAAAATAAAATTCATTAGTAAGCGGTTTTAGAAGGACAGGGAGCAATCGCCACTTCTGATAATAGAAAATCTATATCTGTATATAACTATAAGTATTATGTATATATACCTAATATCAAACTTTGTGTATCAGAATGGTTACGACTTATTTACTTTGTGTGAAGGTTCTTATGAATATGGTTTGTTGGGAAAGGGTTTCACTAAATAAAGCACAGAAAGACAAGACTAGACATTTATTTCGATTAGACTTGTCAGTAATTAATCAGAAAGCTAGTTGTCCGTTCCAAAACTAGGTCTTCATGGAGAAGAAGGACAAGAAACTCCATGGAAACAGTATTAAAGTATTATATCAACTCACTTCTTATATTGCCATAAACTATTATTATCTTAAATACATTTCATTCTATCTCTTGGACCATTGTCCAAGAGATCTCAGAATAGTATCAACATAATCACAACAATAACAATAGCTAGGCAAAGAAAGACTATGAATATTCCATTTTATATGATTTAAAACATTATCAATATCGGCAACTATATAAAAGGTACAACAACATTTTCATAATAAGCAATAAGTGTTAAATAATATCAAATTACTTAACTTACGTGACCTCTGCTTGATATTTCCACACAACAACAGCACTAGAACTAACCAACTACACATCTTCCGAGGAACTGTGTCGATAAAGTAATTACAATCCTTTTTATATCCTATAGACTTCAATCTAACAAAATCGTCAGACATCTACCGCCATTTAGAACAAATTACAGATCATTACACATTTTGGCTTAATAACTTCTAACACAGATAATAATAAACCATTGTTATGTAGTGAAACAGTTTAAAAACATTTTAAGGTAATTTAGCAATTTAACAAGGACTGATTCGTAACTTCTTCGTAGTTACGAATCATTAAAAGAATATCAATATGAACTGACAGCATTGTACCAGTCGTTTGGATCAGCTTAATAAAGTAAAATGGTAATATAAAACCTACAATATACTACAACTATAATAAAATAATTATTAATTATTTCTAGTACTAAAATCATAATTATTTTCACTATTTAAGACGAGTCAGTTTTTGTAAACACTTTATCTAGTCAAATAAGGTACTTCTATATTGGTTCAATGCTTCTTTAATGTGATAGATGTCATTATCTACCCAACAATTATAAAATACCAAAATGAAATATCTAACACGCGCGTGGAACACTACGCGCCGTCGACCCGAGCGTGGTCCTTACCGGGCGGCGAGCTACCCATTGCTCGCCACCCGCAAGCTCGCGCCTACGGTGGCCGGGAGTCCGCAATCGACTCCCGACGCCCGGGGCGTCTCCTCCTGCGGCGGCTAGGGACGTGAGGGCGCAGAGACTGCCACTCCCTCACGCGCCCCGCCTCCTCCTAGGCTACGTACGTATGTAGGTACAAGGAGTACGCTTATCATTAACTGAACACTAAGCTCTGCCTATTCAAAGAGAGAACAATTAATCTTTTCTTGTTTGTTGTCGATAGCTGTCATAGATTTAATTAAGATAGCGTTATCTATTGTTCCTGGAACAAAGCGGGTCCAGCGCTCCAGTGCGCGGCCCATTGAGTCGCGGCGAGCTTGTTTAATATGTTATTAAACTTGTGTAACTAACGAATGACCCATCGCAAGTTCCTCGAACAGCGGAAACTATTCTGTAAACATTATTAATGATACAGGAAAGAAACACAAATCTCTTGCGAGATTGAGGGACGAAGGTGGACGCACGCACAAACACGGACCTAGCTAGTTCGAACGACCCTTCGTAGTCCATTGACGCAAGTGGAGTAGCCACATTAAAAAAACCGGCCAAGTGCGAGTCGGACTCGCGCACCGAGGGTTCCGTACAAACCTGTAGGTTTTCACGGTTTATGCATAAGGCTTGTGTTTATGAAATTAAATGTTATTTTTTTAATTTTTATATTTGAGTTGATTGAATGAAAGGTAAATTGCGGTTTACGATTTATGACGTATAAAAAAAAACTACTTCCTAGATCTTGTTCAAACCAATTTTCGTTGAAAGTTTATATAGCAATGTACATCATATATTTTTTTTAGTTTTATCATTCTCTTATTTTAGAAGTTACAGGGGGGGGGACACACATTTTACCACTTTGAGAGTGTCTCTCGCGCAAACCATACAGTTTAGAAAAAAATGATATTAGAAACCTCAATATCATTTTTGAAGACCTATCCATAGATACCCCACACGTATGGGTATGATGAACAACTTTTTTTTGAGTTTCAGTTCTATGTAAGGGGAACCCCAAAATTTATTGTTTTTTTTCTATTTTTGTGTAAAAATCTTAATGCGGTTTACAGAATACATCTACTTACCAAGTTTCAACAGCATAGCTCTTATAGTTTCGGAACAAAATGGCTGTGACATACACGGACAGACAGACAGACAGACAGACAGACAGACAGACATGACGAATCTATAAGGGTTCCGTTTTTTGCCATTTGGCAACGGAACCCTAAAAAGGGAGCCATTATAACACAGAAAAGTTCTAAATTCCCAAGTCAACAATGCCGTGTATTGTTAAGAATTCAATCCGTTCACTTCACCGTACAGGTAGCAGCGGTCGCAACCAACACATTACTTATATTTGCTCACCAACTGCAACCTGCGAGCAGTGCACTGTAGTTCGTGGTTGCGAGATCATTGCGGCGTGTGTTAGAGGGGTGTGTCGCGACGACGGCGGCGGAGGCGCGCGCCTAGCGACACGATACAACGCGATACTGACGATGTGACGATTCGGTGCCCTTCACCACTATCACAGTGTAATGAAGAACGCAGTATTATGTCTTCATATACATCGGTAGGCAGGCTCTTCACTTTTATTTATTACGTTAAATATAGCTTGAAGTTATCAACTATATTGTTTAGTGTATCGATGTTTGAATGTATCAATATCGAAACCATTTTTTTTTCATATCTAACTCAGTCGGAAGGAAAGCCTATAAAAATAACATTATTATATTTTTATTTATTTATGTTATGTGTTTCTATATTTATTGAAGCGTAGCGATGATATCCGTGACAGGTTAGTAGGTGAGTATCTCTCTTTTTTTCTACGATCGAAGCCCGATTGAAGGAACAAAATATATATGAACTAGCGTCGGCTCGCGGCTTCACCCGCGTGTATTTTGGCTTGTAACAGAAAAATTTTAACGTGCGTCCCGCGTTCAAAGACACCTTTGTGTTTACAAAGTCATCATCATCATCATCATTTCAGCCATACGACGTCCACTGCTGGACTCAGGCCTCCCCCAATTTGGGGGGATTTGCCATAATCGCCACGCTTGGCAGGCGGGTTGGCGATCGCAGTATGGTGGTAGAATGCATAGAGAACGCTGCTGCCCATTCTCTAGTAAGTCCCTTAGTCGCCTTTTACGACACCCACGGGAAGAAATGGGGTGATGTTATTCTTTACGTCCGGCACCACACGGTACGGTTTACAAAGTAAATATAGAGAATTCTTAATTAATTATCAAAATGGTTTGTTGTAAATTTTTATCAAGTATATAAAATTTCCGTAATGATTAGATTTAATTAAATAGGGGTTATGCATTTACAGCTTCAATTACCCTAGACAAATTAACATATTCGTTTTATGCAGCTGACACATTTTATCACTTAGATTTACTAATGATTTTGCGGTTTTTTTTATTTGCCGTGTTATTTAAATTTTCAACATTTTTATGGGCAGCGTTCAACAAATCGATCACGAAAGAATACTCTCCTATCTTACAAGTCGGACTTATAAAGCACAATTACAAACCAAGAGCCACAGTCAGCCCTTGTGCGTGTTAATTTACCGAGCGGCAGTAGATCATAATTTCAAGGAAATAGTCGAGACGTAAAACTACTTACTTTACTATACTGTGCCACTACGCTCTACCGGCTACTTGTTTAGTGACAGTTTTAAGTAGTCTCAAGAGTTAACACCACGTGAGTTATTTTAATTTGCATTGTTTGAATGTATTTTACGCTGTTCTAGACACTTGAAAAGTATCACATTCGTGTATAACCTCTGGTGTTTAGTAACAACACTTTAACACAAATGCGTAAAGTACAGTCGATATACGTGAAGGTAATTAATTGCGCGAGTGTTGATCTAGGACTGAAACATGGTGTGTAATTTAAACATTGTTTTGTAAGAGCTGCTTGTTTAGAATGAGCTCAGAGTAATGAGTTTGTGTTGTGTTACAGCAACAGTGTACACAGCAGTGTCGTGTCAACCATTCAGCAGTACATCAGACGCGCGTCTCGTTACACAGGCAGCCGGCTAGACGCACAGGGCGCACGAGTTACGAGTGTAAGAGGGGGAACAGACATAATTTACTTAATGCTAATAAATAGTGTCGTTAGTCGCGGAGCTCGTGTTTCTCCCGCGTACAGCGGCCCGGGTAACACACTGGCTCCGGAACCACACGGCACAGATACATCAAAATGTTCAGTTAGAGCTGTGCGACGTGGCCGCGTGGGTGGACTCCGGCGCAGGGACGGCATCATAATACTACTGCAGTGGCGCCTGCCCAATACGTAACTGCAATAGCTTAGAATATCTTATACCTTTAAACCATTGCATTGCCAGTATCTCTATTGTTTAAAAAATCGCTCTCCTCGTGTTCTGTTCCCCAAATCTGGAAGTCTGCCTTTATAACTCCGGTGCATAAAAAAGGGCACAAAAATGAAATAGTTAATTACAGACCTATTTCCAAACTGTGTATATTGGCTAAAGTGTTTGAGAGGGTTGTCTACGACCAAGTTTATGCAGCGCTAAGTCAGTCTTTCAGTCCTCTTCAACACGGATTCCTGAAGGGTCGTTCAACTGTATCTAACCTGGCTTTGTTGAATGACTTTCTAACGGACAAAATGGACGGTGGAGCACAGGTCGACGTCGTTTACACAGACTACAGTAAGGCTTTTGATAGAATTGACCACAATATCCTTAAGACAAAGCTTTTTAACAATGGTATCAGAGGAGATCTGCTTCGTTGGTTTACTTCTTACCTTGAAAACCGATCTCAAGCTGTTGTTATCAGTAACTACATGTCGAGCTGGGTTTCAGCTCCTAGCGGTGTTCCTCAAGGTTCCTTGATGGGTCCGTTACTCTTTATCATTTATGTGAGCGACATCGACTCGTGTTTCCACTACTCAAATTTACTTTGTTTCGCTGATGATATGAAGATTTTTTCTGCTATATCATCAGATGATGACATGGATGCTCTTCAATCTGATCTGGCGAGATTGGATGATTATTGCTTGATTAATAAACTTGACTTGAACCCTGCCAAATGTTCAGTAATCTCTTTTAGTAGAAAGCGCGTTCCTCTCCCTACAACTTACAAACTTAAAGGGCAACTATTACAGAGATCTGACGGTGTACGTGACCTAGGCGTTTTCCATGATTCTAAACTTTTATTTAATGTGCATATTGAGCAAATAGTTGCCAAAGCCTCAAAGTCACTGGGTTTTGTAATGAGAATCGCAAGTTGTTTCAAGGAAGCCAAAACCCTAAAGATTCTTTATTGTTCTTTTGTGAGAAGTCATCTGGAATATGCGTCACAAATATGGAACCCATGTTATGGCAAGTACATCGATCGTATTGAGAACATACAAAAAAGATTTATTCGTTTTCTATGTTTTCGACTGCGTATACCATACCATTCTGATAATTACATAAATCTTTGCAAAAAATTTCATTTACAGCCACTTATAAACCGTCGTCGATTAGCTGATTGCACTTTTCTTTTAAAAATTATATCTAATGAGATTGACTGTCCTGATCTCCTGCATAAACTTCGCTTCAACGTCCCTCAGCGATCAGTTAGATTTAATCCACCTATCTCCATTCCTTTTTCCTCTTCTAACTACAGGCATAACTCATACATGGTGCGAGCGAGTAAAGACTTTAATATTCTTTGTAAAGAGTTCTCATTTGATCCATTTACCACCAAAACCTCTTATGCACGCGCTCGGCTGAACACCGACTTTTTTAAAACTGTATAGTGCTTATTGTACCTTATTTATGTAATCTTTTCTATCGTGCTTGTTAGTGATCATAAAATATCTATTACTTTTTCTGTTTTTACCCGTGAGAACCTGTAATTGGCTTTATGTTTCTTATGCAATTGTTATCCATATGTTTCAGCTGTTGGTTCTCCTATGAATAAATAAATAAATAAATAAATAAATAAACGAGCAATTATTCTTGTATATGTTGCAGATCCCATAATGGAATGTCAAGCATTTTTTAATTTAATTTAGTTTAATTTGATTAATTTTTGGTATGGCAATGCTTGAGTGTGTTTAGTCGATTAAAGTTATCGTTGGTCATTTTTGATGTGAATAAAAAGGCGGTTGACTTGTGCAGTTGACACATTCAAATTGTAGCTAATTGTGGTGACGAACGGTTAACTTGGCTAACCTCACTACATTCCATTTTATTTAATTTTAAGCCGAAAATAGCTCTTCAATCTTTTGTTATTTTTAATTGTAAAGTGTTCTAAACAGTAAAGTTTAGTGTACCGAACAGTGCCTGTGTATTATTTCAAGTCGGACTCCACGTTGCATCATGACCGACCAACACTGCCAAAGCGAAGACATGCCATAACTGTCCTCATATATATGTGTATATATAATCTTAAACGGCTCCAACGATTTTCATGAAATTTAGTATACAGGTGGTTTCGGGGGCAATAAATCGATATAGCTAGGATTCATTTTTATAAAATGTCGTTTTATTCGTGTTTTCAATGACCAACTTTATCGATAATCAACTTTAAACACAATTTACCAAAAAATACCGAGCAAAGCTCGGTCAACCAGATATTTAGTATAATGTGAGAAGGCTAACTCGCGCAACATCGCCTCGAGTAATCTAGTGCTATACGAATTATCAATTACATAGTATCTAAGGAATAGAGAGTGTCTTGAATTGTGTCATGTAAGGCTCTTCTGCTTGTCCTTATAGTACACGCTAACTTCGTAGTATGAGTATGTACTTAGCAGCAGGAATTCCACCGCAGGAGCAGTTTCACTTACAGTATTACTGAGCCGATGCCCCGGCCCCGGCCCCAAGCCCAATACAACATAAAGCCAGTAGACAGGCGTAGATCAGGTGACGACAGAATGAGGGGTTTTATTAAAATCCGAGCAATCGTGATTACTTCTCCAACTGGAGAGAGTTGGCGCAGTTTTTTGTGTGCAGTCGATGATTGTCGCGCCCGCCGGGGCGTCGCGCGACGCTTTGTGCTGCGTCACACATCGCGACGACGAAACTGATGAAGTGTGAGCTGGCAATTCCAACGAAAAAATCGTGATGTCACATACATGGGTTCGAGTCCCATACGGAAAAATTATTTGGGGATATGTGATATTAATCAAATCAGTTTCAATAAAATGTTCACCTCAACCATGAGTATAGTCAGGGTAAGATTGGTGAAAATAACATTATTATAGCACCAAAATAAAAACATCGTTTCCATAAATCTGATAACTCAAACTAAAACATTTATTTCAAACTATCTTCTGTTAGACTTCATTCACGTGGAAGTCGTCAAACACCACAATTTACTAAAAAAAATCAGCCATATTTGATATAGTTCTCCTGTATAGTCCGTTTGTAGTTTTGATTTCAGCAGGCAAAAATATGAAGACTGGTAGGTCTGGTGGTGATGCGGGAGCAAGTGACGTACGTGTATAGTTGTCCAAGAAAGAAGCAGCTAGTCCTGAGGTCGACACCCGCAGACTTCAGTAGTAATATCCCATTCCTTGCGAAGTTTCTCGTTTTTAGCGAATTAATGAACACAGGTTGTTCGGTACCGTTTATTATCTGTGCGCCTAACGGAATGCGCGTGTAACGAAGTGACATCTGACTTGTCAAGTTTGACGTTGACACTTGACAGCTCTTGTGAATTGGCCGCTAAAATAGGTCCGTCGTGCTATTGGGACCCCCGCGACGCTTTTGTTGAAATTTATCCTTTTAAATCGATCCGTTTGTGACAATTAGTCGTGATCCAATTGTATTAATTAACCGGTCGTTTTGTGGACAATCTGTCATGACCCGATGGTTAAGTGTGACGCTGTTGGGACGACTGATTTGAAGACCGCATGCTGTGATTGCCTCCAGCCGACGTTGCAGCGGATTCTAACCTGAAGAATACTCGTAACGTCACGACACGATACATATACACTCACTTACATACAGAACTCCAGGTTGGCACCAGAGCAGTGTCCTTCAACCACCAGGTAAGTGCTTTTGTTGTATTGTAAGTGTTTGATTTGATTGTCTGCTCCGCGTACGGCGGATAGTTACGCTCGCCACTCTTGTCTCTAGAGCCCCACGGTTAGCACGCTTCCACCTACTCAATTGAAATCCTATTGTACGGGGTCTAGCCTGGCAGCGTACATTTTTGGTATTCAGAGCGCGGTTATAAGACATAACCACCAAATTGGTAATTTACAGTAGGCTGATTGCTTGGCAGTCTCTATAAGGGAAGTAGTAATGCGCTGTAAATATTTGATAACTATAATTAATTGTTATTTGAAATAATTTGTAAATTTGTTGAGACGGGTAACCTGATGTTGCCAAGGTCAGCCGGGCTAATAAAGTGGATTGGATTAGGCTGTGGTGCAGCCCCTTGTTGTAGCCCCTTTTTGTGTCTGATCTGTGTTGTATTGAATGTCAGGAAGACATTAAAATATTGAGTTTGTACCATTGATATGGTTGTTTGAGAAAATTAATATTTGAAATTGGCATTTTTGAGTATAACCATTGTTTTGAGTTGGAATTGGATTAGAATTTGAATATTTGAATTGAATATGATATAGAATTTTGAACGTTGATATTGATTTTGAATTAAAATAAAAGTTTATTGTTGAATTGAATTGAAGCCAGTATTTGTTATTTCTTGAGTTGCTGATTAGTCAGTTTGGTAATTTGATTGTTGGCTTGTAGTTATTTTGTAATTGATTGTTTGAACTTTGTTACTGTTTGAACTTTGTTACTTAATTACCTTTTGCTTGGTTTATTTTATTTGATTGTTTGCGTTGGATTTCCTTGATATTTATTGATTGAACTTTGTTATTTGATAATTTAATTGTTTTGTTTATTTGAATTGTATTGTTTGTGCAATGGCACACAAAGCGGTGAGAGAGGCAATCAGTGGATTGACCACACAGCTGCGGTGGTTCACTTCAGCTGCAGCGACCGCTGAGCGCCCGGATCTTGAAGCGGTCACTCTGGCTCGGTTCGAGCAGTTGAACGTTAGACTCGGCAACGCTGATGCTCTGCTTACCCGCTACAACGAGTACATCTGTGATGTGGCTCTGGAAGTGCTGGATCAGGCAGCACGTGACAAGGTCCTTGCTGACTATGACCAGATCTTGGACCTGGGGGATGTCATTGGTCAACGTGCTCGGGAAATATTGGGGAGCCGGACACCTGTCCAGGTCAAACCGGAGACCTCGGTTGTTTCAGGTCCCGACTATTCGGTTCGGTCCCAGGGACTATTGAGTAGACTGCCTACCTTGGAACTGCCACACTTTAACGGTCGCTTGGACCAGTGGTTAAGTTTCCAAAACCTGTTTGAAAGTTTGGTTGATGCACGCTCGGACCTCAGACCCGCCCAAAAGTTGGCCTATTTGTTGTCTGTCCTGGAAGGTGAGGCCCGAGCCTTGGTGCAGCATCTGTCTTTGACTGACTCAGCCTACCCTACCGCTGTGGAACTACTCACCCAGCGGTACCATAATAAACGTTGTTTGGCTGACGTTAATATTGGATTGATTTTGGGGTTACCGGTCATTACTGGATTGTCGGCATTGCAAACTGACCTGTTAAACCCGTTGGTGGCAGCGACCAACGCTTTAAAGCAATTGGACTTGCCGGTGGACCAATGGTCTTACCTTTTGGTGCACGTTGTGCTGCAACGGCTTCCTGCCGATTTGAGGGCTCGTTTCGAGCAAAGGTATGGTGGGGATAGTGTCACACATCTCCCCCCATTTGGTGACCTCGTCCAGTTTTTGGAGGATGAGTGTCGGTTTGTGGACAACTCTGGCGTTGCCACTGAGTCATGCCAGCCGTCTTCCCGGCCACGAGACCAGGGACGGACTAGGGCTCGCGGGCCTGTTGATGGTCGCCCCGCCGCTCGTTTTGCTGGCACCCAGAGTCGTCCTGGTTGTGAGTTTGTAGGGACACGGGGCATGGCATGGCAACTTGCGTGGCCTTTTTTGAAATTGCACGTGAGTGCCCGCCGCCGAATTGCCAATGCACGCCGCATGTGCTTCTCTTGTTTGGGGGCTCACTTCCATCGGGACTGCCCCAACCCCCGCCCTTGTAGAATTTGTGGGGGGTCCCATTTGGACATATTGTGCGCTAACGCGAACCACGCTGGCAGACCAGCCTCTGATGAAGGTTCGCGTACGGGGGGTACCATGGAGTTGGTCACCGGGCTTCTGCCTCGCCGGTTCAGAACCGGGGAGAGGCCCGCAATTTTGAGCGCCGCACTCCACCCCCCGCGCAAGTTGATCGGGAGCCGCGCGACCGCCATTTGGTCTCCCCGCGTAAAGGCGATTACACAGTTGTTGCTAGGCAGCGCTGGCCAGACCAGCACCGCCTTCCCTCCCCTCCTTTGGCGGAACGTCCCCGGTTGGAGTCACGCCCCCCGCCATTCAGGCATCCGGTGGGATATGCCCTTCCAGCGATGGCGCGTGGCTCGGGACACCGCGCGTATGAGGAATTTGAATTGCATCCTCGTCGGGAAAGACTTGGGTCTGGGTGTGGCGATCGGTCGCCGCCCAGGCATTGTTAGGAACTTGGCGCCTGCCCCGCTAAGGTACCCCTCAGATCGACACGGTTTTGTTGCCAACGGCATCGGTCAGGTCTGGGGGCCCACGGGGGACTCTGTTGTGGTCCGTGCCATTTTGGACATGGGAGCCCACGGTTGCCTTTTGTCTATTGTTTTGTTGTTTGTTTGTATTGTTTTGGGCAAAATTGTTTTCTTGAGCGCCTTTGGACTGCGGGACTTGGCTGGGACGAGCCAATTCGGGAAACCCTGTTGGAAGATTGGCTCCAATTTGTATCCGCACTCCCTGCAGTCAACGAGGTCGTGTTACCCCGCGCTATCCTCCCCCCTGGGAGCTACACTGCTACCCTTGTTTGTGATGCGTCTTCGCACGGTTATGCAGCTGTTGTTTGTCTGCGCACCGTCTGCGCAACAGGCCAGGTGAATTTGTAACTGGTCTTGGCCAAGAGCAAGGTGGCCCCCCTCCGGACGGCACTGACCATCCCTAAGTTAGAATTGTCAGGGGCGGCGCTTCTTGTGCGTCTATTGAACCACGTTGCTCACACTTTGGGTGGAACTGTGGACATTCGGGCTTCTTACGCCTGGACGGACAGTCAAATTGTTTTGTGTTGGTTGTAGACGTCCGTCCACTCTTTGGAGGTCTTTGTTGCGTACCGAGTGTCCCAGATTCAAAATTTTGAAACGCCTTTGATTTGGAGGCACGTGCCTGGAGATTTGAACCCAGGCGCCGTGGCCTCACGTGGGTGCATGGCACCCCGCTTGATTGCTCACCCTCTAGGGTGGGGACCAGACTGGCTGACTCACCCCGAGGATGATTGGCCTCGATCGCCAGTCTTGATGTCGGGTCCTTTGCCCGGGCTCAAGGTGCTCGCTGTTGGAACAAAGGACCCTGAGTTTTGTTGAGTCGATAAAGCTCCCTCGACAAATTGTTGAATTGTTGTTTTGTTGTTGAATTGTTGGTGACTGATCGTCACATTATGAACTCGCATGCCGGTTGCAATGCGCTGTTGGCCATTCTGCAGCGAGAGTTTTGGATATTGTCGGGAGCCGTTAGTAAGTTGAACCCCTTTTGGACGATACGGGTCTTTTGTTGTTTGGTTGTTGACGGTTGAGTCACTCTAGCCTTCCTTATGGGGTCCGTCACCCCTTTTTGTTGCCTAAGGAGGGCCATTTGGTTAAATTGTTGTTGTTGTTGTTGTTCGGTTGTTATTGTTGTTTGGTTGTTTTGTTGTATGTTATTGTTTGACCCGCCAGCCTGCCCCCATTGGGGGGGTATTTTGAGGCCGCGGTGAAGGCGGTTAGGGACTCTGGCGCAGATTGTTGGGAGACACCGTTCTCACCTTTAAGGAGTTAGCTACGGTATTTTGCCGCATTGAAGCCGTGTTGAACTCGCGTCCATTGCGCCCGCTGTCTTCGGACCCGAACGTCTTGGAGGCCCTGACCCCGGGCCATTTTTTGATTTGACAGCCACTTGTCGCCCTGCCGGAGCATCCTTTTGTCGATGTGAGCCAAAATTGGCTATCGCGGTTTCCGTTGGTGCAGCAGCTCGCTCAGAGTTTTGCAAGCGTTGGAGCTTGGAGTGTTTGCACATCCTCCAGCAGCGCGTCAGGTGGACTGATAAAACGCAACCTTGTCGGGATTGCCAAGTGATTAGCGGACGGGAAGGCCCGTCCGGGGGGGGGGGGAATGTTCGGTACCGTTTATTATCTGTGCGCCTAACGGAATGCGCGTGTAACGAAGTGACATCTGACTTGTCAAGTTTGACGTTGACACTTGACAGCTCTTGTGAATTGGCCGCTAAAATAGGTCCGTCGTGCTATTGGGACCCCCGCGACGCTTTTGTTGAAATTTATCCTTTTAAATCGATCCGTTTGTGACAATTAGTCGTGATCCAATTGTATTAATTAACCGGTCGTTTTGTGGACAATCTGTCATGACCCGATGGTTAAGTGTGACGCTGTTGGGACGACTGATTTGAAGACCGCATGCTGTGATTGCCTCCAGCCGACGTTGCAGCGGATTCTAACCTGAAGAATACTCGTAACGTCACGACACGATACATATACACTCACTTACATACAGAACTCCAGGTTGGCACCAGAGCAGTGTCCTTCAACCACCAGGTAAGTGCTTTTGTTGTATTGTAAGTGTTTGATTTGATTGTCTGCTCCGCGTACGGCGGATAGTTACGCTCGCCACTCTTGTCTCTAGAGCCCCACGGTTAGCACGCTTCCACCTACTCAATTGAAATCCTATTGTACGGGGTCTAGCCTGGCAGCGTACACAGGTGTTCATTAATTCGCTAAAAACGAGAAACTTCTTAGTGCGTAAATAAAACATTGAAAACTTTCGCGGCCGACATTAAGGGTTTATACTTCGATCACATATACCTTAAAGGTATAGCGAGATATCTACATTTAAAAGTTTACATCTGTAAATATATGCTATATTCGTTCCCTATTCAGTCCAGTGAAGTAATGGAATAATTCGACAGTTGTTACACACTAGTGCGTTGTGTTCTTTTTCATCTCAGTGTCAGTACCAACGTTTATGGCACGTTCTTTGGGATTTCTGACTTATCTAGTTCATTACCTCAGTAAAGGCAGGGTCTTAGACAGGGTCTAGCATGCTAGTCTGTTGGGTAAGTTTCCCGCATTTGACATCATTGATAACTTTTGCAACTGAATTCCCGAACTCCTGCATGATTGATCGACCAGAATGGTCATAGATGGCTGCTAACTAGATCATAAGGCTACAGGTGTTCCTCAATGTTTTTTTTCCTTCTACGACTGTATATCTGCTGCATATTACGATCTGCAACAGCTTCGTGCCATCGGGTACACAGATGGCAGCCCCTTCTTTGAATAATACCTGTCCAGTGCAAGAGTAAGCAGAGATGAAACAGCTACTTTTAGAGAGACTATGGTGAAAGCGAGTGAATTTGACCTTAAGTTCCGTTTTCAAAATCAAAAGTCATTTATTCAAACTAGGCTGACAAGGAGAGTACAAAACTTGGGAATCACAGATTCCGTTGATTTTTATATATGTTGTAGAGTAGTCTCCCCTCAATACCTAGGTAAAATGTTAAGACGCATTTCACCTTCATTTTCGAGAAAAATAAATTTAAAGTTCAAGCCCACTCGACTCTTTTTTTTTCCAAATTTATTTATTTATTTTTATAAATACATAATTTGTTATTTTAATCAATAAATAATTCAAATGCTGAAGTTATTTACTATTAAATATATTATATATCTGAGGTGTTTATATATTTTTTGGCAATTCTAATGGATTTTTATTTCATTGTTAACAATAATAATAAATTAAACATTTTAATTCTAAAAATACTCGTTATTATAATTGGTAATTTTTAACGAAAATAAATTTTGTTAGGTATATAAATTTTCCGTTATTATACGCTCCTGTTGTGCAAGACCCCTCTCCCCCTAATTTTACCTGCTCCGACATCTACTACCTGGGGAAAGGGACGTATGTAAGAATACGATTGGCCAAAATTTGGCCTGATCATGTGGCTGCTTTTAACTGCAGTCATTCGACTACGAGTTTTCATTAGTGTAACACGTAAAAATTGTTTAGTAGTTTACTCCACACATTTTTTCCAAATTTATTCATTTTTTTTTATTAATTTGTTGAGTCAAGTGGACATAACTTTAAACTTCACTTTCATTTTTCTCGAAAATGAAGGTGAAGTGCGTCTTACCATTTTACCTAGTTATTAAGGGGAGACAACTCTACAACATATATAAAAATCAACGGAATCTGTGATTCCCAAGTTTGGTACTCTCCTTGTGAGAGATAGGACTTTTTGAACGTCAAAGTTACATAAGACAGTCCCCCCAAAACGCCCGCCTTTCACCATTTCCTAGTGCTTTAGCTGGGAAGAAGAAGTGGCGGAACAAACTCCCCAGCAGCACTGCTGTCTGTTAAGTTAGAGGAACTTGATTCTATGCAGTATTATGTAAGTAATTAATATTATAAAACAAAACATACATCAAATTATTTGCCATATGTTAGCTAGCACGCGCCAATATTCGATCAGGTTCCCAGTGAGTTTATGACATTTTTTTCAGATTCCATGATTTAAAAACACAGGCCACATGTCTCTGTCACTGCCAAAAGACATCTGTTACAGATTTGTCCTACTTTCCGAGATTCATCATCGGTTATGTTTTTTGTTGAAAACCAGCGTCAGGCACTAGTTGTCTGGCTTTTTTTGCTGAACTGGACCTTTTTGGCGCAGCCGCGAGGCACACTATCATGCTAGTTTCTGACATCTCACCTTACTCTTTTTTATTTTATTTTATTTTTTTGCTCTTTCTTGCTGTATAACTAACTGTTATGTGCCTTTTAACTGTGCTAAATAAATGTATTTTTCTTCTTTCTCTTTCTTTCTATATAGGTATCTGTTACCGACCGCCTAGAGCTTTTGACTACGGCCAAAACACCGGGCACCTTAAATAGGTTGAGGCGATACTTCACATCTGGACGGCTTTTAAGTCTGTACAAAGCTCAAGTCCATTTTTCTTGCAGCTACATATGGGATAGCTCAGTAAATACCACCTAGTTTCACTTGACTTCGTAGAACACAGAGCCAAAATGATGAATGCGACGAGATATTGGTGGCTAGGCTTCACCGCCTGGCTCATCAGTGTAATGCTGCTTGCCTGTCGATCTACTACAGACTGTTCTTCGAGGAGGGTGTGCAGGAGCTCCACTACCTAACTACAATTTTCAACGACAATTATCAACGACAAAAACTATAATTTTCAACGACAGCTCAATACCGGACGACTCATGCCTACTCGGTGATACTATGCACCAAGAAGATTCAGATATTAATGCCAATATGAACGCGGGTATATCACCGACCATCTCACTAGAAAATCTGAGCGAAATTATAATACAGCGTCTAAAGGAAAACAATAAATGTATAATATCAGAACTGCAAAATACAATTGAAGTTGAAATAAATAAAGCAATCACCAAACTCAACAGGAAACAGAGAACGACTACAAGACATTAGTAATATATGGCTTCTCCGAATTCTACAATGAGTCTGAAAATGAACTTCACAACAGATTGATTGAAATGTTTTATGAAATACTGCAAGTAGACCTTACTGGATACATAGAAGAAACAAAACGTATAGGAAGACTTACCACGAAAAGCAGACCCCTAATTGTTGAGCTTCTAAGCAAAAAAATGACTAGATATATTGTCGAGAACAGCCACTACTTTCAAGGAACCAACATACATGTCTCAGAATTTTTAAATGAAAATGCACGAAAAGAAAGAAAATTATTGCGTGAGGAAATGCTAAGAGCACGAAGAAATGGACAATATGCAGTAATACGTAATAATAAATTATTTATAGATGGAAAATGGATTTCAGTAAGTGAAAAGATGACCAGAGAGACAGAGACGACATACCATAAAAACAACATAATATCTAACGAACAATTAGTAAACAACGAAGAAAAAACCCTCACTACACAATGCAATAAACCAAATAACAACGAATTTAATAAAAATCATAACTTTCGAAACCACAGAACAACATTTTAACATCCTATACCAGAACATACAAAGCATCTATAACAAACAGCATCTACTTGAAGCCTTCATCCATGAAAAAACAATATATAATGCTATATGTCTAAGTGAGACTTGGTTATCACCAGAAAAACTGAGTCATCTTCAGTTCAACGGCTACAAAATGGCAGCATCCTACTGTCGCCGTACTCGAGGAGGCGGCGGCGTCTGTATCTTGTTACAAAATGATCTCGAATACAAAGAAATTTGTGATATTAGTAATATGTCTGTTGAGTATTGTATAGAGTTATGTGCAATAGAATTACCTAAGGAAAATGTACTTATAGTTACTATTTATTGGAACAGAAGAGAGGAGGAAGTATTTATTCGCCAATTAAAAGAAATGCTGTTTTATATTAATAATAAATATTTAAAATATAACGTAATAATAGGAGGAGATCTAAATATAAACGTCTTAGACAGTTGCTTAAAAACTAATCTGTTCTTAGACCTCATGTTGGAACATAAATTCAAACAACACATCAAAGTCCCCACACGTATCTCACAAACTACCTCAACATGTCTAGACTTAATTTTTACAAATTTTAATAATAGAAAATTAAAGCTACCGTAGAAGAATTAGGTTTTTCCGACCACTGTGCTACCATTTTTCACATGAAAATACTTAGCGAAAATAATAAAAAAGCTAACTGGATTACAAAAAAAAACGATTGTATACTTTCCAAAATATAGAAAACTTCAAATCTGAATTAAAAAAACAAAATTGGAACGAAATAATATTATCAAATAAAAATATAGATGAAAACTACTCTGCGTTTAATAATACATTAAATAAAATTTTAAACGAGTGTATTCCTTTGCAACAAATAAAAATAAAAACTATATAAAAAATACTGGCTTACAAAAGGTATCAAATTATCCTGCAAAAACAAAAGACTACTCAAAATACTTACCACTAAAACAAGCAACCCCATATTATCAAAATATTACAGAAAATATGAAAAAACCCTAAAGCAGTCTGTTAAAACAGCAAAAAAACTACAATTTATAAACAAAATAAAAAATTCAACTTATAAAGTTAAAATGATGTGGAGTATAATAAACGAAAGAACAAATAAACGAATAAAAAGCGAAAAAACTAACATACAATTACATAAAAACAATAATTTGATAACTGAACCTAAACAAGTAGCTAATATTTTCAACGACTTCTTTGCTTCAATTGGGGAAAAACCTTCATTGGCAAAGGGAGCTCCCGTGGTGTGCCCCACAGAAAACACTATGTTTCTCAGCCCTGTCGATCCTTATGAAATAAATAAAATAATAAAAATCTACGAAACAAAATTAGCTTTGGATTAGACGAACTTCTCCCATTTCTACTTAAGAAATGTGCAGATGAACTGACCCTACCATTTTATAAACTAGTTAACCAATCATTTGAAGAAGGAATTTTTCCCAATTTACTCAAACACGCTCTGATAAAACCCATACATAAGAAAAATTCTAAAACCGACCCTAACAATTATCGCTCTATCGCGCTGTTACCAACTGCATCTAAAATCTTTGAGAAGGCTATGTGTGACCGCGTTTATTCTTTTTGCGAAAAGTACAAAATACTTGACAACTGCCAAAACGGTTTCCGTAAAAATAGGTCTACTACGTTAGCGGTCTATAAATACGTACAAGAGGCTCTAACTATCATTAATAATAAAAAGTATGCCATAGGTATGCTGTTAGATATGACTAAAGCCTATGACAAGGTAAAATTTAACATATTATTAGATAAGTTACAAGGAATAGGAATACGAGGAAAAGCTCATAAATGGTTTGTTTCATATCTAAAAGATAGGGAACAAATAATAGAAATTGAATATTACGATAAAAATAGTAATGAAATAATTAAAATAAGATCGGACAGGAAAACAGTTAACGCATCTATTCCTCAAGGTAGCGTAATAGGTTGCCTTTTGTTTCTAATTTACATTAACGACCTCCCTAAATCTATTAATGGACCTTGTGTATTATTTGCTGACGACATCTCTTTGCTTACCTCATGCCGAACCGACGCAAATATAAACGCCAAATTAAACTCCCTTCTTTCTACAGCTGCAAACTGGATGGAAGATCATAATCTAGAAATTAATTTCACTAAAACTAAACTAATTACGTTCCATCCACATCAGAAATCCCCTTTAAAACAAAATTTTATGTTCAATACCAAAAAACTAGAACAAGTGAATGAATTTACTCTTCTCGGTTTGTCTATAGATACCCACATAAATTGGAAATCCCACATACAAAAAATACGAGCAAAATTATCCAAATTCTCATACGCCTTACGCGAAATTATTAAAAACACTAACCGGCAAACTGCACTTATTACCTACTATGCATATGCCCAGGCATGGCTCAGCTATGGGGTCATGCTCGGGGGTAACAGTACAGACTCACAAACCATATTTATTTTACAAAAGAAGTTAATTCGAATAATAAAAAACATAGAACAAACAGATAGCTGCAAACCACACTTCCAAAAACATAAAATACTCACACTTCCCTGTTTATATATTTTAGAATTATGTAAATTTGTCAAAAAACATCAAGATTTCTACACTACTTGCGAAGAGACACAAAAAAGATACACCTTTAGACACAACAAAAACAAAATAAACAAACCTCAATCCCGAATCAAAATGCACTCAACCAGCCCCTTAATTATGTCCATAAAAATTTACAACAAATTACCAAATAATATTAGAGAAGAAAACAAAACAAATATATTTATTAATAAATTGAAAAGATTTCTTGAATCCAAGGCATACTACACCGTAAAGGAGTTTCTAGATGATAAATCTATTGAAAAATAAAATACTCTTTCTGATACAAAACATTATAAAATAAAATAAATATTAATAAAATATATAGGTACATAAAATAAAACCGTACGCAAAATACGCGCTCAGACGTGGAGTTGCGGACACCAGCCCGTTCTACCTAGGTACATAAAATATTAAATTAAATATTGAATACAGATATTTATGTAAATAATATAAAAAAATATGAATACTTAAAAAAATCTCATAATTTATTAAAATAAATGTATATGGTATATATACTTATAATAATTAATCTAATTGAGTACATAATAAAAGTGAAAACTTGTAAGAATTTAATAATAATAATGTAATCTCGTGCAAATATATATAATTAACAACTGATATGCTATACCTATCTACACGAACATAATAATAATATGTATACAATATAATTATATTAATTATATACCAAATGAAAGACAGTAAATGTGAATACTGATTTGATTAAATTGTAACTCAGCCCTCTTCCTCTCTCCTAATTTTTGCGTGCCCGACAGGGTCCATATTAGATCTTGTACCATTTTATTTTTAACCATCTATGTAACATATGGAATGCAATAAAGAATTGAGTATTGAGTATACCTGATCCCACCATCGTCTACTACCAGACGTACTGCTGAGTACCATCCACACTTGGTTGATATCCCGACCAGTCGTACTCCTGCACATTGATTATGCGTACAGCCAGGGTAGCTTGCGTCTGTGTTCCCTTCCACACGTCCCTTTAACCCGTCTGCCCTCAAATGGAAAGAGTGACCAATCATCTTCTGGATGCATCGCCTGCCGCTAGTTTCATGATAGACCTCATCCATCGCTTTCTATCAGTCGTGATCGAGGTCACGGGCGCACTCATCTAGAAAATCTAGACAAATAAATGAAATTGGAGTGTCTGTTTGTAATATTAAGATAACCACTTTTTACTAAGTGTATATGGATGTATACACGGTACATATACCAAAACAATTTTTTTTTTAAATTTTTATCTCTGTCTGTCTGTTTGTTCCGGCTAATCTCTGAAATGGCTGGACCGATTTTGACGAGACTTTCACTGGCAGATAGCTGATGTAACAAGGAGTAACTTAGCCTACTTTTATTATAGAAAAAAAAGAATCTCACAAAAAAAAATAAAACTAATGAAAAACTTTTTTGTTAAATACCACGCGGACGAAGTCGCGGGTAACAGCTATTGCCTATATAACCTGGATTAACACATTCTTACCGCGGTAGTACGTCCTTCTGCGTTAATTTCCGACATCCACGTGGGTGAAGCCGCGGACAAAAGCTAGTTGAGCTATAAAAACACAATCGGCAGTACCTACAGCGACGCAGACGGCTCTACGTCACACCTAGCTACATAATTGATCTTATTAAATTAAATCTACGAATTCTCTCACTCTTAATTCAGCTCGTTTGCATACGGAAATCGCGTTGGAGACAACAAAACATGCCGACGAGCGCACAATGCGCGACCTTCTGTACTGGGTGCGCGTCAGTGTCGGGTCGCGTGGCCGCGTGGTCACGTGGTCGCGAGCGTTGCGCCGCCTTGGACCCATGCCAAGTTCACTGCGCTTTTAACCAGACAAATTAAGGGTTGGCACTAAAGCACCCGAAAAAAATTATGAAACAATTGGTTTTCTGCCAACTATCACATTCCATTCATGAGTCTATTTGACTTATCTACCTATATTAACGGTATTCAAGAGCAGACATAATAACAGAGGCATCGATACATTTATTGTATACCGACACAGACTCACCGTTATCTACCTAGGAGTTCGTCAAGTAACTGGAGTTTGCCATAACAATAATTAATGTATTTCAATGATTGCCACTGCGGCGCCGAATGGATAGATTTCAGTTTTTACATACATGTAACGAAATCCGCAGCTTGTGTCGTGCGTGAAGTGCGTCCATAATGCGGTGTACCCCTGACGCGATGCGCGAGCTCGGCAGGTGTCCTAAGTATATACGAACGTAATAAAGACGGCTTGGCACTTTGGCAGCCGCGCGGTGCGGCTCTGCAGCGGTCAGATATACGGCGCGCACCATGTTGAACTGCATCATTTATAATGAAACGCTCAGTTTTAACTTCTTTTTATTATGTAAGATAAAGATGCTATTAGAATAATAACAGCTTTAATCGTATAGAATCTTTAAAAAATATTGATCTGATAAACTCATGCTGAGTATCCACGTGGGCATTTTTTACGAGCAACTTTGGGTGAACTAACTGTTACATACATTATTTATGATTGCTAGCGACGAAGAAAAAGTTGCTATGTTGCTCACATCTGCCGGAAGCTGCCCACACTCCTGCTCTCACACCCCTACACTCTTAACAACATTCAATATTATAAATAAACTCAACGTATAAGTACCTATGTGACACATCAGTTAATGCTCATGCCTACTCAATTTGACGGTACAAATGGCACACAATATAAAGTAATGTACCGCGGGTTATTCGCCGTGGCACTTAATTGAACCGGCTCGTTGTGCCGCACGCAAACTTGCGGGAACGCCGCACAACCTACTAATTGCGACACTATTCATAAACTTTACTCTATACAATACAATAGGAAGGCGCAGAAACTCCACTCTATACAAATGTGCAGTGCTTCACGCACGCATAAAGGATATTTTGTTTTTTTTTTCTGTTAACTAAAGTTTTCGACATATTATACTTTATCAATTCTACGGAAAATTTAAAGTTAATCGCATCGTCTTTTATTAAAATGATAAACTAATAAAATATGTGGGTACTTATACAAGAACAATGTCGCATTAATCTGCCTTGTTCGGCTCCCACAAGTTCTGTGCGACCGTACAGCTAGCGATGTTGCGGTGTTGCGGCGTCAGGCAGGACGTGACCTTTCCCGTGTTGTTGACAGCTAATCAGGAGTAAGGTCGCTGTCAATCAACGTTTCTTCCTCCAACACCACAGTGTATGTTCAAGACGTGTAACTTCCACTTTATTATGCATTCCAGATGATCCGGGAACATGCCTACGTAATGATGTACGTACAGAATCTTCAGCTCGCGTCATAGCATGTTTGTGTAGCTCTCCTCCCACAGCGGGTCTCCACAGAATTGATTGGCGTCACATAAAAACGTCGTCAAGTTAATACACCCGATAAATATTCAGCGCCTCACGAGATCAAAGGTGGACAGTCCGCAGCGTGTCACGTGTGTCGTGATAGCTGAGCTGTACTCTTAGTTTACGATCTGACGCCATCTCACGTAATTCCACGCTGAGCGAGAAAAAATAGAGAACATAATAACCTTGAGTGCCTTACTTCTGACGAAGACTTACGACTTATTCGCCCTCGGTATAATTAATAGGTATTGTTCATCGCTGGCCTAAATAAGATGACATCAGAGCAGTCGGGGCTCGGGCGGCTATATTACTTGTGAGATCGCGGCCTGCGCCGGAATTCGCTCGCAGTTCGTCCTTCGACGTCAAACGACGGTCAGCGCCGACACAATGGAAGAATTTCTCATTACATCGATCTCGGCAGATAAACAAAATGCCATCCCTTTGACTTTCTACTGTTTTATTAAAACAAAGTGCGGGAACTCAACAACAAGAGATCCGTCATGCCTCTAGCCTCGAGCGACATACTTCATAAAATAAATCGCATGTATCTGTCTGTGGGTCATTAACACGCACCGCGCGGCCGTGCTGTGCGCAGCGGACGCACCCGGGCCCCGCCGGGCCCCGCGGGCTCCGCCGGGTGCCACAACAAAGTGCCACAAACGTGTCTTTGCTTTTGCTAAACACACCTACTCGGTTACATTAATTAACGTCAGTTCATCACAGAGCACAAGAGTACGCCATTATCACCTCTACTCGACCGTGGCAAGGTTACAAATGCCGTGAACAAGCCAGGCGATACGAACGCCAGTGACGTAACCGGTCGGCACAATGGGTTCCTGCTAAATACCTGCGCGGTCGGCGGACAAATATTTACAGGCGCAAGGTATTCCACCGGATCGCGAAGTTATGCGTGTACTAATTCCGGAGCAATGAGCGCGTATTTATTTAGCTGCCTTTACTATATAGCATCAGGGATTACATTCATTCTCGGAGCCGGGAAGTCACAACTGTTCTCGCCCACGTTCCGTTTATATTGTTGGGCGAGCTCCGGGGGGCAGTTTACAAGAAACAACGCGCTATATTTACAACGAGGCAAGTATTTATTGTTATTTACTTTACGTATCATGAATACAGAGTCGCGGAGAAATTAAGCTGAGACTCAGTGCGGAGCCGCTCTGCAGCTGGAGTAGCATGTAACGTGGCGGCCGCGGCACTTGACGCCGCGGCGCTAATTTGTATCTCTGCAAAAGATTATGAAGTCTGTCTGTAATGTGAGGAGGGAGGTGTCGTGGGTGGGGGGCGGGGGAGGGGCGGGAGAGGCACATCAACAGACGACAAACGTATGCTAATGAGGGCTCCGATGAGTATCGGTGACACACACCGCAACACAGACACACACTCACAATGTTGTAAATAAAATCAAAACATCACTCCTTCCAAAGCAAAATAATAAGGTCTATTTTATTTTTTAAACAAAGAAGATGTCCCTACTGAAATTGGTAACCCAAGGTATCAAAAATTTGCCTATAAAAGTCATTCTTTGGCATGCGCTGCGAAACCTAATGATACATAATGTAATATACTACATCCAAACATTTATAGTAACACACACACACACTATTTGTAGGACTCATTATTTAGCCACAAAATCTCCGTGAGGCCATAAGTTTAAATATTATAACCGTTTTTTGATAAAATAAGTCAATTATCACGGGGAGAATCGAAACTTGATAACATTCGTATCATCATATAAATATGATGATACGAATGTTATCTTTATCCAACTAAATAGTTTCTTATTCAAAGTTGCACATGTTAAATTCTCTTCAAATTATTCTAATTGGACCTTTTTTTTTAGATGGGAAATCATCAAATTACTTCTCCCGCTCTGGGCGGAGCGGGAGGGCGTGTCAGACTTTTACTGACTAAAACCCACCCGTGTTCCATCAGTTGCCCATGTGCCAGGGTCACGGTATCTCTTTCGAACAATCAATTATCACGCACAGTGGAACGAATGTATGGGAGCGGTTGGACGTAGACATGTCCGAAAAAAAAGAGTAAAATTATGCCAAACTAATGATGCCATCTTATTCGATTACTTAATGCCTTCATAACTTGTGGTGATGAATTTCTTCATAACTCCCATATTTCGGGAGTAATTTGAGAAAATGTGAAATTTTACTATGAAAATGAGTGTATCGAGCTCTCTCCCTCCTGATTCCGGGCTTGTTTCAAGTAGCGGTCTCTAATATCATAATGCTAATACTAAGAGCTATATTTAATACTAAGACACATAGTGCGCCAAATGTGCACTTTCTGGGATAAAGAGTGATGTTTATTTTATAACACAATTTTTTTATTTTTTGTTTATTTTGTTGATTAAAACCGTTTTTCTAAAGGTTTACCTTATTACAATAACATTTCTGAGCAGCCAATTAGAGAAGATATAAGCTAATTAGGATATATAATTAGGGACTTAAGGTTTACATATAAAACTGATGCACTAATGATTACTGATAAGAACATTGCTATTATTTAATTACTAAATGGCTCTTAATACACTAATTTAGCATGCATCATTTACTAATTATCACAATAACTAATTACCTTGCAATATTTAACAAAGGATACCTGGGATACCTGGATTTTATATAAATAGGTCACTATTAGTAACTTTAAAATCAGTGTTGATTTACACCTCGTTGTATCCAAGCTAATCTCGCAATGTATTTTCCAAATTTTAATACAAATCTTGATATTCACGTTGCTTTATGCGCACGCGCACATAAAGATTTACGCGACTTTAACTATTTGTTCAGTGTTTTAAAAGATAACAGTTGTGTTCAGTTATGTGAAAGTGCTGAAACAAGTTTAAAAGACTGGTGTCGTCGATTTTGCTACCGCATTTATGCAAAATGGACACAGTCTGGAAGAAGCACAGATAAGTTTCGGAAGAAACATGAGATTTGGCTACAGGCTGCAATTCAATGGCCGGAATTACAGAATGAAAATATGGAACCTTCTACAGAAAATATAAGTGACGTCATCGAGCCCATAATTTCTCCTGCTAAATCTGATGCTTCAACTTGTACACATCCTAGTCCTCGTAAATCTTTTGAGGACCTTAGTAACCGGCAAAAAAGAAGACGCACTGAAGATAGTCTTTCATGCAGCAGTAGCAGCGCTGAAATTATGTTTTCGGCCGAAAGGGCGCTTCAAAAGGCAGGACAAAGCGATACAGCTTATGTTATGAAATACTTGACGGAGAATCCAGAAGAGGCCTCAAAAATCAAAGCCTTCATTGAAGGTAAATCAATTCAGGTACGGGAAATATCCCCTTTGAAGGCATTGGCTCTTTATGTATCGATGAACTTATCGAAATGGCGCTATAACACTCTTCGGGATTTCAACACTCAAGAAGGAGCTCTTCAATACCCGAGTTACTACATGTTGGTTAAAGAAAAAATTAAGTGCTATCCGGCCAAAGAAGATCTCACAGTTACAGAGAGCTCTGCAAAAATCAAATTACAAGCCTTGATGGATTTAACCTCAAGAAGACTTATTAGGTCGTTAGAAACCCCTGTTGATCCCAATCAACAGCTCGTATTGACCAGCAAATGGGGTTTTGACGGATCATCTAGCCAAAGCATTTATCATCAAAGGACGAGTGAAGATGAGCAAATCGATCTTGCTAGTAATTTTATGATTAGTCTTGTACCACTGCGGCTCGTCTCAAAAGGTGTAACAATTTGGGAAAACGAGCGACCATCTTCCACTTCATTTTGCCGGCCAATATTGTTTAAGTTTATAAAGGAAACCAAAGAAAATGTGCAGAGAGAGATGGCTGAAATCGAAGCAGAGATTGAAGCCTTAACTCCATCCACCATCACTGATGGAATTAGTGTCAAACACCAACTGCTGTTGACAATGATTGATGGTAAAATTCATTCCATTATATCCAATACAGCAGCTTCAGTGTGTGACATATGCAAGGCTTGTCCTAAAGAAATGAATAATTTAGAGTTAATCAAAGATAAACACGCAAACGAGGACATGTATAAATATAGCTTAAGCACCCTTCACGCTTGGATTCGCTCAATGGAATGCTTATTACACATTTCCTACAAATTAGACATAAAATCATGGCAAGTAAGGGGTGATATAGCAAAAAGGCAAGTTGATGACAGGAAGAAAAGAGTTCAAGAGGCTGTAAGAAGAGAAACGGGCTTACTTCTCGATGTTGTGAAACAAGGCAGTGGATCCACCAACAATGGCAACTCGGCAAGGAGATTTTTTGAAAACTACACTAAATCTGCTGAACTGACCGGAATAGATGCTATGCTTTTAAGAAAAATCTGTGTGATCTTGCAGTGTATTTCATCAGGAGAGAAGATCAACGTAACTAAATTCCGAGAGTTCTGCTTTGATACTGCTAAGCTTTACGTGGAGTTATACCCATGGTATTATATGCCTTCTTCACTTCATAAAATTTTAATGCATGGGCCAGACATAGTTCAGAACATGTCAATTGTGCCCATTGGTTTTCTATCCGAAGAGGCATCTGAGGCTAGAAATAAAGATTTTAGAAAATATAGAGAGGGGCATTCTCGAAAGCATAGCAGTATCTCATGCAATGAAGATATTATGCACAATCTTTTACTGTCTTCTGATCCACTTGTTACAAGTATCCGTCCAAAAGGAAATAAGTTTGTAAAAAAATCTTCTTTTAAGGAATTTTATGAGCTTACGGATTCTGAGAAAAGTGATATCGAATTTGTTAACATAAATGATTTAGCGGACATCGATTCTGAATTTGAATTAATTGATGATGATGATGATGACGAAGATAATTAAATGATGTTATTGTTTTAAAATGTGTAACTTAGTAAATTAGAGCTTACATCTTAATTATTTATTGTACTTTTAATGAAACTAGGTAATTTATTATCAACTTACTTAAAAGTCATACTCTCATCAGTTCTTGTGAATATTTTTGTTAATATATATTTCTGTATATATATAATATATTTATAGACCTCTTAATAAGTCTGTCTGCGGTTTAAAGTAAATACAAATGGGGAAATAACGTTTTTTTTTTTAAATTTTCATTTCCTTTTATCCCAGAAAGTGCACATTTGGCGCACTATGTGTCTTAGTATTAAATATAGCTCTTAGTAATAGCATTACGATATTAGAGACCGCTACTTGAAACAAGCCCGGAATCAGGAGGGAGAGAGCTCGATACACTCATTTTCATAGTAAAATTTCACATTTTCTCAAATTACTCCCGAAATATGGGAGTTATGAAGAAATTCATCACCAGAATTTATGAAGGCATTAAGTAATCGAATAAGATGGCATCATTAGTTTGTCATAATTTTACTCTTATTTTTCGGACATGTCTACGTCCAACCGCTCCCATACATTCGTTCCACTGTGTCACGGGGAGAATCGAAACTTGATAACATTCGTATCATCATATAAATATGATGATACGAATGTTATCCTTATCCAACTAAATAGTTTCTTATTCAAAGTTGCACATGTTAAATTCTCTTCAAATTATTCCAATTGGACCTTTTTTTTTTTGGATGGGAAATCATCAAATTACTTCTCCCGCTCTGGGCGGAGCGGGAGGGCGTGTCAGCCTTTTACTGACTAAAACCCACCCGTGTTCCATCAGTTGCCCATGTGCCAGGGTCACGGTATCTCTTTCGAACAATCACGCGACCCCGGCAGGCATCGGTCCGAGTAGACCCCTACACTGCTGCTGACATCTCTTTGAGGCGCGCGTGGAACACTACGCGCCGCCGACCCGAGCCTGGTCCTTACCGGGCGGCGAGCTACCCATTGCTCGCCACCCGCAAGCTCGCGCCTACGGTGGCCGGGAGTCCGCTATCGACTCCCGACGCCCGGGGCGTCTCCTCCTGCGGCGGCTAGGGACGTGAGGGCGCAGTGACTGCCACTCCCTCATGCGCCCCGCCTCCTCCTTCGCGAGCATTACTGCTTCGCAGAAGGTTCCAATTGGACCTTTGATTTAGTAGTTAATATGGGTATTAAAAATGCTAAAATTAAGAAATCTCGCCCTGTGAGTGAACAGCAATATGCCTAACCTATTAAGTAGTTACATATGCATTACAATGTTTTTAAACGAGCAAAACTGGGATGTGAGGATGTAATTTTAATCATATTTTAAATATACAAAACTATAAAACGCGCGTGATAACGCGAAGTAAAAATGAAGAAAGAGCGCGGCTTGATTAGGAACAGCAAACACTACGAGATTCGTCGACAAAAGGAACAGAAACGCGTCGTATTCATGACTAAAACTAGAAGTAAACACAAGAGTGCAACTTCCAGCGGCTTCAAGTCAAACAACACAAGTGATGCGTTGATAAGCAACTACATGCGAGCTGGTTCACAAACTACTTATATTTGTGAGTCTCCAAGTTAGCTGCACTAAACTGTCACTTAGCGTCCCGACTGTGTGTGCGCTAACTCCGAACAACTCACTCAGTTCTCGCACAAACTGTCGCACGACGTAAGTGACACAATAACATAATTAATCGCGAAATAATAATATTTCAACAAGCCATCAACTAACAAACATAAAATGTAGCTCGTCCATTATTACAATTTTAAAAACAAATCCCTTAATTGAAAGAAAAAACGCAAATTTCCGTCATATGAGTGAGCTAAACTGGACCATATCAGAGAGCTACACCAAGCGCCATTGTTCGTCCGAGCAGCGGACCGCGCACAGCGCGCTGTTACACAATCAGCGAGGGATTCATTAACAGTTGACTAAAGTTTAGGAAATTGAGCCATTCACCGCACAGACCGCGCTCTGACTCACAATCAAACAAATTTGCGTTCAACTTCCTTTGCTTGGTATATCGTACGTATTTTTAGAATTTGGTGACTGCTCCCCAGCGCCCAATTTAATTTATTGTGCTATATATTTATTAACCACTAGCTGTGCCCGCGGCTTCGACCACGTGGATTTTGGAAATTATCTCACGTGAACGTGCTACACGGACAAAAACAGCCCATTTTACTCCTTATAACATCAGTTATCTGCCAGTTATAGTCTTGTCAAAATTAGTCCAGCCGTTTTGGAGATTAGCCAAAACAAACAGACAGACAAAAAATTTGATAACTTTTTATTTGTTAATTTAATTTAGTAAAATGCGGTTATTTTGACATTACAAATAGACACTAAAATTTTATTTATTAATATATATCAAATATAGGACTTATATATGCTATATTCAAAGGAGTAAAGCAAAACAAACGATTACGACGTAAAACTACCCTACAACTGGCTACTACGGCGTAACCAAGTTTGCTACGGCGTAGCTAGAACGTGGCCTATGGCGTAGCAACCCGAAATCTTATCAGAAATCATTTTAATAATAACTTGTACTAAGTAGGTATAATATCAAGCGTGTACGTGGAGTGATGTAAGCAGGTATGTATGTTGTCCTCAAATTACACGTGAAAGTTATTTGCTTGAACCGTGTAACGTGAGACGGTTAGCGACGGGCAATTTGTTACTCTCGGAGCAATATTCAATCATCAAACGTCGACCTCGTTCCGCCCTCAATCACACCGAGGTGACGCAAAGCGTTTAACTTTGACTTTTGAAAAGTATTAATACTTTTTTCAAGAAGTATTGAAATCGATCATACGTCAATCGTAATGTAGGAAGATCTCATTTCAATCTGATTTGAACTTAAGTCTGGATGAATGAAAAGCCGCCCAAGTGGGATACCATCCGCTGCCGGAGCTGTGCGCGGCGCACGCTCCCGCTGCACGCGTGTGATGTTGTTGCTTGGTGCGGCAGCCATTCATATAGCTGGCAGTGTGACGCATTGCTACTGCATGAAGAAGACAACGCGACCTGCCTGAGCCCGGAGGCCCTGGACCTGCAAGACCTCTCTCCTTGCGTAACAAAATCTCGTTAAGTACCCTAAATTGTCCGCGCCCGTTCGTCCACCCCATTCCCTCCTCCAACTGATCACAGCCCGAGAATAGGTGATGAATGCCTCTGTCGAACGCATTATATAATACAGTAAAATTACTTCTAACGTTAAATAAACACACATTTATGAAAACAATAGCCAGTAGGTAGGTCATGTATAGTGTTGTGTTCAGAAATAAACACCTAAACAATGTTCGATCGTATAAAATAGTTAGAAAAGTTAATTGACTAGATGTCGAACGTCTGTTGTGAAATAACAGAAGTGAAAACATTTTTTAAACTTGGACAGAATATACAAAGTAACTGTAACGTGTGCACGGCACATGACATCACGTACGAAGTGTCAATGTCATGACACACTCAGCCCGTGGCGAGGCGGGCCGACCCCGGGCCGCGGGCCGCGCGCCCCGGGCGACCACAATACAACAAGTTTAACATACGGGTAGTCGCGCCACGGTGCGCCACTGAGCCAGTGCGGGATTGCTTCTATTTCATTATTAGTTTACTGCACTGCTGCTCGAGTACATTTGATGTTGTTTGACTAGGAAGCATTGTGGGGTGTTAGAGCTCCCGCAGACAGCCGACTGTTTCCCAGCCAAACAGCTTACTCGGAATACAATATTTACAAAATACAATATATCTGGTTGGTAAAAAAAAACAATATCTAGTTTTCTTCCATTTAGTTGGCTTATCAAAACTTCATGGAAATTGATCTACTATAATCGTCGTTGTCGTTGGTCGTCAGTCTGTCGGAGCCTTTAAATTTTCCTTGTTTTGTTTACCGGCTCGCTACATTATTGTTGGTATAGGTATATTACTCTGATAGATACATTATTGAAATTACCATGTTTAAAGCAAAAACAGACTTGTCTTAAAATAATATGATTTTTAATTGAAGAAATGCATTATAACCTCAATTTTAAAATATCACACGAGATATTGGACTAGTTAATGACCACATCAGCAATAAATGTATTAACCTATGAACTGATTGGCACCGGACACCATTCTACGACCACTACCGATGAAACATGCTTATTAGTTTACACAATCGGATGTCTGCGGCGATGGCGGCAACCCTTACAGCACACTGACTCTTTAAAATACTATTATAGACTCGAAAAGAACAAGGGGAACCATTCATTTAAGATAATATTCAAACTTTGAATTAATTTCAATAAGACTGATCGTCTCTTTATCTTCACAGCCGACACAAAATGGGGTAACCATAAGTGAGCGGCTGGAAGTGAAAATGTTTCGACGACGTACATACAAACTGCCAGCGCACCTCACACAGAGTAGGTACCAATCAGTTGGATATCTGGCCGGAGAGCCAAAGAGAGCCGGAATAGCTCGTGGACGTACTTCCGGCGCCACTTGAGGATCGCCACGAAGCGCTCCGAATCAATTGAAATCGACCCAAAAATAGCCACGTCAGCACTCACGGCACAGGGCACTAAACCTGCTGCCGCATGCGACCACTGCGCATGGCCAGAAGGACCGAGCAGTGTTTAATGACTCAACAATGAGAATTCTTTAAAAACAAACAGTGTTTAAACTCTATTATTTTTTGGCGGTGAAAGCCGCGTAAAAGGGCAAATTAATTTCGTTTTATTTGAACACATCGTACGAGCGCATTAAACAAACGACTGTTGTTCCTGACGCCATTAAAGTCCTATTTCCCGCATTCGACTTGCTATTAGCACGCAATCCTTACACACTCTGAGTATACATGCGGCTCACCACGGCGACAACGGTTCCCATCCATTATATGCGTTGTTACTATTTCCTGATTGTAGACAACACTGTTCATCTAGAGTAGTAACAGGAACAAGCCACCGACTTGAACAGCGGATGGCGCCTTAGTTACGCAATTAAACTACCTCCATAAAGCTAAATGACGCAAAGTTTCCGCCGCGCCAAGGTCAGGCACGCGGAACAGTTGTTTTGATATTTAATAACAGTGATAGGTATCAGACGCCAGGTGTCGTTACTAAGTACCTACTTGGAAATAATTCGGTTGTGAAACAGGTAACTTATTTACGCGTAAAATAGATTGTTTGTTCGAAAAGGCCCGGCAATCATGAGCTTGTATAACTCGAGATAGCGTAGCGAGGGTCGCTTGGGCGCCATGGGCCGCGCGGCATGCTCCTCGCTCAGCGCCGCACTACAAGGTCGCTGTAAATTAACTGTTAAACACACACGCGGCCGGGCCGAGGGTGCCGCGCGCGGGGAGTTTCCTTTCACCCATAAACAAGCTCCATTCTGCTTTATAACATCCAATTAAAATGCTAATTTATTTATTTAGTCGCAATTGGCGCGCGGCTGACGTAAGGCCCGCTCAGCGCTCCGACCGCTTCCGACTGACTCCGGCTCACCAACTCACGCAGATCGTTCGACCGTTCCTGTCATTAAACGTCTTAAATTTGTAAAAAAAAGTATCGCAATTTTGTTACGGAAAAGCTCAAGAAAGTATCTGTTAAAATGTCTATAATATAACGTTAATAAAATATATTAAATGTTAAATTAGTAAATATGTACTTTACATTTAAATTTTTTCTTACTTACATTTCTCATAACAGACTCTCAGGTCGACTCTATTTCCAATTCCGTTCCGACGTAACATAATATAAGCGAAAGCGACGATATCTACCGAAGTATTTCAGTACCTACATCAAATGCCGTCGCCAGTTCGTCCGAAACTAGATTTTTTTCGTAAAAAGATCATTGCAAACACTCGGTGATATCGCCTGTCAGATTGTCGATAACAGTCGTCAGTGTTTTATCTCTCTCACACGTAGAGGAGTGGTAGAGTGGGTAAATAGTGACAAGCACGGACAAAAGACATAGTTAGTGCAGGAAACGCGGGAGACAGCGGCGTAATAGTCACGTCACGCCGACCCTCGTCACGTCAGCGTCACGCGTGACACGGTGGGACGACGTCGTCATCGAACACTCCAACAGATATACAGATACTTCACTTTGTGCTAAAGTCAGAAACGTGCCATCACTTGCTCAGTGGCTTATAGCGCCGTGTAAGAGCCATGGGGGGTGAGTCCCGGGCTTAGTCATACCGAAACGATACCCATACTACTATTAGCGGTAGATTGCACTATGAATTCTCTTTCGGAGAAACCGAATCCCACGAGACCTCGAGTCTACCTACGATCAATTCTATGATCATTTCTTATTATACATACAAATATATACATACATACATATTTAAAAATATTCAGTCAGACGCCTCGTCTGTGACCAACATGTGAGTACCTGCGCTTGATGTTCATGCTCCCCCACTTACTATGAAAAGCCACAGTGACATTGTAAGTTCTGGGAAATATTAATGAACAGGCCGGCTCATTAGCGCGCTCTAAATGAGGTCAAACGATGCGAACATGTTGGACGAGCGCGACCGCTTGTTACGGAATCCTCGGTGAACTAATATTTTTTAATCCACAAGTTTATTATACGGACTGCCACGCTGCCACTGTGTCAGTGCCGCTCGGTGCTGGCTTCAGCTACCATTTGTCGTTTCCCGCTGTACAGTCACGAGCACGAATATGTATACACTTACCAACTTTTAAAAGGGATTTTCTCCTATTGTACTGATTGTAATTTTATTTTATTACAAACATAGTATTTTGGGACCCACACTATTACGTAATTTGCCTTATCTCAAAGTTGCAATCCTTATTTAAAGAGAAAATCGCTTTTGAATTTGGCTATGTGTATACATATTATTACTCGTGACTGTACAGTCTTAAGCTGTACACGTTTTGCTGACGCAGTCGCTTTAGTTTGAACAATAGACGTTCATTTACAAAAGAATTTATATGTTCATGGCACTTCCCAAACGAAAGTACCTGCACTAATTTGACTATTTAATATTCATTCTGAAATAGTTGAATTCGGATAAATTAAAGCTACATATGGAATGATAAAACTCAAGATAGCAAACTGTTATTAAAAGATATTTCTGAATATTTCACGTACTAAAACGACATTACAAATTATCAGAGCCAAGCCGAACTGTGCGACAGCGCGGCAACAATAACTAAACTACAAACACTAATCCAAGAACACAAACACAACAGCAGTTTATTTAATAACAGAATGATCCAGTTGCTGGCTGTTACTAACTTTATACAAACAAACATACATAAATAGCTATAACGTGACATTTATTTTACTTGGCCGATTAATTCGCCTATACAGGTTTCTGCTCAAAGCACAGTTATTGCAAGTAAAGTATATTAATAAAGTAAAGCCATACAATGTCCGTACACTAGAAACCGCTCAGTGCTGAATGCTGTGCTTCTGCTGCATACGTACTTGATTCCTTATTCATGAGGAGCAGATAGCGCGCGCTTCATCGACCATTTTGAAGTCCTAATGAGGAGAGCCCCGCGCCGTCCGCGACCGGGAATCGCGCATATTTGCATAAGTAATCTGCTCGAATGAGCACGACCCCCCCCCCCCCCCACGCTCTGCAAGACTTACTAATTAGGTTAAACTGCGGAGACCACCGTCACCACGCGCGCATGATATGACGATGACTTTGAAAACTAAAGGTATTTAGGTTTCTTTTATTTAACATAGATACTTTCTGTAATTTTAACAATACTGAGTTAGACATCTTGTTTTTTAGTTCCACTCAATGTCAACGAAAACAAACAATGAATATGAGTCTGAATGCGAACATCATTGATTATGCAGGGATATAAATACAGATGTCCGTATAACTGTGTACGCTCGTTATATGATATAGTGCTACGTGTGGGCGTGGGTTCCGCTCCAATGACTCGGACGGTTTCCTCTCGCGATGATTTATCCCGTCACCGCGCTACTATTGAACTCATAAATTGGCAACTTTCTCCCTTTTACTCGGAGATCGTTACCTCACTCTAAATTATTGCTTATTTGCTTTTTCCTGCTTTGTAACTTGTGAAAAAAAAAAGAAAGGTTTTTCTTCAACATTTTCCTTCAGTTTGTAATGAAATTATATAAATCTTCTTTAGACATTAATGGGTTGGTGTCATACATAGGATGTACACTCAGTATGATCCCGCAGACTGTGCAGATTAACGTGGTACCATCACGTCAGTTAACATACATAATGTTTGGGACCGAGAACAAATGTACGTCATTTGTCATCTGCAAATATATCTGTATGCGGGCTACAGAGGGTTACCCAACTGAACCAAGAACAATTGAGTGGCGCCCTGTGTTGCCACTGGTCAACAATTCGTCGTTTTAAAACAGATATACCAATAATTATAGTATTAACTCTGGCTCGTTCATTTCCCAATTAACAACGGATAAATTACCGCAATTAAAAATTTATTATCAAACCACCATATGAAAAATGGTCGGCGTGGTGTCAGCTTGTGTTCACTTGGCGAAATAATTAGCGAGTGATCAGTGTTCCAGAGAGGTACAAGTTTCCACAAAGTAAATTAATTAGTTATCTAATAAGTTGAGAAGAAAATTAACAGAATTTAATTAGATACAGTAGCAGACAAGTTTATTACGATGCTTAAGGACGAACACAAAAACACTCGAGAGCTGTTTTGTATACGAAGACCTCGCTATCGCGGCTCGTGGATCGAAGAAGCTCATTGACCAGAAACGTTTTCTCTCATAAAAAAGTAAAATAACGCTGCGTTAAGAGTAAGAGTCACCCGACCCCTGTCGCAATATACTGAGCGTGTAAACTTTAATAACAGAAACCGTGCGATGTTCTTGTGTACTGTCTCCTACCTAATGATGATGGGCACCTTAAGTGTTCACAGCATTAATTGTGTGCGCGCTTTGTGTTAGAACGAGAACTCATATCGCTTACGTCACAACTAACCACACTGCCGTGCGTCAGTGGAAGAAATTAATATGAGCTTGTAGAGTGCGCATTATAACGTATCATATAACGCGCGCTCACTCTTATCGTGTCTAACTATTCGGAACAAGCGAATTGAAGTACCTACTGACATTAGTGTGCCCAAACATACGACGACAACGAACATTAGGTATGGTGCTGAGCACTGAATTGCATGGCAACATGTATTTAATAACACTAATTTATTATGAAACCTCTGCTTTAGTGGTTAACAAATACTGGATATTTGTTACACTGTGGTTTGGTTCGCTAATTAATAATTTACTAATAACATGCTAATCATTCCGTATTGCCCTATGATAATTACTATTTCCAAACATATTGCACATTTTATGCAAGCTGCGGTTCTTTTAAATGAATATAAAGTTAGGCAAAAAATTGGTAAGTAGGTCGACTAACTCTTCTTTGGCCTGATCTTATTGATACTTGCATGAAAATGAGGTTCAACTCTATGAAATAAATTCACAGACATGGCAGTTATCTAGTGTGTGTCGGTACCAGCAGAGGGCCCGAGTGCACACCTGTCCCCTTAGCTCCGGGGCCCCGGTCCCCCGAGCGACAGGCGGTAGTGCCCCGCGTCGAATGTTCTGCATACAAAGAGTCGTTGAATAGTAAAGCAATGCAGAGTAGCACCGCAGCGCGGCGCGGCGCGGCTTGACGTGTTCTATTCTACGATGGAACACAGGCCACTCACCGCGAGGTTTCAGCCTCGACATCTACCGCATGCTCGCTATGACGTCACAGAGCTCCACACTGCGCATCGCCAGACAGCACGCGTGACTATAAAGTGCAATTATTTAAGTCGATGAATACGATTATCAGCACTCTTTTGTACAGAATAATGACTCCCGGAGTGTAGACGCACTAGAACTTAGGGTCTGACTTAAATTAATCGAAAAGCTCTCCTATCCGTTTACTTTTTTATAGTTTTCGTAAAGTTCGAATAGTTAAATATCCTCTTCCAAGGAGACGTCAGCGCTGTCAAGACGAGTCAGTGAGAAACTGTTTGGTAACTGTTTTAAGCTGCGTTGAACTTAGGACTCAGTTTAATGCAGTTACCTTATTTCTAACAGATAGTTACTGGCGTTGCCCGGTCCCGCAGCACCCAACATAAAGTTAGGCACGTACGACAGCTTCGTATGTACGCCCAGTACATGCAATCATATATGACACACCACGCCTGCGTTTGCTCAGTTCCAAAATGTTGGTCCTTTAAAACAGAAACTATGATATTAATGAGAGAAATGCTTCAGACTATAGCCGAATTTACATTACGAAACTACTTAGTTCTGCAAACTTAGTCATTCATTGATAATTTCACATGTAAATAGATTAACTTAAGCGTGAAACTATCAATGTACGTATAACTAAGTTTGCACAACTATTTCGTAATGTATATTCCGCGTAAAAAAAACGTGATGTTGTAGCTACGGCGTAGCCGCGAGCTACGGCGTAGCAGTAGTGCCATTGTTTGCGAAAATGAAGAAATGAGGTTTAAAAATAACCATAGCAGATAACAGTTGATCTAGTCCCACAAAGGACTATGACATTAGAAACGGATCATAATATCGAGTCGTCCTTGTCTCTCAAACTCGCTAAAGGAGTTATCATCGCGGAACCACAAGCTAACATAGGATGTAAAATGATCACGACGTGTGAAAATATTCAGCCTCATAAGTACAGGTGTATGTAGGTAGGTACAGGTGGAGCACCTTCACTCACTCTTCACTCCGGTATCGGCGGAGATGTTTTAGCATTTTTGTGCAAATCATATTTACCCCATCGTTCGGCGCACAGATCCTCGACGAATACATTACAATACATTTACTCGCACGTCTGTATCAGATATTCGTAGCTACTGAAATATCACTAGATTCGCAGATTTTTCAGCTTTTCACTCGGTATAATATTGGTCTGTGGGGTTTATACCGATACATTCTTGACTCACGCTGGCTGCGAGCCACTGAGTTACTAAAAGTTAGTTGGATTAAAGATTCGCGTAAGTTAGCTAAAGTTAGCTTAATTTTAATTATATACGTACAGCAAACTTGGCATACCCATAAATATAATCTTGGAACAGATTTGGTCGGTAGAGACTTAAAGTATTGTGCTGAACGTGCAACTTTATTACATATTGGATTTATTTATATATTTACCCACGCAATTGTTTTTGCCAATTATTTCAAATGACCGATAGCAATCATATATACCTGTAATACTTTAGATATTTTATGTCTACGAAATGGAAATAATGTAATCCGGCGTCCTGCGCTTGGAAGCGTTCTAATCTGAAGAGACTTGAAATAGTGCTCGCTCCAACTGCGGATACATAATAATAGTAATAACTTTCTAATATCAGTCGACCCGTGAAATATTTGCAATCGAAAATACAAATATAACTACGAAGTAGGTACCTGGAGTTTCAAAAATAGTAAAATGGCTTTCACATACAGAAAATACTGGGTTCATATCTAGGTACGTGGTTTTATACGAATGAACTTAATTCAGAACTCTAATGATTCCCGACAAAAATATCTAAAACAGAAATGCTAAAATGTCTTTGATTTAACGATTTTATTAATAAAAGTTGTGTGTACTATTCTGATCACAGCATCATCACGTCGGGGGACGTTCAATGTTCAACACCAAACAGACGAGGCCCAGCACTAATGACTGTATGCTATTGTAGAAATTATAACATTTTCATTAGCCGTCCTCAGACGCGACGAAGCTTTGATCAAAATATCACCTACAACTTACATTTAACTGAAGGGGCCAAATATGTATTTTTATTTAACATTTTAGAGGTTTTTGTTTGTGCTTCTCACATGGTTTTTATTTTTTTCTTTTATTTCGTGTTTTAACTTAATATAGTGTTAATAAACACGCTACGATCGGCACGTACCTCGCTTAACTCTGTACAACTTTACGTATATTTCCCACAGTGAGTCTAATTACTAATTTATCCTCATTCCTTTTTGCTATGCAATATCCAGACCCTGATCACTACACATCTATCTATAACATATCCATTGAGACCTTTCCAATGAACCCAAAAACGATACTTGCGCTGTTTGTAAGGGAAGTACCTAGATGATTTCAAGTGATTCTGCAGCATCAGTTCAAGGTTACTTCGTTCTGATAAATATTATTGAAGTAGTAAAGATTCCAATTTCAATTCAATCAGACGAGTGCAACTTGGTCACATCCCTGCATCACCTAGAAAACAGAGCGTCAAATAACTGAACAGATTTTCTTGAATCATAGCTTAGAACACTTACAATTAAGTCACCTTTCACACAAAATAATAAACATCAATGTAACACTATGAACTTATGACACATTTTTTGTTGGAGTTTAAAAACCCGACTACTGAAAACTCACGCTCTAAAAATTACGAAACAAGAAAATATTCTGTTCTGAAAGCAGTGGTCGTATGCCACTTTACCCCAATGCTTACATTGCTTACTATTGTTAGAATGTATTGTTTGTTAAGGCAGGTGGCATATGATGAATATAATATAATATTTAATACTTTTGAAAGCGTGATTTCTCAGACGTCGGGTTTTTAGTTTTAAAACTCACTTGTGTTTGGAGTTAGATAAATAAAATATATAATTTTGATGCGTGCTATTTAAGCCCTTTCATTTGATACCCGATGCGGCACTTTTTTGTTTATGTTTTGTGTCGTCCATATTCATTTGACAAACAAACCACAGGACAATCACGACGCTCAAAAAGATACCTCATTTGTCAAATTATGTTAAGTAGATGAGAAGTTATGATGGAACAGATGGAACAGACATACAGTCATGTCCATACGATGACAGAAACATTCACATACAGCCGCGAGCTGAGAGCGACGAGCGGAGGCACACGACTATTAAACAATAACAAAAGATAATTACAACAATTATAATAAACAGAGGGATTTTTCCTTCAGTCGCGGCACGCAGCCGCAGAGCGCGCACAAATCAATGTGTTCACAAAGAAAATTAATTATTCGTAATGCCGTAGCGAAAGTTACTACGAAGAATCGATTGAACACGAACGAAATGAAAAAACTGGAAACTGCGGCTATTAGTGGAATAGAGTTAAAAGTTAAAAAATCCTGCGATAAAGCTCGCCATCAGTGAGTTTGTGGAATGATAAAATTATATTTCAATGTGCGATCAATTTTCTTTAGTCCTATTTGTTCTTAAGTTTAAACATTTTATACAAACACAAAACATCTTATCTCAACTTTCTTTTTATCAGAAATAGACTGTACACAAGCAAGTACGCGAGAGACGCGTACACAACGTATTTATCTATAGGGTGAGCAGTGTTTCATTGTAGGCTGAACACATCGCAGCATCATCATTTATCATCGCCTTGAAATATCTATTCATAGACGTCCGCGGTTCGCGATCAGTTTCACGGCAAAGAGGGTTCAGTGGAGCATTAGCCGCGATCAGAGTGTTTACTTGGCAGTTCAAACGCAAGCCGCCACCCGCGGCCCTGACGCGGTGCTAATGAATAGGTACTTGGATGGGTATGATCAGCTCAAAACCAATTAAAACGTATGAAGTGGACAAATAGAAACGAAACTAAGAGAAATAAAAGCTCGGATCAAGTAACCGAGTGGTAAATAAAGAAATAGAGAGGGTGGGGGTATGATGGGTGTGCGGGTGAGCTGAGCGGGTGTGGGGGGGTAGCACGACGAGGGCTAAAAGTAAACGACGATACAAGGCAGCCCGGGGCGGCGCGGCGCGGCTCGCCCGGCACGAACGTTTGTTTCTTTTTAATTAAGCGAGTGCGCTCCAGCCGCGCGGCGCCGCGACCTGTCGCACGCTGTCGCACACGCGCGCCGTGTGGCGCACGGGCTTACTACCTTATTTACATAAATGTAGAGTAACAAACAACAAGTGGAATACGTTGTGACATCCACGCCAGCTCCCAGCACTTTTAAATGAAAAAAAAATGTGTTTCTTTGTCATTTTCGTTACCAAATTAATTCTTAACAATGATATCCTACATTATAACCTTTGATCTAAAGAGCAACATAGGTTATAATTCTAGTCTGGGTACCCAGTTACGCATTATTATTGGCTACTTGTGTAGATATACGTACTTGCTTATAAATTAGATAAACATTAAATTATTGGTTATTTGCTCACATATAAAAGATAGAGAAGAACAACACCTGCTAGAAAGACATATTTTGTAGCAAAACAGTGGTTACCTTAGGTAACATAACCTAATGGTTTCCTTTCAACTATTAATTAGTACACACGGAGTAACAACATTCCGTACAAATAATATAATTATCTACCTGTATCTACCCTATTGTTGTTCAATCAGTAACAATCTCATCAGTTATTAGTTAATTGTATAATTCATCAAATTATTTCTTCATCACTACCTTAAAATCATGTAACGCGTAACAGTTCCCAAATTCAGTTCATCCAGTGGAGGGGAGAAGGCACACTACGGCACAGGCGGCACGGCGGCGGCACAAAGAGCTTCGCCATCCTTTGAAGGGTGCCCTCATTGCGGCGCGATTAATTCCCGCACACTGCTCGCCGCAAATAGTTTACTTCAGACATTGAATTTGTGAACAATTACGACCAACTCGAACTACACCGCCCTCTACCGTTACCAGGGAGCCGCCTCGACAGGGTGACAGCACAACTTATACACTCAATGCCGCATTAACTACGTACCTATAATACATATCAATAAAATGAAAATAAACAAAAGATATCAGAAATGTTTATGCTTGTGAAGCCTCAAAGCACAATACCCAATTAACTGCTGAATTGGACGCAGTTAAGCAAAAAGGATCCAATCTGCAACTTAGTCAAAAATGAGTCAATTGCACCAAACTGATCCAAATTATACATACTACGGGTCAGTAAAAATGACCTAGTTAAAAGTAACTTTTATTTCTATAATTACACTTTGGAACCAATAGCATGCCGCTTCTTATTTTTTTTTTTTTTCAGCATAAAAAGTGCAATCTTTCTTGTTCTTAACTAGTATTTCCAACAACAGAATATTTTAATAATAACATTACTAACAAAAAACGTGTTAATATTCCACGGACAAGATTAAAAAAAATACCTCTTGAACTTCAAACGTCGATATCTCAAAAGTAACTTAGTGCGGATTGGATCCTTTTCACTTAACTACGTCCAATTCACGGCGAGCTTAAAAATGTTCGCTAATAAACCAAGGTAGGCCCATTAGTATGCGTGACACCTGGGAGTCAATAAACGCGTTGTAAGAACACGAGGATTTCATTCTTCTGCATTGAGATACGCTGCCAACTCGCGGAGAGGTGCTAGGGTTCTCATCGGCATCCACCGCGGCGCGGACTCAGCGCCGTGAGGTCGAGCAACGTGAACCAAGCCGGCGATGTACACACACTGTCGACGCACGGCACGGCCGCAAAACACACTCCACGTGTTCTTCCTGTTAATGACCGCTGCCAAACAACAGCACGTTCCAAGTAATGAAATCATGACAAGCTCGCCCTCACACGCGCGCGACGTACTGCTGCGTGTAGAGCTGTGTGTATGGTACGCTGCTGCTGTAACAACAGTGTAGCCTATACCCGTGCGCGCCTCTGTCTCCTGTATCTAGGTCAGTTCACAAGAAACAGGACAGCTTTCTGATTTTGGAATCAATTCACCTTTATCCTACCTTTCAAACTCTATTCAGGATGATTTGTTTCTGAGTAGGTACGTAGTAATCCTATTGGAGTTCGCTTTACAAACGAAATAGATTACCTAAAGATAAGTAAATAGAGAAGAGATTACGAAGGATTGAACACATTTCAGCAGAGCGCTTCATAGTAGGTATCTGTATAACAAGGTGAACCAGCGCATAGTTGTAGGACGCGCGTGTTATAAGACTTGGGCAAAACTCGGCACATAATCCAAGTTGTGAGTTCTGTTAGTCAAGATCTGCAGTGAACCAACCCCAAACTACGAGCATTCGCTAAATATTCCAGAAACTCCATCTGGAAGCCGCAATAAAGTTAATCAGAAGAAAATAGACGAAGCGGGAAGCCATGTGGTGAATGTGCCCTAGAGAAACAATATAACAAGTTATATGAGTGCAAGCTCGGGTGCTGTAAGTCTTATAAGTTACAAATGACGTTTGAGGGCGGTCACCGCGGCGGCTTGGCGCCGGCATCGGCAGGCCGGCCACAGAAGGTTCACACGACACTGCCGTAAAGTATCGCTAAATAGATAGATCTACAGCTCACTGGCCACTAGATTTCTCTATTAGAAGATGTTATAAGGAGTAATAACGCCTGTTATTTGAGATCGGTAAAATGTACGTAGCGTAATTTAGCGACTGTCATGAACGCTGCTAAGTCACAACACTTAGCCCTGTATTAATACGTGGCTTACAGCTCTTATGATTTCGTTATGCACATCGTTAATAGTTCATCGGTTCATCTCATAAACGCTACTGATACGTTGCCCAAGAGGATCCTCACTCACTCATTGATCTCTCTTCGCACTGTTAATTCCATTGCTATGTATATTCTGTGCGGTAACTACTCTGTGGATCGACTCATTAGTATGGCATACGATCGTACGTTTCGCAAGTAACAGAAACTTTATTATATTGTGTATATTTGCATTGATAATGAAACAAATTACTGTGACGAAAACTTCGCTGATATGTGTTTCAGCTATTGTGAACTGATTGAAACAAATTGAACGTATTGCCAACTATTATCATATTTTGGGAGCAAACACCATGCGCAAGTTTCTCTGACTAAAAACTAATATGTGTGAAGGATTAGACTACTTTCTGAAACTCGACTCAGTAAACCGCTTATTTTAAACTAGCTTCTACCTGCGAATTCGTCCGCGTCAAAATTTTTGTTACCCTGACCCTTCCCGTCGTATTGAATTATATGCCAGTTTTCGTCCATTTTTCGTCGCTGCTCTGTTTTTTTTTTTTATTGTAGCGTGTATCTTATATAGCCTATAGCCTTCCTCAATAAATAGAGTACCGAATTTTTCTTCCGAGTAAAGAATTTTTTCAATTCGGACCAGAAGTTTCTGAGATTACCGCGTTCAACCAAACAACAAACAAACTCTTCAGCTTTATAATATTAGTATAGATACGCCAATTACAGGCAGTTTTGAATTGTCAAGGGGTCGGTCAGTCAGAAAGATGAAGCTACTCGTTAGTCGTCCATTTTAAATTGTAGTAGGTACCTATGGAGATAAACGGGCAAGAAACTCCACAGACACTCTTTTAAATCGAAATATAGTTACAAATATTAATTATATCATTTATTATGAAATTATACACGTGAGAACAATTTAGAAAGACGTCCAAAAAGCATGTCAAAACCAACTGTAATAAAAAGGGTAGTGGGACACTTGAGCGAAGACATTTCCGCGAATGAACTTTAACGCCAGTGGGCTTTTTTTACACGGACTTTTGCGCGAATGGACATGCGCGAAAGAAACTAACGTGAATCCACGTGTGCGAATCCGCTTGCGCGAAAAAGTTGAATAATTGAGATTTCTTCATAAAATTACACCTGTATTATATAAATTATAGCTGGGTAGGGGTGTACAGTACACCCACAATTCACCAGTGATTTTCAATTAATAATAATAAAGCCTTTTATTCAGATTTACCTAATACAAAACCGAGTGAAAAATTAATCTAACAAATTAAACTAAACTAATTTACATAAAAACGTATGCTTATTCTAAAACTTATTTACTTTCGTAAATCTGTTTGGCAGTCGGCAAAAGCCTCCTCCAACCTTTTCCATTGCAATTTATCTTGGGCCACTCTGTTCCACATTTTGCCTTCTCTGGGGTACCACTTGTCTATAGGTTTTTTTTTTTTGGTGATTAACGAGTTTTTTTCATTTCATTTTCATTTCATTTCATTTCATTTCATTTCATTTCAATCGCCAGACTCAATGCCAATCACTACTACACAATAGGTTATGCGGACGACATCGCCATCCTTGTCTCAGGGAGGGTGACAAGCACGATCTTTAACCTCACCCAACAGGCACTACGTATCGTAGAGAGATGGTGCAGAGAATATGACCTCTCAGTGAATCCCACTAAAACTGAGCTAGTCATGTTCACCCATAAGCGAGCTTTAGGCCCCTTCCGCCTACCGAAATTGTTCAATACAGAACTTCAGCTGGCCAACGAAATCAAGTACCTCGGGGTCATTCTTGACAGTAAGTTAAACTGGAGTAGTCATTTTGACAGCAAACTAAACAGGGCCTCACATCACATTCTGGCAATGCAGGAAAATGATAGGTAAGAAGTGGGGCCTATCCCCTAAAATCATACTTTGGCTGTACACCGCAGTGATCCGACCCATGATCACCTACGGGGTCGTGGTCTTGTGGCCCCGCACCAAGCTTATTACAGCCTGCAACAAACTGCAACGCATGCAAAGACTAGCCTGCATGGCGGTCACGGGCTGCAGGAGGACTACTCCGACTGCAGCCATGGACGCCATGTTGGGACTACCACCGCTCCACCTGTTCATACAGCAGGAAGCCACGATGGCGGCAGCGCGTCTGGACGCAACCAACCTCTTGAGAAAGAGAGACACACAACACACCGCGCTACTTGAGGAACTCAACAATGAGTTCCCCATCACCAAGGCTATAAATGACCGGGTACCCAAACAGTTCATTTTTGATAAAAAAAAAAAACAGAATCCAGCTTCATGAAGATCGCCGGTGTGAGGGTCTGCGCCCCACTGAGCTGCGCATCTTCACGGACGGATCAAAAACAGACAGTGGCACAGGTGCTGGGGTCTTCTCGCAGGACTTCAACATACATATAGCCACACCATTAGGAGTCCACAATACAGAGTTCCAGGCGGAATGCATTGGGATCACTCTTGCCGCCTCAGCCATTATGGACAGGGCAGTTAAAGACCACTCGATCCGCATACTCTCAGACAGTATGGCTGTTCTGCAAGCGCTGGACAGTCACTCGATTGACTCTGGGCTAATATACGAGTGCCACCAGCGCCTCAACCAGGTGGGTAGCCTCAATAATATAACTATTCAATGGATAAAAGGACACAGCGGTTCGCTAGGTAACGATGCCGCCGATGAACTGGCCAGAAGGGGGTCGAGCATGACACCGGTGGGACCAGAACCCATCGCGCCACTCCCCTTTGGGTTCCTACGCTCTCTGGTAAGAAAACGTACCAGGGATCTACACTGTAAGCTATGGGTGGACCAAAGTGAGTGCAGGCAGGCCAAGGAAGCACTTCCCACCATCGATGCCCGCCTCACTAAACAGGTCCTCCGGTTAGACAAACGACAGCTGCGTATGGTTACGGCAGCAATAACTGGCCATGGGTCGTTTAATAAACATCTATTGGTCATAGGAGTTACAGACAGTCCGCTGTGCAGGGCCTACATTGAGGACGACGAGACAGCAGCGCACGTGCTTCTAAACTGCCCGGCGATCGCCACATACAGGGCCAAGTACTTCGGTAACCCAGGTACCCTACGTGAGATAGTCAGCAACATCAAGGCGTTGCTGGCCTTTCTCGAGGAGCTGGGGTGGATCGAATAACCGATTTCCCACCCGTACGCAAAATACGCGCTCAGACGTGGAGTTGCGGACACCAGCCCGTTCTACCTACCTATTAGGTTCGATTGTTCTGGAGGCGAATATACCTGAACGATAGACCAAGGATCCTTGCATCCTGGTAGTTTCAAATTCATTATGACGACGTTCTCTGAGATTCCTACAAATCCTTCCACACATTTTGCTATGTGTGTTTTATGACGAATCCTACTCCATGGTGGCCTGGCGTCTCTCCTATATGGTAAAACAGTTAATGTGAATGAGAGATAATGTTTTTGCCCATTCTTCTTGCTTCATTCAAACCTATGATATCTCATTTGATTTCTTTTAGTGCACTAACTAGTTCAGAGAAATTTCCTTCATTTAACATTGAGAGCTGCGATAACATTTTTAGTATTTTCTTGTTTATAACTATAATGTTTGTTTGTTGTCCTTTATTGTTGGAGGGTTGTGGTCTCTTTCCCCCACGATGACCAGTCGACTTGGGGGAGATTGGGGTTGTGTTGTTTCTTTATTGTCAGTTTTTATGGTTGGTTTTGGGTTTCCGTTTGCCGCTTCTTAGTTGCTATTGTTTTTTGGTATAAATATTACACAGACAGTTGTATCTTGATCGCATCATCTCGAAAGCGTTAACACTGTCACATTTAATAGAGGTTAGAGTCTGTTGTTTTTTCGGGTTGCAATTATTCGCTGAGGGTGAAGCTGATGTTTCTCGTTTTCGTTTCTCTTGAATGTTGCTGTTTTCTTTTATTATAAGTTTATCGTACTTAAGATATGCTATTTTGCCCTTTTTCGTCCCCTCTACTAACTCTGTTTGTAGTATTTTACTCTTCTCCAACACTTCCCTCGAGTAATCCTCGGTGACATATAGGTTTTCCAGGTTCTTCTTGTTTTAATGATTTCGTTTTTTTTCCAATTATTTATAAATGAACAAAGTACCGGTCTTGGCTTATCGCTGTCTTTGTTGTTTTTTTCAATACGATGTATTTTATTGAATTCGAAGTCTTCAATATTTATACTCAGGTCATGTCTAAAATTTTCTTTTAATTTCTGCATTAGTTCAGAATTGGATGTTTCATTTTCCTCTAAGCCAAACACTATAGTGTTATTATTTTTCTCTCTCTTTTGTAGGTATTCTATCTGCTTTTCTAATTTTTCTACTTTGATCTTTAGATTTTTGTTTTCTTTTACTAAAGGAATCAGTCTCTCATCCATCCTGTCCATGATATTAGTTGTTATAGAATCCCTCAATTCGGCGTTTTGATTCTGCATCTCGATCTTCATTTTCTCAAATAATATTTGAAACTGACCTTCCATCGTGTCACGAATTGCTTACGTATATAGGAACGTAATGGTAGTTTTTTTTTTTGTTGGCAACCCTGGCTTTAGTGTCAATTTTGTTGACGTTTGTTGATAAGTTGGATGTCTGTCACTGTCAGATGTCAAAGAATGATTATTTGTTTTCTAACCTCAAATCAATGTTGATCGTGTGGTTTCTGTTGCGTCCTGTTCGATTAGTTACTCTATGCGCTTACGTTTCTAAACGTGTAACAGAATGACATCTGACTTGTCAGTTTGATTTTGACACTTGACACTTTTTCTTGATTTGGCGCTTAAAAGGGTCCGTCGCGTTTTGGGACCCCCGCGACGCGTTTGTTGAAATTAATCCTTTTAAATCGATCCGTTTGTGACAATTAGTCGTGATCCAATTGCTTTGATTGTTACACAACCCCATTTGACGTAATAATACGGGTTACGTTTGCTAAAACTGAAGTGCTTGAAAAATGAGCACGTCGCCGCTTGGTTTTCGCGACCCTTTGTAAAGTAATCCCTGAGAATCGGTCGTTTTGTGGACAATCTGTCATGACCCAATTGTATTGATTGTAACTAACCCCAATTTGAAGACATAACACGGGTTTAGTTTAGTTTCTTGACATTGAAGAACTTTGAAGGTTAAGTGGAAGTGACGCTATTGGGAACGAGTGATTTGAAGACCGCATGCTGTGATTGCCTCCAGCCTTATTGCAGCGGATTGTAACCTGGAGAATACTCATAACGTCACAACACGATACATATACACTCACTTACATACATAACTCCAGGTAGGCACCAGAGCAGTGTCCTTCAACCAACAGGTAAGTTCCTTTGTTGTATTGTAGGTGAGTTATTTGAATTATATTGTCTACTCCGCGTACGGCGGACTAGTTTCGCTAGCCACTCTTGTCTCTAGAGCCCCACGGTTATCACATTTCCACTGCGCTATTGAAAACGTATTGTAGGGGTCTAGTTGTCGTAGCTTTTTTATTGCACCTTTTTTATTTATTTATATTTTCTTCTGTATCCCTGGAGTGGCAACGGTATAGACTGCTTATGCTCAAATCCATTCACTAATTTACACACCAAAATAAATTATAAAATTTTTCGTCATGAGCGTCGTTTTCATGTTATTCGAGGTTGCTGAAGCCAAAACTGAGATGAAAAAAATTAAACCGCCGAAAAAACTGTAAAGCATAAAATAATAAACCTTAAAATTATGAGTCGGCGCTTTAAGTGATCTTTGTTCATTGATTTTTCAGCGCCGACTCAATATTTTTAGATTTATTATTTTATGCTTTTCAGTTTTTTCGGCGGTTTAATTTTTTGTTAAAAAGTTTTTATTTTATAATTTTTTGTGACTTTAATGTACTCATAATACTTGGTAAGGTATACCCTATCCAACAGAAAAAGAATTATCAAAATCGGACTACTCTGTATAAAGTTATGCGTGGTTATACATTACAATCAGTGAGTGAACAATCAATCATCCCCTGTTTTCCGACCCTTAGGGTTCGATTTTGTTTTCTAAATTTATATGGGACCACCTTGGGAGTATACCCTTTCCAATAGAAATAGAATTGTCACAATCGGACCACTATGTAAAAAGTTATGCGTGGTCATACATTAAAAAAAAAAAAAAAAATACGCGTCGAATCCGTTTTTTTTCGTCGGTTGATAAGAATTCAAGATTATACTGTAGTAAATAAATGTACATTGTGGACTCTTTACTTTCAGGGCTCGTATATACAAACCAGCACATCGTCACCGCATCAGCGTGCACAACACAAAACTCAACAGAATTGGCTTTGACTGACAACGAGTCATCATGACGGCAGCGACGTAAACAACGGCTCAATAGTTCACAAGATGGCGGCATCGTTACTAATTGAGCTGTCACCGCGTGCTCGGGACCGGCTCATCACGTCACTCTGTCATTATCACTATTTACTCGGCGCACTTATACAAAATAGCTAATTATTCTAATAATAGATAGGTATTTGTAGCATTATTATTGCAAGAACATTTTGATTGTTCAAATACTTGTCAGAAAATTATTAATGTATATGATAGTTATAGCGGATAACCTAATTTTTACCCGTCTTCCCCAGAAGAAGGGTAATGTTATCATAATATGAAATGAGATACCTAACTTTATTTTTAAGATTTCATTTCGCTGTAGTACTGAGACAATAAGTTTCAGACTCAAATAATGCACACCGGCTGCTGCGGACACTGCTCACACAGAAAGTTAGAAAAGAAAGAGTTATGATCGGAGCGAGTTACACAGCGCAGCGACTACACTCCGCAAATAAATAAAGTTGACAATAAAGCACTCCGCTGCAGCGCTGCAGCGACCGACATGACGCTCACCACACAGCCCTCATCGCTCACCGTGCACGGCCGCCGTGTTGCACGCACTTTTTGTGCCTCATTTGTCATATTTACGCGCGTCAGGAGCATTAAAACGAGCTTTCTCAACCAGGCGACGCCAGCCGACGCGCACCAGATTGCCGTACCGAATACCCTCCCATTTTCCCGCGCGTAAAACTGAAATATTCCGCTCGTTCAGTGTACACGGCTGCGCTCACGGCCGATACCTCATAACCGTATCGTAACTTTAAGCTACGAGCCTGCTCCGCGGGGAATACTCAAATTATTCATATTTACCGTTCTATCAGATTGGGAAGGGTATAATAACGTGCGCAAGCTATACTACGTAGAGTACGTAGCGCGTGGCCGTGGGAGCGTTCGCTTCACGTCCATATTGTCACAATTTCAATTCGTCACGTAACGCAGCGCGCGTGACAAGTTCTACGGATTTTATCTAGAAACCGTCATGATCGCAGTTGGTGTATCTTATCTGCGCAACACGCGAGTAAGGGATGCTTAACAAGGTATGCTAACAGTAGAATGCGGTCACAGATTAAACTCTTAAACTTGGACTTAACTGCAACTTTACCGCAACTTGATCAGTTTGACATGACATTAAGTGAGTGTGCATAAGCTAATTCGGAAGACGGAATTCTGAAGACTGTAGCTGATAGGATCTCTTCGCCGCTATGGAGGACCTTTGTTAAGCGAGTAATTTGATTGAGTTTATTGTAATTTTTTTTAATGTGTTTTATATGTTGTACTATATGGATCTAAGTTATCTGAATTAAATGAATTTTATTTTATTTAATATTGTAATTTTGACAGGTTGCAGCATGTACGTATGGGCCTGAAATACTTGCCAGGCCTGTGTGTAAGAAATCCAATAATACTGCAGAAGAGGAATTTATTATTGAGTTGTGCGGCGTGACGGATGAGTCCGCAGCCTCCCGCCTCGTTAGCGTAACAAGCAACAAGCGCTGCTCAACAATCTCCACGTAATTTAGTTACACCGCGCCACGGACAGCGCTCGACTTCGCACGACTCCTCCGTTCCTGTCGCTAATCGTTGACTTCAGGACACGGCTCGTGCAGATGCAGCGGTCTTTTCTGACTATTATGTTTTTCCTATTATTGCAATACAGCAGCACAAGAGTTCGTGACCTGACGTGACGAGCTGTCTCATCAGAATAGTGAAATACCAACATAAGTTGAATGAGTTCACAATAACAACAGGCTCGCCCCTTATAACGTGTGACTTAAACATTACTGGCAAAATGTGGATGTACGTATACCTGTGCCCAACGCTGTATGGAAACAAGTCGTGATATATACCGGACCTCTTGTATCTATGCCTATATAAAACCCTAGGCCATTCCCAGCTCGAATATGCTGTATCCATCTGGAACCCGTACTATGGCAAATACATTGACATACTCGAAAACGTCCAATGAAAATTTGTTCGTGCAATGCACTACAGGTGTTACAAAAATTATCTTCCGTATAACCAATTGCTCAGTAAATACGGGCTTCTGACACTCAGCTCTGACGTAAACTTTTAGAAGTAATAACTTTGTATAAGCTTGTTAACGGCAGTTTTGATTGTATTCATTTGAATAATGTATTGTGCTATACAGTCCCCAGAACTGTTCATAGACGACAGGTGCGTGCTGGCAGACTATTTGCAGTAGGTACCTGCTCATCTAACACTGGTGTACGTTCACCAATTCGGCGAATGGCGGCGAACAGCGCTGTGGGTTACATTATTATTTATGTAACTTGTGTTTTCTTTTGTGTAATGCATAATGTAATTGTTTGTTGTTCCTACTTAATAAAAGAAAGTAAAATATAATGTACATACGTAGTCGCAGTACTACACCGGAAAATTTACTAAAGTCGAGAGAAAAAGATATGGTCAGCGTTATTCTGCTCGTAGAAGTATTGCACTACTGGTGGTGGTACTGGTGCAGTTAGTGCCTAGTGCCATGTAGTGTCTACACTACATGGCACTAGGCACTAACTGTTTGATAATGCTAGCTATATCGCTACACTAAATTATGTTAAAGTACCAACTAATATAGAATTAAACGTTAATTACCTAATTAACGAAATCATGTAAAATTAGAGAGCTCCCCTTTCGTGAAATGTGGGAGTAACGTTCATAAGCGTCCCGTTAGCGCTCCGGCGCAGATTGGATTAGCTCAAGTTTGACGTACTAATAAATTACACGCTCCGTGTAAAACACTGAAATCCGTGTAAGTGAGTAATGAAGAAATCCGTGCGTAATGAGGCGCGCGCTATAAGGCTCGCACACGCGGGCGGCTGTCGGCGACGCGGCGCTACCGCGCTTCGCAAGCGTGCGCGGTAATAAATATGCATATTTGAGCCGCCAGCGCCCGCGCCCGCGCCCGACAGACTCCCATGTGGCTACATGATACATACATCTGCATTGTGCTCAATATACACACCTAATCCTTTTGTTGTAGGATGTCGACACCTAAGCGTATCAAGGCAGCGTTTTCTACTTTTTGTAGTAAGTAGAGTACAGCTAGTAGTTTATAGATAACTGTGTACTTACACACACTGTGTAAATACACACCAGAACTCGTGTGTGTTGTTTACAGGTGGTATTGTGTCGTCTGGCAGCGTCGAGTAGCAAAAACTGTATATTGTGAATTTATAAACATACATAATATTCATTACAGTAATATTTCAAAATGCTTACCTATGTAAGTAATTGATTTAATTCTTCTAACGCATTTAATATAAGGCATCATAAAGATTGCACTAATGTTATTTGCACCTCAGTGCTAAAGTCTTTCAATAACGGTTCAGCGCTGAATATCCAATCAAGCCGTACATTTAATATTTATTCACTGCTAATCTAGTTAATTCAGCCTCAAAAAAAAATCCGCTTTTAAAAATATGAAGGTTCCAGTATCCAGTGCCATGGACAAACGATCTCTATCATAAGTATTGCTGCCACATACAGGTGAAGCGATCTCCACCATATGTATTGCATAGGTTAAAAAATGTTTTCAATTGAAAAGCGCCAGCTTTTAAAATGTGTGTATGAAGTGTCCAGTGTCCTGGACAAACGAGCAGTATCATATGCTTTTTTGTGTGTTGTGTGTTGGCAGTTGCCTGTGCCTCATCATCATCATTGCAGCCGCCAGACGTCCACTACTGGACTGCCTGTGCCTGGTCCACGGTAACTCTTTCGAACAAATCAGTATCATATGCTGCTGCCACGTACTGATGAACCTAACAAGACAGCTTGCAGACAAATCGTGGTCGTCATGAACCCACGAAGACATGGATGCTAGAGATACTCTTAAACGTTTGAAGTAAACCGCTGAGTAAGTAACTGTACGGACACCACTTGAGCACTGATTTACTTAGTATTTGCGAGTGGCTATTATCCGTGTCTTAATGATAGTGAGCCCTCTGTTACTTTCGTTTTGTGATAATTCAGGCAAAAACATGTATTTTACAAACTGCCCGACATTGTATAAACGAGCAATTCATCAATCAACATAACGTGTGCGGCTTTTAATTATTCACGGCGATAGAGCCGCGCGCCGCGCCGCGCGTGGCGCGGTTACATATATTATTAACTGATATTTACATTAAACCACGCAGAATGCCAAACGCCAAAAAAGAAGTACGGCCTGCTGAAAACAGCGCAAACATACATCCTCGTCGGGTTGACAACTAATAAATAATAACAGCCTGTGCACCACGTACAGCGTACAGTGATGACTCGCACGTCGACACGCCTGCGCTGGAGTCGCGCCAGTGTGTAGTGAGACCCGCGAGCGCGTCCTGAAACGCATGCATACAACGTTAGCCTGCGTTCGCATGGGCGTTGAAAATCTAGTGCACGAAAAATAATCGCCGCGGAAAAAAATCGGCCTGCGAACCTGAGCTTTTGATTAAATAAAATATGGCTAATTCATTTAATAGTCATTAAATAGAATTAAATTAATGAGTGGGTTGTACTGATGATGTTAATGATTTTAACTATGCTTAGCCATAATTATTGCATCGCGAATTTTTTTTTTTTTTTTTCAGCCTATTGTTTGACACTGGCCTGTGAAATACAAAAAACGAAAACCAAAAATGAATGTTGTGATCTACCCTGGAGCCCTAAAGCGCTTAGCGCCAGGCTCAGGGCCCGGGGCGTGCGGGTTCAAGCTAGGCTGCGGGGCCACTCGCCGCTATTTATATTTGGCACCGCAGACCTCGCTAACGAGCTCGCGCACAGGGTCAGTTCAAACGTTAATACACCACTTCTTAATAATGTCCCTTCCACTCCATTTAAAATGTTAAAGAGGTAGAAGTGGTGGCATAAACTTGTTTTAAAGCGTCCATGGAACGAACCGCGACCATTGATAGTTATGCGCTCAATAAGCCACTGCGTTATACCCACGTATAAGCCTAATAAGTGCATTGAATTACTGTATAGAATTATTTTCTGTTCCAAGAATACATTGCAACAAAACCAGCCAAGTGCGAGTCGGACTCGCGCACCGAGGGTTCCGTACAAACCTGTAGGTATTTTCGGTTTAAAAATATATATATTTTTTTAATTTTTATATTTCAGTTGATTGAATGTAAGGTAAATTGCGGTTTACGATTTATGACGTTTTAAAAAAAAACTACTCACTCGATCTCGTTCAAACCAATTTTCGGTGGTAGTTTACATGGTAATGTACATCATATATTTTTTTTAGTTTTGTCATTCTCTTATTTTAGAAGTTACGGGGGGGGGGGACACATTTTACCACTTTGGAAGTGTCTCTCGCGCAAACTATTCAGTTTAGAAAAAAATGATATTAGAAACCTCATTACCATTTTTGAAGACCTATTCATAGATACCCCACACGTATGGGTTTGATGAAAAAAAAAACATTTTTGAGTTTCAGTTCTATGTATGGGGAACCCCAAAATTTATTGTTTTTTTTTTCTATTTTAGTGTAAAAATCTTAATGCGGTTCACAGAATACATCTACGTACCAAGTTTCAACAGCATAGCTCTTATAGTTTCGGAATAAAATGGCTGTGACATACGGACGGACAGACAGACAGACAGACAGACATGACGAATCTATAAGGGTTCCGTTTTTTGCCATTTGGCAACGGAACCCTAAAAATTGAGAACAAAATAAATACGTAATATATGGAAGTGGCTGTCGTGGCTGACCCAGAAAGTGTATCTTGAAATTGACATTTATTTCCGAGCAGCGGCTGACCTTTAGCGTATCTTTCGATAGTGCTCGCGAGAAGACATTTCATCGAACAATACTTCAGCGGTCAGTCCGTGACCTAGTCTCACTAAATTTCTAGTTTTATTTTTAACTTTAATAAGTACAACATTTATTTTACAAAATCGTAACAAAAGCAAGAGGCACTAAGATCAATGCGGTACACACGCACGCACATGGTCAGCTGGTCAATGCGGTCGCATGTACACACGCACGCACATGGTCAGCTGGTCAGTGCGGTCGCATGTACACACGCACGCACATGGTCAGCTGGTCAGTGCGGTCGCATGTACACACGCACGCACATAGTCAGCTGGTCAGTGGTTTAGTCGAAGTGCGCTTGAACCCGATACCAGGTTAGCTAGTAACATACGTACATATTAAAAACAAAACAAATGATAAACCTTAAAAATTTTGATTCGGCGCTGAAAAATCAATGAACAAAAATCACTCAAAGCGCCGACTCAAAATTTTATTATTTTTGTTAAAAAGTTTTTATTTTATATTTTTTCGTGGCTTTAATGTACTAATAATACTTGGCAAGGTTACCCTATCCAATAAAAAAAGAATTATCAAAATTGGACTATTCTGTATAAAGTTCAACAATCAATCATGATTGTTGAACTTGTTTTCAGACACTTTTTTTTTTCAGGATGGGAAATCATCAAATGACTTCTCCCGCTCTGGGTGGAGCGGGAGGGCGTGTCAGACTTTTACTGACTAAAACTCACCCGTGTTCCATCAGTTGCCCATGTGCCAGGGTCACGGTATCTCTTTCGAACAATCACGCGACCCCGGCAGGCATCGGTCCTAGTAGACCCCTATAGTTTTCCGACCCTTAGGATTAGATTTTGTTTTCCAAATTTATATGGGACCACCTTCGGGGTATACCCTTTCCAATAAAAAAAGAATTATCACAATCGGACTACAATGTAAAAAGTTATGCGTGGTCATACATAAAGAAAAAATATTCGCATCGAATTGAGAACCTCCTTCGTTTTTTTCGGTTCAGTTAAAAAACCATTGTAACGACATGTAGTGATTTATGTTATTTCAAATAATATACACTTCTGCTTAGCGCTTCATGGAAAATAGGCATGATTTTACGTTATGATGTAGGAAAAATATGGATAAAATCAAAAGGCAGTAGATACATGAACCGTAGCACATCGGTTTGCTGTGGAACATCTCCCGGGTACATAAGCATGTACGCACATTGGTGGCGGCTCAGTGCACAGATTCAATTCAATTCATTTATTTATTGTAAAACATAGGTATGTACATTATTAGTTCTTATTTGGTAAACATTGAGGGCGCTATGTTTTGCCTCTAGGGCGTACAAAAATAGTCATACATGCAATATAATTAAACAAAAAATTAATTTAGACACATGAACCACAAATAAACAAGTAAATTAATTAGATCGCATCAAGAATTTTCAATCACACTGAACAATGTCAATTACATTAAATTATGTGTAGTGAGAAAAAAAATTAAAATAATGAAAATGAAAAATAAATGTCCGCACTTATTGTGATAAAATGAAAATTGTCAGCATTTACTTTTCTAAAGAATGTCAAGGAATTTGAAAGATGTCATAAATTAAATTGTCAATACGGAAGATAATATAATAATTGTAACATAAGAAATGTCAGAAATTCTATAACAGCATGTCATTCAAATATTCGGGGATTGAATAATAGCATTTTTCTATCAAAAAATCTTCAATTTCCTTTTAAAATTCTGCAAATTTTCATTCTTAATGCTATCAGGAATTTTATTGTATATACAGAAAAGTACAGACATACAGCCAGAACATCGAATAAAATAAACTCTAGATACTCTTGTTTGATTAATATTTTATGGTCAGTGATCAATCCCAAGTTCTCACTATTCATTAATTACAAGCTATGTTTTATATTTTCTTTTCTTTTTCGATGACTTTGTCTTGATACTGTTACTTTTTATTTGAAAAAGTTCACCTACCATTAATAAACCGTCATATAACACCCAACATAAAGGTACGTGTGCGGTTCGGCCCATGATTAAAATCTGATTTGCAAATGAGCCTGCGCTGCAGCCGACACTAGTCGCCACCAATTACAAATAAATTGACCGTTTCACACCGGTCCCAGCGCTCCCCGCGCTCCCCACACCGCCGCACCCCCTCGATACCACGGAACACATTAGTCCACCACAATTCTATGTTTGTAATATTAGCATGCATGAGTTTACAAATGTTTAAGCTTACACTAGACGAGATTACTAGACGAGTAGAGACTGAGACCGAGATTTCGAGACTGTCGAGACAGAAGTGCCACGAGACAACCCGCGATCAAACTCCTATGACATCCAGGGATTTCGAGATTTCTCAGAATAAAATTAGAATGTACAGACGCCACCAGGTCAAGCTACCCGAAACTGTCAAGTTTGCCCAGTGAACCTTGAACCTAATGCTCTAGAAATAAAGTCGAAAATCTATCAAAGAAATCTGACAGATTGTAGTAGCTTGATGTGTTGGCGTCTGTACCTTATTCCGGACAAGGTGTATCATTAATATAATTTTAATTGTTAACAACGCTAGTCTTCAAAAAATCCAAATTGTCTTATTGTATATGTGTCGAGAACGTGTTTGATTTCACATTTGTATCATTTCTGTATCATTTTTTTTTTTTGTAAATCTTAATGTGAAATTGTTTGTTTTCCCGAATAAATAAAATTAAAAAAGTATTTTTTTCGTTTTTGTTTTTTGTTGTGATTGAACCTTTGTAAAGTAGTGCCAAGCTTTCAGTGCACTTTACGGTTGCTTATAATTAGAACACCTTTTTTACCGACTGCGGTTTTACCAACTGTGTCAAAAATGGGGTCATTAATGATACTCTTGATTTGTTTTAAGACTTCTGGTAAATTATCTTTATTTTTTTAAACTATTTGAGTTTGACCAAGTAATCATTCGTTAAGCTATTAATGTTTATTATGACTTTTTGAAAATACAGTGATTACAATACAATTTAACAACCGTGTCTCGATTCACGAACCGATTTGGCTTACGAGAGAAATTATTTTCCAAAATTCTGTGAACCTACATATATATATAAGGATCATTATAGACACACCTTGAATTACCGTCATTGACGTCCGACGGACCGCCCAACTTTTCTGGGACTGAAGTGACGTTTTCTTAACATTTCCTATAGCTACCGCCACAGCTACCGTAAGCACATATCTTCCCTCCCTTTCCGTAAGCTCTCCTAAAATAACACAAACATATTTCTTCACATCTCCCAGAACGGAGCCAATAACGCAATCCAGCCACTTTTTCGTGTTACCGCTCCGCTCACCGCACCCCTCGCACGTGCCACTAAAAAAACAAAGGCTCTGTGTATTCAATCGCAGGAGAACAATCACACAACAGCGAGTGACACAGGATGTAGTTATAAGCATTGTAAGGCGTAGCGCACACGCGATGTCTTCAGAAAATGACATGAGTACACATATCGTGAGCAGATAGTTTATTTATTTTGCGTTTCAGGAAAAAGTAAAAAGCTGCAAGAAGGCATTTTCTGCGAGATCTGTATTTAAATTCAATGGAATACGTCAGCATCATCAGCCTACAGCAGTCCACTGCTGGACACAGGCCTCTCCATCTGAGCTGGATGCAGCTGCTACCACTCGCCTTGCAAATATCGTCGCGCCAGCCCGAAGGCATACTACCTTACGTTTGACGATTAGCGGTCTTCACTCAAGAACACGTCTTACTCAACAATCATTGGTTCTATGGCTAATGTGTAATTGCCACTTTAGCTTGCTAATTCTGTGAGCTATGTCGTCAACTTTGGTTCTCCGACGGATTACCTCATAGCAGATTCTATTCCTCAGAGATACTCCAAACATAGCTCGTTCCACAGCTCGCTGAGTGACTTTAAATTTATGGATCAACTGCACCGTCAGTGTCCACGCTTTTGTTTAAGATTCTAGTTTTTAGGCTTTGTGGAAGGCGTGACGAGAAGATTCCACGAAGCTTCCCAAACGCTGCCCAGCCCAGCAGAATTCTTCTGTTAACCTCTTTCTCAAAGTTTTACGTAGTTTTATTGGTTCACCAATGTTTCACCAAACACCATTGACAAATTTTTAGTTTACAACCAACGTTTCGTATACTATTTATTTCACAAACAAATTATTCCGAAAATGTATAATTTTATAAACACTCGCTTTACAAACATTTATTTGGCAAATGCTTCTCTCAACAAATGTGTCGGATAATATTTAATCATTTATGCATTTTTTTCATGTAATATTTAGAATATTTTGGAAAAATTACGTTTAAAGTAAATATAATTTTATAATACATTTTCTAAACCAGTCAAAAAGTGATAATGGCGGCATTGTTTTGTATATTTTTATGGAACTACCTCCCTAAAATCTAGTCGTCGTCCCCAAACCATGTCGAATCTGCCCCGAAGGGTATTTCAAGGCTTGAAAAAACCACAACCTAAATGACCTAATGACCGAATGACCGTTTTTCAAATAATACGTTATTTAAAAAAAGTTCATTGAATAACTAATTTTTAAGTGAATTATTTGACAAACTTGTTGTTGAATAATGATGTAATGACAAATCATGTTTTTGCCAATCGTTGCTTGTCAAGTAAAAATTTGTTAATTAATTTTTGATGAACTGACAGGATACCAGTTTTACTAAATATTTTACTTCTCACAATATTTCATAATATGGGCCTAGCCCCAGCAGAGGAGAGGTCATCCTCTCACATTCTTTATTTAAAGAAAACGTTACTGTTTGTGATAGTGAATTTAATTTCTAATATGTCATCTGTAAAGATATAATTAAAACTTTTCACTCTTTACATGTTAAAAAGACCGCCGATCTATGGGGTAATTCTGTGGACGTTGCTAAGTTGATTATAAACATTGTAGCACCTACTTTAGCTGTTATTTTTAATAATTGTATTGACCGTGTTGAGTTTCCTAATCTTATGAAAAACAGTAACAAAATACCGTTGTTTAAATCGGGTAGTACATCAGACCCTACTAACTATAGACCTATTTCAGTGCTACCTACCTTTAGTAATTTTTTTGAAAAACTTATTCTAAATCAATTACATTTTTTTTTTAATTAACGTAATTTATTACACAAGAACCAGTTTGATTGTACAAGGGGTTGTTCGACTACCAATGCCGGAGTTGAACTTTTAGGACATATTTCAAAATCAAAATCAAAAGTCATTTATTCAAACTAGGCTGAGAGTCAGCACTTTTTGAACGTCAAAGTTACATAAGACAGCAGTGGCGCAGGTAACTAATAAGCCCATTCCTGTCGGCTTCCCTTACGAAATTATGACAGTCAGGAGTTCTCAGCAGTATTTAATAATCACACTGAATGTATTTAACCTCTAAGTCCCTGAGAAACCACATTTGGTATAGACATAATCGTTTTTTAATTGTGTCTGTAATTACGGTAATTGACTGGTTAATCTTACACCATAAAATTAAAATATTACAAAACCCCAACCTACATAAAAAAAATATTTGCCTTTATATTCCAACGAAAACAAAACATTTAAAGTGTGCGCGGCACCGCACGTCAAGATTTTTCTGCAGTGTAACTCGCTTTCAACGCCGGGTTATGAAGTACCTACATCAATTTCTATACAAAATCATCTCGTCATGACGTCACTTCAGGTCACGTGCCACGCATTTTTAGAGGCCTTGGCAAGCCGCTAGACGTCGGGTTATTCGAACGAACTGAGTAGCAATATCGTCCATTCGTTGAATTTCGTAAGTGTTCCTTCCCCCGCCCCCTTAAGCCCCGCCCGCTCGACGCGACAGTACTTTTGTCATTTTAAATGTTTGTTTGACCATTGACGTCAATAGAATTATAACCTTAAAACAAACCTTTTATTTTGTTGATATTGTGGTTAATTAGCATTTATTTCGTTGTATTCATATAAGTTATTAGTGTAGTACTAGTGTAACAATAAGAATTTGATAATTGTGAGTTTGTTGTGAAATTGTGCGTTCGCAATTAGGAATTTGTGGTAAGTCCTAAGTTTAGAAAATAAGAAACACGTAATTAGGTTAGGTCATAATTCATTATTTTGTGACACTTTTCCACAAATTACAACATTATCTATACTAATATTATAAAGCTGAAGACTTTGTTTGTTTGTTTGGTTGATTGAACGCGCTAATCTCAGGAACTACTGGTCCGAATTAAAAAAATATTTTTGTGTTGGGTAGCTTATTTATCGATGAAGGCTATAGGTTATATAAAACCACGCTGCAACCAAGAGGAGCGGAGCAGTAATGAAAAATGTTGCAAAAACGGGGTAAATCGCACGGGTAGGCGATTCGACGCGACAGGAAGGGTCGGGGGAACAAGAAATTTAACGCGGACGAAGTCGTGGGCAGAAGCTAGTGTAGTATATTTTTGATACTTCCCGTTACGGTTGCATGCGCGGAGAGGTCGTTTTCGGCTTTGAAGCGAATTCATACGTACACATGCGTAATTCTCAAAAACAAGAACGATTATCTGATCTAGCCATTTTTTCTATAGAAAAACATTTATTGTTAAAAATTAAGAATTATCTCGGCTTTTATGATAATGTCTTAGCGCACTTTGTACTAAAGAATAGACGAATAGCTTTAGAGTATAAGTAGTATTGTAAGTCGAATAAGTCAGTAGTCTTGTAGTTAAGTAGTTTTTTCTAGTAGACATCATACGTCAACGTCATCACACTGATCACACCACAAATGGCTTTTTTCAAAGCCACTTTTATTATACTTGCAAGACACTGTTTCAATCACCAGTGCTTACACGTATAGTAAAGGTGGACTGAAGACATCTGCTTATAGAAGACTGAAGCTAGGAAGTCAGTAACAGATTTTAAGTAACTGGACTACGTGCGCCACGTCCGGCCTAGGTAAGCATTTTTTTTGCTCCGGCTTACCTCTCTAATAAAATCACCCTTCGCCACTGTAAGACAGTCCCCCAAAACGCCCGCCCTTCACCACTTCCTAGTGCTTTAGCTAGGAAGAAGAAGTGGTGCAACAAACTCTCCAACAGAATTTATAAAGCATGGGAGGAAAAATTCGATGCTTTGAGTATTTAAGGCATTCGATTGTGTTCTTCATGAAACATTGATCAGGAAACTTCACCATTGCGGAATCTGGAACGCTTCTCTGGATCTTCTTACTTCGTACCTGAGTGATAAGTTTCAGAGAGTTGACGTCATCTGAAAAAGGACTGGGGAATGGGGGTCCCCCAGGGCTCGATCTTAGGCCCATTTTTATTTCTTATTTATATAAATGACTTGCCTTACTTCATAAAGGATAAGCATGATATAGTGTTGTTTGCAGACGACACTTGACTTTTATTTAAACTCAAACGTCAGCAGCTGGTTACTAACAATGTCAATAGAGCCCTTGAAACAGTAGTTAACTGGTTTAAACTAAATGTATTAAGTTTACGATACCTCATGTTAGACAAGTAGAAACTAAACATAACATAACATCACGCCTTGTTTCCCCGAAGGGTTAGGGAGAGGTATACCTACAGTTCACCCACATTTCGCTTGTTATGTAGAAACTAGTGTCCTCATAAAGGGTGAGGTGTTGAGACCCGAAGATACCAGAGTATTCTTAGGCATAACTCTGTATGCCAAGCTTCAATGGGGCCCCCATATATATAAATTGTCAAAAAAGCTTAGCTCTGCAATATACGCCGTTAGAAAAATTTGCCACCACTTCTGGTGGATTTGGTTTGTTTTGAATAAAGTCATATCGAACTGCATCCACTATTGGTACCGTGTGGGCTACCTCTGTATTTCACTAACTTTTTATTATATATACAAACATGAACTTAGGTTTTCTCCCCATGGGGTTAGGCAGAAACTACAAAACACCACCTGCGACTATCCTTACATACAGCTTTTACCTCGTTTACGTTCATATATCTCTTACGCTTGCACACGATGTGATACAGTTAACAATGCCTTTATTACCCACTCTAGCTACTGTTCATTATGTTAACTCCCCCTTAGATACCTCACAGCAATAGGTTATTCTTCTAGTAAAATTCGATTGCGCCACCATAGTGAGATCATTGCGATGACCACGTACCTTATCAAACATTAAAGCCCATATACTTGTTACTTGCAACATTGCTACATGACTGCAGTGTTAATGCGTCACATCACATCACAAAGATGAATATTTAAATGAATATTTGATATTATGTATATACACCACGTTGCGGTCACACTCTGGCTGCGGCACGTCCGTGTGGCGTGATGTTCACGCAGCGTGGAGCGGCCTTTGTGAACTAACCAAACATTCCATTACAAAAGTAATTCTTTTAACTCTTTCAGGCACAGTTTTTATTTATTTACTTTATAAATAAAACAAACGCGTATTTAACCAAATACGCGTTTGTTTGCTTTATTTAAAGAGAGGAAGAGAAAGAAGAGAGTAAGAGAAAAAATATTTTTCCCAAATCCTACATAAGGCTTTTGAGGAATAAGGTGGTTAGTTTACTAACCACCATGACGGTAGGCATGAACAACAATTAAAACAAAGTATGAGAACGTTCGTATGAAATAAGTAACAAAAATATAAATTATTATTTTTTATGATAATCTAAAAAGAATGTTTTATCTTTGCGGATACAAAGAAGGACTTTACAAGTACTGCATTGCCATACAGTTCGTGCTGGATCTTTTTTAGTGCTGCATTTGGCGCATCTTCGTGAAGAGGTTCGCTCTGGCTGATGCATCTCCATTCGCAATTGTATAGACTGTTGGCTTATGACGTTTTGCCAAAACTGGCAATGGTGAAGTGAAGAGCTGTTGAGGGAACGTTTAGAGCTTGAGTTGCGTTTTTTTTGCTAGAGCTGGCGCTAAGATTCCTTGATACACACTTCTGCGAAAGTCTTTTGGGTCTAATTTATCCCATTCGGTATGGTGTTCCTTCTGGAGTTCTTTATATAATAAAAACCGGCCAAGTGCGAGTCGGACTCGCGCACCGAGGGTTCCGTACAAACCTGTAGGTATTCTCGGTTTAAAAATATTTTTTATTTTTTATTAGGGTTCCGTTGCCAAATGGCAAAAAACTGAACCCTTATAGATTCGTCATGTCTGTCTGTCTGTCTGTCTGTCTGTCTGTCTGTCTGTCTGTCTGTCTGTCTGTCTGTCTGTCCGTCCGTCCGTATGTCAAAGCCACTTTTTTCCGAAACTATAAGAGCTATGCTGTTGAAACTTGGTAAGTAGATGTATTCTGTGAACCGCATTAAGATTTTCACACTAAAATAGAAAAAAAACTATAAATTTTGTGGTTCCCCATACATAGAACTAAAACTCAAAAATGGTTTTTTTCATCAAACCCATACGTGTGGGGTATCTATGAATAGGTCTTCAAAAATGGTGATGAGGTTTCTATAATCATTTTTTTCTAAACTGAATAGTTTGCGCGAGAGATACTTCCAAAGTGGTAAAATGTGTGTCCCCCCCCCGTAACTTCTAAAATAATAGAATGATTAAACTAAAAAAAGTATATGATGTACATTACCATGTAAACTACCACCGAAAATTGGTTTGAACGAGATCGAGTGAGTAGTTTTTTTTAAAACGTCATAAATCGTAAACCGCAATTTACCTTACATTCAATCGACTGAAATATAAATTAAAAAAAAAAAACATTTATTTTTAAACCGAGAATACCTACAGGTTTGTACGGAACCCTCGGTGCGCGAGTCCGACTCGCACTTGGCCGGTTTTTTTTATATTTTAGTTGATTGAATGTAAGGTAAATTGCTGTTTACGATTTATGACGTTTTAAAAAAAAAACTACTTACTCGATCTCGTTCAAACCAATTTTCGGTGGTAGTTTACATGGTAATGTACATCATATATTTTTTTTAGTTTTATCATTGTCTTATTTTAGAAGTTACGGGGGGGGGACACACTTTTTACCACTTTGGAAGTGTCTCTCGCGCAAACTATTCAGTTTAGAAAAAAATGATATTAGAAACCTCATTACCATTTTTGAAGACCTATTCATAGATACCCCACACGTATGGGTTTGATGAAAAAAAACATTTTTGAGTTTCAGTTCTATGTATGGGGAACCCCAAAATTTATTGTTTTTTTCTACTTTAGTGTAAAAATCTTAATGCGGTTCACAGAATACATCTACTTACCAAGTTTCAACAGCATAGCTCTTATAGCTTCGGAATAAAATGGCTGTGACATACGGACGGACGGACAGACAGACAGACAGACAGACAGACAGACAGACAGACATGACGAATCTATAAGGGTTCCGATTTTTGCCATTTGGCAACGGAACCCTAAAAAGGAGTTTACGACAACGCAGTCAAAGAAATGGAAAAAAATGCGATGCCACCATTTATGCGATTTTCTGTCGATGGCATAAGTACTCTTTAGTTGGTCGAATTTGTCAACGTAATTCATTCAACCATTGTACTGTATCACAGCTTCAGGGCAAGTTACTTCAGTCTTATCTCCGTTACGTTCTCTACGAGTAACAGTACCTGTTTTCATCATGTCGTCGACGGAGTCAATTTCTTCTTCAAACCCCCCGGTTTGAAGAAGAAATTTACTCCGCTGCTGCTGTGGGGGTGAATCGCCAAGCACCTTATCAGTTTCTGGTTCATCATTGTATTTTTCATCTGTTTCCACACTACACACACTTTCATTATCTGAAGGAATATCTTCTATAAGAATGTCTTGAATTTCACTTTCATTCAGCACACGCGGCATTTTGTAAATAAGTACACGAAACGAATAAAACAAAACCTACTACAGTCACGGTGGTTAGGGAACTAACCACCTTATTATTAGCGTTATTTATATAAACATAAAAAAGGAAACCTACATTTTATATCAAAAATCAACTAATCCAATACTTAGTGATAGAATAATACAGAAATTATAATATAATAAACATTCTTACCTTTGTTATTGAATTTTGAAATTCTCCGTTGTGAAAAACGCACCACACAACTCTTTCAAATATTTGAATAAGACTAACCGACGCGCATTGGCATCAAAATATGTCAACACACAGTCAACAACAACTTGAAAAAGAACATGGTTCAGCACATTTTCGATAGATGACGTGAAAATGAATTTTAAACAGCTAAAAATAGGTGGTTAGAAAATTAACCACCAAACCTGAAAGAGTTAACATCATTTTATACAGGATAAGTTTTTATCTAGTGCGCAAATTTTAACAAATTAAACTTAAACGAGTTATAATAACCATGCAATTTTATTTTGATATATCTTAGTACAAAAAAATTAAGTTATCGTTAACGAAAGACGTTTATTTTGAAATTGGTTTTTATGGTAACTTGCGCGCGGTGCCGGCCGGTGCGGCGGCGAAGGTGAACGACCAACCAGCTGTTCGATCGGTCAAAATTCTAAGAAGTTCGAAGTACCTACACCGGAGCGCGGTTACTGACTTATTACTATTGTCAATATCATATTACGAAATATGTAGGGTGTCCACAGTTTACTCAATTAAGGTCGGATAAAAAAAAAACTATTGAAAAAATAATTGAAATGTGTTCTATTACTGATACTGGGCCACCACTGCTCCCTCTGGGCCACCACTGCTCAATTACGAAGGGAACAATGCAAATGTATGGAGCATGGTTGACCCGCAGGCAACGGCAACAACTGCAGCAGCTCGTTAGTCACTGTTTTGATATTGAACCTGGATTTGATACAATACTGGAACGTTCACATTTTGTCACTATACAGGAAACATTTTTAACCAGTCCGCAAATTCTATTTGGTGCTTCAGTATCAGTCATCATCGTTAGCCCATAATTTTCCCACTACTGGGACACAGGCCTCCTCTCGGTGATAAGGAGTGGGCCATAATTCACCCCGCGGGCCCAGTGCGGGCTAGTAGATGTCACATGTCTTCGAAATTTTGGTTCTAAGACATGCCGGTTTCCTCACGATGTTTTCCTTCACCGTTTTGAGAGCAGTGGCGATGAAATAATTTACACAAAGTGAAGCGCCTGCCTGGGTTCGAACCCACCACCTACAACTCGTAAGTCGGGGTCGATACCACTGGGCCACCACTGCTTTGAGAGCTGTGCTTTTTATATATTTGGTGGATTATGCAATATGGAATATATAATATTCATTTTCCACTCCCTAGTTTCTTTGTGGCTTCCAAATTTAATTATGTTTTTAAGAATTGAACGCCTTGTTCGTATTCGTTGCATGATTGTGATCGGTGGTCGAATAGCCTGAGAGAATTCCCGCTTGTTCTTAGGCCGACGCTGACCTGCAAATTGCAAGAAACGTAAGAAAATTTAAATTTCACGGGCTACTCGGTGCGTCGACAATAGTGCCAAGATACCCTAGATAGTTAATGAATTTACTAGCTTCGGCCCGCGACTTCGTTCGCTTCAAAATTTTGCTCCCCTGACCCTTCCCGTCGCATCGAATTGCTTGCCAGCTTTCGTCCATTTTTCGTTGCTGCTCCGCTCGTTTTGATTGTAGCATAATGTTATATAGCTTATAGCCTTCCTCAATAAATTGGCTACCTAACACAAAAATAATTTTTCAATTCGGACTAGTAGTTTCTGAGATTATTGCGTTCAACCAAACAAACAAACAAACTCTTTAGCTTTATAATATTAGTATAGATAAGATAGTTTATGTATGTTGAATATTTTTTCTATTTATAATGTTTGGGTAATAAACTATATAATCGTTTGTTACAATGAAATAGAACTAGTCATAACTAATAATAACTGCACATGAGTGGCGTGCCCACGCTGATCAGTACACATATAGCCACTGCACACACAACTGTGACCCGTAGCTGGTCTGGGAAGCACATCATAACCTCGGTTGATAGACAGTACTTCACGTTAGTGGTCGTAAGGCAAGTTATGGCAGTCATAGCGCGTTATCTTTATGTTTACAAGCGAGCTTATCGCCCGCTCATCTTCACATCAAAGAGAACAATACTACCTACACACAATCCCGTCACTCCTACGGTCTCTAAACGTGAACAGTTGTCATAATAGTTAGGTCGTTTATAATTTGTGTTATATGTTGAAGTTATATTCGAGATACCTCTTTATGAAAGACACGTTACTGGCCCGTGAACGAGCCCCCCTGCTCCCTGAAATGCGCTGAAACAACCAATTACACATTTTGCAGATTCAATTAGACATTCAGTTTTACTTAAAATGAATATATTGTTATAAAGGTTTAAGGAGTGGTATTCTGTACCCAGGAGAGGGATATGAATGAGTGGAGGCCGGCCGCTGCCCAGGAGTGGGATATGAATGAGTGGAGGCCGGCCGCTGCCCAAGAGTGGGATATGAATGAGTGGAGGCCGGCCGCTGCCCAGAAGTAGGATATGAATGAGTGGAGGCCGGCCGCTGCCCAGAAGTATGATATGAATGAGTGGAGGCCGGCCACTGCCCAGGAGTGGGATATGAATGAGTGGAGGCCGGCCGCTGCCTAGGAGTGGGATATGAATGAGTGGAGGCTGGCGAGTGCCCAGGAGTGGGATATGAATGAGTGGAAACCGGCCATTGCCTAGGAGTGGGATGTGCAGGACTGGAGGCCGGCAGCTGCCCAGGAGTAGGATATGAATGAGTGGAGGCCGGCCGCTGCCCAGAAGTGGGATATGAATAAGTGAAGGTTGGCCAGTGCCCAGGACTAGGATCTGAATGAGTGGAAACCGACCATTGCCTAGGACTGGGATGTGAAGGACTGGAGGCTGGCCGCTGCCCAGGAGTCGGATATGAATGACTGGAGGCCGGCAGCTGCCCAGGAGTGGGATATAAATGAGTGGAGGCTGGTCGCTGCCCAGAAGTGGGATATGAATTAGTGGAGGCTGGCCAATGCCCAGGAGTGGGATATGAATGAGTGGAAACCGGCCATTGCCTAGGAGTGAGATGTGAAGAACTGGAGGCCGGCTGCTTCCCAGGAGTGGGATATGAATGAGTGGAGGCCGGCTGCTGCCCCGAAGTGGGATATGAATTAGTGGAGGCTGGCCAGTGCCCAGGAGTGGGATATGAATGAGTGGAAACCGGCCATTGCCTAGGAGTGAGATGTGAAGAACTGGAGGCCGGCTGCTTCCCAGGAGTGAGATATGAATGAGTAGAGGCCGGCCAGTGCCCAGGATCGGGATATGAATGAGTGAAAGCCGGCCAGTGCCCAGGAGTGGGACATGTAGGAGTGGAGAGCGGCTTGTTCCCAAGAGAGGAATATGATGGAGTGAAGGGTGACCCATGCATTCGTGCACGTATGTGTTTCATGTCTTGTTACGGTCCACGAATAATCTGCCTTAAATTGAACGTTATCCTTAATTTTTGTAGCTACATGTGGGCATCTGTCTGTGAACCATAATTATAAAAACGCTAACATTCGCCCGCCTGGGGATAATCCTGTGTTCATGAAAAAAATATTAATTTTAATGCGTCGGTTACCGGATCCTGTTAAACCACGGGGTGGTTCGCCCCTAAGTAACGAGCGCAGCGGCACGCGCCCCAGTGCCCCGGGGCCCCGCGGGTTCTCGACGGTCGGCGCGCGATCGACAAATTTATTAATTATGCTGCAAATCCTGGCTTTTTCCGGGATGCGCCAACTAAATCACAACATCTGCCATTCAAAATCACCGTTTATGAACCGTTTCCTGGGCGAATAAATAAAATATCAGTAAATGTGAACTGGTGAACGGACGCTCGGAAGCGAGTGTGGGGCGAGAGTGAAACGAGTGCGTGGATAGAGCGGAGCGAGTGCGTGGATAGAGCGGGGTGAGTGCGGAGCTGGACAGGCGCGATGGTGTACGTTACCCCAGCAAGAAAGTGTCTCCTAGAGTTATATGAGTAGAACGTATAATTGGTGCCTTATCTGCTGTAAATGTGCCCCACATAAAAAATGTGTGCCCCCTGTCTTTTTGGAAGAAAACGGAAAAAATGATTCTTGCTGGGGTAACGTTTTTCTAGCAGGAAAATTCTAAACGAATGATCGGAGCGAGAAAAATTGTGCATAGGCAGAGAGCTCATATGTGTGCCAAAATGTGCCCCCAAAAATAAAATCTGTGCCCCTTCAGGTTTTCGAGATATTGCATTTCCTGCTGGAGTAACGTTTTGATGAATCGTATATCTCTAAAACCATTGCATGTGCCCCTGTAGAATAAACATACACGAGTAGCTCTTAGTGTGTGCCCCTGAGTGCCCTAATTAGATTTAAGAAAATATTTATAGTTTTCAAGTTATCGCGGTTTTATGAAAACCCGAAAAAACATCGCAGCGCCTAAATGAGACAAGGCATAAGTTCGCTGAAAACTGTATTCGGTCCTTCTTGACGCTATTAATAACCATACAAAGTTTCAAAACTGTTCATGCATGCGTTTTTGAATAATCTTGCTAAAAGTCAAAACGATGGTGTCATAACTTTGACGGCAATATACAAGGAACTGGCTCAATCCCAGATATGTAGGTGTAAAACAAAATCATGTGCCTTTAGTCAAAAATACATGGTGAAAATATTCAGCTTGGAATGTTTCGCATTAAGTAAATATAAACAAAAAACCAAAATATGTGAACAACGGCTGGTTATCCGACCAAATTTGAATGACTACTAAAAAGCGACGGATTCATACATATCGATGACCTTCTTTACTTTACTCACTAACCGGTTCACACGTGTTGTGCCTGAGTACACTGAAGTAGAAAAGTAATAAGTAATAAAATAAAGTTGTTATTGAATTATATTCTACTAGCTGTTTCTATGACCTTACACATGATTAAGTACATTATAAATAGTAGCCTAAGTGCTATTCCAAGGTAGGCTATCTTCTCCATTATAAATTTCGTTAAAATACATCCAGTAATTTATGTGTGAACGAAAGATAAGGCAAATGGCAAATATGCAGATATTTGCCATTTGCCAGGTCTTTGACCCAAAATTTGATTGGTCGCGATGTTTAAAATAAAATATAGTTCATGAAATGTGTGATGAATACCTACTACTAAAAAGAAGTAGCTCTTTTTTGTATATAAATAAAAAGGCCGTATTTGTCTTTATATATATATATATATTTATTGATAAGCCGTAGGTTAGATAAATTAACAGTAATTTTATCATCATTAAGGGGAATGCTCCAACCAGCCCGCGAAATTCAAAATTTCTTGCGTTTTTTGCAAAAAACGTAAGAAAATTTGAATTTCGCGGGTTAGTTGGAGCATTCACCTTAACCAAATAAATTTTGGTACCTACAGTTTTGAGAGTTATATTTAGTGTATACCTATAGTCAACGGCACAATGATCTGTGTTGCAACAACGTGTTTCCATTTTTTATGTCGTATTACGTACCTATGAGGGATAATTATTAACCAACGATTATATTAAAGCTGATATGTAGTGTCACATAATTTTGATTTGATGGCATTTTAGATATATACATTATCTTTAATCATACTCACTATTCTAAGTAATTTGTATCGCACGCCGTTCATGTTTGTTTAACTTTTTTATATTATGTGGAAAATGTCGTTGGTTATACATTTACACGTCCGTTTTAGTTTTAAGTTCTATTCCATAATGTTGTAATGTGTAACCATTTATTTTCCCAAATAAAATAAAATAAAATAAGAAGGACCGAATACAGTTTTTAGCGAACTTATGCCTTGTCTCATTTAGACGCTGCGATGTTTTTTCGGGTTTTCATAAAACCGCGATAACTTGAAAACTATAAATATTTTCTTAAATCTAATTGGGGCACTAAGGGGCACACACTAAGAGCTACTCGTGTATGTTTATTCTACAGGGTCACATGCAATGGTTTTAGAGATATACGATTCATCAAAACGTTACTCCAGCAGGAAATGCAATATCTCGTAAACCTGAAGGGGCACAGATTTTATTTTTGGGGGCACATTTCAGCACATATATAAGCTCTCTGGCCATGCAGAATTTTTCTCTCTCCGATCATTCGTTTAGAATTTACCTGCTAGAAAAACGTTACCCCAGCAAGAATCGTTTTTTCCGTTTTTTTCCAAAACGACAGGGGAGCACACATTTTTTATGTGGGGGCACATTTTACAGCAGATAAGGCACCAATTATACGTTCTACTCATATATGTAACTCTAGGAGACACTTTCTTGCTGGGGTAACATTCACGGCGCGATGCTATCGTATGTTTACGGAGCGCACCTCGCCATAACGTCCGCCTGCTCTCTGCCCGATACACCGACCATGTAAATGAATTTAGATAATAACTTACTGTACACACACTCGTATATTATACTATTAACAAACTGAAACTACGCGACACAGAGAGGGCTTACTTACCTATCTAATTATAATATTTACCTACAGTACTGAATTTGGAGCTCAGGTTTTATGCTGCTATTACGAATCTATTCTTCTCAAACAATAAGATATATTTTGACAGTAAAAGAATGAATGTATTTCGAATAAAGAGTCGTATTTGGTTTTGATATGATTACTTTTATATTTTATAAAATGATGTCTGAATCTTAAAGGAATCTCCAAAAGGAATGCTTAAAGGGCAACAAAGTTTGGTATCGAACAACAATTTGACTTGAGTGTTGTTTCGATAAAGTTGCTCTCCTGAGTCTTGAGAGAATAACTGAGCATATATATAATAGCAGAGTTGAATAAAAGTGAAATCTTCAGATTCCAACATTCAAGTTTATGAACACAAAGAGAGAATATTAAGTCAATTGTATTGTCAGAGACCAGAGCGCCTATGCTGATACAAAAGGAACTTGCCTGTTGAGAATAATGATGTATGTGTGATGTGCACGGCTCAAAGGAACATTAACAGTGTGCTTGCACGGTGCAGGGGGCCGGCAGGGGTGCCAGGGATGGTGGGGAACAATTAATGAATAGGCAATGCGCTGAGTGCAGCGACGCATGCTGCAGCGCCGCCGGAGCCGCTGGAGCTCGCGTATTCTAATGAGAGCGACGTGCTCAGTGCACACGTCTCCAACACCCATACTTTATAGTCACTCATTAACATGAACCGTTACATTAAAAGGGTAATTCGCGCGAACAAATACAAAACTGTTTAGTCAATATAAAAGTTTGGACTCTCTCCGGGACGAATCGTTCGGACCCAAATTTCCGACGATAAAAAGTTGTACTATTTGTTTTTATTATTATTCTCGCTCGAGCGGGCCACGCGGCTGCTTCACGCCGCGCGCCGGGAGTAGGCAGCACGAGGAGATGTGTTGCTCCACTATGCGAGGTGCCCGTTCTACTATCTGTTAGGTATTTATTATGATCAACTAGTCTAGCTTATTTGTAGTAACTTTAAATAGAGAGAACTGAAGAGAGAGTACAGAGGTCTTAGCCCCGTGGTTGAAAAATACGGGCTGATAGAAATAATAATACAATTATGACAAAAGCAATCTATCTATACAAAATTCAAAGTCCTGACTGACTGACTGACTGATATATCAACGCACAGCCTAAGCCGCTGGTCCTAGAGACGTGAAATTTGAAGGGTGTGTTCTTTGTGAAGAGTAGGTGTCCACTAAGAAAGGGTTTTTTGAAATTACATCCCTAAGAGGGTTTAATGCGGACGAAGTCGCGGGCAGAAGCTAGTAGAATATAATAAGGTTTCTAGACACAAATATTACCCAAAGTATATTTAATAAACGCTAATGTGTGGTGCCGGATGTAAAGAATTTTGATTATGCCAAATCCCCCCAAATTGCGGGGCCTTTGTCCAGCAGTGGACGTTTTTCGGCGGGAATGATGATGATGAATTAGCTTTAACAGTTAGCCGTCTTTTGTGAATAGAGGACACGTCACGAGTCTCTGCTCGTCGTAGTTAAAACCGAAACATTACATAAGTGCTTATTGTTACGTTTAGACACAACGTGACACTAAGCACTTACATTATGTTATTTTACGTTGCTTATTGTTACGTTGACTCTGAACGAGTCAGATGCCTCTGAGCGGCTTTCACGTGATAATGGACGAGACGTCACTCGTCTTAATGTTGACACATCTGTAACACACGCGTCACGCCTGATACATCTGCTTCCCAACTAACTGAACTAGTTTCAAATGACTTGCCATTTCAAGTTCAGTTTAATGTAGTTCGCTAATAATAATATTATGTATATATTTACCTTCCTAGTTATAATAAGCGACTCTTTTCTTTATCAGCTACTAGCTTTTGTCCGCGGCTTCGCCCGCGTGGATGTCGGAAATTAACGCAGGAGGACGTACTACCGCGGTAAGAATGTGTTAATCCAGGTTATATAAGTAATATATACTCTGTGTGCCATATTCGATCCAGATCCATTCAGCCATTTTTACGTGATTGAGAAACAAACACCCAATCATACATATTTTCACATTTATAATATTAGTAGTAAGTAGGATTGTTCTTAAAATAAAACTAACAGTATTCAGAGTAAGAAGACTGCGACATAGGGCTTGGTTTAGTTGAATATAAGTCTTCCTGGTTTTTCTTAACGCTCCTATTTTACCTATACAGACACTCAACCATTTACCAGACACCGAACATAGTTATAGGAATAGTACTCTTGCCAGTGGCTTGGCCCATATAGCTGTTGGAAAATATCACCCGGGAACCTACTACCGGGATAAAGTAGATATCTTATGTGTTACGTATCCATGATATAATATATCTTTGTGCCAAATTCGATCTAAATCCGTTTGGCCGTCTTTGCATCGTTGAGAAACAAACATCCAAAAATCTAAATATCTAAGCCATTTCGCGGTCTCTTACTTGGAATAATACTAGTAGGTTTATTTTGAGTGTAACAAACACACATGATATTCGCATTTACTATGAAGCCAAAGTAATATGAATTACAATCCTACTTACCCTGTACAATCCGGCCGCTACCAACGGACGGACGGGACGGACACGTACCGCCCGCTAGCCGCTCTGCCCCCGCTTTTTAAATCTCTGATATCTTCTAAGATATTTATTGAAATTACATGCTGTCAAGGGTTATATTGATCTATATTAAATGCACAATATATTTGAGGTACTTAATTGAATAAGGATTAATGCTGTATTGCTTAAAATCGCTTCGTAAATAAGCTATTATTTCTCATAAAAAAGTATAAAAAATGGTTATTATGGGTCCCTAAGAGATAGACCATCGTAGATTTTTATGTCGACCTTTTTAAGTTGTATAATACTGTAGTACATTATTTTGATCTATTTTGTAGGGTTCAGCCAGCGTTCGCAATGTAAACGCAAAAAAATGTGTTTATTTATGACATCACATTAAAACCCCTAAAATTATCAGCATTTCTTTACTATATTATGCATGTTATATACATATAAACCTTTCTCTTGAATCACTCTATCTATTAAAAAAAACCCGTATCAAAATTCGTTGCGTAGTTTTAAAGATTTATTTTATTTATTTATTTCGGCCAACCAGCAACTGTATATACTCATACAATATAAAAATGTTTTTCTATTAGCTAAGGTTAGTATTACAGTTTATTATAGGTTAGCACCGCATGCCCCATAAAAGTAACAACTATGATACAAATTTTAATTACACAAACACTATGCTATAAAATTAATTTACATTTAAGAGACATATAAAAACCAAAAGAAAATAAAACAAAATTAAGATTAAAACACAATACCGAGGAATGCAAAGATTAAAAACTAAAAAAAACTACAAACTACACGAATTAAGTTTACACACTGCTAACTGTTGCTCTGTGGAACTTGCCAAATGAGTCAAAATGCACATCAACTAGGTCACTGTAGCTGTTTAACAGTTTACAAAGCCGAGGGACGATAGAGCTAGAGCCCAGTACTGTTCTACGGGGAGGTGGGTACAAGAGAGTAATAGGAGCAGGAGGAATTCTAGCAGGAGTCCGAAACCTAAATTTTTCTAGCAATTCTGTTTTAGACCGCAGTATTTTGAACAAAAAAATGGAATCGGAGATTTTCCTACGTTTCTCCAGTGAAACCTCCTGAAATACGAGAGTCTGGCCTCATATGACCGCTTTCTTTTAGCGATTCCGCTGGCGTAAGCGAGATGCCATAAAAATCTCTTTTGGATTCGCTCTAATCTTAAACTGTGCGTAGCATAATGAGGTCTCCAGATTGTGCTGCAGTATTCCAAGATACTTCTAACAATGCTGTTTTACATTAAGATCTTGGTACTACTGCGCTTGAAGCCAGCAACAATCCTTACAACAAAACCCAGCATTCTAGAAGCCTTTTTTATTACGTGCTCGACGTGAGGTACAAATGTCAGTGCATTGTCAAAAATAACACCTAAATCTCTTAAGTACTTGAGTTACCTCTTTTTTTTTTTTTTTTTTTTTTTTCAGGATGGGAAATCATCAAATGACTTCTCCCGCTCTGGGCGGAGCGGGAGGGCGTGTCAGACTTTTACTGACTAAAACCCACCCGTGTTCCATCAGTTGCCCATGTGCCAGGGTCACGGTATCTCTTTCGAACAATCACGCGACCCCGGCAGGCATCGGTCCTAGTAGACCCCTACACTGCTGCTGACATCTCTTTGAGGCGCGCGTGGAACACTGCGAGCCATCGACCCGAGCCTGGTCCTTACCGGGCGGCGAGCTACCCATTGCTCGCCACCCGCAAGCTCGCGCCTACGGTGGCCGGGAGTCCGCAATCGACTCCCGACGCCCGGGGCGTCTCCTCCTGCGGCGGCTAGGGGCGTGAGGGCGCAGAGACTGCCACTCCCTCACGCGCCCCGCCTCCTCCTTCGCGAGAATTACTGCTTCGCAAAAGGAGGTGACGGCTTCCCATTCCGTCTCGCTCCGTACCATGGCTCGCACCAGGGCCGGACGCGAGAGGTCGCCGCCGCCGATCGCCTCCACGAGGACACGGCGGTGCTCCGCCCAGGCAGGGCACACCTCCACCGTATGCTCCACCGTGTCCTCCAGACGATCCTCGCAATGGAAACACCCGGACGTATCCTCCCGCTTTATCCCGAACAGGAACCCACCGAAGCACCCATGCCCGGTGAGAACCTGCGTCAGGCGGAAGGTGAGGACGCCGTGGCGCCTCTCTATCCACTCCTCAAAGAGGGGACTTACCGCCGCAATTGTGGCGTGCCCAGCACTGGGTTGCGACAATCGTACCCGCCATGTCGCCATGAGATCACACCGGAGCTCTGTCCGCCGTGCCGCGATTTGTCGCGGCAGCGGAGTTTCGCCCCGGCGTTTCGCCTCCTCGCGCCACTCCCACATGTGCGCGAGGACCTTTGCCTCCAGATCCCATGGCGGCACTCCGGCAAGGAGACTCGCCGCCTCGCACGAGACCGTGCGGTATCCCCGGATTAACCGGATGGCCATGACCCTCTGGGCCGCAAACAACCGGCGCGCTGGGCGCAGCCTCAGTGAGGGTGCCCACACCGGTGCCCCGTAGAGGGCCATGGACCGCACGATCCCCGTGTAGAGCCTCCGGCAGGAGGCGTTTGGACCCCCCAGATTGGGCAGGAGCCGCTTTAATGCAGCCCCAGCCCGCTCCAGTCTGGGAGCCAAACGTCGGAAATGCTCAACGAAGTTCCACCGGCTGTCGAGGACAAGTCCCAGGTACTTCATCGTCGACTCGACGCCGATGTGAACCCCTCCTACCGTAAGTTGGGAACCCGCAGGTGGCGCGTTCCGAGGACCATGAAAACCCATGGCCTCGGACTTGTGCAATGCCACCTCTTGCCGGATCCTATCGACGATTGTCGCAACCCCGCGTGTCATTAATTCGGCCGCCGCCTCGTACGACCTCCCCTGCGCAAGGACCAGCGTGTCGTCAGCGTAGCACACTACACTGACGCCGCTAGGGAGGTCGGCGCGCAGCACCCAGTCGTAACCGATGTCCCACAGATGCGGCCCCAGGACCGATCCCTGTGGGACACCGCACGACATCTCTCGCCGGTTCCACTCTCCCTGGTGACCGGGGTAGATAACGGCCCTATCCGTCAGATAGGCCTCGACCACGCGACAGAGGTAGGTCGGCATCCGGTGATACCGGAGTGCCTCCCTAATGCAACTCCAGGGTAGGGTGTTGAAGGCATTGGCGATGTCAAGAGACACCGCCAAGACGACCCCACCCCGGGCCACTGCATCCCCCGTCGTGAGGGCTCGCACGCGCATGATGGCGTCCACCGTTGAGCGCCCCTTGCGGAAGCCGTACTGGCCGTCCGACAAGTCCGGCCCCACTCGCACCAGCCACCCGACGAGGCGGTCTGCAATCACTCTTTCAAAGAGCTTGCCCACCTCGTCGAGCAGCACGATGGGCCGGTAAGCGGACGGAGAGTCCGCTGGGCGCCCAGGCTTCTTAATGAGGACCAGTTTCCCCGTCTTCCAACGAAGTGGGAACTGGCCCCTCTCCAAGCATGCGCTAAGGAGCCCCCTGAGTCGAGGCCCGAGAGCCTCTAAGGCCAGGACCCATGCTTTGCCAGGCAAGCCGTCGGGTCCTGGGGCGGTATTCTTGGCATTAAGCCTTCGTACCGCCACCCTCATCTCTACCTCGGTCACTTCTGGAGCACCGTCGTCGTCAGTTATGTGGTCCGCATCGGGCACCGCAGGAGGCGGAGCCATGGGTGGGGGACTATGTTCCCCTCGCGAAGGGAACAGAGCGCTCACCACGCCCTCCACGAGTTGGGGCCGGAGACTCTGGGTCAGCGGAGGAGCCCATGGGCGGAGTTTCTCCCGGACGGCCTTGTAGGGCCGTCCCCATGGGTCCCTATTCAGAGTCTCCAGCGACTCCTTGCGGGCCAGTCCTCTGGCCCGCAGGATCTCCTCTTGGAGGGCGGTCTTCGCCGCTCTGTACCCCTCATATAGCTCCGCCTGAATGGCTTCCGTATCCGGAGGTCGGATACGGAGCCTGCGGTGCCTGGTGTACCGGCGTCGTGCCGCAACGCACGCTTCGCGCAACGCTGTCAGCTGCGGCGACCACCAGTACACCTGGCGCCAAGCCCGTCCTGGCTGGACTCGGGGCATAGCCGCGTCACAAATCTCGGACATGGCCTCCCGGAACCACTCGGCCTCGTCGTTGGTGTCAGCAGGCCTGTCCGGTGGTGACACCCAGGCCTGCACGATCGAGGCTTCCAGGAGAAGCTCCCGGTTCAGCTTCTTCAGCGCCCACCGCGGACCACTCGGGGTCTGCCGGATCGGCGCGCTCGAGGTCTGGGCGGAGACGTCAAACCGGATGTACCGGTGGTCGGAATACGTCTCCACCCCCTCCATGACGCGCCAATCAATGACCTGCGGCGACAGAGCGGGGCTAGCGAACGAGATGTCCACCACTGAGTCGCCCCGCATCCGTACACACGTAGGTACAGAACCCCGATTTAGGACGACCAGGCCTGTCTCCAGAGCCCAGTCCTCCACCATCCTGCCCCGTGTGTCCGTATACCGGGAACCCCAAGCCAAATTCTTGGCGTTGAAGTCCCCGAGTACGAGTACGGGGAGGGGACGGAACCCGACGACGACGACTCTCAACTCCGCAAGGGAGTTGTGGAACTCGGCGAGAGTTCGGCTCGGGGAGAAGTATACTCCCACTACTACAATCTCCCCGAACCGTGCTGCTACGCAACCCCGTCCCCTCTTGACAGCCTCGAGGGTCGGGGTTCCGGCGGCGGCCGACGAAATGAGGGTCACTGAGCCGCTCAGGTCCTCCACCCAGTCATCCCTGGGCGGGACAAAGTACGGCTCAGCGACCACAGCGATGATAATCGACCACTGCGCCATGCTCTGGAGTAACAGATCCTGAGCGGAGGCGCAGTGGTTGATATTCGATTGGAGGAGGCGTAGTGGAGTACCTATTATTGACACTCCATTTCAGCCCCCTCCTGAGTCCCCTGTGGGGGCCCTGCCGTGGCGGTGGTGCCAGCCACGACAGTGGTCGAGGCGGCAGCGGCGACAGCGGTGACGGTGGCGGCAGAGGGCTTGCCCTTGCCCCTGGCCTTGGCGGATGAGGCGCAGGCCTTACTCCCGGCCCGGTGTTCGGCCAGCTTGCCAGCCGCCGCACATGCATAGCAGTGCGGCGTGGCATTGCAAGAGCCGGCCTTGTGACCGGGCTGACCGCAACGGAAGCAATGACCGCTGCAGTCCACCTCTGAGGTACATTTCACGTAAACGTGGTGGCCAGTCTGGCATCGGAAGCACCTCAGAGGTCTGGGCTCCAGCAGTTTGACCTGCGCCGAAACCCAGCCCACCAGGAGCCTTCTGCCCTCCGTGGTGATTTTGTGAGCCGCCGACACGGGGCAGCTGACCGTTACGGTCCTCATCCCCGTGCTGTCAGGACGGATGGTGACGGGGGGGTGCTCTGCCGATCAAGTGAGGGCAGGCACCCTCACTTGATCGGCAGAGCACCCCCCCGTCCCAACAATGGCGGCTACCACTTCCGCCTCCGTCACGCAGTCGTCCAGGCCCAGGATGCGCATGTCAGCGCACTTGGTGGGCCTGGACACTCGGGCCTCGTCCGCGTCTAAGGACGCCCTTAGCTTATCGGCCAGAGCGTCAGCAGCCGGGCCACTGGACGCACCAGGGACCTCCAGCATCCGGGCTCCAGTCAACGTGACCTTCACCCGGAGACCGTTCGAGATGCCGATCTCCTGGAGGTCCACTGCCGCCTTCGCCTTAGAGAGCAGGTCGCGATAGGTCACGCCCTTCTTTTCCGCTTCCGGCTGTAGCGTGATCACTACAGCTGCGGACTTCGGGGCGCGAAGCCTAGCCGCGACGCTGCTCTTCTTGCGCCGCTGCTGCCTCTTCTTATTTCGGGCCTTCCTTGCGGCTTTGCCCGCCTTCTTTTTCTCCCCGACCACTTGCCATTCGGCGGTGGCAGGGGGCGATCCAGCAGTCGGGGGCGGCACTGGCCGCTCTCTCACCACCTTTGTAGGGGCCCTCGCGGGTGCCTTTTTGGGCTGGCCTTTTGGCTGTCCTGACCCCCTGGCCGGAACGGCCGCGACGGCGGAAAACGAAGCCACCTTCGGTTGGCCCGAGGCCACCTTTGGCTGGCCTGAGCCTGAGGCCACCTTCGATTGGCCCGCGGATGCCTTCGGCTGACCTGGGGCCACCTTTGGCTGGCCCGAAGCAGGCCGGCTTGCCGCAAGCGGGGGGCGCAGAACAATCGCCTCCAGAGCAGAGAACCTACTGCTGATGGCAGCAAGCTCCTGTCGCACCAGGGCGAGACCCTGGTCCTCGGCAGGCAAGGGTCCGCCCTGCCTATGCTGCGCTCCCCCCTTCGCCACCACTCGGGGGCCTGCTCCTTGGGGTCCGGCATGGTTCGCCCGGAGCTCGGCATTCTCCTTTTGGAGGAGCTCCACAGCGGCGGTCAAGCGGGCGACCTCTGCCCGCAATTCCGCCAGCCCATCCGACGCAGGCCCGGAACAGAGGGGCCTTGCTGCCTCCAGAATGGTGGCCATTGCTTCTGATATGGCCTTGTCTTTGGAAGCCTGGAGCCGCTTCAAGGACACATTTTTGAGTTCCGCAAGTAGGAGCTGCGCGAACCCGTCCATATTGGCAGAAATTTCCAAATTGGACCCACTGGTAGCATCCGGCTCGCCACCAGAGGACTCTGAGAGGGCCCTGCTGTTGTTGGTCCCTCCAGAACAATGTCCTTCAGTGACGAGCATGTCCTCGCCCTGGGCTGGCTCGGCTGGGCCTGCTCGGCTCGGCTCATCAGCCCCCTGGGTGGTGAGCCCTCTGCCCATGCCTCTGTCTTGGGTCCCACCCCGACGAGATATTTTCCTGCGGGCCGAGCTCGGCCCGCCGTCAGAGGAAGACTCCTGGCCTTCCCCCGATTTGGGGCGCTTCTGGAAGAACTCTCGGTTCCTTCCAGTAGCGCCCACCTCTCCTCGCTCCGGACTCGCACGCGAGCCCTTCGCACTCGACGCGGCGTCGGACTCCGACCCCGCGTCGCTTCCCTCCTCCTGTTGGTTTGGTTTTTTAAAAAGTTTATTCATATTAGTTCCCACGAGTAAGTAACTTTATGTCTCAAAATTCTGTGGTTCGCACTAGTGACTAATTCAGCTACCCATTAGTCAAGCTGTCAACCTCCCTCACGGTGCGCCGCCGCTTGGAGGTTTGGGGTGATTTTTTATAGAGGTTTTCTACCTCGCGGCCCGGGTGATTAAGCCAAGACCCTCGACCCCCGTCAAAAGTCAGAGACATGACCGTGACAGTCTTCGGGGCTACGAGAATAACGGTGGCAGAAGAAGAAGACTCCTTCTTGCCTGCCCGGCGGCAGGTTAGTGCTCACCGAGCCCGCTCTAACTCCACCACTGTGCGCCTCTGCTAAGATCAGAGGGACACACGGTGAAGCGTTCCTCCGACAGGACATTCGCATACGGGCAAAACTCCCCTTAGGCACAAAGTACCCAATGGGGAGTATTTGCCCGCACCCCAGGGTGCACCGTCCCGGAGATTGGCCTTCCCCCCGGACGTATCCATAAGGGAACTCCAACCCCCGGGCACACGAGGAGGTTTCCTGTCCAAGCACCCCAAATGAGTTACCTCTTGAATAACATTAGTGCCCACATGGTATACACTAGCTGTCACTTTCTTTTTCCGGGTAAATTTCAAATGGTAACACTTTTGGACGTTTAATGCCATGCCGTTATTGCTACACCATTTAGCTAATGAGTCAACATCACTCTGAAGTAGCTCAGTATCATCGGCAGATTCGATAACTCTGGAGAACTTCAGATCGTCTGCATACATGTAGCAATTTGAGAAATTGAGGCAGTGTGGGATATCGTTAGCGAAAACATTGAACATAATCGGACCGACATGCGAGCCTTGAGGTACCCCCGAGGTGACCCTGAAAGTTTCAGATTGATAGCCGTTGACTGCGACAAAGTAGAATCGATTTCTAGATATGACTTTAACCAGGTGTAAAGTGTGCCAGTAATTCCGTAAGCAGAAAGCTTCGACATAAGTATATAGTGAGGAACACGGTCAAAAGCTTTACTGAAGTCTGTATAGATTACGTCCACCTGCTTGCCAAAGTCCATGGCATACGACAACATTTCTGTAAAAGTCGCAAGGTTAGTGCTAGATGACCGAGAATCAACAAAACCATGTTGAGAATCGCTCAAGTAGAGTTTAAAATGTGACTGAATATAGGGACAAATTAGAGACTCAAAAACTTTCGCGAAAGTTGACAATATAGAGATCGGTCTACAATTATGAATGTGATCTTTCTCATCGCTTTTATAAATAGGCACAACTTTTGCTTTTTTCCAGGTGTCTGGAAATACATCTGAGCAAAGAGACTTATTAAAAATCGTTAATAATGGGTCTAGCAGAGAGAGGGCGCATTTTGAAATAAAAATTGGCGGAATACCATCAGGGCCAGCGCCTTTGCGAATATCTAAACCTTTAAGCTTATTCAACAGGCTCTCGCGATCAATTACAGGTGCTGTTAGTTAGAAAGGCTGTTATTTTTCATATTATTAAAAAAATCAGAGACTGGTTCATTTTGGATCACTTTTGCATTGCTAAAGGCAGAGGAAAAATGTGAGGCAAACATTTCGCATATTTGCAGACCATCTGATGTCACTACGGTTCCGTTAGTCATTGTGACGGGGAAAGAACTAGAGCCACCTCTTTTGTCCTTAACATATGCCCAGAAGCGATTTGGGTTCTTAGAGATATCATCCTCAACAGCTTTCATGTAATTATTATACGATTCCGTTGCTAATTTGATGAAGATCTAAGCATACATAGGGACAGACACAGCGAGAAGTGACTTTATTTAATAATATGTAATGATTTAAAGTCAGCCGCCGGTGGGTAATATCCCACATTTCCTCAAGAAGGACACACGAACACAAGCACATAACGGTTCGAGCAGGTCACCGCCTGTTCTGGGTTCAACCCGTCGTCCCTATAACAAGTAAGTTTGCTCCTTTAGAGCAGCTCGTCGATTACACTGTATCTTTAAACGAGTGGCCGCCCGGCCCGGAGCCGGTCCGGTCCGTCTGCCGACGACCGACACAATTTGTGAACATTCCACAAACTTAATAATCAATGCGATTTCCTTAAACGGGTCGGTTGTTTGCGTCGCATCGCTTCAGTTTTTTCAGTTTTGTTGGAATTCTGTTTTGCAATAAATAGGATCATTTTTAAGTAAGATCCCCAATATCAATAGTTATGTTGAATGTCGATAGGCTGCTTTGTTATCGCTTTCAATAGTCTTCAGTTCATTTTTCCTTCAACCTGACATAAGTATGCATCTCCAGAAATTCGTAGAATCCAGAAAGCACTCCATCATGACTCGTGATCCTCATTACGTATACAAGAGGCTAGATCGAATAGATAGAGCGTTGTTCAAGTAGTTGGCTCAACGAGCTTATACGGGGTCACTCTATTATGTAATGATATTGGACAGGAGCGGCGCCGCGGCGTGGGTGTGCTCGAGATATCTATACGAGTCGGACGGCGAGCAGCGTGCGGCGCGCGGCGGTGTGCACATTATACACGGATTACCGCGCACAAAGAGATGACCCGCTGGGCTTCACGTACTACTTACAACAACTCCGCGATTTATTCGAACATTTCTCCGCTTTGCAAACGGCATTATAAAGACGTCAGCCGGCGGACAAGTGTCATTAGGAAAGGCTCAACCGCTTCGGACGGCGTAAACGACGGTAGGACGATGATAGGGCATCATCAGACTAAAGCACACGTCGTTAGTGTAGGATGAGTACACAATGAGTGTGTCGCAACAAATAGCGCACCTGACAGCCACCAGCAGAGGCGTCGCTGTGCGTCATTACATTCATTACGTAACGGACGTATATGTAAGTATGTACATATTACTGCTGATTCAACAAACGTGATCACGCGTTTTAAGGTCCCTATTACACGTACGTACTAAAATGTTATTACAAAATGGTAGTACACTAGAATAATATTGAAGCCTATTATGCCAATGTTCAATTGTACATATTCAGTGCATATTAAAATTATTGTTTGATATCGAATTGTAATGTGAATCCTAACTTCATGAAATGTTACCTATTTGCTTCTAAGTGAAGATAACCCAACGAGAATTCTTTTAAAACATTAAACTTGTAAAAGTACCTACTTAGGTATCGCAAGATGTAATATTATACAAAAATCAATTTTAATAATAGCACTGACGCAAACAGGCACGCTGTAGCTGACTCGACACAACACCCGTGCGGCCAGCGGCTCTCTCCTGGGAAGGGCTACGGGCCCCGCAGCGACCGCCCGCACCGTCATACATTCTATACATAACACTCGACTATAATAAATTGATGGTTTATTAATGACTAAACATTTAAACAATTATCCACACTAAAACAGTTTACTACTTCTGTTTTCAGAACAAGCTTTTAATTCAATATTATTAATATTGAATTTATATTTATAAACAACCTCTTCAATATCTACATCTGTTTTGCGAACAAGCGTTTAGTAATAACTTTAATATTAATAACGAAGAGTTGTTTTGTAGTATATTAATTAATCTATTGTTAATTTCCAGCACCAGTCGGTTCTCTCACAAATTAGTTCTACTGTATATATCTTGTCAGGGATATGATGACAAACAGTTTGATTCTCATCCGCGTTACTGTGGTGTAGACAAACTGTGTCTCTACGTAGAACTAAAATGAAAGAGCCTACTGTACCGTTTGTTTTATGTTTTACATTTTATAATGTATGTTTATATAAAAAAACAACAACAATAAAAACAACAAACATAATCATTTTTAAATCTCCATCTCGTGAAATATAACATTAATTTATTAAAAAAAGAAGTTTCTTATTAATATTAAATTATTAATCGCTTGTTCGCAAAACAGATGTATAAATAGGTTGTGCGGAACATTCTCGGCAACAGCAATATAAATGAATATATTGAATACAGCGCGCTGCCGCCGCCGGCAGGCCCGGCTGCTGTCAGCACTCCACAATAAATTTTATAAATTGCCTCCAATGGAGCAAGCCTTGCCCTCTTCAATTTTATAATATTCCCGGTATAAACAGGCCACTCTGAGCAGAGGCCTCCGATACGAAGGTTAAGAGTGAAAGAGTGACGTCTTTTGTTCGTCCGTCACGTCTCGCGCTACATCTTGCCTTTGTGAACATCTGATGACGTCACGGCACGTGTAGGGACTACGTCTGAAGGTGCGCGACTAATGTATCTGTGATACACATCCTGTAGGTGTTCACAAAGTGACGCTGTTGCGTTGTTTTGTTAACAATGCGACTTGTTTGTAGATGTTGTCTGTTTACATAGGCGTTAACAGAATAAATGGTGGCAGTTAGGCCGCTAAACTTACACTCAAAGGTTAGTCGACTGTCAAGAAGACTTGTGACTGATATGACGTTGACTGATCGCCACATCGTGTAGCTCTGTGTACTGTGTAGGTCAATACCACTAAGTACACGGAATTCACGTAACGGGAACCTCTCAAGAGGAACTTCTTGTTTAGTTCAAATTGATGCTTCAGTATGGAGGTACATTGCTGTCCGCGTGAAGAATATCCCCTTCCAACCCCCTATACCACTCTACCCGCCTGTGCCGTTCCTCTGCTGCTTCCGGGATATGACTTTAGAGCTAATTTCATGTTAAAATCCTACCTTTTGGAAATTAGAAGATGAGTAAATACACGCGAGAGGAACTAGTTAAAAAAGCCAACTGCAACTAAAAAGACAAGCGAGCTCAGTTATCACTCAGTCCCCCGCTCAAGTGCTCAGAACATGGCTACACACCACTAGTACGTACGACTCGTCGATATTTGAGAGCTCACAGTGCTGACACTAATTTAATATTATGTTATCGGCTACCGACACTACCGCGTTTTTGTGCACTTATGGAGCTGCACTGTGCAGCTGTGTAAGTGTGCAGGCGATGATTAATCATTCAGATCCGGTGCGGAGTATTTAGCCGGATCACTTGTCCGGTAAGCTGCGGCCGGACGCTGGCGGGGGGCGGCCTCATCAGTGGCCACATGTGACTGCCCCTCGACACAATGACATACTGTAAGTACCCAAGCGAACTCTAGAGACCACTGCCGCGAAATAAGAAACAGAAAACCAACTAATCACAAATCCTGAATTTCATATTGATACTGCTTGATTGTATTTATTTAGAAAGAAGCATATCCACTTGCTTCTAAATAATCATGATGAAAGATTGCATCTGATTAGATACGTAATTTCATGGATGACGTTCATAAAAATTTCCATGTAAATGCCATCAACAGATGTTTCTGTGGACGCGACACTGTGTCCCTATACAATCATTGTAATGGAACAAACCTTCTGATCTCATCTGTGACGCGGCACTGTAGTGTGCGTCCTAATTACACCTGTCGGAGTTAGTTTACGGACTGTCGTACATTAAATAGTAATATGTTGGACCGTTGGACGCAGACCCGACACACAGGCACGTCCTCTCTAAGAACTGCGCAGGTATACATATAAGGCAAACAGCGTGATGGCGTGGCGTGCTTTCTTTTGTCAAGAACAATCCGTCTGCCCTTCGTTACGAGGAGTCTATTTACTGGTCTGTCGCTGTTCTTTAGCTCTTTGATAAATATGAATATGAAATAGCACCAATAAAGTACTGACGCCGTAAGTACGACACGACAAATAATTGACTAGCTCAACAGTATCATGATGTCGATACTGGCACATCCCTACTGGACCGCTATTACGAACGAATGGGTGTTCTAGTGGTGTACCTGGCGCAGCGGTTAATTAGCGGCAAACTATCAGCTATCAGGGGCCTGGGGCCCGGGGTGCAACCGTGGCCCCGCACTGACGAGGGTCGCCCGTTTGTGACGTCTCCTTTTTAACGAGATGCGTGCGCTTATTCCGTTAGTAAGGCCGAACCGTCGGCGCACGACATATCTTATGTACATTAGTCGTAGCTGGAATAAGATGTTGCTGTTACATGATGCCACTATTTTACCTAAATTAAAATGTATAGTGAACCTGTTTCTGTTCGTAAGAAAAATAAAACTTTTAACATAGTAGACAATTATAAGCTACGGCGTAGGCGGTTAGCACTACGGCGTAGCTTGTACTACACATTTATAATGCTACGCCGTAGCTGTAAGTAATACGCCTGCGGCCGGCCACTTCTTGGAAAGACATTGTCCATCGTAAGTACGAGGTCCAGTACGATTACGTCGTAACTAGTCGTAGTACCGTAATGCCGTAATATCGTAACCGAAATTTATTCGCAGCCGCTCGAGACTCGCACAATACGTTCTCCACGTACTCGCTACACTCGCTATATATGAGCGTATGGAAATGGTATTACCTCGTAGCCTGTGAGGTGGCGGAGCGAATACTTTTTAGTTCATACTTTTCGCCTAAGAATAAGTTGGTGCCCATGTGCTGCACACGTTGAAAATTTTTCACGTTTGGATGGATTTACAAAAAAATATTGAAACCAGTCATTGATATTCTGCTTTAATCCTCAAAAACAAAAGTGCTTCCTTTAAAACAACTCATGCAAAACTAGTTTTTTAAAACACATATAGCTTAATATCACGAAGGTTAATATCTATTTATTTATCTCATGTTGAGTAAAGCCGCGCGACGGCAGCGACACGTAATGAGCCGCGGGCACGTGTACATCATTAATGTACGTCCAATCAACATGTTTCGTTCACGCGTTCACTGAATATTAACGGATTCGTTTACGAACCGCTCTATGCGATAACTTGTGGCTAGAGAGTGCTACACCGGTACATCACATTGGAAAACTGATGTTAGAGAACGGCACGTGAACCACAAGCTACAGAAATGGACTCGTGTCGTGAACAGGAAGCTCGAGATATGTGCTCGTGACGTAAACAATAAATTCAAGGTATGTGTGCTCGTGATGTGAACCACAAGTTCGAGATATGTGCTAAATGATAAATAAATGATAAATGATTTTATTTTTGCAAGTAGGTTTGTACAAACACTTTTACACGTCAATCATATTTTTTAAAGCTAGATGAGGTCGGCGTTTCCTATCTGACTACTCTGAGAAGAAAGGCCGAAACAAACTCAGAGGTCACAGTCTCTTTTAAAGTCCAGACATAATTTGGTTAGATCATGTGAAGACGATGTGGATTGGTGTCTGAAGTGGTCTTTTAACGAAAGAACCACTCAGATTGAGTGGACCTGTCCAATCAGTGCACGCATCTGTCAGTAATCATGCAGCTCATTACTCAGAACCTAAGGAGGTCAATGATTCGACGAACAATACCAAAGAAAGGACATTTTTGTAGGTCGCATAAATAACTCAAACCGCCAGACTGTGATAAAAAATAAATGAGAAGAAAAGGAACCTAGAAAAAAAATAACACCTACTTAATCTTCACATTTACAATAATTAAAACAATGTAATACTTTAAAAGTAAATATTAATGTCATTAAAATTAAATTAAATTAATTTTTTTATTAACTTAGACAACAAAGATCCATTTTATGTTAGTAAGTTAGGTACAAAAAAAGCAATAAAAACTTAAGAGCTATGTTAGTGTGTTATTTTAACTAAATAAATATGAGCTTACAGAAACTATTATTTACAAATATGCACCAAGACAATATGAATCACTCCTGCCTAACCAACACTTGCATGAAGTGATTCATCATTGGTGAATTAAATTTATCCATTAACATCTTCAGAATGCTATTAGGCTGGACCGTGTTCTTTCCAAAAGCGATGCCGTTTTTCTCCTCAACACAGCGTAGAAGTCGTGAACGCGCGCCTGAGCGAACATGCCAGAGGCACTACAAAAGCGCGGCAGCCCCAACAGCATTCTGAAGCTGTTATTATACTGAACTCTCAGGGCATCCATTGTTTTCCGCGTGTAGCTGGCCTACAGGCTGCTTGTGTAGAAGGTCTGGCAGTAAGCCTTGAACAAAGTAATTTTAGCCTCCTTACTACAACATGCAAACCTGCGTACCAGCATATTGCTTCTCACAGCAAGAGCCCTGCGCTCGCGTTCAATATCTTCATGGTCTTTAAGGTCCTCCGTTAAGTAGTGACCCAAGTATTTTGTTTTTTGAACCCTTTGTAAGGGTTGGCCATTGAGGTTAATACTTGGCTCGTATGATTGTTTCCTACTGGGGGCCTTAAAGATCATGAAATGGCTCTTTTTACAATTATACAGTAGACCATGGCTTGCAGCATATCCTTCACAATATTCCAGAAGCTCCCGTATAGAGTATAGGTAAAATTCATCAATGTCAATGTGTATATAAAATTATGAAATTGTCGCTGTCTGATCATTTGAGGACCATGTACATGGAGGACGCTGCTCGTCGACTTCATGTTACTTCACTGATTACTACTAAAATTACGTACTATCATAGAATGTAGCTATTAGTAGGTTCCACGAATTGCAATCTATGCACAACTTTAACTTATATTTCCTGCTATTTAAACTTAATATATCCATATCCTGACAGTTTGCTTTGAACAATCAAAGCTGTTCAAAAGGAGGTCAAGCAATGAATTCTCTCCTAAATTCCATTAAACGTCTCTTCAAACTGCAGTCTTATCGAAATCGATAGTGGATTTTCTCAGTTCGTCTATTTATGACTTAATATCCGACTCATCTTTTTGATATCATGTCGTGATCAAGTGTTACACGCGTGTAAACGTTTGTTTATTCTGTTCACTGCCTCACACACACAGGCGAGCCGCCGCGCGAGCACCGGCCGCGCCGCGCGATTACACGCAACTTTATCTCGGCTGAGTAATGGCGATCACGAGCCGACACTCGCTTCAGACTACACACCTCTGATCCCCACTAATCTCCGGATTATCAGCTCACAGCGCCGTCGGCCCCGTGACTGCTGACTCTTGTTTCCGGGTAATCGCGAGCCTATCCCTTAACCTGGTACAGTGAACCGCTCGTCTAGGGTAACAATTTAACGTAGACATCGCCTGTATTTTGTTTCAGTAAAGTTGGTTTTTTTATTAGTTAAAATGTTAGCTGACATTTAGTTGCCCGTACATTCCGTAGTCGTGTAGATAATAGATTGTATCACAATGTTTTTTTTTTCTATTTTTGTTTCTTTGAATATTATACAATATACGCCTATGAGGTGTTTAAACATTATATTATCATGTAAAACCTAAATACTGTTTTAATGTAATGCTATTATGCTGTTTTAATGTAATGCTATTATCTAAACACCATTCCACTCCGATTATATCTTCAACACAATAAATAATGTCGTGCACGTCAGCACTTACGACAACCGGTCACAGAAACGTAAGCAACGAACTCTGTACGAATGAACAAATGGGGCGTGTGCCCTTGTACTCTGCTTGACACACATCATATTTACTTATATATCTAGGTTATATAATAATAATTTACAGCTGTTGTGTTGGATGTGTTCTTATATCAGGAATTTCTCAGTAGCAGCCTAGTGCTCTGTTAACAGTAATGGGCTCATCCCTGTAACATGGAACTTCAACGGGAACACAGGCGAGTCGCGACCCTCTGCGCGGTATAATACAGTGCGTGATCAACACGCTGATACTACGAATGCAAACAAAAAGTAATAGACGTTAATAATTAATGTGTATTTAATCCGTGACGGACGGCTGCCGCGTGCCGCGTGCCGGCGCTGATCCGCCGACATCGCACAATCAACTCCGGAGATGGCCGCGCCGCTCCCCACCCCCACCACCCACCCCGTGATGAGGAGGGAGAGGAGGCATCAGGATCAAAGGGCTCACCGCGCTAGAGCGCCCCACTCTCCCCGCGACCACTTTTTTTTAACCCAAACAGAATTATTAAACGTTATTAAATATGTTATAAGACATACTTACCATTTAGAAATTCCCTTTCCACGCGCGGCAGAGCTACCTCGAAGGTCTCACTATCACTCATCACAGTTACACACAGCTCTTCAATATAACCGCTCTACTACATTTGCACCTTCATACTGTTAAAAAAAAACTGTGATATTGATATTCCTTTAGTTTTTTTTTTTTTCGTAGTCAAATTTTTTCTAATACGGTGTTTTTTTGTGGATCATGTTGTCTACAATAAAGATATTGTTTATTTATTCATATCTCACCAATAGCACCCGCCGGTTCTGCCTGGCGCACGACACACGGGGGCGGGGTGAATTATTGCTTTTGTCACTGCCCGGCTCCCTTTGATATCTCCGTTAGCGGTTATTGAAGCGGTATGTTAGCGGTTGAATATTGTAAGAAAATTACAGCAGGAATCCTACTTCAAGTAACTTTAATACTTGAAAAATTATTTCATTCAAACAACCGATTAAATCGTCCAAGTGGTTATGAAATGCGCAGGTTAGCGGGTGGGCGCGGGGGCGGGACGCGGGCTGGGGCGGGGGGGCGGTGGCGAGATCCGACCACTTCAACGAAATGCCTTTAAAATATTCTCGAGTGGCCGAACTTGGTAATCCTTGCCCCGGATGCTTGCCCATGAACCAGGGCTCCGTGCGGCCCTCTCCGCGCCGCGGCGCACAACTCGGAACGTACGTTATTAATACTCATTCACTTTTAGTAACTCACCATAAACTTCATGCTTTGCATGTACACAAAAATAAAAGGAAAAACATACCTTTCATAATTAAGAATTTTAGTATTTAAGAATATAATTAATATGTCCTATATTTAATGTAATAAAGAAAATAATGATCTTGGACATTCCGGTCCCGCATGACGGGAAACTCGTGAGAACCGAGAAAGATAAACAGATCAAGTATTTTGACTTGGTTCGCAATGTTGTCGACATGTCCCACATGTCGACAACTGGACTCAGCGATCATTGTGCCGATAGTCATAACAACCAATGGCTTGATAACCAAGAACCTCGACCAATACCTGAAGAGGCTTTCGTTGGGCTGCTGGATCAAAGGCTTGATTCAGAAAGCAGTATTCCTGGACCTGGCACGCATAGTCAAGGGGTTTCTCCAGAGCCCTGACCACCGGCAACGTTTTATTTTTCTTGTAGGTATGTGTTTTGTAAAAATATTTAAAAATGTTGAAATTGGAATAATAACGTAGCCTTTCTTTAAAAAACCTAAAATAAAAAGTAATACAAATGGATTACTAAAACATACACTTCATTAAAAATATACTTTAATAACAATGTTCACTTTTTCAACTAGGTTCCCTTGACGAAGCCATCATCTTGAAGCTGTTCCCTTAAAGAAGATAGCCTCCGCTGATTTTCACCATCCAAGCTTTCATACTATCCAGTCTTTGTCCATGCTTTTGTTGATTTCATCTACCCAGCATTCCGGTGACGGTCCTTTGGGTCGTCTTTCTGTTGGGCCAAGTTCCCGACCAAAGTTTTTCATTTTTAGCGTTCCGTTGCCAAATGGCAAAAAACGGAACCCTTATAGATTCGTCATGTCTGTCTGTCTGTCTGTCCGTCCGTCCGTATGTCACAGCCACTTTTCTCCGAAACTATAAGAGCTATGCTGTTGAAACTTGGTAAGTAGATGTATTCTGTGAACCGCATTAAGATTTTCACACTAAAATAGAAAAAAAAAACAATAAATTTTGGGGTTCCCCATACTTAGAACTGAAACTCAAAAAAAATTTTTTCGTCAAACCCATACGTGTGGGGTATCTATGAATAGGTCTTTAAAAATGGTATTGAGGTTTCTAATATCATTTTTTTCTAAACTGAATAGTTTGCGCGAGAGACACTTCCAAAGTGGTAAAATGTGTGTCCTCCCCCCCCCCCCCCCTTACTTCTAAAATAAGAGAATGATAAATCAAAAAAAAATATATGGTGTACATAACCATATAAACTTCCACCGAAAATTGGTTTGAACGAGATCCAGTAAGTAGTTTTTTTTTTAATACGTCGTAAATCGTAAACCGCAATTTAACTTTAATTCAATCAACTCAAATATTAAAATTAAAAAATAACATTTAATAAACATAAACCTTATGCATAAACCGAGGATACCTTCAGGTTTTTACGGAACCCTCGGTGCGCAAGTCCGACTCGCACTTGGCCGGTTTTTAATTTGGTTTTCTAACACATTACAGTTAATAGCTAATATAGACAATAACATAGAACGCGTTTTAGAATATTATAATTTGAATGATATCTCCAATATCCTTCAGTAAATCTATCTACAATGCAGACTCAACTGATACGCAGATCTTACTCGTACATGTGTAGTTACTGTTAAGCAGATTACGGGATAAGCGCACCCACACACACAAACGAGTACCTACCTAATATAGAGGTTACTCATGTAGGCGCTTAACCCAATCCATTGGCTAAATGCTATCTCAAGTCAGCTGACGCACCGGAGCGACGACGTAAGGCACGCGGGGGGCGGGGGGGCCTGCCGCCACTCATCCCGGATTTTACAAATTGGCTCGAGTCAAATCCGTTGCCTCCGGACCGGGCTTTTCTTAGGATTTCCGGAACCGCTTCCAAAAGAAACATTCCTGACAAATATGAAATGTTCCTACAGCCACCAGAGCTGGGTGGGTTCTGCTACATACCTACTCGTTCGTCGCAGACAATGTTGGTTGCTTTGAATAAAGTCACCAAGACGGCTAGATTTGTGAAAATTATATTGAAAAGTTCGTTCAAAGGCCGCTCTGAAGAACGTCGAAGTACTAGTTTCTTAAATAACAATGTCCCCCACAATGACGACGAAAAATGTAATAAACTTTCAGAACTAATTATAAGAAACAGCATAAAAGAGTTGTCGCGTGCAGCCATTAGCATTGCAGAGTGACATCCCTTAGTAAGTTCAGTTATTATAGCGAGCGCGCCGTACTCGCTTGATCTCCTCTCAATTTTAATTAAGAGCATTTTAAATAAATCCCCGCTTCCACTTTGTTTAGTCGCTTCGAGAAAATATTGGTTGTCTTTTTAATTTCCATCCCATTGACTTCAATAAATCTCATTTCTTGAAACGAGCACCTCTTTCCCGCACCCTTTCTCGGGCCCTGCGAGCCCCTTGAGACACCCCCCGTTCGCGCGGGCCCCGCTCGTCCGCACAAAATCGCGCGATTTATTGAATAGACTTTTGTCGCACAATGGACACTATTCACTTGTGCAATACTATCAGGCTGTTTATTCGTTGTTTATCACAATACATCAGCTAACTCATTGTATACAATACTCCTCTTCATTATCTGTACGTTTTATTAAGAGAAGGCGCCAGAGAGGATTATTCCGGTCTGTCACCCCGCTTTGTCCCCTTAGGGGGACAGATCGGAAAAAAAAGTTTGATCTGTCCCCCTGTTAGCAAAGAGGGGACAGTTCGAACTGTATTCACTCCTTAACGGTTTCATCTGTCCCCATATCACTGATATAACACTGATAGGGGGACCGATAAAACTTTTTATTCCTTTTTGTCCTCCATAGAATTTAAATTAATTCTTACAAGTAATTCTACACGTTATAAGCTTACTTTTAAGAATTAAATAAAAGATTTGTGGTTTAGATTATTACAACGACCTGTATTTAAATAAATTATAAATATTTCTTTTGTTTCTGTATCGATCAGTCACAGTCCCATAAATCACGTAGTAGGTATTCCAGGTATAATAAGTATAATAACGATCAGTCCACTGATTTGACTTCATATCATATTACAAATGTTAATTTTTACTAACAATATGTTAACTTTTAGATGAGGAAATGTTCCTAATAAGAAAATTTTACGTGTTTAGATAAAAATGCAGCTTCTATTAAGGTAATTAATTCTGTATTATTCAGGAATGAAGTAAATAAATTCAAGTTTTGACGTTTTCATTCCTGTAAGAGTTATCAAACAAAATAAAATTTGTCTGTGCTCTATAAGTCAGTACTATAGTTAATATCAAAACTTATTTTGCGAATAACAACTTAAAGATTTATAAAATATGCAGTTTGTAGGTGGTGAAATTACTATTGGTCATTTGTTGGAGAAGTTGCGATAGATATTTTATTTATATATTATTCTTACGACCTTTGGAAAAGTTTTAAAATTCGTTATACTAGTGATTTTCATTTATTTATGTTTTGAGATTATTTACAACTTTAAGTTTATTATTAGTTTATTTAAAAGCTTTCATTTGTAACTTTCGTTAATTTATATTTTGAGATTATTTACAAGTTTAAGTTTATTATTATTTAAAAGTTTTCATTTGTAACTTATATGAAGTCAAATCAGAAGACTGATTGTACAATACCTACTGTGATTTATTGGACTGTGACTGATTCTATCAATCAATAACAAAACAAAATATTCTTATTATTAGTATATTTTTTATTGTAATAAGTTAAATTAAGTGAAATCAGAAGACTGATTGTAATTGTATCTACTATACGTACTGTCATTTATGGGACTGTAGCTGATTAATAGAAAAAAAAGAAATATTTGTAACTTATTTAAATACAGATGATTATAAACCTAAACCACTAGTCTTTAATTTAATGTAATGTTGCAGTATGTGTGGCATTACTTTTAAGAATTAATATATTATATTATGTGGGGGACAAACAGGAATAAAAAGTTTTATCTGTCCCCCTATCAGTGATAGGGGGACAGATAAAACCGTTAAGGAGTGAATAAAGTTCGTACTGTCCCCTCATTGCTAACCAGGGGGACAGATCAAACTTTTTTTTCCTATTTGTCACTCTAAGGGGACAAAGCGGGGTGACAGATCGGAATAATCCGCCAGAGAGCAGTACCGCCGCCGCCGCCGCCCGCCGTCGGTAATAACTTATGATCCTGAACAGCCACTATACTGAAAACTTCAATATTTTAATAAAAGTTATTATTTATATTTATATACTTATAAAGTCGGAAATATAAACTCCACAGGGAACTAGAGGGCAATGGTGCGAGCACGGCCTACTGTGATAAGCTTGAGTGAAAGCTTGACTTTATTGTGGTTTTTGTTCCCAAACTGTGACACATGTTTGTCACAGTTTGGGAACAAAAACCACAATAAAATGCGTGACTCAAGTCTATCACACAGGTCGTGCTCGCCCCGCAGGAGTGACTACTTACAAGCTTATCGTTGCACTTAATGCAAAAAAGCTTCTTCAGACAGGCGCTACGCGGCCCTTGTAGAACAAGGCCGTGATTTTTTCATAAATCGTCCCATCGTCGCGCCTGTTTGCTGTAGCCCAAGGAAAGCTTTTATCTTAAATGCTACGCTCGAAGTAAAAATATTGTGCTGATCTTTTGTTAAGGATAGCATTAACAAAACATCAACATAATAATAATATCATTATTTATCGCTTCCAGTATTTTGAAGCTAAAACAAACTATAAGTTAGTTGGCAGTAAAGTGAAGTGCTTCACAAGTCACAAACAACCGTCGAGTCGTTTGATAGACTCCGTTCATGGCGGCCGTAACTCAAAGCAAACTTTTTGTTTTGCACGTCGATCACTTTGTATGGTAATGTTCGCTTCTTACATCGCTAGCGAACGAGACCAGAGAACTTTGGGCGTGAAACTTTTTCGCGCAATAAATCTGTCGATAAAACGACGGCAAAGGAATACACGTTAGGCGGTGGTCACGCGTGATGGCGTGATGGCGTGACAGTAAGAATGTTAGCGACATCACCAGACGAGACGTAATGTGTTCATCGGTCAGTTGGCAACGCGAGTCGATGTGAGCGTGACATGTGTCCCGCACAATAAGACAGGTCACCGATGCTGCATCTAAAATTGTCATTAGATACACGACGGACGTCGTAAATTTTTGTGAAATCGAAAACTTCTTTGTGGAAATAAGTTTTTACCTGTTTGTTGGTACACCACCGCACCCTCACCAATATTGTAAGCGACGCGACGTGCCTACGTGCAGTTTTCTTTACCTAATTTTAAAATGTATGTGTGTGCGTCAGGGAGGAGCGCAATATGGGAGAGGCCTATATTCAGCAGTGGACTGCGATAGGCTGAGTTGATTGAGGTAGGTACTTACATAACGCCAGAAATTTAATTGTTTTTTGTTTCTAAAAAAAAAAACTTGAGAGGTGTCAAGGGACACCCGGATGGAACGAAGTTCCTTCCGATTAATTAGTGAAGGAATTGTATTTTTTTTTAAATGTATGATTAAGTATATATTTTTTTATTATTAACAAATATAATGTAATATAAACTTAATCAGTAGGCTCAACTTTAGTAATAATTGGCTTGTGGTAACTGAAGTAGGAAACATATGTTTGGAATTCTATTTTATTTAAATGTCTTGAAAAAACTGCATCGATGGTAGAAATGTTTTTTATTATTTATTATGTACAAAAACCTGTATACACTCAACAAAAATAATCATCGCGACACCACACTGTTCAATGCGAAATAGAAAGACGAAACCAAAATAACTGGCTTGCTTTCTATGCACAGAACAAAGAATATTTCTATGAGAGAGAGAGAGAGACAGACAGAGAAACACGCGCACGCCGCATGGCTTACAATTATAGCAAAAAGTGTCGTTACAACTTTTGGTCTTAATTTTTTCCGTCTAGCCCCCTTTCGCAACGCGCGATAAGGAACTTCGTTCCAAAAACCATAAAAATCATCTGAGACCTAAGTAAATATTTCATTTCAATAAGTATAATAAACTAATAATTCCTACTAAAACTGTAATAGGTACCTAGCCTCAATATTTCTCCACATTCGTTTACTAAACACCTAGAAGTCTTCATATTTCCGTCTATTTTAAAGTAACGATATGTATTTTGCTTCTTGTGCCCCATTTTTAACCGACTTCAAAAAAGGAGGAGATTATGAATTCGACTGTTTTTTGTATTTATTTTTTATTTTTATGTTTGTTACCTCATTACTTTTGACTGGGTGAACCGATTTTGATGACACTTTTTAGTTGAAAGTTGGTGCTTTCTGTGTGGTCCCATTTTAATTTGGTTTTATTCGGACAACGGGATCCATGTGAAAACCATATAAGTCTTAAATTTGCATTAAGAATTTAGCGACAAATGAACGAATAACGAATATTGCGATTAGATTAGAGCGGGGTATCTAGTATAACCAAAAAGTTAAGAATAAGAACTTCGTTCCAAAAACTTTTTTACAAAAAACAACAACCGACTTCCTAAAAAAAAAAACACTACAAAGTGAAAAATAATTTTAATTTCGGAAGGCGGTGGCAAAAAAAAACCTTAAATACAGATCCTAAGACACGTAAAAAGTTTTTATTTTTAACTTTTTAGTTATGGTAGATACCCTGCACTAATGTAATCGCAATATTCATTAATTTATCGTGCAAATACTTAATGCAAATTTAAGACTTATATGGTTTTCACATGGTTTCCATTGTCCGAATAGAACCAAATTAAAATGGGACCATACGGAAAGCACCAGCTTTCAAATAAAAAAATAATCATCAAAATCGGTTCACCCAGTCAAAAGTTATGAGGTAACAAATATAAAAATATAAATTTTTTTACTTCCTCCTTTTTTTGAAGTCGGTTAAAAACCTTAAATACAGATCCTAAGACACCGACTTCCGAAATTAAAGTTATTTTTCACTTTGTAGTGTTTTTTTTTATCATTTTAAAGATAATAATATTCGTTTTATTTTTATTAAGGAATCAAAATTACTGAGACTAATTCCGTTACCTACCGCATACCTCGTTTGTGAAACCGTATTGCGTATTTACATTTTAGTTGCAACTAGGTTGCATTGTTTGATTGGCAATGTTGCCGTTCCGTAGAGCGTCGCCGCCGCCGCCCGTGTCGCGCCGCCGCCGCTTAGGTTGCGCGGGCTGACAACAACGCATTAAGTAACGATAAAAGTATCGATACTTGGAACGTTAATCGGTAACGTTATTTTATAGTATCGATACCAAAGTATCGTTACCCGTGTTACCGTTAAAATGTTAACTTTATGAAAATAACGTTACTTAACGATATTTATTGTGTGAATTTGGTATCGTTACCAAGCCCTGGCGCGGACGCAGGAATGCTAGGGCGAACGCGGGGCGCGGGTAGCGCGGGGCGTACGATCGGGGGTTGGGCAGTTCGAAATCGAGACCCACGCATGCCGCACGCTTCTTTCTGCCGTCAATTTTTTCGTGTTGTCGTACCTACCAAATATACGGTATTATAATTAGTTTTGCATTTGATTCATTGGTCCTTCAGCCGGATAATCATAATCAATGTACCACACGCCGCCGCAGAACAAAATGGTTAACACGCGTAGTACCACACGGAAACAGAGTCATCCGAAGAATGAAGAGCAATCATCGACCAAAGTGGATGATGGAACCTCGAAAGTGATCGATTCTTCAGTATTAGAAACAGTTGAAAGTGTAAAAGTTCAAGAGAAATGCGAACACGTGTCACAGACATCGAAACATTCGAGAACAATGACGTCATCGCCATCGGTAGTTGCACGAAGAAAGAAGCTCGAACTGGACGCGGCCAAGGAGAAAGCTCGAATCCAAATGGAACTCATTGACAGGAAGTTAGCTGCTGATTTAGCAGCCCTTGATGATAAATACAGTCCACCAGCGTCGGAATCACAAGGTGATGGCAGGGATATAGAGGAGTGGTTGGAGCGCAGCCAACACGAACTGGTGAAACAGAAGGTCAACGCACAAGGAGCATCTTCAGGCCTGCTGTTCCCGCAGCCGCCGGACGGCGGCGGCACTAACGGTCCAGTCCAACAGTTAGTCAGCGCACTAAAGGATTTAGTCACCTCGTCTGTACCCACTAACCACAATGCCAATCTACTCAGCCGCCTCAGCACACCACGGGAACTTCCTTTGTTTTCTGGTGACCCCATGGAATGGCTGTTCTTCCAAACATCGTACCAGGAGTCGACAAACATGTGCAACTTTAGTGAGAGGGAGAACTTGTGGCGTCTAAGAAAATGTCTCCGCGGTCCCGCTAAGGACGCAGTGTCGGCTCTGCTTATCAGTTCAACATCGCCTGATACAGTAATGTCCACGTTAGAACTGCAGTTCGGAAACTCAGATATTATCATATCCAGAATCCTACATGACGTGAAAAAGTTGAACCCACTACCGCAAGAATATCATAAAGATATAGTACCCTTTAGTGTAAAAAACTTTTTAACAAAAAATTAAACCGCCGAAAAACTGAAAAGCATAAAATAATAAACCTTAAAATTATAAGTCGGCGCTTTGAGTGATCCTTGTTCATTGATTTTTCAGCGCCGACTCAAAATTTAAAGGTTTATTATTTTATGCTTTTCAGTTTTTCGGCGGTTTAATTTTTTGTTAAAAAGTTTTTATTTTATGTTTTTTCGTGGCTTTAATTTACTAATAATACTTGACAAAGTATAGCTCGAGTAAAGCATTGCATTGGCAACCCTGCATTAAGTAAACATCGCCCGCGTATTTAAAACTCGAAATAAATAGTAAACAATAGTACAAGTGATGTGTATTGTAGTGAATCTTAATAGACGTATCGAACTATATAAGTGAAATTGTTGGTGACTTCTATATACCAAGACATGCATTATAAACGTTGTATTTAATATTTGGACTTTAAACATTATTGTGCTTCAAAAAAGTGCTAATCACGGACTATGCAAGTGTATGGGAACTATACAAATATATTCTCATCAGTAGAACATTTATAAATATATTAAGTGGTGAATTAACTACTAATAACTGTATATAAAACGGTTAAATTGAACGTTTTCGTTTTAAAAAGTGAACTTTGTACCTTAAGTGGCGCCCTTAGTGGTGAGTAGTGAAACTAATATTGACATTGACATATAAAATTGACTTTAACATTAGGGTTGCTACTATAAATAATAAATATTTCTTGCCAAACAGCGCCATCTAGTGTCAAGTAGCAGAAATAAAATTGACATACTGGCTAGTGTTGCCATTATAAAAAAATATAAAAGTGTTACCACAAAAAAACTTGTGATACCAGTATAAAAAGATTAAGCTTTTTGGTAATATTTGACACATTGATTAAATGTACGTGGTGTTTTAAGAAGCTATCATCGTAAACTAGGAGAATCAAGTTCGAGCCTGGTAAACCGCAGTCAACTTTTTGTGATTATTTAGAGTAAAATAATCATGAACTTCCTCGAGAATATCACATTCCGTCGCATGCGCACTATATCAGAACCTACTAATGACACCAGCGAAATTATTTCTCAAACATTCAATGATACAACAAATAGTATGCCGGTAATGTCAGAAGACGAGGAAGATAAACAAATAGATATTCTTAAAACTGAGATTGATGATCTGAAGTCTCAGTTAAGAAGCGCGCATCAAGAAATTGAGATTATCTCTGTGGAAAATAGCTCTTTAAAACAAGCTAATGCTGACTTAGTGAAGAAAAATGAGATGTATAAAAAAGTTACCAGTAGTCCTTTAAAGAAGAAAATACAAACACCAAAGAGAAATAAAATTATTCCTTCAAACAAGCCGTCAAATAACTCTCAGATATTCGAGGTTCCTGATTGCACGTCTGCTACTGCTGAATATTCTAAGACTGAAGCGTCGCAATATACGTCACAAAATATTGATAAATGTAACCAATTGTCGTCATTAGTAAAGAATAATTTATGTATTATAAGTAGTGAAACATCGAATAGACTATACACAATTTGTCAAAAAACTAATTTATGTAATTTTAATATATGTCACTATCGCATGCCAAACTGTGGATTGAAGATACTGCTTGATAATATTGATAAAAAAGTGCAAGATTTCACAGGCTCCGACTACTGTGTCATTTATGTTGGGGAAGAGGATTTCAGAAGGACGCATAATTATATAGAATTAGTTGCTTTCATTCGCGAAAAATTACAACCCCTAACCCATACGAACTTTTTAGTATGTCTGCCGACTTTTAAGTATATGGTAAATAAAAATGTTATGATCAACAGTAGAATCGATACCTTTAATAATTTATTATACATGGATATTGAGACATATAAATATGCAAATCTATTGGATTCCAACCTAAATCTCCCATTCACTTACGAAACATATACCTTAAGAAATGGAAGTTTAAATAACAAAGGCCTGAATATTATTTTAAGTGACTTACAAGACCTTATCCTAGATATAAGTTCAGATACAGAAAAACAAGTAACTGACGCTGATGGCATATTGGAAAACTTAGTAAATAATAAGTCTAATAATAATTTTTTTCGTGTATAATAGAATCCATATACTTCACCAGAATATCAATGGTTTATTACGCAAAGCTGATGAATTGGACGTAGTTATGCAAAAAGGATCCAATCCACAACTTGGTCAAAAATGAGTTAAGTGCACCAAACTGATCCAAATTATACATACTACAAGTCAGTAAAAACGACCTAGCTAAAAATAGCCTTATTTTTCGTGTACTTTAATTTTTTTAAACCAATGGTATGGCGCTTCTTATTTTTTTTTTTCAGTATAAACTATTTAAACTTTCTGGTTCTTAACTAGTATTTGTACCAGAATATGTTAATATACCATTACTAATAAAAAACGTGTTAATATTCCACAGACAATTTTTTTTTTAAGTAATGAAAAAAATACCTATTGAACTTAAAACGTCAATAACTCAAAAGTAACTGAATGTGGGTTGGATCCTTTTTGCATAACTACGTCCAATTTACTGTAAATCTAAATAATAGTATAAATAACCATATTGATGTGATATGTGTTACCGAGCATAATATGATAGCAGACGATTTAAAACATCTCCATATTCCAAATTATACTATAGCGGCAAACTACACAAGGACAAATAGAAATGGTGGGTCATGTATCCTAGTACGAAATAATCATAAATTTAAGACTATACAGGAAGCAAAACTTGTAAGCATACCCAACCTTTTAGAGTGTTCGGCTATTGAATTGTTAGAGCATGGATTGATTATCGTATGTATATATAGACCTCCAAAGACAAAAAAAGATTGTATACAATTATTTTTCGACCGTTTAGCGGCTTTACTAGCAAAATTATGTAGTAAATTTAAGAAAATTGTTATTTGTGGCGATTAAAATATTGATCGACTGAAAGACACTCCTGTTTCAAGAGAGTTTGAAAACTTGTTAACGAGCTTTAACCTAAAACTTGCAATAAATGAGCCAACCCGCTTGCAAAGTAAAACGTGCATTGATAACATTGCACACAATATTAGAGGCTGTCAACAAAGCGTTATTGAACTAGCTCTGTCTGATCATACAGCACAAATTCTCTCATGTCCAGTTAGAAAAACTTACTCAATAACCCATTGGTATAAATTCAGAAGAGACTTTAGCACCGAAAATGTTGAGAAATTTATTGAATGTCTAAAAGCCCTAAATTTTACTGAATGCTATGAGAAAAGTGACGCAAATGCTTCTTTTGAAGAATTCCATAAGGTATTTAAACTTTTTTATGACCTCTGCTTTCCAAACATCAAAATTAAAGTTCCAATTATTCGCAAAACCAAATGGCTTAGTAAAGGATTAAAAATATGTTCTCTTCGTAAAAGAATGCTTCTTAAAATATATCGACTCTCAGGTAAAAAGTCAGATAAGGGTAACTTTAATAATTATGCAAAAAAGTTTAAAAGAATTGTAAAACTCACTCAAAAGTCGCAAAATAATTATTATATACAAACAGCCACAAACAAACCTAAAGCAATATGGCAAATAATAAATAAAAATAAAAACAACAATCCCCCTGAAAAAATTGATAAATTAAGATATAATAATCAAGTTATAACGGCCCCTGATACTATAGCACAAACATTTAACAATTTCTTTATTGATGACATCTCGAAACTGACACATAATAAAATAAATTACGCAAAGATTCTAACTTATAATAAACCAAACTCCTGTTTCTTAACCCCAGTTACCCTAAACGACGTTGTGAAATTAATCATGGCATTAAAAAACACCAAAAGTACGGGCTATGATGGTATTTCAACGGAAATAATAAAACGTGTAGTGTACATAATTGCTCCAATCATAACTCATATTATAAATCAGTGTCTTGAGGAAGGCATTTTCCCAACATATTTAAAAACTACGGTGGTTACACCACTATTTAAAAAAGGAAACCCAGAAGATGTACGATGTTACAGGCCGATTGCTCTCATTCCAATATTCGCCAAAATATTTGAAAAAGTACTAAATAATAAACTTACTGAATATTTCGAGAAAAATAAAATAATTATCGATAATCAAGTAGGATTCAGAAAAGGGAAATCGGTAAATTCAGCAATTCATCAGTTGTTAGAAAAAATACTTACAGAACTAGATAAAAAAACCAAGTCACAGCTCTATACATGGACATGACAAAAGCGTTTGATTATGTTGATCATGAACTTCTTTTGCAAAAACTGGAAATATACGGAGTTCGGGGTAAAGCACTACAAATAATCAAATCATATCTATGTAACCGAATACAGTTCACTGAAATAACACAGTTATGTCCATTTACAAAGAGAGAGATTAAGTATACATCGAGTCCTAGATTTGTAAAATATGGTGTACCTCAAGGGTCAATACTGGGACCACTACTGTTTCTCATTTACATAAACGATTTACCTAATGCTATTCAGCAACCTATGGTTTTATTTGCAGATGACAGTACGGTTCTTTTCACAAATAATAAAAACAAAAATCATGAACAAGAAATAAATGATTCCTTATCTAAATTAATAAATTGGCTTCAAATAAATAATTTACAAATTAATCTCACAAAAACACATTACATGAACTTTAAAAATAGAAACGCAACATCTATTCCTTTAAGTATTGCATACAATAATGAAACAGTAGCTGAAGTAGCAAATACAAAATTTTTAGGAATCCATATAGATTCGAATATGTCATGGAAAACACATGTAAATAGTGTATGTACCAGATTGAATCAATTTTCTTACGCTCTATACATGCTTAAAAAAGTATCCAACCAGACCGCGCTTCTTACTGCTTACCATGCGTATGTGGGATCCACTCTGTCGTATGGGTTACTATATTGGGGAAACTCGACTGATAAAGAAATTGCGTTCAAAGACCAAAAAAAGTGTATTAGGTCTATATGTGGGTTACGCCAAACGGATTCATGTAAACCACATTTCGTAAATCTCAAGATTTTAACACTTCCTGCTCTATTTATCTACCTGGCCTCAATGTTAGTTAAATCAAACATTACAAGCTATGATACGTTAAAAAGCAGAAGACTTAAACATACCCTAAGAGATAAAACGTCCCACACTAGAGCGTACAGTAATAGTGTTTTCTGTATGAGCACAAAGATTTATAACAAGCTACCTATGGACATTAAGATTATAAATTCAATTATTATTTTTAAAGGAATGCTGAAAATTTTCTTAATTAAAAAGGCCTATTACTCAATAGCAGAATTTCTTGAGGAAAAATAATTCTGTTCAATAAAGTACCTCACTAAAGTGAATATAATTCAGTAAAATATTTTTAAAAGGATTATGATAATTAATATTAAATGATTACAATACTGTGACATATTTGAATTAATGAATAATGATAATTTTTAAATCAGGTAACTCATGACATGTGTATTTTCATTTAGGTATGACTTTAATAATTTATAATTAATATGATGTAAATGATAAAATTATATAATGTAATTAAAACGATGTCCTATATGAAATTTAATATTTATAACTTTTTTCTATTTAATTAATTAATGTAAATAATGCATGTTCAACTGTTACTGTTAAAATTATAAGCATATATGCATGATGAAATTGCAATGCCCTAACAGGGCCACTATGTTCTAAGAACTGATATCCTCGTTAAGAACTTTATTTATATACACATAGTAAGCAATAAAGAATTTGAATTTGAATTTGAATTTGAATACCCTATCCAACACAAAAAGAATTATCAAAATCGGACTACTCTGTATAAAGTTATGCGTGTTTATACATTACAATCAGTGAGTGAACAATCAATCATCCCCTGTTTTCCGACCCTTAGGGTTCGATTTTGTTTTCCAAATTTATATGGGACCACCTTGGAAGTATACCCTTTCCAATAGAAGAAGAATTGTCGCAATCAGACCACTATGTAAAAAGTTATGCGTGGTCATACATAAAAAAAAAAAAAAAAAATATACGCGTCGAATTGATAACCTCCTCCGTTTTTTTTCGTCGGTTGAAAATAAAAAACTTTGTTGCTTCGGTTCGACAACTCAAGCGACAGGAGTAATTACAAGGTGTCGATGTTGTCAACATGGTTCTAACTAAGTTGCCTACCGTGCTGCTATCAAAGTGGGCGGACTACAGTTACCCACTGATAAAGGAGCAAGAAAAGTGCAGGCTAGACATTTTAAGTGATTTTTTGAGCGAAGAAGCCGTTAAGATAGCTACCAGTAGTGCCGGGTTAATGAACATTCGATGGGACAGTAAACGTAAATATAATATTGATAACGATCAAACTGTGTTGTTGCAAACGGAAAAACGCGAACAAAGTGCTAATGAAAACAAATGTCGCTTCTGCCGTACATCAAAACACGAACTAGCCGACTGCAAAAAGTTTAAAAAAGCCTTACGTAAGGACCGGTGGTCGTATGTGAAACGTTCCGGGTTATGTTACAAGTGCCTGTTATCAAAACACGATAAGCAAACGTGTCCCGCTGCAGCGTGTGACGTCGACGGGTGCGCGGAACCCCACCACCGCTTGCTGCATTTTGTGCCGAGTTCGCGGCAAAATAATAATAACGTAACAGTGGCGGCGCAACCCGAACAACCCAGTGCAAAGACTGAAACCAGTGAAACCGTTACTCATGTTAATTCGAACAATAATAATTGGTCAGTGTTACTAAAAGTAGTGCCAATAAACATTCACGGACCCAACGGCGTGTTCAGCACGAGCGCGCTACTTGATGACGGCTCGACAGTGTCAATGATCAGCGCGTCACTAGCATCGCGCGCCGGAGTGAGCGGCCGTAAGCAGGCAATGCGAGTGCGTGGTGCATGGGATAACACTGAACTATTGTGCGACACAGAACAAATGGACTTGACTGTGTCTAATTCACTCGGTGAAAAATATACCTTCAGTGCGAGTAGTGTCAATGAACTTAATTTACCTAAACAAGACTTGGCGTCAGTGAGATGTGAGAACTATGATTACTTACGCAAGCTCAAGAATGTCCTAAGTACTGGGCAATTCAAACCGGAAGTGCTAATCGGGCAGGATAACTGTCATTTAATCTTACCATTGGAGACAGTGGTAGGCGGACGGAACGAGCCATGCGCCACTCGTACGGCCATGGGCTGGTGCCTCCACGGCGTAGTGCCACGAAGATATCTACCACCGCGCATGCACCATTCCACGTTCTTCATCACTGAGGACAATGATAACGAAAATACTTCTGTGAACCGCAACCTTCACGATCTTCATGAAGACGTTCGACGTTACTTTTCCGTCGAGTCTATGGGAGTTTCTTCTGCGAAACCACGGCAGAACTCTGAAGAACAGCGTGCCTGGAACCACCTGGAACAAACATCTACACTAATCAAAGGCAGGTGGCACGTGGGCTTACCATGGAAAGACAACAACTGTACGCTGCCTGACTCGCACCCTAACGCGATGTCACGTCTGAGAGGCGTCGAGAGGAAGATGAGGTCCTGCGCAGGCTATGCGTCGCGAAACGAGGAACGGATCGAACATCTCATCTCCAACGACTACGCTTCTGAAATTAGTAACGAATCGGGTGTGTCTGGAAAAATATGGTACTTACCTCACTTCGGGGTCGATAACCCCAACAAGAAAAAACTAAGATTGGTGTTCGACGCTGCCGCCAAAACAAATGGTGTTTGTTTGAACGATTACATCCTGAAAGGACCCGATTTACTTATTTCACTATACGGAACCATGCTAAGATTTCGTGAAAATAGAATCGCTGTAACCGGTGACATCAAGGATATGTTTCTTAGAATAAAAATTATACAAGATGACAGAGATGCATTACGGTTCCTGTGGAGAGAATCACCGGACAAACCTGTGAAAACATATGTTATGAGTTCGCTTATATTTGGTGCTAACTGCTCACCCTTCGTAGCACAATTTATCAAAAATAAGAACGCCGAACAGTTTACGTCATCCATGCCGAGCGCTGTACAAGCTAAACAAGGAGGCTTCGATATAAGAAATTGGACGTGCAATAGTCAAGCCGTGTTAAATACATTGCCACGAGAAAGCCTACGTTCGACGGACGTGACACTCAAGGTCGGACAAACAGAATACGACGGTGAACGTACACTGGGATTAATCTGGAATCCGAAAGACGACTCACTAAGATTTGACGTTTCATTCAAACGTATTCCGACCACCATTATCAGTGGGCAAAAATGGCCTACGAAACGAGAAATGTTAAGCGTTGTAATGTCAATATTTGACGTTTATGGCTTTCTGTCGCCGTTTACAATTAACGGAAAAATAATCCTGCAAGAGACATGGCAACTCAATATCAGCTGGGATGATCCAGTTAGCGACGAGATCTATGCAAAATGGCTAAAATGGATTTGTTTATTAAAATCACTGCGTGACGTAAGATTGCCGAGATATTATCCAGCAGCTACCATTAGAGTGAGCGAAACGGAAGATCAAACCCGCATGCGGCTAGCGTCACACCTTGAGTCTACGAGTGCTACGCGTACAGCTGAGCACAGCGCTACGAGCGTAGCAGATGCTACAAGCGCTACGCGGGAAAAGTCGCATTCGCCTAAAAACAGTGATAGTAGAGAGACCATTACGCCATGTGGTTATAGGCACCTGCAGATGCATATACACTGGACAGCAAATAAACCGAGCCACCCGCTACCTAGGCACTCTAATTCGATTTTCTCAAAAACTAAAAAACCTACAATTATCAAACTTGTACCTACAGAAAGTGCGTTTCATGGTGATTAAAATGAGAGGAAACTCATTGGGTTTAATCAATATTTCAGTGTTTATTAAGGATTTTACAAAGAAGAGTCGTTTTCCAGTCGTGACAATCGTTAGTAATGATAAAGTGAAAAAAAAATTAAAGCCAAAAACAAAGATAAAGTCAAAAAAAAAGTTTCTAATCAATATTCCGTATTCCCTCCCCTTGCTCGGATAACTGCCAGCATCCTTGTATTCATCGACCTTACGAACCTGACGATAAAATCTTGAGGAATTGTATTCCATTCCTCTTCAATTGCGATTCGCAGCTCTGGAAGCCTTGTTGGAGCAGGTACCCGGGCTCGAACCCGACGTTTCAGCTCATCCCATAAGTGTTCTATCGGATTCAAGTCCAGGCTTCGAGCTGGCCAGTCCATCGTAACAATGCTGACGTCGCGTAGATACTGGGTCACCACATGAGCAACATGAGGCCGTGCATTATCATGCATCAATTGCATATCCTGTCCGATATATCCTGCGTAAGGTACCACATGGTCTGCGAGGATTTCAGTAATGTAGCGATGAGAAGTCAGTCCACGTGTACGGCCCGTCGGTTCGATGAAAACTAACGCTGTATGTGCTGTTAACGAGATGCCGCCCCAGACCATTACAGATCCTCCTCCATAAGCAACAGTTTCCTTGAAGCAACACTGAGAATAACGTTCTCCAGGGCGACGATATACTCTCTGACGTCGATCACTTCCATGTAGACTCACCCTGGTCTCATCAGTGAAGAGTACATTACTCCACTGCTCTAATGTCCAATCCCTATGCTCTCGAGCAAATTCAAGTCGTGCTCGACGGTGTGCTACCGTTAATTCTGGGCCTGTTGCAGCTCTTTTTGGGGTCAGGTTCCGTTCAGCAAGTCTCCTTCTGACGGTATCTGAACTTATGACCACTTGGCGTTCGTCACGCAGACTTTGTTGGACTTGAACTGCGTTGAGGTGGTGATTTCGCAGAACAGTAAGGTGGATATAACGATCATCTGCTGCTGATGTAGCCCTAGGTCTGCCCGTACCTGGACGGCGATCGAATGCTCCAGTCTCTAGGTATCATCTGTAAACTCGTTGCACCGAAGATCTGCTGATTCGAAGCCTTCGAGCGACTTCACGTTGCGCAATGCCTGCTTGAAGTAATGCTACAGCTTGAGCTGCTTCCTGAGGTGTTGTATCCATTATTAATCGAAAAAAGTAGCAAAAACTCACGCGTCTGAGCAAACGATGGACAAAAACTAAAGAAATGATAAGAAATATCCGACTACCCTCATTGTAGAGAAAAAGAACGCTAGTTTCAAACTCTGGTGAAAACAGAGCAAATCGTTAGCATTGTGTTTGTTGTTTGATTACAATGTGAGTTGACGGTACTTTCGAATTAATTTGTAGTCATTTTAATCACCATGAAACGCACTTTTTGTAGGTATAACTTTTATAGTTGTAAGTTTTATACTTTTTGAGAAAATCGAATCAGAGTTCCTAGGTAGTGGGTGGCTCGGTTTATTTGCTGACTAGTGTATTTTGTGATGCGTCGACAAAAGCTTTCTGCGCCGTTGCGTATTGGCGATGGATTGACGACGAGTTGAACGTGCGTGTAGCATTCATTGCTAGTAAATGTCGAGTTGTGGGGAGCAAACCAATTACTGTTCCGAACTACAGGCTGCGGTGTTAACAGCTAGACTGGCGGACTCAATAAGTAAAGAGCATAAGATGAAGGCTGAGCGACGAGTATTCTGGAGCGACTCAACAACAATGCTTCATTGGATAAATAACGATGCCCGTAATTATAAAATATAATATATGTGGCTAATCGTTTAGGCGAAATTGACGACCTCACAGAAATAAGTGAGTGGCGATACGTACCCACTGAAATAAATGTCGCCGATATCGCCACAAGAGAAAGTTATGACTGTTCTGTTTTACAAAATGAGTCACCTGCATGGACCTGCATTTTTATACAGAAGGTGTGACCATTGGCCGAAAAACATACAACCTGGAAAAGAAGACTTGCTACTGGAATGTTTAACTGTCACGCTTCAAAATGAAACTGCAAACTTACCAGTGCCTGAGCCTACGCGCTTTTCATCATGGCTACGCTTACTGAGATCTACATCTAGAGTGCTTACCTTTGTTGATTTGGGATTAAAGGCTATAAATAAACTAGAGTGTCGAGACGACGTTATGGATAGAGCTGAGCGCCTGCTACTTACTTACTCACAAGCCCAGTCGTTCAGTGAAGAGATTGCCCTGCTGAAATGCTCAAAAGCCATACCTACCACTAGTAAATTACGTACCTTGTCACCGTACCTTGATCAGCATGGAGTCCTGCGGGCTGGAGGCAGAATTGATGCTGCTGCAGACGTGTTACCAGAAACCAAAAGACTTGCAATATTAGATGGACAAAATTACATAACTCGGTTAATAATCCGACATTACCATGTCAACGTCGCCCATGGAAATCAAGAGACCGTTGTCAATGAAGTAAAACAAAAATACTGGGTTATCAGACTGCGATCAACAGTTAAAAATGTTGCAACAAAATGTATGCTGTGCAGATTAAGGAAATGTAAACCAGAAATACCAAGAATTGGAGACTTACCTCAAGCCAGGGTGGCTCATCATCAACGTCCATTTACTTACTGCGGAGTAGACCTGTTTGGGCCAATGGAGGTCACTGTTGGTAGACGCCACGAATAAAGATATGGCGTGCTGTTCACCTGCCTTACCGTAAGAGCCATTCATATAGAAACCGTTGCTACGCTGACGACTGACTCCTTCATCATGGCCCTTCGACGCAAGGCCGCAAGACGCGGATGGCCCCGTCACATGTATTCTGATAACGGGACCAACCTTAGAGGAGCTCATGCTGAACTGAAGAAGTCAGTTACGGAACTGGATGAGGAGGTCCTGAAGAACGAGGCCGAGAATCACGGCACCAAATGGTCATTCATACCGCTGGCTAGCCCTCACTGGGGTGGGGCATGGGAACGGCTCATCCGTAGTGTGAAGACATCATTGAAAATAATTCTTAAAGAACGAGCTCCAAGGGAAGAAGCCTTTAACACTTTGATATGTGAAGTCGAAAACATAGTAAACAGTAGACCACTGACCCATGTTTCAGTGGAACCAGGCAGCATGGAAACACTGACTCCAAACCATTTTCTACTCGGGACATCGTTAAACTCACCGCAGCTTGGCAAATTTAATGATTCCTGCTTATGTCTAAGAAAGCAATGGCGAATATCCCAGCGATTAGCGGGTATGTTTTGGAACAGATGGGTAAGAGAGGTACTACCTGACCTTATACCTCGGAAAAAGTGGAACAAAGACCAAATACCGCTGCAAGTCGGAGATCTAGTATATGTAGTCGACCCCAACGGCCCTAGAAACACGTGGCCGAAGGGCCTGATTAGAGAGGTGTGCCCTGGGAGCGATGGACGCGTCAGAGTAGTGAAAATTGAAACGAAGTCTGGAATTTTGACGCGGTCCCCCCACGTGTCGCTCGGGTGCCTTTGACTGATGAGTGCTGCTAGCAGCACTGAGGTGGGGGATGTAAGCGACGCGACGTGCCTACGTGCAGTTTTCTTTACCTAATTTTAAAATGTATGTGTGTGCGTCAGGGAGGAGCGCGCGGACCAGGGCTTTGAATAACGTTAAAAATTTGGTATCGTTACTTTCATCGGACGACGATAACGGTATTTTTAGAGGTAACGTTATGCTAGGTAAGGATACTTCGCATACGTTTTACCGGTAAACTGTCTTAACGTTATCAAAGATTTTTACCGGTAAAAGTAATGTTACCATCGCCCAGGGTTTGATAACGTTACCAAATGCATACGAAAAGTACCGTTAAATAACGTTATTTTCTTTCATCTCTTTCGTCTACATTCATGCAGTACTGGTTTAGTTGATCACGTTGGTATTCAAATCAAAAACACTTGCGCTGCGCAACATTTTCGGAATTACGTACATTATTTTACTATATTAAAATGTCAAAAAGGATACGGAATTTTGCTCCAGAAACCAAAACGGACACGGAAGAATATTTTCGCCGTCATTGTAATGATAATAGTGGATATGATTCAGGATCCTGACGTAAATTAATCCTATACCTACCTATTTTTTTTTAACCTTCGATTGACATACGTCATATATTTTTCGCTCATATTCCATATGTTTAATATTTGTGGCTTAGAGGTCTAGTTAATGGGCGGCAATAAGGAGGTAATACTTTTCGAGCGTTTGTGGGTTTATGGCTTATGATACACATGAGCAATTGTTATTTAGTAGTAGTTAGTTAGTTTAGTAGGAAGTAGAAGAACAAATATTGTTCAGGGTGCTGATGTAAAGAGCACGTGGACGAAGGGATTAAAACTTTCAGTGACACAGTATGTATAATATAGTAGGTAAATAAATGAACCAAATCAGGTAGTAATGGGCCAGGGTTTAATGAATAAATAAAGAAGATTATAGGGAAATGTAGCATCAAATTGAAAAGTTATGAGACTTCGTATATCGATTTATTAAAAACAAGTCTTAGTATAACTTAAAATACATAATTTGTTATTGAAATGGTTTATGATTAATAGACAGATTTAATGCTTACATTTTTTTCTAATTTGGTCACATTTCAAACAATTTTAAAGCTGATTTACAAGACACATCATATTCAAGTACTTATACATACAGGTTGAATTTTTTATCACATCAAAATTTAAGTCATTGTGGAAGCACTGTTGTTAAATTACTTTGACAAAATAAAATATAAATTAAAAAATGACAAAGTAATTTTATTTTAATCAAATAGATCTTGATTAGAGCTGTGGTAGCCCAGTGGTAACGGTTTATGCTATGCTAGATCTTGATTCATCATCATCATCATCTCAGCCGCAAGACGTCTACTGCTGGACATAGGCCTTCCCCTATTTCGGGGACTTCGCCATAATCGCCACGCTTGGCAAGCGGGTTGGCGATCGCAGTATGGTGGTAAAATGCATAGAGAACGCTGCTACCCATTCTCCAGTAAATCCCTTAGTCGCCTTTTACGACACCCACGGGAAGAAATGGGGTGATGCTATTCTTTATGTCCGATCTTGATTACTTCGTATAAATTATATTACTTAAGAGCATCCTTTTCAAGGTACATTTTCATACAAACAACCGCTCTTACGTGATTATGATGTTATTACAAATTTTTACCCGACAACAGCAAAGGCAAAGGAAGGTTATGATTTTAACAGGCTATGTATGTGTGTAAGTTCATATGTTCCCTCATAGCCCCTAAGCTACTTATCATAACTCGACACATGAGGTAAACATAGAACTGTTTTAATGGTCCGCTGAACATAGGCTATGTGACGTGTCACAAAACTCAATATGGCGGTGCCCTCTACGCCGCCGCCCGATTGCGGACTCCCGGCCACCGTAGGCGCGGGCTTGCGGGTGGCAAGCAATGGGTAGCTCACCGCCCGGTAAGGACCAGGCCCGTGTCGACGGCGCATAGTGTTCCACTCGCGCTTCAAAGAGATGTCAGCATTGTCAGCAGCGTTGAAGGGGTCTGCTAGGACCGATGCCTGCCAGGGTCTCGAAATTGTTCAAACGAGATACCGTGACCCTGGCATATGGATAAATGAAGGAACACGGTTGGTTTTTAGTCAGTAAAAGTCTGACACACCTTCCCGCTCCGCCCAGAGCGGGAGAAGTCATTTGATGATTTCCCATCCCGAAAAAAAAAAGGATAAATACACCGTGTTTGGTATTATTTGAAAGGGATTCACTTGGACATTTCCAAAATATTGCTCAAATTTAAAGTAACACTCACTAACGGACAATAACACCACAATAGTTTAAATAATAGAAAGAAACAAAACTAAAACCCGACTACGACAAAAAAAAAACGACGCTGAAAAAGTATGTTTATTTCAGCATCCAGAAAATTTTGTTTCATACTTTTTCAGCGTCGTTTTTTTTTCTCTAGATGTTTTGGGTACACAGCTATCTTGTGGATATTATCTAGGCTTCTGTAGAAATTAAAACAAAAATTTGTTAAAAACTAATCTAGTAAATAGCTCTGAAAATCTGTTATTTTACGTGAACTTTGACCCTCCATAATGTACTCATATATGAAATATATTAAAAGTACATCGATAATAGTTCACCATTGTTTTACCAAAACTCAATTGACAAATTTTTAGTTAACAACCAACTTTTTGTATACTATTTGTTTCACAAACGATTCGTTCTGCAAATGTTTCATTTTACTAACTCTCGCTTTACAAAATTTTATTTATAAAGAGGAAGGCCTGTGTTACAATAGTGTCACAACTAACAAAACCTAATTACCTTTAGGTCTAATGAACTAACTTATACATATACATATGTACAAACGGGTAAGTATAAAAATAACTCATTGAGCATCAAAAAACTCATCCACATCGCTGTTAACGGGAACAGTGTACAAAACGTTAGCAGCATTGTCACGTTGAATAGAAATGCTGATTGATTCATTGTCCAAAGAAAAGCCCAGCCCTCTGGTCACGTGAAGAGTCGACCAGCTGTTTGCTGATATCCTGAAACACTCGATGAGCACTCGGACCCCATGGTCCTAATCTTTCAACCATAAACGGCTCAAAATATAACATCCGATAAGGTTGTTATATTTACGCCGTTTAAAGTTTTGAGTAATTTTATATTTTTTTCTTTTTAATTGACCGTGTTTTGCATAATTTTAATAAACAACCTCCTTAAACCTATTATTGCACTGATAATTTTATTGAACTACTCCCTCCTCTCATTGTCTTTCTATTGTGTCTCTAAGTACGGTATTCGAAAGGTTGTGACGTGGGGGAGTATTTAAAATAAAAATGAAAATCTCACCAACGCTTACAACAGTAAAATTTATTTCTGGTCGTGGAATTACAAGGCCGTCACTTGTTAATTTATTGCTCCGTGGAAGTAGGCGCACTAAGTACTGCCCTGGCTTAACGCGTAGCTGGAGCGACGCGACGCCGAGGAGTCGACCCCGAGGTGGAAGAGGCCGCAGAGACGAGATGGTAAGGCGCGCAGGTGGGTGCCACCAGGTGACGTGTGCGCAGGTCTCGAACGTTCGGTAAGGGTGAGTCAGCTGAACTCAACGAACGTCGATGAGGGTAATTAAAACCCAATCTTGTTCCCTGGAATTAACGTCCAGCGGTAAATAAATGTCCACTGCAACCCCTCTCTGATAGGACACGGTGGAGCATACGGTGGAGGTGTGCCCTGCCTGGGCGGAGCACCGCTGTGTCCTCGTGGAGGCGATCGGCGGCGGCGACCTCTCGCGTCCGGCACTGGTGCGAGCCATGGTACGGAGCGAGAGGGAATGGGAAGCCGTCACCTCCTTCTGCGAAGCAGTAATGCTCGCGAAGGAGGAGGCGGGGCGCGTGAGGGAGTGGCAGTCTCTGCGCCCTCACGTCCCTAGCCGCCGCAGGAGGAGACGCCCCGGGCGTCGGGAGTCAATAGCGGACTCCCGGCCACCGTAGGCGCGAGCTTGCGGGTGGCGAGCAATGGGTAGCTCGCCGCCCGGTAAGGACCAAGCTCGGGTCGACGGCGCGCAGTGTTCCACGCGCGCCTCAAAGAGATGTCAGCAGCAGTGTAGGGGTCTACTAGAACCGATGCCTGCCGGGGTCGCGTGATTGTTCGAAAGAGATACCGTGACCCTGGCACATGGGCAACTGATGGAACACGGGTGGGTTTTAGTCAGTAAAAGTCTGACACGCCCTCCCGCTCCGCCCAGAGCGGGAGAAGTCATTTGATGATTTCCCATCCTGAAAAAAAAAAAAAAAAAAAAAAAAAAACCCCTCTCTGATGATGACCTCGCAGCGTACGCGAAAGCCTAGGACGTAAGGTGCTAAGGCGTTTGTGAGTATTGGTCCTCATCAGAGCGGAGTTTACATGGTACGTACACGTAGTTAAATTAGCGAGAAGCATTATCACAAAAACATCGATTGGCCCTGCGAGCGTGTGACACACTCGAGGCTTAAAAAGAATGAAACCAACAGACAATAGAAAATGTGAACACAAAATAAATTATGTCTGTAGGTACCTACTCAGTAAAGAAAATAGAACATGAGCTGGCAGTTATAATAATTGTTTGGTTTGGTTTGGCAAACTTACCCTTCACGGAGATAAACACTTCACTTGTGAAATATATTTGATTAATACAACTTAAGTCACTACAAACTTAATAAAATAAAAGTCTGGACACGGGTAATGTCGCAAGAATCTAATACAGCGAGAACTATTTTGCGAACGTGTAACCAGAAAGTTTTAGTACTAAAAAGTGGGCTAACGCGACCTGTACGAGCATATATATACTCGTACGCGCTTTACTTCGGTTAATGTCGAGAACATTCGTCCGACTACGACACCAATAGGAAGTGACTGATTCAGAACTACCCGCCTAGCATGACTTTTCGCCACTACACGATTAAAGACTATTTACTAATACCCACAATGACATTCTTTTTATGACGTCACGCAGAACATCACGACGTACTGTTCCAACACCAAAAAGAATGTGTAGGCATTCCTTGCATTCCATTGACGATATTACGATAATGTTTTTATAAGTTAAGAATTGACGTTGATTATGAATTAATTGAATATGTGGATATTCACACAACGTTACAATACCCCCTCGCGCAGTCAAGGATTTTGTCCTCTATCAACGACAAAATCCGCATGAAGAATTAGAGCTAAACTATTGTTTTACCTATCAAAATCATCTTTCATTCGTCTTGCAATCATAGCTAGCGGCAGCTATTGTATTTAGAGATACGGAGAGTTAGCTGTCGCACAATAATATAAAATTTAGGTATCCTGTTTTCGTTAACCTTATACCTTACAAATAGTTTTCTTCAAAGAGAAGGTGTACTTAGCGAGAGAATAATGTTATTATATGTATTGAGTTCAATAAAATATTATTATTAAATTACATTTTTTTTTTAAACCGTCTACCAACCAATAGTAACCCACCTACCAATTTTATAATTTTAATGTAATTTGAATCTAACTTTCGGTGATAAAAATATGTCTTTGGTTTAAGGCTTATTTATGGAGTCACCAACCGCTCTATAGACACAGTTGTGTTTTATGATTTATGGTTTATTTATGGAGTAATCGACCGCTCCTGCAAGGGCTTATTTAAAGAGTTGCTACCGCTCTATAGACACAGTTGTGTTTTATGATTTATGGTTTATTTATGGAGTAATCGACCGCTCCTGCAAGGGCTTATTTAAAGAGTTGCTACCGCTCTATAGACACAGTTGTGTTTTATGATTTATGGTTTATTTATGGAGTAATCGACCGCTCCTGCAAGGGCTTATTTAAAGAGTTGCTACCGCTCTATAGAAAAAAAACAACCATGTATTACAAAAGACTAAATTGACCGATGGGGTAGACCAATGGTAACAAAAAAAAAGGTGGTAGGTTAGATAGGTATGATAAAATGATAACTTTAAATTAAGGTAAGATTTAACGTTATAATGGGTCGGTTGCTGGGTCGAAGGGACTAACTAACATGTCTTCCGATGGAAATAAAGGTCCACATTTAGCTATCCGTTTACGTAAGTCCTGTACCATGGCAGAAGGTGATTCGCCTCTAATCGCCACTTCGTATTCGAGTTCAGACTTTTGAAGCGACATAAACTTTACTGGATAAGCCATGATTTAAAAAAAAAAATATCAAAAGAGAAAAATAAAATACAAGTGTAGGGTAAGTGCCAAAACCAAAAAAAAACGGTTAAATGTACTAAGACTCCGTCTGTTACAATTTGATTAAAATTACTACTAACGTTTTGGTTGAGAACAATCTAGAAAACAAGCACAAAAAACTATTGCACCGAAATAAAATAAAATAAACACAAAAGGAATTATTGCAACCAATGTGTACGCTTAACAAAAGTTAAGTTGCTTAAAAAAAATTACAATTGAAAAAAGAATTGAAAAAATGAATTGAAATTGACACAACGATTTAGTCTGCAATAATGTATACGCTTTACAAAAGAAAAGTTGTTTTAAAAAAGTTACAATTGAAAAATGAATTGCAAAATGAATTGAAAAAAAAAAATTGGTATTGACAGAATAATATAGTCTGCAATAACCATTAAAAAAAAAACAATTACCTATATAAAAGAAAAGAAAGTAAAAATTCTTTTATAGGCAGACGAACCCAGGTGATAAGGTTGTATATATGTGCCTGTAATGAGATCCCGGCACCCACACCCTACAACCGAAATATAAATACGATTTGCGGTTGCAATAAGTGTGGTGGTAGTACTTCCCCGGACGGGCCTTCACAAGGGCCCTACTACTACGTAATTTTAAAAATAATACGAATAATAATAATGATTAAATGAGAAAATAAATTTAATGCAGAGGAAAAAAAAATCGTTACTTTCTTTTTGAACAAAAGAAAAAAAAAATAATTATGTAGGGTAGGGTACACCTTGGTTGCGTTCAACCGAAAACGTTTACACAACTCAAAAAAGAAAAAAAAAAACACAAACACACAAAACACCAAAATAACACACTTACTACCACCACAGAACAAAAAAAAACAAGTGACCTTTAAAAAAAAAACCACGTTTTGGGCGCCAATGTAACGTGGGGGAGTATTTAAAATAAAAATGAAAATCTCACCAACGCTTACAACAGTAAAATTTATTTCTGGTCGTGGAATTACAAGGCCGTCACTTGTTAATTTATTGCTCCGTGGAAGTAGGCGCACTAAGTACTGCCCTGGCTTAACGCGTAGCTGGAGCGACGCGACGCCGAGGAGTCGACCCCGAGGTGGAAGAGGCCGCAGAGACGAGATGGTAAGGCGCGCAGGTGGGTGCCGCCAGGTGACGTGTGCGCAGGTCTCGAACGTTCGGTAAGGGTGAGTCAGCTGAACTCAACGAACGTCGATGAGGGTAATTAAAACCCAATCTTGTTCCCTGGAATTAACGTCCAGCGGTAAATAAATGTCCACTGCAACCCCTCTCTGATGATGACCTCGCAGCGTACGCGAAAGCCTAGGACGTAAGGTGCTAAGGCGTTTGTGAGTATTGGTCCTCATCAGAGCGGAGTTTACATGGTACGTACACGTAGTTAAATTAGCGAGAAGCATTATCACAAAAACATCGATTGGCCCTGCGAGCGTGTGACACACTCAAGGCTTAAAAAGAATGAAACCAACAGACAATAGAAAATGTGAACACAAAATAAATTATGTCTGTAGGTACCTACTCAGTAAAGAAAATAGAACATGAGCTGGCAGTTATAATAATTGTTTGGTTTGGTTTGGCAAACTTACCCTTCACGGGGATAAACACTTCACTTGTGAAATATATTTGATTAATACAACTTAAGTCACTACAAACTTAATAAAATAAAAGTCTGGACACGGGTAATGTCGCAAGAATCTAATACAGCGAGAACTATTTTGCGAACGTGTAGCCAGAAAGTTTTAGTAATAAAAAGTGGGCTAACGCGACCTGTACGAGCATATATATACTCGTACGCGCTTTACTTCGGTTAATGTCGAGAACATTCGTCCGACTACGACACCAATAGGAAGTGACTGATTCAGAACTACCCGCCTAGCATGACTTTTCGCCACTACACGATTAAAGACTATTTACTAATACCCACAATGACATTCTTTTTATGACGTCACGCAGAACATCACGACGTACTGTTCCAACACCAAAAAGAATGTGTAGGCATTCCTTGCATTCCATTGACGATATTACGATAATGTTTTTATAAGTTAAGAATTGACGTTGATTATGAATTAATTGAATATGTGGATATTCACACAACGTTACAAGGTTAAACCAATTTTTTGTTGTATGATGATTAGCGAACCATGTTTTTGCCAATTGGTTGTGAAATACAATTTGATCAAAATTGAAAAATTAAATCCTCCAGAGAGATAGCGGGCAGCAGCGTCATCGCTGCAAAAAGATTGGCTCTACGGTCACCAACCCGCATGCCCAGTGTGGTGACTACGTGCATAAATGCTCCCAAATGAAGAAGTTGCGAAAACAACGGCCCCCAGTTCCCGGTGGTCCCGCTATTTCTGGTCAAGATAGCGGTTACGGTAACGGCGGGACGGCATGTGCAAAGAATCTCCGGGTTACGGCAGGCTACCAACCATGACTACAATTGGCTACGTTAAATGAGACTGGACCTTGCCGAACTGAGGTAGAGTTAGGGCGCATTAACTGGCTATATGCCAGTTAAGCTAAGCTAGGGTTATCCGAAGTCCGAAGACAGGGGGAGGATACGAAACCTCTGAAGTCAGGCCACCTACTTTACTTCCACGAAGGTGATCAGTTCTCCCAAGGTGGTGTCGGCTTCCTGATCAACAAGGAACTCACTAGCAGCGTTGTAGAAATCAGTGGTGTGTCGACACGGGTAGCGTACCTTGTACAAAAACTCACGGACAGGTACTACCTGAAAGTGATATAGGTATATACGTCGACTTCGACATGCACTGACGACATGTCGAAGTCGACTGGACAGGGTATCAATGTGAATGACGAGTACATCTCACACCTTCGCTTTGCCGATGACACCGTCGTAATGGCAGAGACGCTGGAACAGTTGGACCAGATGCTGCACAGCCTGTATGGGGCCTCCCGGCGGGTAGGCCTCGGCATGAATTTGGACAAGACGAAAGTCATGTTCAACTCGCACGTCTTGCCGACTCCAATCCACATCGAGCTTTCGCTTCTCGAAGTTTTGAAGGAGTATGTCTACTTAGGGCAAGTCATCCAGCTCGTTAGACACAACTTTGAGAAGGAAGCCGACAGGAGGATCCAGTTGGGTTGGGCAGTGTTTGAGAAACTTCGTCAAGTCTTCTCGTCGCCTATCCCATAATGTCTGAAGACTAAGGTCTTCAACCAGTGCGTCCTGCCCGAATGACATACGGTGCCGAAACATGGGCACTGACAGTTGGGCAAGTCCACAATTTCAAGATCGCTCAGCGCGCTATGGAGCGGGCTATGCTCGGAGTTTCTTTGAAGGATAAAATCTGAAATGAAATTATCCGGAAAAGAACTGGAGTTACCGACGTAGTTCGTAGAGTAAGGAAAATGAAATGGCAGTGGGCTACCCATGTCTGTCGAAGGACCTATGGGCGATGGAGCAAACGAGTCCTGGAGTGGAGCCCGCGTGTCAGCAATCGTAGCGTGGAAGCACCCCACCTAGCTGGGGGGCACCCCAGCTAGGTAGACCGCAAACTGGATGCGGATGGCGGAGGACAGGGTGTTGTGGCGCAATATGGGAGAGGCCTATATTCAGCAGTGGACTGCGATAGGCTGAGTTGATTGAGGTAGGTACTTACATAACGCCAGAAATTTAATTGTTTTTTGTTTCTAAAAAAAAAAACTTGAGAGGTGTCAAGGGACACCCGGATGGAACGAAGTTCCTTCCGATTAATTAGTGAAGGAATTGTATTTTTTTTTAAATGTATGATTAAGTATATATTTTTTTATTATTAACAAATATAATGTAATATAAACTTAATCAGTAGGCTCAATTTTAGTAATAATTGGCTTGTGGTAACTGAAGTAGGAAACATATGTTTGGAATTCTATTTTATTTAAATGTCTTGAAAAAACTGCATCGATGGTAGAAATGTTTTTTATTATTTATTATGTACAAAAACCTGTATACACTCAACAAAAATAATCATCGCGACACCACACTGTTCAATGCGAAATAGAAAGACGAAACCAAAATAACTGGCTTGCTTTCTATGCACAGAACAAAGAATATTTCTATGAGAGAGAGAGAGAGACAGACAGAGAAACAAGGGCGGATCCAGCTTTGGTGCCAGGGGGGGGTCACATAGTCGTGGTCAAGTCACAAGAAGTTATAATTTGATTTTTATAATCTAGACAAATAAATAAAATTGGAGTGTCTGTTTTTAATATTAAAATAACCGCTTTTTACTAAGTGTATAGTATATGGATGTATACACGGTACATATACCAAAACAACATTTTTTAAATTTTTGTCTGTCTATCTGTTTGTTCCGGCTAATCTCTGAAATGGCTGGACTGATTTTGAAGGGACTTTCACTGGCAAATCGCTGAAGTAACAAGGAATAACTTAGGCCACTTTAACTTTAGAAAAAAAATTGGATCTCACGAAAAAAAATAAAACGAATGAAAAACTTTTTTGTTAAATACCACGTGGACGAAGTCGCGGGTAACAGCTATATGAATTACTAGCTTTTCCCGCGGCTTCGCCCGCGAGGATGTCGGAAATTAACGCAGGCATTATTCTAAAATAAAAGATTTTTTCTAAAATAATATTAGCCTAAGTTACTCCTTGTTACATCAGCTATCTGCCAGTGAAAGTCCCGTCAAAATCGGTCCAGCCATTTCAGAGATTAGCCGAACAAACAGACAGACAGACAGACAAAAATTGTAAAAAATGTTGTTTTGGTATATGTACCGTGTATACATCCATATACAATTATACATATATACTGTATGTATATATAGTCCTACTTACTACTAATATTATAAATGTGAAAATATGTATGACTAGCTTTTGCCCGTGACTTCGTCCGCGTGGAGTTCGGTTATATCGAAGCGTAACGTAGCGTAGGCGAGCGCTAAGAAAGGAAGTATAATTGCACGGACAAAGTTGCGGCCAAAAGCTAGTAAACTACAAAACTTCTTTATACACTACATTTTTTGCTAATCAAAAAAATTTTTGTAAATCAAAACTAAATTTGCATTTTTACTGTGTGCCAAAATTATCAGACTACAGACGAGCTTACGCGGGAGCAAGCCACATAGAATTGCCCGCGTGACTAACAGTTTTCTCTCAAGTCTATACTCGCAAATTTTAATATCTGCCCTTGTGATTTGTTTATGGTCATTGCAAAGCAGACTTTAAGGGGAAACTGTATTCGTTTGAATACAAAGGGAAGATCATTCGGGATCAACGGAGTTCCTGGTAGAAATAAAGTTTTCCCTTGCGCATATCCAGTTATAACTATTTTGTTTTAACTTTTTGTGCAATTTATGTGAAATAGTTGTTGTTTTCGTAATCAGCAACCCGATAAACCATAAAAACGATACCCATATTGATTTTCAGAATTTTTCACCCCTTAGGCTTACCTTTCAGGGGTTGAAGTCTGAAAGAGCCTGAAACATTTGTTTAGTCATTTATTGATAGGAGTACTCCTGTGAAGTTTCGAATAAAATAGTTTAACTAATCTTGTTTCCCCATACAAACTTTCAAGCCCTTTTTCACCCCCTAAGGGTTGAATTTTCAAAAACCTAAGGATACGTAATTGTTTATTTCTAATTGTTAATCTAAAAACAAAGTTTCAGGCTTCTAGCTCTTAAATGACAGACTTCCATACAAAATTTTAACCCCATTTTCACCCACTTAGGGGGCGAATTTTCAAAAATCCTTTCTTAGCGGATGCTTACGTAATTACACCTAGCTGTATGCCAAATTTCAGCGAAATCCGTTCAGTAGTTTCGGCTGTGCGTTGATAGATGACTCAGTCAGGCTTGCCTTTTATATATTTAGAATAGATTGGGTGTTTGTTTCTCAATCACGCAAAAGTGGTTGAATGGATCTGGATCGAAAATGGCACACAGAGTATATATTACTTATATTATATAAAGGTAATATATACTCTGTGTGCCATTTATTGCCCTGGATTAACACATTCTTACCGCGGTAGTACGTTCTCTTGCGTTAATTTCCAACATCCACGCGGGCGAAGCCGCGGGCAAAAGCTAGTCATACATAAAAGTAAAAAGTAGGTATTTTATTAATGTATGTATAGTCTGCCAAAACGGGTAGAAACGGCAACTAAAATTTCATTACTTTGGAAACCCTTTCTCTACTACTAATCTATGGTAAAGTACAGGTTTCTTGTCTATGATACAGGTACCGAAGACGTCAGTCAGAAGTAATCATTTCCGTCTAAGGGTTGGTTCACATCTGGCGGAAGATGCGTCGAGCGTATCATCGGTCACGTCTATTCGGTCGAATAGTATATTTTCATATCTGACGGAAGATGCGTCGGACGTAATTTAGCATTTCCGTGATAAATCGTTCTGTATCAAACATTTTCAATGCAAGAAAACTTCGAACGGTCAGTACACAAACGATCTCCGCTGATGTTACGCCTAGTCTGAATGCATCAGTCAATATACGCGTGGCGCGACGCGCGACGGTGCCATTCTTTACGTCGGCCGACAATGCGTTGACGGAAACGGAACAGACGCTGTACGCTCGACGCACTAACGCATCATCGGTTAAGTGTGAAAGGTTGAATGTTTTCTCATACAATTGTCTATTCTGGCGTTACGCGACCGATGATATGCGACGCATCTTCCGTCAGATGTAAACCGACCCTTAAGCTAAGCGTCCACAGGCCGGATCGGACGCATCGGACGCATCGCATCAACCGCATTATTTTTTCATACTGCGTCCACTGTATCGGCAGCGATCGGATTGCCGATGCAAGTACCAGCAATCAGATTGCCGATGCCAGTTTAATTCGGATTTTCTTAGTGATCGTACGTGTGTTTGTGAGAATGGAGGAAAGCGAAGAAGAATAATTTGTCGTTATTGCTTGTTTGTTAGCAAAAGAGGAAGAAAATGCAAGAACATTTAAAAAAAGAAAACATAATATCTGAATACACGACATATTCAAGAAGAGATCGGAGCAAGGAGTATACCACGCACTATTTCCTGATCTGTTAAATGATGACATCAAGTTTTTCCAATATTTTCGTATGTCTCAAGCTAAATTTAATTTAAAGCGTCCACTGATTGGCATTCCGTATGACGTCTTCGGCACGCATCGCAAAAGTTGCCTCTCAGCATTGGTGTCGGCATTGCCGATCCGTACAATGCGGATCAGTGGACGCACTGGTGTGACTTTCTATACAAAGAATACTGCGATCCGTTAAATGCGATGCGTCCGATTCGTACGTTACCGACCTGTAGACGCTTAGCTTAAAGCTAGCGGTTCAGTAGTTTTAGCAGGAAAGCGTGACAGACAGACAGACAGACAGAGTTACTTTTGCATTTATAATATTAGTGTGGATATAGTGTGGATGGATTGATTAAATATTGAAGGTATTTACATAAAATCTATATTGTGACAAAAAAATATATATCCTTACTTAAAACCATTACCTATGTTTAACAATTTTATACAGTAGTCCACGGTGGACCCAGCCCAGGGGGGGGTCATGACCCCCATGACCCACCCCCTGGATCCGCCCTTGCAGAGAAACACGCGCACGCCGCATGGCTTACAATTATAGCAAAAAGTGTCGTTACAACTTTTGGTCTTAATTTTTTCCGTCTAGCCCCCTTTCGCAACGCGCGATAAGGAACTTCGTTCCAAAAACCATAAAAATCATCTGAGACCTAAGTAAATATTTCATTTCAATAAGTATAATAAACTAATAATTCCTACTAAAACTGTAATAGGTACCTAGCCTCAATATTTCTCCACATTCGTTTACTAAACACCTAGAAGTCTTCATATTTCCGTCTATTTTAAAGTAACGATATGTATTTTGCTTCTTGTGCCCCATTTTTAACCGACTTCAAAAAAGGAGGAGATTATGAATTCGACTGTTTTTTGTATTTATTTTTTATTTTTATGTTTGTTACCTCATTACTTTTGACTGGGTGAACCGATTTTGATGACACTTTTTAGTTGAAAGTTGGTGCTTTCTGTGTGGTCCCATTTTAATTTGGTTTTATTCGGACAACGGGATCCATGTGAAAACCATATAAGTCTTAAATTTGCATTAAGAATTTAGCGACAAATGAACGAATAACGAATATTGCGATTAGATTAGAGCGGGGTATCTAGTATAACCAAAAAGTTAAGAATAAGAACTTCGTTCCAAAAACTTTTTTACAAAAAACAACAACCGACTTCCTAAAAAAAAAAACACTACAAAGTGAAAAATAATTTTAATTTCGGAAGGCGGTGGCAAAAAAAAACCTTAAATACAGATCCTAAGACACGTAAAAAGTTTTTATTTTTAACTTTTTAGTTATGGTAGATACCCTGCACTAATGTAATCGCAATATTCATTAATTTATCGTGCAAATACTTAATGCAAATTTAAGACTTATATGGTTTTCACATGGTTTCCATTGTCCGAATAGAACCAAATTAAAATGGGACCATACGGAAAGCACCAGCTTTCAAATAAAAAAATAATCATCAAAATCGGTTCACCCAGTCAAAAGTTATGAGGTAACAAATATAAAAATATATTTTTTTTTATTTCCTCCTTTTTTTGAAGTCGGTTAAAAACCTTAAATACAGATCCTAAGACACCGACTTCCGAAATTAAAGTTATTTTTCACTTTGTAGTGTTTTTTTTTATCATTTTAAAGATAATAATATTCGTTTTATTTTTATTAAGGAATCAAAATTACTGAGACTAATTCCGTTACCTACCGCATACCTCGTTTGTGAAACCGTATTGCGTATTTACATTTTAGTTGCAACTAGGTTGCATTGTTTGATTGGCAATGTTGCCGTTCCGTAGAGCGTCGCCGCCGCCGCCCGTGTCGCGCCGCCGCCGCTTAGGTTGCGCGGGCTGACAACAACGCATTAAGTAACGATAAAAGTATCGATACTTGGAACGTTAATCGGTAACGTTATTTTATAGTATCGATACCAAAGTATCGTTACCCGTGTTACCGTTAAAATGTTAACTTTATGAAAATAACGTTACTTAACGATATTTATTGTGTGAATTTGGTATCGTTACCAAGCCCTGGCGCGGACGCAGGAATGCTAGGGCGAACGCGGGGCGCGGGTAGCGCGGGGCGTACGATCGGGGGTTGGGCAGTTCGAAATCGAGACCCACGCATGCCGCACGCTTCTTTCTGCCGTCAATTTTTTACGTGTTGTCGTACCTACCAAATATACGGCATTATAATTAGTTCTGCATTTGATTCAAATATCATAACACGACGTGTAAGATATTAACGCTCGAGTTGGCAATTACGTAGGTACGCAACGTGTGCAACACAGTCACACAAATGTGTGTTTCCGATGCACACATTTATGTGAATATAAAACCAAGTCCAGATGCCGACGCACTCGTAGTAGCGTACGTGCCAGTTTGTCTCTACCTTAAAAGTGTCACGAAGACTTCACGAGCTCCGACCACGCGCTCGCACTCAGAGCAAGCAGCGAGTTCGTATGCGACGAATGTGGGAGACGGCGAAATGGCGAGGTCGCGTGTTAAATAAACCATGTGCAATGAAACTCGTCCGTATGTGCGGCAACAATGCGCTGTAATCCACATTATCATTGAACGCTCGGTCGGCAGTGGCGTGCCTACGGTTTCAAAATAAGGCAAGCCCAATAAAATTTTAACCGATTTCATAAAAAGAAAGTTCTGTTTTCGACAGAGTATGTAAGTACCTATGTATGTATCATCGCAATTTTCTCATAAACTACTGGTTAGGTACAATAAATTAAAAATGAATTCATCCATCTTCTTCTTTCCTCTTCTTTCTTCAATTTCACTCTTGCTTGTCGTGCGGTGAATGAGGTAACCAAAGCTCACTGAAGGCATGCTAGTGCTACCTCCTTCTGCGAAGCAGTAATGCTCACGAGGCGGGGCGCGTGAGGGAGTGGCAGTCTCTGCGCCCTCACGTCCCTAGCCGCCGCAGGAGGAGACGCCCCGGGCGTCGGGAGTCCATAGCGGACTCCCGGCCACCGTAGGCGCGAGCTTGCGGGTGGCGAGCAATGGGTAGCTCGCCGCCCGGTAAGGACCAAGCTCGGGTCGACGGCGCGTAGTGTTCCACGCGTGCCTCAAAGAGATGTCAGCAGCGCTGAAGGGGTCTTCTAGGACCGATGCCTGCCGGGGTCGCGTGATTGTTCGAAAGAGATACCGTGACCCTGGCACATGGGCAACTGAAGGAACACGGGTGGGTTTTAGTCAGTAAAAGTCTGACACGCCCTCCGGCTCCGCCCAGAGCGGGAGAAGTCATTTGATGATGTCCCATCCTAAAAAAAAAAAAAAAAGCCATGCTAGTGCTAGATTGAATATAATAAACATCAGCAATTGCATACCTCCGGTGGCTTTGGAAAAAGCCGTTTGGTTTGCTTCATTGCTTGAGGGAACAAAGTTATGGTAAGTAGTTGCTTGCTTCGTAACAGGACTAACAGGTTCAAGACAAAAAAAAAAAAAAAAACAGAAAGTTACAAAACGAAAATTAAAAAATAGCTAGATAGAATGTAATAAGGAATTTAAATACATTATTTATATTCTAATTGGAATCGTCTATCTTTCTTAAGAAATGATTTAATTACATCAGAGTAAAATTTTTGTAATCGTTTTAATTCTACCAACAACTGTTTTTCAATAGCTATCATTGATAATTCGGAAAGACGCTCTTGACCTTGTGTATTTCTCAGATAGTATGGATACTTTTAAGAGATGTAAAAGCACGTTCCGCGGAAGAACTTGTAGCCGGAATAGTAACAACAAGATGCGCAAACTTTAACAGGGCCTCAAGTCTGCTATTTTTCATGAATTCGTCATTCCAACACCATCCCATTGTCATTTTGCTAAAAGTTCGTAATCTGCTAAATCATAATGGTGGATCATTGATCGGTCAGTGGTCTCGTAATAGAATCGTGGTACAATGACATTGTCGTATTGCCATTATTATAAAACTCGTTAGTAGAAATGATTTTCTAAAAACTACTACTAAATTTGAACATTTTAATTATGCCAGATTTCATTTATATATATATTTACATATTATTTATTAGTGTTTTAAACAATCTGAAGTAGTAAGAAGTTCGTAAATAGCAAAAACATTGCATTTACATGTGTAACGCGGATAAATGTGAAAATAGACAACTCAGTAATATTTAATCTGTTTAGCTGTCAAAGTCAAATGTGGCATTACTGCTTACTGACGTTAATCTGTTTTTATTTCCAGCGGCCGGTGTTTTGTGTGTTAATTATTTATTCAGTTTTCTCACCTTAATTTCTGCCGATACGCTAACGTTTCGACGCGGTCTGGCCATAAGGGGAATGAGTTCTTCAATTAACCCCCTTACTGAGTCCTTTCCAAGGCGAAACGTTTTTATAAATTCCGCTTCGGAAATATCAATAAAGGGGTTTGTATTCATTCTCGTCAAGCGACGGGCTCGACGACGTCTTTTGCATTCTGCCCATCTTCTTTCTTTAGCATCCACGGCGTTTGGCTAGCTCGAGAATATTTGCTCGTAGTGAATACATTTCTCCGTTCAATATTCCACAAACACGATAGCTAGCAAAATTTTTTTTACCACCGAGCTATTACAATACAAGCAATGACTGCACAATGACGGTCCAATGATAGGTCACTGATCAAAGGAACTGTCAAAATTTGAGCAGATTACCGCATAAGTCAGTCATTCATTTGTCATTATGTACGAGATTACCATTCTAAGCCATTTCTTTCAATGTAGTGTCAGTGGTTGACCATTGGAAAGTCATAATGACGCCATTATATTAGTAGATTACTAAACTAGTCAAAATCAACAATTATGAAATCAATGATAGACCATTCTGACACTATTGTAATAGCAGACTTGAGGCCCAGCTCGGGAAAGGCATCTTCGAGGTTATTCTCATGAATGAAATCAATTAATTCGAAAAAATTACGATCTTTCAGATCAGGACTAGAATACAAGCAAAACAATTGGCTTTCTAATGTTTGTTTGTCGATTTTAATGAAGAAATTAACTGGTTTTTCTGAGCAAAGTTTCAAGATTTTACCTTATCTTCGCCAATCAAAACTTGAACGCATTTTAAATCCTCACAAGGTACAATTACCTCCATTGTTGTAGGTAAGTCACCAAAACAATTGTATCACTGACAAAATCTAAGAAAACACACAAAAAACTTTAATAACAAAACTTTTCCCACTCAAGCAAATCAAACTGAAGTGAGTTGCACTCGGGTGTCGGGAACTATTTGCGCAGAGTTGCAGTGTTGTCATTTAGGCAAAAAAAGTCGCCAGGTATATGAAAAATCTAGCTAGATGTCGCAAATTTTTTATTTTTAAGATATTGCTTGAATATTTAATTTCGTTATTTTAAAAAGTCGCTAGTTTTTATTGTTGCTAAATCTTTAAAAAAGTCTCCAAACTCGTTAAAAATCTCTAAGATCTCACAACGTCGCTAAAACGGCAACACTGCAGAGTCGGCAATGTGACAAGGTCACGCATCATACGCGTGCAACTACATACGCATGCACGGCTTAAATCTTCATACTGATCGATTTGTAGACGCACAAGGTTCTAACCAAGGAACTTATACCCGACCCCTGGAATGTGCATTGTCGATTTGACACCATTATAAAATAAACCTTATGTATATGTCACTAAGTTTTATTACAGACAATCACTTGGTCAAAGAGAAATTCGGTCCGAGAGAGATAGCGTTTCGAGAGCCCTGTGTCCCTTTCTTGAAGTAGGGTGCCCATAATGAACGAAATTATAAGATTATTTACGGGTAAAGTCCATTGACGCATTTGCCCAATAAAAAGAATCCCAACCATTTTTCTTAAAAACGACGTCTGTTAGATTTTTACGACAATTAATACTAAACAAAATGGTTATTTGCCCAGCGCGCCAGATATTCCAGGTTATACAATAATACTCGATAGCAAAGTTTATGCGTTGCGTTGCGTTTATGTTTATTGCGTTTTACTTTAATCCATCTTTAAAGCGTAACTATTTTGCTTTCGACCGAGCAAGCCGTTATACCGGACTTTCCAAAAGAACATTGGCTGCAATTCAAAATGAGTCTAAGAAAGGGCCTCTTTGTTCTCCTTCTAAAAAGAAAAGGCCATGTATTAAAAAGAAAAATTTAAATGTCGATGATTTTGATCGAAATGTTATACACAGAACCATTAAAGAATTTTATATAACTAAAAAAATTGTTCCGACCTGCATTAAACTCCTCGCAGCTATTCGTGAAAAAATCGAGTTTCCATGGGGAGTGACCAGTTTAAGAAAATTGTTAAAAGACATGGGATATAAATGGCTTAAATGTCATAATAAACGCAGAATTCTGGTGGAAAGGTCTGCTGTTGTATATGCACGGTCAAATTATTTGCGGAAAATTCTGACGAATGTTCCGCAAATAATTAAAATACAGGCAAGACGATCGAAATATTTTTTTTCTAGATGAAACATGGATAGATAATAACCTCACTTTTAAAAAAAAATTGGTTGCCTGTAAAGTCGGTATACGGGCGAAAGTTTTACGTGACAACGACTTTGAGTGGTAAAATAATTTTAATGTGAATATTCATTCGTATAGTAGGAAGAAGGATGAAATAATAGTAACAATTTAAAACATTTATTTGCATTTATTTGCATGCCTTTCACTTTTTATGTCTGTCTCTCTCGCTCTTAGGCGGGCTAACCATGCCCGAGTGGAAGGGACGCGTGCCTCTCACTCGCTCTCATTGTGAGCGCATAACGTGAGCGGACCGTAACGCAGTTTCTTGAAGTGTCACCCGGCAAACCAATTTATAAGACGTTGTCACGTCAAAATGTTGGCGAAATGAAACGATCGACGTGTGCGTAGTCCCAGCGGAAAAGTGTCGAATTTCTTAATTTCAGTTTAGCAGATATTTAGTGTATGACGTCGTGTAATTGTGTATGGTAAATAAAAATTTGTGCATCCAACCATTGCGGAGATATTCAACAAAAACTGTTTCCGCTGGGACTACGTATTCCTAGCGGCACTTTTTTTTTCCTATGGACGTACAAGAAAAAAAAATACATACAATAATTAGTGTGTAACGAGAGGTAAATGTGTATGTTAAAATGAAATTTGTGTGTCTTATATTTGTCAAGATATTCAAGTTGCCGCTGCGCTGACGTTTGGCTATTTGATGAAAATCATATAAAACGGTTTAGCACAGAGTTGTAATTTTTTACGCAGGTTGCTTTGAATTTGTGTGTAATGTGTGTGAAAACAGAATTTGAAAAAAACCTACCGTTCAGAAGATATACACGTAAAAGTAAAATAAGGTTATTAGGTTCAAGTACTTAAAATAGGAACTCTAGAGCCTAACTCATCTCATTTATTTATATCTTGTAAGGGTCTACAATGTCCTGCCAAGTTTCATTCATGTGCTCTTAGCAATTAATGAGCAGTGGCATAATTTACTAAGACTGGAACACTATATTTTATGACATCTGATTGTAGGACTTTTTAAAGGAAAAGCAAAATGAAACTTATTCAAATATTTAGTGTATTAATGCAACTATTCACATATAAAATTTCAGCTCATTACACTGAACGATTAAAAAGATATAATAAAAATAACAGAACAAGCGCAAAACATCGATAAACCGACCAAGTTTGAATGGCTACATAAAAGCGGCCGTGCAGTATAAAGAGCTAACGTTCTAAAATTTCCAGTGTTTTACAGTTATTGGATCGGTACAGGTGTGCACACAATTCTTGAAGACGTAACTACTTAATAACTTTCGTGATAAAAATAGTAGGTAACTTGTTTTTTTTAGACTTACGAAATTATTACAATAATAATTGCATCTGTATTATTAACAAATGCATTTATTTGTCAGAATATTACGAAAAAATTGTTACAGTAGGTAATTATTATGTCCTTAATATTCTGCTGCTTCCAGCGCACAAATATTTTGATGTTACACGGAAAATTTTTTTGCAAAGCGATAAACCAGATGTTTACTATTTATATGATTATGCGCTAAAACATAGATAAGTAGGTAGCTACACTACAAACCTACCTTCACAATTGAGTCAGTTATTATTAATCTGTGATTCTGTGATCTGTGATTGTATGACATATTTGTTGCTGTAAAAGCTCGAACGAGAAGACCAACTCCCGAAAACTTACAAGTAAACCTAAGATTTTCACCTTTATGGGGTTTTACAGTAGGCAATATATTTGTTATTCATATTTAATAAAAAAAACTGATTTTTATATCAATGTTATTATTACGTTGTTAATAATTTAGTTTTTTTTATTTTATTTTAATTAGTCATTAATAAATATTATTAAGATTACAAAGCAGTTGTTTTATTTTCTGCTAAACTTTTGTGTACGCAACTGTACGAAACTATTAAACACGATGACGATACTATACTGGAAATTTTAGAACGTTAGCTCTTTATACTGCACGGCCGCTTTTATGTAGCCATTCCAACTTGGTCGGTTTATCGATGTTTTGCTCTTGTTCTGTTATTTTTATTATATCTCTTTAATCATTCAGTGTAATGAGCTGAAATTTTACATGTGAATAGTTGCATTAATACACTAAATATTTGAATAAGTTTCATTTTGCTTTTCCTTTAAAAAGTCCTACAATCGGATGTCATAAAATATAGTGTTCCAGTCGTAGTAAATTATGGCACTGCTCATTAATTACTAAGAACACATGAATGAAACTTGGCAGGACATTGTAGACCCTTACAAGATATAAATAAACGAGATGAGTTAGGCTCTAGAGTTCCTATTTTAAGTACTTGGACCTAATAACCTTATTTTACTTTTACGTGTATATCTTCTGAACGGTAGGTTTTTTTCAAATTCTGTTTTCACACAAATTACACACAAATTCAAAGCAACCTGCGTAAAAAATTACAACTCTGTGCTAAACCGTTTTATATGATTTTCATCAAATAGCCAAACGTCAGCGCAGCGGCAACTTGAATATCTTGACAAATATAAGACACACAAATTTCATTTTAACATACACATTTACCTCTCGTTACACACTAATTATTGTATGTATTTTTTTTTCTTGTACGTCCATAGGAAAAAAAAAGTGCCGCTAGGAATACGTAGTCCCAGCGGAAACAGTTTTTGTTGAATATCTCCGCAATGGTTGGATGCACAAATTTTTATTTACCATACACAATTACACGACGTCATACACTAAATATCTGCTAAACTGAAATTAAGAAATTCGACACTTTTCCGCTGGGACTACGCACACCTCCGTAACTTCTTTTAACCTTTTTAGGGATAAATCTGAAGTAGCATTGTGATGCCGTACTATTCTTTTCACTTTTGCCCAAGCCAACTCAATCGGATTGAGGTCGCACATGTACGGTGGTAGTCTTACTACGACATGGCCATGACTCCTGATGAATTCATCGATTTTAAATGATTTTTCTATTGGTTTATGTAACTGAACCAAATGGAAGAGCTCATCTTTTCTCATCGTGATTGAAGCTTCCACGTTATTCTTTGTTAGCCATTTTAACATTATAGGTTTGGTGCTGGACTTTGTTGGGACTTTATTTTCTTGCACACTGTGATATGGCGCGTTGTCCATCACAACAACGCTGTTTTGCGGTAGATTAGGGATTAACATACCAGTGGCCCACTTTTCAAAATTAACACTGTTCATCTGTCCGTGATAATCACCTGAGGTAGTACCAGCTTTAAAAAGTTGTTTTGCCCCATTTAAAAACCCTCCTCTTGATCCCGCGTGAACAAGAATAAGCCTTTTTGTGGAGCTTGTGTCTGTCAACACGGTAAAATAGGAACTCTAGAGCCTAACTCATCTCAATAAATGAGATGAGTTAGGCTCTAGAGTTCCTATTTTAAGTACTTGAACCTAATAACCATTTTGTTTAGTATTAATTGTCGTAAAAATCTAACAGACGTCGTTTTTAAGAAAAATGGTTGGGATTCTTTTTATTTGGCAAATGCGTCAATGGACTTTACCCGTAAGTAATCTTATAATTTCGTTCATTATGGGCACCCTACTTCAAGAAAGGGACACAGGGCTCTCGAAACGCTATCTCTCTCGGACCGAATTTCTCTTTGACCAAGTGATTGTCTGTAATAAAACTTAGTGACATATACATAAGGTTTATTTTATAATGGTGTCAAATCGACAATGCACATTCCAGGGGTCGGGTATAAGTTCCTTGGCGCGCGAACAATCGCGATGTGTAGTAGTGTGGCATAGGTAGATACTTTGTGTTATTTTGATAAGAATGAAGCGCGCGAACTTTTAAATAGTTCGGGTTTGATATTGATTCTCTATCGAGCATTTTAGTAAGGCATGCCGGGCTTTTGGGCTTATATGAAGGTACCGCCACTGTCGGTCGGTAGTCGGCGTTACATAAAACATTCAACTGCACTTATTCCGGTTTTCAGAGCGGTATAGTGTGGTGGCTGCAGACGATTGCACGTCCATTGACGCTGCAACTCCATCCAAATAGCCAAAGTCAGCGGCTCTAATTAAAATTCCTCCGGTTCCGAAGAACAGACAAAAAGCGTTGCGCCTCAGCGTCACGTCACGCTCCGAGTCGCGACGCACGCTCCCGCGGGTAGGTACCCCCGCTGCCGCCGATGAAAATATACAAAGAGAATATAACCACTAGAGAGCGTATAGGCCAATTTCTTCTAAGCACACGACTCACCACTGCGGGCCGGGGGACGAGGAAGAACGCGCGACTGCAATTGGTCAGTTCAAGGTCAAATTGCGTAGGTATGCCCATCGTAGGCCTGCTCTACTTCATTAAGGGAAAAGAGTCGGTATCGATAAAATGGATTTAAAATTGTGATAAATACTCAATTAAAATCAAAGAAATCATATTTAATAAAAATCAGCCACTAATAAAATGAAAGCTAGAGAATCCAAGAACAAAATTTACGCCACTATCATATTCGACGAAATGGCATTCAGAAGCGGGTTCGAATATCATCCCCAAGGCAGAAGGTGCTATGGCTACGTGAGTTTTGGCGCCAGTTTACAAACGGATTGTCAAGACGAAGCTAAAGAAGTCACAGTATGTGAATTGAATAAAATTTTCACTTATTTTAATTTTAATTTTCGATATAAACTTTCAGCTATTAAAAGTAACAGCACTCATTTTTACGATAAAAATACAAAGAGAAAGTAAGGGATAGATGCATTAGAATTGTCTAATGAAAGAGCGAGACTTTTCCAAAAGACATCAACGCGCGCGACTCAACCGTGTGCTCGTTCACCCAACCACCATTTTAAATAAACCCCTACGGTGGATCATAATATGATTAAATCAAAAGAATTTTTCGTACTGTTTACTTACTGAAGAAAAGTTATGCGATCCTTTTTGTAACTAGAAGTCTTGGAATGTTTCCCACACCACTTCACCCCGCATGAAGGCATTTTGATGCGTTATAATTACAGATGAAGTTACATTATTTCCATTAATTTAGCGTGCACAGAGGTCTAAAAACTGGTCACAACTAAAATGGTTACTAGAACCGTAGCCTATGCATAGGCGACAAAATACTAATAGTTTTCGAGCGTCGGGGCACTGTATGCGCAGTCAAGAGGTTATATAGTCTTTGAAAATATAACACAAGGTGCGTATGGCTCATATATTTACTCCTCTTATTAATAAATGTACATTATGTTACAAAATTACGAACTATCTATGGTACATTCAGTAATAAATAGATTGAGATCAGTGGAAGAAACCGGCATGTCTTAGAACCAAAAATTCGAAAACTCGTGACATCTACCAACCTGCACTGGGCCCGTGTGGTGGATTATGCCCCACTCCCTCTCACAGAGAGGAGGCCTGTGTCCCAGCAGTGGGAACATTATAGGCTGATGATGATGACTGATGATGAAGTAGAAGAATTGTGGGGCATATATTGTAACTGGATGGTTAACCAAAGGGCTTACCGTAAGTTGCTCTTTTAAAATAAAGTGAAGTAAGAAAGTACGAAAAAACTTTTTAACAAAAAATTTTACCGCCGAAAAAACTGAAAAGCAAAAAATAATAAACCTTAAAATTATGAGTCGGCGCTGAAAAATCAATAAACAAAGATCACTCAAACGCTTTTTCCAGAATCGAGTTCAGTTCTTGCCGCGAATTTTCCTTTATGTCTTCTACCGAATGAAAACAGGTACCATTTTTTTTTTTTTTTTCAGGATGGGAAATCATCAAATGACTTCTCCCGCTCTGTGCGAAGCGGGAGGGCGTGTCAGACTTTTACTGACTAAAACCCACCCATGTTCCATCAGTTGCCCATGTGCCAGGGTCACGGTATCTCTTTCAAACAATCACGCGACCCCGGCAGGCTTCGTTCCTAGTAGACCCTACACTGCTGCTGACATCTCTTTGAGGCGCGCGTGGAACACTTCGCGCCGTCGACCCGAGCCTGGTCCTTACCGGGCGGCGAGCTACCCATTGCTCGCCACCCGCAAGCTCGCGCCTACGGTGGCCGGGAGTCCGCTATGGACTCCCGACGCCCGGGGCGTCTCCTCCTGCGGCGGCTAGGGACGTGAGGGCGCAGAGACTGCCACTCCCTCACGCGCCCCGCCTCCTCCTTCGCGAGCATTACTGCTTCGCAGAAGGAGGTGACGGCTTCCCATTCCTTCTCGCTCCGTACCATGGCTCGCACCAGGGCCGGACGTGAGAGGTCGCCGCCGCCGATCGCCCGAGGACACGGCGGTGCTCCGCCCAGGCAGGGCACACCTCCACCGTATGCTCCACCGTGTCCTCCAGACGATCCTCGCAATGGAAACACCCGGACGTATCCTCCCACTTTATTCTGAACAGGAACCCACCGAAGCACCCATGCCCGGTGAGAACCTGCGTCAGGCGGAAGGTGAGGACGCCGTGACGCCTCTCTATCCACTCCTCAAAGAGGGGACTTACCGCCGCAATTGTGGCGTGCCCAGCACTGGGTTGCGACTACTTGCGACAATCGTACCCGCCATGTGGCCATGAGATCACACCGGAGCTCTGTCCGCCGTGCCGCGATTTGTCGCGGCAGCGGAGTTTCGCCCCGGCGTTTCGCCTCCTCGCGCCACTCCCACATGTGCGCGAGGACCTTTGCCTCCAGATCCCATGGCGGCACTCCGGCAAGGAGGCTCGCCGCCTCGCACGAGATCGTGCGGTATCCTCGGATTAACCGGAAGGCCATGACCCTCTGGGCCGCACTCAACCGGCGCGCTGGGCGCAGCCTCAATGAGGGCGCCCACACCGGTGCCCCGTAGAAGGCCATGGACCGCACGATCTCCGTGTAGAGCCTCCGGCAGGAGGCGTTTGGACCCCCCAGATTGGGCAGGAGCCGCTTTAATGCAGCTCCAGCCCGCTCCAGTCTGGGAGCCAAACGTCGGAAATGCTCAACGAAGTTCCACCGGCTGTCGAGGACAAGTCCCAGGTATTTCATCGTCGACTCGACGCCGATGTGAACCCCTCCTACCGTGAGTTGGGAACCCGCAGGTGGCTCGTTCCGAGGACCATGAAAACCCATGGCCTCGGACTTGTGCAATGCCACCTCGAGTCCCAATTGCCGGATCCTATCGACGATTGTCGCAACCCCGCGTGTCATAATTTCGGCCGCCGCCTCGTACGACCTCCCCTGCGCCAGGACCAGCGTGTCGTCAGCGTAGCAAACTACGCTGACGCCGCTAGGGAGGTCCGCGCGCAGCACCCAGTCGTAACCGATGTCCCACAGATGCGGCCCCAGGACCGATCCCTGTCGGACACCGCACGACATCTCTCGCCGGTTCCACTCTCCCTGGTGACCGGGGTAGATGACGGCCCTATCCGTGAGATAGGCTTCGACCACGCGACAGAGGTAGGTCGGCATTCGGTGATACCGGAGTGAGGTACCATGAAGTGGTAATTTGAGTTAAGGAAAAAGAAAAAATTCGGCTGGAGCCATAACTGGTGAATAAAGTGGTTGCTCGATGGTATTTGTTGAGTTTTCCGTCAAAATTTCACAATGATGGCTTTGCGCGAAAGTGCATTATCGTGATGCAAAATCCAAGAATTTTGTTTACACAAATCTGCCCTTTTTCGTCTAATTTGCATGTCAGTTTCCACCGCGCGGCCAAATCTTAAAATTTGATGAAATTTTGTCAGGAATTTGTTGTAATTTGTTAAAATACACACCTCTGTTCCTGAATTTGTTACAAAAAAAACTAAGGCGGCGCTACGACCAAAAACAGTTGGCCGCTAGAACCGCCACTTGCCGTAATGATCGTCCGTGATTACACAGAAACTAAATAATGCAGATAGGCGAGTGATACACCAAAAGAAAGGTCTTAATTTGTTGTATTTGTTACAAAAATAAAAATCATCAAAACTTAAATATACATAAAGTTATGCTATATTTAGTTTTCAGGTTAAGTGTAGGTACGTATCTCACCATAAAATCAAATTAATAGAGGCTAATGTGCATGGACAATTAGTTGCTAATTTGTTACAGCAAATAAACAAGAAAAATACTAGAAAATAGGTGCAATATTTTTTTTACAATCGATTTTAGTTGGCCGCGCGGACGGCAATATGCCTAATATACAATGGCGTTTATTTCGTTATTAATAGTAGGTTCATGCTTAGTTCTAGTACTGATCGACAGGTATCGTAGCCTAGTTTGGATAAATGTGGCGAATATAACTACAGGCTTTATATTTTAGGAGATATTCACTAAAATATAGTAGTATGAAACTGTATTAGAGTAGAGTGACCATAAAGTGAGACTGGATTGTAGTAAAACTTTTTTCTAAAATAAAGACTGCAATTGTAATGTAGCGCCCTCAGTTTTACTCACTGAAGTACCGATATGCTATAGGATGTCTTAAAGAGTTTCACCCTAAAAAATTAAGATAAGACTACCGAACATTCCAATAATGGCGATTCAGTCTCACTTTATTATGAAAATTCATGGTCACTCTACTCTAATACAGTTTCATACTACTATATTTTAGTGAATATCTCCTAAAATATAAAACCTGTCGTTATATTCGCCACATTTATCCAAACTTGGCTACGATACCTGTCGATTAGTACTAGAACTAACCTTGAACCTACTATTAATAACGAAATAAACGCCATTGTATTTTAGGCTTGCCGTCCGCGCGGCCAACTAAAATTGACTGTAAAAAAATATTGAACCTATTGTCTAGTATTTTTCTTGTTTATTTGCTGTAACAAATAATTGTCCATGCACATTAGCCTCTATTAATTTGATTTTATGCTGAGATACGTACCTACACTTAACCTGAAAACGAAATATAGCATAACTTTTTGTATATTTAAGTTTTGATGATTTTTATTTTTGTAACAAATACAACAAATTAAGACCTTTCTTTTGATATATCATTCGCCTATCTGCATTATTTAGTTTCTGTGTAATCACGGGCGATCACTACGGCAAGTGGCGGTTCTAGCGGCCAACTGTTTTTGGTCGTAGCGTCTTAGTTTTTTTTTTTGTAACAAATTCAGGAAAAGAGGTGTGTTTTGTAACAAATTACAACTAATTCCTGGCAAAATTTCATCAAATTTTAAGAGTTGGCCGCGCGGTGGAAACGGTCATTAATTTGCTCAAATAATATTCTTTGTTTACTGTTTGAACTTCGGGCAAGAAACCCAAGTGTACAACACCGCGATAGTCAAAGAAAACAGACAACATTTCTGACTTTTGATCGACTTTGGCATGGTTTTTTCGATTTCGGTTCAGTTGGAAGGCGCTATTCCGAAGATTGTTAGTCAACAAACTCATAAAACCACGTCTCATCACGAGTAACAATGCGTCTCATGAATGTTGGATCGGAATTGACTCGTTTCTAGCATGTCCTCAACAACTTGCAGACGTTGATGGCCTAGAGCTAGGCAAATCTTTCATCATGTGGTGCTCGACCGCTTTTGAACGATTTGTAGCATTCATAAGCACGTGTTTTTGGTAAAGTCGATTCACCATAAGCCTTCTGTAACATTTTCAGTGACTCCAAACACAAATTCCATGGGCGATGCAAAATTTAAGACAAACTCCTTGGTCGATGTTTTTATCCATTATTAATTCGCAATACGTACTAGATATGATATAACTAAAAATAGCACTGTGTTTAATCTAAATAACAGATGTAACTCAAACTCCGCGACAAAATGGAAAACAGTTGTGCCAATCTAATAACAGCACAAAATGCATTTGGAACCATAAACAAATCACCCCTTCCCAAAACTTTTTCACTGAATGTATGTTAGAAAAAATCGACATCTTTTTAATAAAATAAGTGATAGACATCTTTTTAATACTAGAAATAAAGATAAAATTGATCAACCATTTTTCAGATAAGCTAAACATGCATACATCTTTTATGGGGTATTGTGTTGAATGTTATAACAAAATACCCTGTGACATATTGCAATTAAAAGAAAGAAAGTTTAAAACTTATATCAAAAGTACACTTTGTAAACAATATACTGCAAATTAAAGGATTATATCCGAGGAAAAAATGCTTGGAAACATGCTGGTTCCGCTCCATATGACAATCTAGAGTCTAGACAAAATAAAACTGGTTGCTAATTGAATTATATCTATACTATATTACTATATAATATGTGTAAACAAAGTGCGTGACACTTCATTTATAATTTATGTGTGAAGATCTTTTATTCTATGGAGCGAGCTGTCATATTGAAAGACTGATGCAACATGGAAAATGTAGATCTTATAAAAGTGATAATGTAATTAGAATATTAATAGTGAGTAATAAGAACTGGTGAAACAATAGCTTTAAATGTTGTTTCTCTTTTCAGGTAAAACTAGTGAATAATTAATGTTAAAGAATGTTTTGTAAAAATCTTAAAACTAGTTAGTTTATGTAATAAAATAAAATTTTCTCTTTTCAGAACAACTCATTTTAGTTTTACTGTTCATCATAATATTCAAGGATAATTATAAATAATCCCATTATAAAACAACATTTCTATAGCTGGTTACCAGAAATAATGGAAAAAAATAAGATTTGAGTTTATGGTCAAAGCCAGCGCGGATGTGAAAACAAATATAATTTGTGTAACGACAATCACGGATTTAGATGGCCGAACCTTTGCGATCCCAGATAAGTTACAACCTGTAAAATTACATACTGAAATAGTACAAACCCAAATCTTTCAGAAAGTAAAGGCAACATTGCAAAAACGGCATGAGAAACGACTGGTGTGGATATGAACCCGGATATGATGAAGATGGAAATAAACAATTTATGGGATACCTATTGGAGGAACAAGCAAAACCACAATTTTTTACAACAGGAATTTCAGAAGAATCTCTAGCGCGAATCATGGAAAGCTTCGCAGAAATCAAGAAAGATTCATCAAAACCTTTTAATATGGGGAAAATGGTAGAAAAATTTGTTATACAAAAATTCATTAGCAACATTACTAATGTGACCCAGTGGATACCTTTGAAGCGGAATGTGTACGTATAGGAATAGAAGAAGACGTCAAAAAAATTGACATTTTTAGGTTATTTATAGAAGATTCTTGTTTAGACTGGTATAGTTCCATGCTTATAAAGCATACTATAAATTCAGAATGGGCTATGTGGAAAAAGAACTTTTGTGAAATACACTCGAGAGCAATGAATCCGGGTCACTTAAAGAATCCTAAAAATCTCGGAAACTAAAAATGCTAGGTTAATGCAATAAATTGTATTTAATAGACAATGTAATACTCCTTAAATGAAGGTATTAAAACTTCTTAGTTATTGTAAAGTTATATCATAAAAAAATCAAATTTGAAAAAGGGCCACTTTCGAAGATGGAACTACGAAATTACAGCATTTGGTTTTGCTTTTGTTTGTAATCTGTCATTTATGTGGGTACATAAACCATGTTGATAGTGCTCTATATTCATTATTCAAGCTGAAATTATGTCGCTTACGCCTGAAGAATGCACCAGAATACTTACAATGCTGGAAACCGGCCGGAGTCAGCGCGATACAGCCTGGACTGTCGGTGTGTCGCTGTCAACAGTACAAAGAGTTCTCCGACGTTACGAAGAAACTGGTTCTAACCTACGCAGACCAGGAACGGGCAGAACCAGGTGTACCACAGCACGAGAAGACCGATACTTGGTGAACACCATGCTTCGAAATCGCTTTCTCACAGGAACTGAACTCACAAATCAGTTTCGACGCCTCGGAGGAAGTAACCCAAGTGCATGGACAGTAAGACGTCGGCTTGCTGAATCTAACTTAAAACCCCTTAGACCTGCAAACGGCCCTAAACTGGAGCGTGGGCATCGTATTTCAAGACTAAGATATGCCCAGAGCCACGTAAATTGGAGTATTGAAGATTGGTCAAAAGTTATGTTCTCCGACGAATCAAAATTTATGCTCTACAAGCACGATGGAAGACACAGAGTGTATCGAAGACCAGGGGAAAGATTCAAGCAAGCATGCATCGAAGAAAAAGTAGCCTACGGTGGTGGGTCTGTACTTGTGTGGGCCGGAATTTCTTCTGAAAGTCGCACAGAGCTGGTGATCATAGAAAACGGCTCTTTAACTAGCGTAAGATATGTGGAAGAAATCCTCAATGATCACGTTCGTCCATTTATGGTCAATTTAGGTGAGGATGCTATATTTATGCATGACAATGCCCGACCTCATACAGGTAGGATTGTGAATGACTACCTTCAAGAGATGAACATTACTCGTATGGAGTGGCCAGCGCGCAGCCCGGATATCAACCCGATCGAGCATGCTTGGGACGAGCTAGGCAGATGCGTAAAACAACGAAACCCTCCCCCAATCACGCTTCGTGAGCTCAAAATTGCTCTCACAGAGGAATGCGAGAATATTCCCCAAAATCGTATAAGGAACTTGGTGTACAGCATGCCAAACCGCGTAAACGCAGTAATGGAAGCACGAGGAGGCAATACGAAGTATTAAAATTCAAGAAAATCGTAATAAAGTTCAAAAATTTCATGTTTCCTATTTTTGTTTTAAGGAGAGATCAGCAGTTTTTTCTTTATGTAATTTTGTGTTAATAAAATGTATGGTGACTCATATTTTTTTTACTTTCATTTAAGGAGTATTACATTGTCTATTAAATACAATTTATTGCATTAACCTATCATTTTTAGTTTCCGAGATTTTTAACATTCTTTAAGTGACCCGGATTCATTGCTCTCGAGTGTATATGCGGATAAGGGTTGGTCACCAATCAGGTATGCGATGTTATTCAAATACAGACAGGGCTCATTACTGGAGTATGCGTTAAAAAAAGAGAGACTACTGTTAGAAATAAATAAGTCCATAGATAAACTCACTTTAATTGATTTGATCGCCACCGGATTGCCGAATTTTATTGCAGATAAGATTGATAGGAATAGTTTAAAGGAAACTGAAGACTTATTTCATAATTTAAGAAGTTTAGAGCACATGGTTAACAATAAAACAAATGGAAAAAAAGATTAAACCCTTTTATCAAGCTAAAAATTTATTGGATAATATAAAAAAACTTTGCGAAAACTGTGATGTCTGTATAAAAAACAAATCTAGAGGAAAATACAAATTTGGACTAATGTCTCACTTAGGTCCCGCTACCTATCCGTTCGAAATAGTGTCTATAGACACCATAGGAGGAGTTGATGGTTCTCGTTCAACCAAAACATATTTACATCTTCTAGTAGACCACTTCACTCGCTACGCCTTCATTTTGACATACAAAACCCAGAATGCGAATGATTTTATAAAACTTGTCCAAAAAGTAACACAAGATAATAAAATAAACTTAATTCTATCAGATTGTAGCAGCAGCGGTGAGGTTTGGTGAAAACCAAGGTGTTTGATAGATTGTGGTGTTTTAAAGATTGTATTGAGAATTCTTTGGAATTAAAACGATGCTTAAGGTTCAACGATCAGTTCTGTATTAGCCATCTTAAAATTTACAATATTCAAGGAGAGAGGGGTATGGGTACAATATTTGAATGAAAACCAATCATATGTCGAGAGATGCGTATGACGTAGTTTGTAGTGTGGTTTTCGGCGTATAGATGTCGCTATTGGTCTTTCAAGTGTTTATGGACCAGTAGTTCGCAACATGCCCCCGGCCTTGGAAGCAGTGGCTTTCAATGGTCTTCAGTCACTGCATCAGTGTCGATCATGTCCTGTAGTAGAGGACAAATCTTGGTGAACGCGCGCCTCACCACGCCCGATGACGTCTGTATATCCGCCACCCTGGATATACCATCCTTTCCTGGGATAGTGCAAAGGACACGTCCCAAATGCCACTTCAAGGGTGGGAGGTTATTGTCCTTTATAACCACTAAGGTGTTTGGTTTGCGCGTCCTTATTCGCCGTCCATTTCGTCCGCACTTGCAGCTCGGAGATGTACTCCTTCGCCCATCGGTTCCAGAAGTGTTGGCGAAGTTGTTCTACCCTCTGGTATCGCTGGAGACGACTAGCAGGAACGTCACATAGGTCATCACCTGCTGGGGCAGTCAGTGGTCGGCCAATAAGGAAGTGACCAGGAGTGAGCGGGGAAAAGTCATGAGGATCGGGGGAAAGAGGAGACAAAGGTCGAGAATTTAATACGGCTTCTATTTGAGCCAATACTGTGCTGTACTCTTCGAACGTGAGGTGCGCGTTACCTATCACACGACGAAGATGGTATTTACTGGACTTTACTCCTGCTTCCCACAGACCACCAAAATGCGGAGAATAGGGGAGAATAAAATGAAATTTTATGTTTTGACTAGATGCGTATTCTAAAATATCATTACTACAGTTAGTTAAAAAGTTTGAAAATTCGTTCATCACGCCTACAAAATTACGACCATTGTCAGAGTAAATATCTGCAGGCTTACCACGGCGTGAAATAAATCTTTTTAATGTACATAAATATGCTTCACTGGAGAGGTCACTAACTAACTCCAGGTGTATGACACGTGTCACGAAACAAACGAACAGACAAATGATAGCCTTTGATAAGCCTAGCACCCCTACCTCTGCGGTTCAGAATGAGCACTGGCCCAGCGTAATCCACCCCACACCGAACGAATGGAAGACTAGGTGTAACGCGCTCCCTAGGTAAGTTACCCATCATAGGGCTAAGCGTCTTACCTCTAATGCGAGTACAGGTAACACACCTATTCACCACCTGGCGAGCTAAATTCCTACCACAGATAGGCCACCATAATTCGCGTAAATGAAAAAGTAACGTCTGTGGAGCAGCGTGGAGAAGCTGAATGTGCTCATGACGAAATAATAAAGTCGTAAAATAATGTTCACTATGAACTAAAATCGGATGTTTTTTACCGTAAATAAATTCATCAGAATTGACTAAACGACCACCTACGCGCATTAATTTGTGATCATCTAAAAACAAATTTAATTTAGACAAACAACCTTTACCTTTAATAGGTTCATTATTAGATAATGCCTTATATTCAAATGGATAAGATTCCATTTGACATAATCGAGTTAAAGTTTTATCTGCGCGGTCTAACTCGTCGACGCTAAGGGCGCCTATACACTTATTATATTTGCATCGACAGTTATTAATAAAACGTAACATAAAGGCAGCCGCACGTCTCATACGTTTGAATTGAGAAAACCGATGGAAGGGAAACAAAGGTGATTCACAAAGATCCTGAGCTATAACGGCAGTGACGCATGACTTGACCTCAGGTAACTCGCGATGTTTGAACGAGTCTGAACCTTTGTGATCGTCTATTGAAAATCTAGGATCGCGAAGAAATTCAGGACCCTCCCAACATAAGGTAGATGAAGAAAGTTCTTCCAGTCGAGCACCGCGTGACGCTAGATCGGTGGGATTCTCTCCACTCCTCACGTGGCGCCACAGGACGTCTAGTGTAAGATCATGAATCTCTGCGATCCTATTTTGCACGAATGTCTTAAGTTGGTTAGGCCTCATGTGCAGCCAGCCTAACACAATCGTGGAATCAGTCCAAAATACTACGCTATTAAACTTACACCGTAATGATTTCCGTACCTTGTCATACAAACGAGCACCTAATAAAGCTCCACAAAGTTCGAGACGTGGGATACTAAGAGGTTTTAACGGTGCGACCTTTGTTTTTGAAAATAATAATCTAACTGATACCGTCAAATCATTATTAACCGTGCGAATTTAAACACACGCGCCGTACGCCGTCTGAGATGCATCGCTAAAAATGTGTAACTGAATATACATAGGCTGTGTACCTATAGCGTGGCGAGGTATTCGTACAGTGTTTAGCGCTTTCAATGAGATAACAAACCGGTTCCACACGCGCGCCGTGTCATCGGGAACGTTATCATCCCAACCTATTTTCAACCGACGAAAAAAAACGGAGGAGGTTATCAATTCGACGCGTATATTTTTTTTTTTTTTTTTTATGTATGACCACGCATAACTTTTTACATAGTGGTCCGATTGTGACAATTCTTCTTCTATTGAAAAGGGTATACTCCCAAGGTGGTCCCATATCAATTTGGAAAACAAAATCGAACCCTAAGGGCCGGAAAACAGGGGATGATTGATTGTTCACTCACTGATTGTAATGTATAAACACGCATAACTTTATACAGAGTAGTCCGATTTTGATAATTCTTTTTGTGTTGGATAGGGTATACCTTGCCAAGTATTATTGGTACATTAAAGCCACAAAAAAATATAAAATAAAAACTTTTTAACAAAAAATTAAACCGCCGAAAAACTGAAAAGCATAAAATAATACTTAAACCTTAAAATTTTGAGTCGGCGCTGAAAAATCAATGAACAAGGATCACTCATAGCGCCGACTCATAATTTTAAGGTTTAAGTATTATTTTATGCTTTTCAGTTTTTCGGCGGTTTAATTTTTTGTTAAAAAGTTTTTAATAGCCATAATTGTTGTAATAGGACTTTGACAACAATTATAACAGGACTTAACAAGCCGAGAGGATCAAAAATTTGCGAAACGTTTGATAAAATAGACCTCTTGGTAATAGGCTTGTTAGTTTCGATTTTAACACAAGAATTAAAATAAAAGTTGTCGCCTGCGTTATGCCAGCCTATTCCTAATGTTTTAGAACTAACATTTTCATCTAAACTTAAAGGTTTAAACTGACTCGATGACTGACGGTCATCATCGTGTTTAAAATTAAATATCCACTTCCTAAGTGGAAAACAACCCGACTGCAGCGTCTTCTGAGTTTTGTCGCATAGATCTAATAAATTAGTTTTATCATCTAAGCCTGTAATGTAGTCGTCGACATAAAAATCCTCATTTATAGTTTGCGCGACGTCAGGATCAGGAGATTCAGAGGCTAATTGTTTTAGGCACCTAACACTTAGAAAAGGCGCAGAGGCGGTTCCATACGTTACGGTGTTTAATTTAAATATACCTAACGGCTTAGAGGGGTGGTCACGCCACAGAATCATTTGCAAGCTGCGCTGACTCTCATCCACTAGGCATTGCCGGTACATCTTCTCCACGTCGGCGCACACGACGTACTTGTGCTGCCGAAAGCGGAGAAGAATAGCAATAAGATCACCCTGTATGGGAAGGCCAACTAGTTGCAAACCATTCAGTGACTTACCAGAGCTCGATGGTGCGCTTGCGTCAAACACCACGCGCAACTTGGTGGTGGTGCTGAGCTCGCGGAACACGCCATGATGCGGCATGAAATAGCACGGGGATTCATAGGAATCTACCTGTGTCATATGGCCCAAACTAAGATACTCCTGCAAAAAATTTGAATATAGAATTTTATATTCAGGCGAACGCTGCACACTGAGAAAACTGACAATCATAAAAGAGGTGAATTCAGCTTAAAGTATGATGAATTCACTCAAAGGACGGAGCATAGTGATTCACCAAAAAGAACGATGATAATACTGATGTTGATGATAACAGTATTTAAGATGATGTGTCACCATGGATTTAGTTTTAGTTACCTACTATTTTTCGATGCCTTCCTCATATATCCAGTTATATCCTATTAGTTTTCCTACAATTTTTCGGTGACTTCCTCACATATTCAGTTATGTCATACAATTTTTCCAACTATTTTTCGGTGCCTTCCTTATATATCCAGTTATATCCTATTATTTTTCCTACTATTTTTCGGTGACTTCCTCACATATTCAGTTATATCATACAATTTTTCCTACTATTTTTCGGTGCCTTCCTCATATATCCAGTTATATCCTATTATTTTTCCTACTATTTTTCGGTGACTTCCTCACATATTCAGTTATGTCATACAATTTTTCCTACTATTTTTCGGTGCCTTCCTCATATATCCAGTTATATCCTATTATTTTTCCTACTATTTTTCGGTAACCTCCTCGTATTTTAGGTTAGGTCCTCTTACTTTTCCTACTATTTCCTCATATCTCTGGTTATAGCCTATTATCTTACGGAGGTCGCCCTCAATAGGAGGATTGTGTTTTTTAATAAACCAATTAATATCTCTATAATACACCAGTGATTAGTTGTAGTTCTACTCATTCTCCATCAGTAGGACTACAACTAAATACTGGTGGATTACACAGAAATTGTTTGGATTATTAGAAATCACAATCCTCTTATAATTGAGGGCGCCACTGGACTTACATGATCCCCTTATTTTTAAGTATCCAATATTGGTTCTTTCCTTTTAAATATTATTAGGTGTGAGCTCAACATTAAAAAAAACTGAAGAACCCTAAACTTGAACCTTAAAAAAATGGAGAGTAAGTAAAAAAAATAGAAAAAAGTACCTTGGCAAGAATGGTAAGAAGGTGAAAAGGGATGTATGTATAAATTAAACAGAAAATTGAATGGTATTTTTATTTCCATAGTATGAATGAATAATTATTATATACTCTAAACATTTATATTCAGTATAAAAGAAGACTGTTTTGTTTAGAAACATCCTCGCCTTAATGATTACAGTATCTATTTGTCGGTCATTATAAAGAATCATTATATACATTATGTTCAATAATTCTAGTTTTTACAAATTAAAATAAAGGTTGAGACGAGTAGAAATTTAATTTACAAAAAATAACAAACTTTACATTAATGTACCTATAACTAAAACATTTTTGCCCTTAAGGTGATTGCTTCAGGGTAGCCGTTTTTTGCAATTTGCAGGCCAGTGCTAGGTTGTATGTTAATTAAATGTTGCACGCGGGTGTAAGTACATAAGTTGTACTACATACGTCTTACACCCGCGTCTAACATTTCAATCAAAACCTAGCACTGGCCTGCAAATTGCAAAAAACGTAAGAAAATTTGAATTTCGCGGGCTACCCTGACGCTTTCACCTTAAAGCTGCATACAATAAATTGGTTATATTATTATAGTAAATATCTATTTTCAAGTAAAGTGCTACTATAAACACTCCGATGAGACTAATCTATCCCTCATACAAATACTTTACTTTAAAATCTATTACTAAAGGTGAACGCACACTTTTCAGAGCCGAAGGAGGCGAAAGAATCGAATTTTAGAATTACTTGTATGAAATCCTATGGAACCTCGCACACTTACCGAATCGGACGAATAAGGTCGTACGATTCGGTGCGGATAAGTGTGCGAAGTTACATTGGACTTCATTTAAGTAATTCTAAAATTTGATTCCTTCGCCTCCTTCGGCTCTGATAAGTGTGCGTTCACCTTAAACCAGCTATTGGTGCTGGCTCATACCATTACTTTATGCGGACACCGTTATCGGGCCGTCTTTATAGGATATCCTAAAGGGATATCCGATAAATACCGTAACTAAGGGTAGATTACTAGTTGAGCGCACTCTGCTATAAAAAAATAACTGCCCTTGGACTCTGCAGTGCCTCAAACTAGCAACGCCGCGTACGGTATAAGTACATAATTAATAATTATGTAAACGTTTCCAAAAAAAATTGATATTACTGGATTCAAAATAAAAACACCTTAAAAATGAGCAAACGAGTTAACTCGTTTGCGCATTTTCAAGGTATTATAGCAGCGACCGTAAGCCGTTAGAATACCTACAGAATTTTGAAATTTTTACTCTAGGTACCATCTACTTGTAATATATGACGTGTTACCTCGCATTAGAGTGAGCGTGTTAGGACACGGAGAAACGGCATTTTGGCAAGGAAAGCACAGATAATCATTACCACGTTTAACTTCATAAGAATTGTAATGAGAATTAAATTCAATAGTTTCAAACATACAACAACGGAAAAAAACCTCTTCAGTATCTGTCACCAAAATTGCATCAATTTGGCCAAAAGTGGGTAAGAATTGTTCATCATCTATATCTACAGTAACAATAGAGTTCCGCTGCCATATAACACCAGCTATTGTAGCGGAAGTAACCGAATATTTGAGGACAACGCCAGTGCCGAGAGAAAACTTGACAGTGTCTCCTGAATTTAATGCAGATTTTTTTCCTAGTATTTTTGTTGTAGGTATTGTATTTTTCACAAACAAGTCATTGAGCATAAGTTGACATTTTATTGCTAGAGTCTTGCAAACATTGACTCGATTAAAAGATGATCTAGCCACTAACTTAGATACCCTGTGCTTGGCTTCAAAACGCATAGCCCACATGTTACGTACGGGGCCGAACTTCATTAGCATGGTAGGATAATGAGTCAGAAAATGAAACTTTGGCTGCAGGGGTGATTTTGTTAGCTCCGTGTACAATTGATTAAATTCTGCTATTATAACCCGGAGTTGAATATTGGTGTCACTGAAGACCCTATGACTTAATAACCTGTCGGTGATTTGCCGCAACATAATGTATAATTTCCATACTTTATTTTCTAAAGGAATGTAAAACCCGGCTATTAGGCTGAAGTATCTAATAAGGGTAAGCATTTCTGATGCTGAAGTTTTCAATTTTACTTTCGAACCTTGGACAACTAAACAATTACTTGGTTTTGAATTCCTATCTGGTCCATAATCAAATGAAATTATTCTTTGTTGCAATACTGAGATCTTTAAAAGACCTTCGGCAAGGAAGTGGTTTATGACAAAGGTCATTACATAACGAGCTACACCTTCTAATATATCATGCATTGGGTCTACTGCTACATTTTGAAATAAATCAAATCCTGTCACCTTAAGCCAACAGCATGATTCTTTAATGCCCGTGTTAGGTATCGTTTTCTTGCAATTGAGCGTGGTATGAAGTCATATTTCTAAGCAAGTTACTGTTTTCATATAGAGCAGTTTGCAAACCTTTCTTGTCAATGTTACAGATTCTGCAACACTTGTTAGCTGAAAAACTTTCAGTAAACCCGAGAATTGAATTCAGGCCTAAATTATCGCCAGTTATAGCAACAACCTTCAATTTTCCGGTTCCTTTAAAAAACTTATTTTCTATAAAAATTCCTTTGTTTTGCAAGTAATTCAATTCCTCAATAACAGGGTCAAAAATAGCTTTGTTTCCATATTTAGTTTTGTCAGCAGAATGGCAAATAGCTAACAGCAAAATGTTATTCAACAATGAAAATAAATGTGGTGGGAGTGCTGGCAAGGAAACGTATACACCACCAAGCTTATGCACCCCAGCGTGGCTCCCCAAAGGATTTACAATTTCAAAATCATCATAGTATACTACTAAAGGAAGAATAATGTCCGACGCCTGCGGTGTACACATTGCCAGCCATACAGATCCCTGCATTACATTTTCTAGACACATTGGCCTCATCGGATTTTCTTCACGGATTATTAAATTACCCCTTAGGTGGTTCAAATAATCCGTTACATCTTTCCAAATAGTGTCAATGGAAAAAAAATTCTTCAAAACCTGGCGAAGTTGAATTACTTGCATTGTACGTGGCTTGGTGTGTAATGTTAAAGTGTTACTCCTTTGTGAAATGTCAGGACAATAACCAACGATTACTTCATGTGGTGGTATAAAAGAACCTAATAAATTCAATTCTCGGAATCTCAAATATTCTGAACGAAACGGAAAAAAGATGCCCTTCAAAGCTGTGTTGAACTTATGAAGTCGTTTATTAATTTCGCTTCCAGACATGCTTTCCTCATCAGCTAGCACAGGGCCGAATACGGACATTAAAGACGGTGCGATATTGTCAAGAAGGGTTTGCAAATGACTAACCATAGCTTGTACAGACGATCGAGATACAGAGGGATTTACATAGAGCGTTGAAATAAATTTCAAAACTTCTTTATGAATAATACTATCAGCATTATCAAGGACTTCCGGTTCACTATCAGCTTCAATGTATATGTGCTCAGTTGCTACTTTGGTAGTCTCTGTTTCACACATAGGAACTACGCAAGCCTCGTTTGAGGTGGATGGCAAATAACGAGTGTTTACTTTATTCAAATGTTTTAAGTTAACATGTTTTCTAAATTGTCTAACGTCCGTGAAATACCGGTAGCATGCGTCTTCACCACATTTATAAACTCCAGTAATATCAATTTTTTCACATTCTTTCCTTATGTGGGTAATAAGTGAAGAAAACGTGGGAAAAGTCCTTTTACAACTGTGACACTTCATCTTAATTTAAATTGTGACTCCGAGAGTAACTAATATCTCCTTCACAGATTGTGACATACGATCGTACGATGTTTTGACTTTGTAAAAACCAATTTGGATAATAAGCCAAATGTTATAGCTTTCAGTAGGATATTTAGCCGCAGTAGCATGAAATATTTTAAAAGTCACATCAACAGCCTCAGTTAGTGTTGTGAACTTGTAAAACGTATTGTCACATACTGTGAAGGAGACACCTGACTGGCGGCACCAAATTATAAATGGTTGGAGGCTAATACCTAGGTTTTGAAGCTTTTGGCGACGCTCCTCAATTACCACTTGCACGTCTGCGTCATCATCCACGATGGTCACAAATCCATCCAATATCTCCGCTCGTGAAGCTTGCCAGTCTTTTCTAGATCGACGGGCAGGAGGAATATTAAAGAGACAGCCGAGTAGCAATATCGCTGCTATTAATTTTGTCTCCGGTTGTTCATCTGGAAAGAAAATAATAATAGTATATTTGACACAACACATCATCATTAACTGAGCAAATAGGGAAAAGTATCAGAACAAAATAAAATCTATCTATATAAGTAAAAATGAATTGCCGAAATGTGTGTCCGCCCGCCCGTTACTTCTGAACGACTGCACCATGTTAGATAATTTTTAAATTCTTTTTTGTCTATATATTTTATAACGGGTTCACCGACCCAGGGAGGTCGAGCACCTAGAACTATATAACAGAATCATTTCCTTACCGTCACAAATTGCCAATGTATCAGCTATTTTTCGACGAAGAAACGAGTCCTTTGTGGTGTTAAGCTTCTGCTGAGCAGCTTTTAGTATGTTTTCCGATGAAGCATCCAAGGCGTCGAGGCCCCCGGATTTATCAGGGAACAGTGCTTCGTAGTCATGAGTCAGGAGTCGCCATCCATCACTTGACTTCAGGATAGGATACTTATTGAAGTACTCCTGTAATGTCCCTTCCTCGTAGTACAAGTACCGGAGGCGAGCTCGCACCGTCTCCCGCCACAGGGCACTGACCTCCTGCCACGGACCAGCTGAAGGACTTGACAGCTGCTCTAATGCTGACGCTACGTCCTCCACTTCACCTGCACACAAAAATTAAAACGATTCATAATTAGTACAATGACAATAACGGTTCTTAGATTCAGATATTTTGTAATTTGTAACGAAAATTTATACTAATTCAGATATTTTTCTCAATAATTTTGTTCTTGATAATTTAATTCAATCTGAAAACATAAAATTTCTTGAAAAGGAGTTACCTTCTTTAAGTCCGGTCAGGTCGATTCCAGCGAGTGGAGGGGTGTCTAGCCTAGGACTGGACTTGGAGCGAGAACGTGACTTGGGCTTTTCAATAAGGCCCAACGAAACTAAATGCTGCCGTCGAGCCCTTCTGGCGGTGACTAACCAGCCAGAGATATTGCGCTTAGCCTGGTAAGCATCAGCCGGCAGGTACGGCGCGTAGTATAGGGGTGGTGACTCCTCTTTAAATAATCTGCCAATGTCGTAGGATAGAGCAAGCAGCTGCGAATCTGTCAGAAGTACCGGGTTTTCGGCCGTAATGAGCTTCTCCATAAGCAGCTTGCATAAACGCCCACGCACGTTTGAGGGTAAGGTGCCCGTTTTCTGCCCAATTGCTATTATTTGTTTTCCCTCGACTGATGAATTCAGTATGGTATTCACCTGAAACACAAATAGTATAAGTATGGCATTACAAACTAAATATGCAAGGTAAAAGTTAAAAAAAATGTCACTAAAATGTTGAAAATACAGGTTCAATACCTACCTTCCATTCAGTATAATGATCAGTTGGAGTCGGTGCCAGTCTAGGCATCATGCATTTAGTTGTTAGTTATAGCTGTCACCAACTCCAAATATATTACTGATCTTTGTGACATATAGTATAGCTCCTAAACGGCCGTCCGTACACACATACAGGACAGGACAGGTACAGACGTTAAACTTATCTGTTTACGCCGGGGGTTAACAATATTGAATGTCAATTTAAATTCCTTATCAAAAGTACAGGATAATAGGCAATAACTTACTAAATTGCTCCCGGTGGACTCTTGTCTAACTGCTTCACCCACTGACGACGACGAGTCCAGTGGTATCACCAGTATGTCACCATCCTAAAATAATATTTACTTTGAGACAATGTTATAATAGTACATGTAACAAAAAGGTGTGATAATATGAGTATGTACGGTCAATTAACCTCAATAATCGTTGAAATAATCACTAAATGTGTCCGAGTGCGACCGTTAACTAACAGGCTATAGCTAGCCCTAGCCGGAGATAACTCAAGGGAAGTGTTATATTTTTTTACTAGTAATCGGTTCAGCATTGCAGGTGTGAACGGTCCTGCCCTCGTCCCTTGATCCGGCCCTGATAAAAACTAATCGATCAAGATCAGGACTGATCCTGGTCTCAAAGAATGTCTATACCAAATTTTGCATCGGTTCAGTGTCTTAGGTATGAAAATGTGAAAAGGTCCTGCCCCAGCCGACAGATAGACAGACAAACTTACTTTCGCATTTATAATATTAGTATGGATGTAATTACAAATTAATACATATTGCTCTTGAACCAAAAAACAGTAAGTACGAGTACTTTTCTACAATTTTGCAGAACTTACCAAATTTTCCTGGTTAAGTCCTGCTTCGCAGTCTTGGTTGAGGATTGAGCTTTGCAGTCCTTCACACGGTGGCAGAGGCTCTAAGTTACAAGGTAGACTAGTTAACAAGTCATTCCTCAGGACCTCTTCAAAGAGTGATGAATTGTAGGAGTTATCCTGAAATTTAACAAGAAATTTAAAAAGGTAATAATAATGTACTTAGTTGGTAAACTAACAAGACTGATGAAAAGTTATGATTTTATTCCACTTTTTAAATAAATACTGCACCGGTTAAATTGTTAGGTATCTTAAGAAGACTTTAAAATAATAAAAGTTAATAAGTAGGTACCTACCTACCTACATGCAAGTAGGAGAATGTGCATTTAAGCGACGCAGGGCATGTGTAAGCAAAAAGTTTAAAACAAAATTTACTTTTTTGAAATACAATTTAACATGAAAACAAACCATATCTTTTGGTTGGTCGCTTTTTAACATGGCCAGAGCTGCTTCAAACCGGAGTCTGTCCCCTACTTGAGGGAACATACTATGTATGTCTTGTTTACTAAGCATCTGCATTGTTGCGATATCAATTCTTTCAGCTGAAAAAAAAAGGTAAATTTAACAGCGCCCTGATTGCAGCTGTGAAATGCACTACGTCGCATCGACTTTATAAAATGTAGGTTGGTAGAGCTCGTCTAAGCTGAAATGACGCGCCCCACTACTTAAATTTGTATACGTACACTACGGTAAATGCGGTAGTGGGGCGCGTCATTTTAGTTTAGACGCACTCTACCTCTTTGTTTTTTTTTGGGTTGCAGTTGCACATCGAATCTAGTGTATAATATAAATATGAACGTATATCTAGGTAGGTGGGTAGGTACCATACGACAAGACTATTCTTGGTTGGAGTGTACAGCGGCCAAAAAAGTGTTATTTTCGCAAATCGTTTATTTTCTCGATTCTATAGTATGTAACACCTAGAAAGGCTAAAAGTGTCTGGGTGTTTTTTGTCTCCGACCAACCGTTTGTCGTAAAAACGATGTCGAAGGGATCCATAGGTAAGGTTATGTTAGAACTGTGACCTTGAAATTGGTCGCGAAATTTTTTTAAGTATATTTTCATAGTGCCTCTAAGACGACACTCTGACCCTATTCTTGCTAGAAATTAGAATGTGTGAATGTAATGTGTGAGCTCATGCTAGCAACTTACTAGGTAGGTTTGTCAACTTACTTTCAAAACGATCGATGTAGCGTTCCAAATTCCACTTCTTCAAAAGATCACGCGTAGCCATATCCATTTTTGCACTGATCAAACACGTTCACTGGCACTAATGGAATTGTTATTGCTATTAATTAAACGAGTCGTGAGTCGTGACTTGCCGGCTGTAGCGGTGAAATACAAATGGCCGACCGAAATGGCGCGGCGGCGGAATGAAGTGAGAGAGGGAGACCTCATTATATAATGCCGTCACCTTAAATTTGTAGGACATCATTCAAATGCTACTCATAAATGGGTCTCTGTAATAATAATTTAGTAGGATACACATAAAATAATATGACTATATTATTGAACTTTGATGCTTACTCTAAAAATATGAGATTATTTAATCGTATTATCATAGGATTCACATAAAATAATATGACTGTAATATTAAAAAATGATGCTTACTTTAAAAATATAAGTTTAAAGCATTATAATTTAATATAGTACATTAGGGGGAGGTCATCGTATTTTTAGAGATACTTCTTCATATTAAACTATGAAATCTATTTATATTACGGTGACTGTCATTGTGTTTTTTAATTAAAATCTTATTTATAATTATCATACTAATTTATGGGACAGTGGACCATTTTCTATTACATTGTGTTATTATTTGAAGAAGACAATGTTATTTCATAATTACAAATTTTTACGATGACAAGTATCATAATATTGCATTATTTACCCAAAAAATTCGATTCCATCTTAACACATTTCAGTTCTAGCGTAATTTTTACTTATTATCAACATATTATAAGACAACGCATCTATTTTAAACCAACGTCACGATATTTTAAGATTATGCCAAAATGACATTTTTCTCAGTGCAGACGTTTTTCTAGCGCAAGGAATCGACGTTTCTGCTTGGGTATAAGAATCCCCCAAGGTATCAGGTGACTGATGGAGTGGAATGTGCACGCAGAATCTCCCCTCGCTATTGCGAGTTGTATTGCGAACATAGTGATCTTCGCATGCACGTTCTTCCTCAGTCTGTGCGTCTCTGACCTTGGACGGTTCCTCAATCTCCCAGAACAACCGAAGTTGCGTATCTAGAGAATTAATGATAAATTGGTGTATTTTTGCGCGTATAGGTAACTATAGGTCCGGAAATAATCCAGCCTAGTTTGGTATTCTGTAGAAACGGCCCACTAGACAAACGAATCTTACCGTCTTCTAACAGATCCCAAAACCTATCTGCACCAATTAAAATATCAATATTTTTATATTCTAGAAACTCGGGATCAGCCAACCGTATATTGTCTGGAATACAGACTTGCGCGCTTAGTTTACATACGGCAGGCATCGAAGCTGTGATCCTAGACAGCACATAACAATTAATGCGCGTAGTAAATGAATGATCGACGCAGGATTTGAGAACGATATTACAAGCTTGCGAACAATGTACTATCGAATCACCTACGCCTCGAACTTCGTTTGTGGACTGTATCAATGATAATTTTAAGAGTTTACATAATGATTTAGAAACGAAACAACGCTGGCTTCCATTATCCAGGAGTGCCCGCGCTTTATGATATTTACCGTGTACATCTGCTACTTCAACGATAGCTGTTGACAACAACACGGACTGCACACCTATAGACTTACTCGATTGCGCGTGCATGTGTGCCTTGTTTACCTGAATAGGGACTGCGGAGTCCGAGGTGGCTAGGACGACCGCGGGGAGGTGCGCAGGCGCTTCACTCGCATTAGTACGCGACACCTCAGTGTTCTATGTGGAATGCAAAGCAACAGAACTATTAGCGTTATCGTTGTACAGTAATGAGTTATGTTTTTTATTGCAGTGTCTACAAGGCCCAAACTTACAATTATTTATTGAGTGTCTCGAATGTAAACAATTCTCGCAAAGGTTGTGCTCGCGTACAAGTTTAAGTTTTGTGTCCAAGTCGCAATCGTTCGCGTTGCATTTTACGCATGTTAACTTAGCGCGTTGTTTATTTGGTTTACTCGGCCCGCTAGAAACATTGCAGTGTGACATATTATGACCTTTTGAGTGTTGCCTTTTGTTGTCAGTGCTTGGAACTTCCTTGCTGTGTGAACGCTGCAATGCCTCCAGCATGTCTGCTTTGTTACGCAAAAAGTTAATTAAAATATCCAACGATAAACGTTCAGAATTATTATCGTTTGGGTTTGGGAACAATGTGCACTTATGAGACCCCCATTCTCTTTCAGTTATTTTATCTAACTTCAAAACCATGATATTGATAATTAAACTATCCCAGTATTCTGTAGGCTCACCTAGGACTTTAAGAGCGCGTAAGTTTTTCAAAATAGTATCTATTAATTTTCTAATCGAAGAAGGCGACTCTTTAGATATTGCAGTTATATTTAACAAGGCTTTTATATGGTGATCAACTAAAAGTGCGCAATTATTATATCGGTTGAGCAACAAGTCCCATGCCACCTGATAATTATCAGAAGAAAATTCAATGGAATGTATAACTAGCTCTGCGCTGTCTTTTAGGGAAGATTTGAGATAGTGAAACTTTTGTATATTCGAAATATCTTTAGAATTGTGAACAAGTGAGGTGAAAGTATCTCTGAATTCCAACCAGTGCTCATAGGAACCGTCAAATGTAGGCATGGAGATAGTGGGTAACTTTACAGAACGTATCTGACTGTTATTATGACCATGACATGACCTTGAGCAGTCAGCAACCTCATCAGTGTTTAGCATAAATTCAGCAAGTGATATTAAATTGTAATAACTATCTTCAAAATGTTCTCTATGATTTAATTGTTCGCTTAAATCACTATCAGAAACTCTTTCTTCTATTTTAGTTTGAATGTCGTTAAATTCAGAAAATAAAGTAGTACATCCTTGAATCCTTAACTTTAAATCAATGCGTTTTTGATTAGGAAAGTCATGATCACAATCTTTTAAAGAATCTAAATAATTGTTAAATTTGGTAAGCCTGCCCTTAATAATACCACGCTTCCTAACTAAATCACGAACTAACTCACTACTCTCTACACTTAGCAAATTAGGAGATTTGTCACGGGATTTAGCAGAGTCGATAGGCATTTTGGTGGTCAGTGAAAAGAGGAGTACTCACGGTTTGATAAATCGTCAGATCAATCACACACGGCACTGATGCTAGCAACGTCACCAGGCTAGTGATTGACTGGGAATCCAATATTCCGAGAACTAAAATGCAGCAATTTCACTGAAATAAGAGCACAGACACAATATAGCACCAAATAGAACATAGGAGATGATGGATAGGAATAAGGATTAGCCCCACCGATTGCGTATATCTTCGATGAAACCTTGTGCGTTTTCTTCTCAGCCCGCCACGTGCAAGGGGTCACCGTCCAAAGGTCGCTCGGCGATCTTGTAGGTCTCAGTATCCCAATGTTCGGTTCGAAGGTCCAAAATGTAGCAGCAGCGGTGAGGTTTGGTGAAAACCAAGGTGTTTGATAGATTGTGGTGTTTTAAAGATTGTATTGAGGATTCTTTGGAATTAAAACGATGCTTAAAGTTCAACGATCAGTTCTGTATTAGCCATCTTAAAATTTACAATATTCAAGGAGAGAGGGGTATGGGTACAATATTTGAATGAAAACCAATCATTGTCGAGAGATGCGTATGACGAAGTTTGTAGTGTGGTTTTCGGCGTATAGATGTCGCTATTGGTCTTTCAAGTGTTTATGGACCAGTAGTTCGCAACACAGATCAATATCCAGGCATAAATTCAAAGGATTTCAAATTATTTTTAGAAAAAGAAAATATACCTATAGTTTTCACTGCAGTAAATGCGCCATTTTCGAATGGATTGAACGAAAGGTTAAACCAAACATTGGTTAACAAAATTCGTTGTAAGATAAATGAAAGGAAGGACAAAATTGCTTGGACAACTATTGCTCACGAATGCACTGAAAAATATAACGAAACTGAACATAGTGTAACAGGGTTCTCTCCAAAATATTTATTGGAGGGAAAAAAAAATTGACATTCTACCAGATGAACTGAAACAAAATATAACACAAAAAGATCTATTGCGAGACCGAAAAATTGCCTTAGAAAATAGTATAAAATCCCACAATTATAATAAACAAAGATTTGATAAAAACAGAAAACATTATGACCTAAAAGTCGGAGATTCTGTATATGTTGAAAACGGAAACCGGTTAAACCGAAAAAAATTAGATGAATTGAAAATAGGACCTTACCAAATTGTAGACAAAATATCCAATTCAATTTACAAGGTAAACACAGGTCACAAAAAGTAAGAGTCGAATCTCTTTCATATTACAAAACTTATTCCAGTAGTAGAGTAAAACAATGTGCGATGTGAGATGTAAACAAAGTGCGTGACACTTCATTTATAATTTATCTGTGAAGATCTTTTATTCTATGGAGCGAGCTGTCATATTGAAAAACTGATGCAACATGGAAAATGTAGATCTTATAAAAGTGTTATTCTTCCCGTACTAACCCCAATCAAGATCTACATGTGTATCAACTGTATCAATCAGAGAATTTCACTCTTGTCCTCAGTTATTTTTTAAATTACTATAATTCTGAATTTGCCATGCACACTTGTTTCCTCAACTCACTTTAGACATTGGCAGAATAGTCGACATCGGCTTTACTTGCCATTTCATAAAAATAGAATAGAATAGATAATGTAATTAGAATATTAATAGTGAGTAATAAGAACTGGTGAAACAATAGCTTTAAATGTTGTTTCTCTTTTCAGGTAAAACTAGTGAATAATTAATGTTAAAGAATGTTTTGTAAAAATCTTAAAACTAGTTTCTGTAATAAAATAAAATTATCTCATTTTTGTTTTACTGTTCATCATAATATTCAAGGATAATTATAAATAATCCCATTATATATGTATTAAAATCTGGTTGACCGAGCTTTGCTCGGTATTTTTTGGTAAATTGTGTTGAAAATAGTAAGTTTATGTTCAAGTTGATTATCGATAAAGTTGGTAATTGAAAACATGAATAAAAGGACATTGTATAAAAATGAATCCTAGCTAGATCGATTTATCGCCCCCGAAACCTTGCATACTAAATTTCATGAAAATCGTTGGAGCCGTTTCCGAGATTCAGATTATATATATATATACAAGAATTGCTCGTTTAAAGGTATAGGATAAGATAAAGGTGAAGAGTTTGTTTGTTTATATGATTGAACGCGCTAATCTCAGGAACTACTAGTCCGAATTGAAAAAATCTTTTTGTGTTGGATAGCCTATTTATTGAAAAAGGCTATATAGCATCACGCTACAACTAAGAGGAGCGCAGCAGTAATGAAAAATGTTACAAAAACGGGGAAAATCGTAAGGGTAGGCGATTCGACGCGACAGGAAGGGTCGGGGGAACAAGAAATTTAACGCGGACGAAGTCGCGGGCAGAAGCTAGTAATTCATAATTATATATGAAATTCATATACACTCTGTGATTATTTAAACCCACACACAGACTTAAAACTTGTTAAAATGTTAGGAAATTCGTATACTTGCCTTTACAATGTTTGTAAATATGTGAACACCACTAACTAACGTAACTATTTGTGTGTAACTATCATATAATTAATTTATCTGTCATTGATTCATTTTTAATTCTTTTACCTGTTGCGGTATGGTAATTTTATTCTAGATGAAGAAAAATATTGTATAGGGGAAGTACGTCCAAAATGACATACGGTTTTGTTTTTTAATCATATATTTTTAATTAACATAGTTACAATAACTGTTTAGGTTGAATAATCATCTTCGGTTCATATGTTTGAGCCTACGTAAATTCATAATTGAATAGGACCCATATAAAAATTTAATTTAAATTAATCGAAGCCTCTAAGAAAATTCATTTTGTCCATATAGTGCGGACAAAATGACATATGTACATAATGAATACGAAAATTATGAAGTACATATTTCACAAAATATTAAATACGAGCCCAAAGAGAACAATCGTTGCACCGTAGCCAGCACTCGTTGGGCTTGGAGAGGGAAAAGAGGTCGGTACAGTAAATGCATGCGCAATCATCATCATCACCGTTCGACGCAGCTGGAAATCTTGTGCATTTGAGTCCTCAGTGTAATGAGTCTTCTGTACGAGTGTTCACCTCTTTTCTGACTGCTTTTTAGAATAATTATCGTAGTTTGATTCAACATTGAAAAACTCATAATTGAATGAAGGTATGTCGTTTTGTCCCGAATGTAAGTATGTCATATTGCCCCACAGGTTATCTAAACACTAACTAAGTCATAATTACCATAAACACGAGGTTAATAAATAAATACTCTTAAATAATGCAGTGTAATGCTACACTTTTTGAGTTTACTTCAAAAGAGGTAATAGAAACCACGAGAAACTGATCAAAAACAGGACGAAGTGAATAACAATAAAAAACTTTTATACGCACAAAACGCGTTCCTGCAAGTTACTTCGGCGTAACCAAGTCAATTGCGGTATAAACTTAAGGCCTCCCCCACATTAGGCGTGCGCGATCCTCGGGCGCGAGCGCCGCGCGTGCGTCGCGAGCGCGTCGCGAGCACGCCGCGAGAGCGTCGCGTTTAGCTGCCCTGCGGCGCGCTCGCGGCGCACTCGCGGCGCGCTCGCGGCGCGCACGCGGCGCTCGCCTTGGCGTTTAACCCCCTACAGCTAAGTCAGTCACAATTTGGACAATTTTCGTTTCAAAATCCACACTATCCACACTAATATTATAAATGCAAAGTAACTCTGTCTGTCTGCCTGTCTCGCTTTCCTGCTAAAACTACTGAACCGATTTAAATGAAATTTGGTACTAAGATAGTTTAGAGCCTGAAAAAGGACATAGGCTACTTTTTATTCCGTGACTTTGTCTGCGTCCGCGATAAACGACATTTACGCAGAAGAAGTCGCGGGCAGGAGCTAGTCTTTTATAAATAAAGTGCTGATTTCTTCCCACACCTTTTTTTTGCAATACGATCACTATACTCCTTTGTAGTCATGTCCCATATCGCAAAGCATGTATTTCATCTATTTTTAATTACTATTTTAGAATAAGTTACATTATAAGATAATCAATAGATCCTCCTCTCTACCTACTGTATTTTCCTTTGCTGTGCCCGACAGGGTCCACAACTGTTTCTAAATAAAATGTTTTACCACCTAAGCATTGTGGAATGCAATAAAGTATTGAGTATTGTAGCGGGCGAAGGGGTAAGAACGCGACTCGAGCGCGCAGCAGGGCAGCTAAACGCGACGCTCTCGCGGCGCGCTCGCGACGCGCTCGCGACGCTCGCGCCCGAGGATCGCGCACGCCTAATGTGGGGTCAGCCTAACAGGTATGCCACCACGGCCAGCGTCACGTAATGATATGACAACTGCAGGATTATAGCCCACCAATTTCGAAAAAAGCCCGGTGTGTCATTTTGTCCGTATATGTCATTTTGGACGTACTTCCCCTACTAATATTGAAAAACATTTTAAAAAAAACCGCCTTCCTTAAAAACACTACAAAGTGAAAAATAAGTTTAATTTCGGAAAACGGTGTCTTAGCATCTGTATGTAAGTTTTTACCCCCGACTTCCAAAATTAAAATTATTTTTCATTTTGTAGTGTTTTTAAGGAAGTCGGTTTCTTTTTTTTAAGTTTTTAACTTTTCAGTTATAGTATCTGCCCCGCACAATATATATAGGCGCAAAGTTCTCATCAATAGAAATGAATTACTGCAATATACATAGATATATACTAGCTGACCGCACAGACGTTGTCCTGTTTCCTAGAACTCGATAGCAGCGCCACCTACCGGGTCCAATAGTGAATCAAAACCATCCAGGGTGCCACCCAAACGCATACAAAAAAAATCATTCAAATCCGTTTAGGAGTTCAGTGACATACACACGTACAGTAGAATTATATATATAAAGATATACGGTCGAATTGAGAAACCTCCTCCGTTTTTTTGAAGTCGGTTAAAAAGAGACATTTTTAAAGACATTTTCTTCTCCGTACAAATCCACCTTTTGGAAGGGGTGACTAGAATCGAATCAATTTTAATGTAAACGTTCAAAAGTGCCTTTTATGTGCCTATTTGAAATAAATGCTTTGGATTTGGATTTTGACCAACTGTACGACGATCGCCGGCTGTACGACATCTTCGTAAACAATACAACCTCGCAAATATCCTCATATCAATAATGCAGGAAATAACTCTCGCAAAAATGAGGCTTAACTTCGAAGCGCTCCCTCAATGCGCGCTATTCTCGCCACTATTCCTGAACAATAAACGTCAGACTCGCGTAAAGCCGAATATTTTTTACAATTCAAAGAGATAGCAGGTCTCGGGGGCCATTTCGCGCTCGTCTCGAGGTAATACGTTAGACGCAGTACACGGCGCGACGCGGGACGACGCTCTTATGTTAGTGAAACGAGGACATCAGTCTCGCCGACGTAGACACTCGTGACACCCAGTATGTTGGCGCAAGAACTCATGGTGTAGGGCTGAAGACTGCACCAGCACACACTCGAGGGACTTGTTCGGCATGAGACGCTACGGCCCCGTCCTCATCCGGGTCCGCTGCTGCCCGCCGGTCCTGCTGCATCCTGCTGATGCTGTTCTTCTCTGAATCTTCTACTCCCTTCGCTTTTTTAGCTGTGTTTTTTTTGTTATTAACAGTATTATAGTAGTATACTGTTACATGATGACGCATCTATGTTTTTGCACATAAATAATGTGTTTTGCTGCAAGGATTTGTAATCTATTAACTTCTACCTTGTGTAGCTTATGCTACACAAGGCAGTATGGGTGAACTTGGCAGATCATTTTCCAGCAGAGCAAAAAAATTTGAGTCACATGCAGCTGATTTCTAGAGTTCCATTATGCCATCCAATTTAAAAAAAAATGTCAAACGTTTTTGCCTGAAATGGGTCGATTAAAAATATGCTCTACTGATTTCCGTTAGCAGATATTTTTTTTTTCCAAAGATATAATTTTAAAACTGTTCGCACAGCGGTTCGATCCTAATACTTTTCCGAAAGAATTCTGCTGATATAAGTCAAAAATATAAATTAAATATTACCTGTTACTAGAAAACGATTTTTTTTTTAAACAGGCGTAATGGGCGCATTTAGTCGATTTTCGTAGATTCGATTGAGTAAGCTTAGCAACTAAGACCCCGTAAACAGAATAAAACTGAATCCCACAAAAGTATCAACAGAGTCTTGTGAAAATGTTAGGTTAAAAGAAATCTAGAGTGTTTGAATTAGTATGATAAAAAAAGTATGAGTAAAACTGAGGACCTACACCTGTACGTTTTCCTCCAAAAACATGCAGCAGTAACCCAGAACTCTTGCTCAGGTATTGACAGAGCATGGGTCAAGAATAGACTTAGTTAAAATCAGGATTTAAATCAGTGTTTCACTAAGATGAATCTATACTTTAATATTATAAAACTGAAGAGTTTGTTTGGTTGAACGCGGTAATCTCAGGAACTACTGGTCCGAATTGAAAAAATATTTTTGTGTTAGGTAGCCTATACAAGATGCAGTTTTGAGCCTGCAAAACATTTCAGGAGGTTGTTACGAGACTCGTAAATAATCAGATACCAAGTCAATAATCCACACTTCCACACTTAATATATATAATATAATATAATATATAATATATATAATAATATATAATTATATAATATAATATATATATATATATAATCTACACTAATATTATAAATGCAAAAGTAACTCTGTCTGTCTGTCAATCTGTCTCGCTTTCCTGCTAAAACTACTGAACCGATTTAAATGAAATTTGGTGCACAGATAGTTTAGAGCCTGAGAAAGGACATAGGCTACTTTTCATTTCGTGACCTTGTCTGCGTCCGCGATAACCGACATTTACGCAGACGAAGTCGTGGGCATAAGCTAGTAATTTTATAAATGCAAAAGTAACTCTGTCTGTCTGTCTGTCTCGCTTTCCTGCTAAAAGTACTGAACCAATTTAAATGAAATTTGGTACACATATAGTTTAGAGCCTGAGAAAGGACATAGGCTACTTTTTATCCCGGTAGTATGTTCCCGCGGGATAATTTCAAACCTCCACGCGGGCGAAGCCGCTGGCAAAAGCTAGTCAATAATACTTTTTATTTTAGATTTTTCAATTTTATTGTTTTTCAGAATAACTCTCTTAATAACCCTCTTCAAAAAATCTATGAAAGAAATGTCGTTTGCGTTTGTTTGTGTGTGTGAAAGCGCAGTTTAAGGACACGTACAGACTGACCGCGATTTAAAAAAGGGAGTTCACACTTACCGATTTCCGTAATCTTTATTATTATACATATTATAAAATAAAGTCACTTCGCTGTCTGTCTGTCCCTATGTATGCTTATATCTTTAAAACTACGCAACGGATTTTGATGCGGGTTTTTTTAATAGATAGAGTGATTCAACAGGAAGGTTTATATGCATATAACATCTATAATATAGTAAAGAAACACTGATAATTTTAGAGGTTTCTAATGTGATGTCATAAATAAACACATTTTTTTGCGCTTACATTGCGAACGCTGGCTGAACCCTTCGAAATAGCTCAAAATAATGTACTACAGTATTGTACACCTTAAAAAGTTCTACAAAAAAGTCCGCGATGGTATATGTCTAACTCTTAGGGATAACCCATAATAACCATTTTTATCCTTTACTTTTTACGAGAAATAATGGCTTATTTATGAATGCGATTTTAAGCAATACAGCATTAATCCTTATCCAATTAAGTACCTTAAATAAATTGTGCATTTCATGTAGATCAAAATTGCCCTTTACAGCATATCATTGAAATTAATATTTTAGAAGATATCAGAGATTATAATAAAATAGCCGCAGAGCGGCTAGCGGGCCGTTCCACGTCCGGCCATCTCGCTTAGTAGCGGTCGGGTATTGCAGGATTAGTAGGATTGTAATTCATATTATTTGGGCTTCATAGTAAATGCGAATATCATGTGTGTTCGAAGTACTCAAAATAAACCTAATTGTATTATTCCAAGTAAGAGACCGTGAAATAGATAGAATGAATAGAGGCTTAGATGTTTAGATTTTTGGATGGATTTGGATTTTTGGTTATCCTGGATACTTACGATATAGGATACTTTATCCCGGTAGTACGTTCCCGGGTGATATTTTCCGACAGCTATACGAGCGATGCCACTGGCCAAAGTACTATTCTTATAACTATGTTTAAATTGGTGTCTGGTAAATAATTGAGTGTCTGTATAGGTAGAATAGGAGTGTTAAGAAAAACCAGGAAGCCTTATATTCAATTCAATCCAGCCCTATGTCGCAGTCTTCTTACTCTGAATACTATTAGTTTTATTTTAAGTACATCAAACACACATGATATGTAAGGACCGTAGCAGGTGGCGTTCCGTAGTTTCTGCCTACCCCCATGGGAAAAAGGCGTAATTTTATGTATGTATAACATGGATTAATACATTCTTACCGCGGTAATACGTCCTCTTGCGATAATTTCCGACATCTACGCGGGCGAAGCCGCGGGCAAAAGCTAGTTAACAATAAAATGATTAAAAAATACCTGCCCATTTTATTGTTGATTCGGGTCGAGAATCACTAACATAATTACCTCCTAAAATGTTTTGCCGATTCAAAACTGCACCTTGTATATTGAGAAAGTCTATAGGTTATAACATCACGCTACAATCAAAAGGAGCGGAGCAACAACGAAAAATGGTCGAAAACCGGCAGGCAATTCTATACTACGGGACGGGTCAGGGGAGCAAAGTTAAGTATAGCAAGCTAGTTATTTACTAAAATGGCAGCCAAAACACCGTACAATAAAGTGCTTTACGGCAAATCCTGTCGGAACTCGGAAGCAAATTGTCGCACAAATGATTGCCATGGGCGTTTGTTTCCCGGTGGACTTTCGATATTTTAAAAAATGTCGTAATTAATGGCGGATGAAGGGCCAATAAGAACGACTAAGCTAGTTCATACAATTATTAACAGCAGTCGCAGTGGGGTAAGAGACCTAATCGATAAAGTTTTTAATATTCCAGAGCAAGAATTGAGTTCTTCTGAAAGCGACGGTAATTACAGTTCTGAAAGGTGTGTAGATCAGACGACAGACACTCAAATAAGCAGTTTAACTTCGATTAAGAAAACTTGGTAATTTCGTAAGAAAAATGGCAGAGTATTAAGCCACAAGAAAAAGTATACTGTAAATTGGAAATTGGAAGAGCAGATGTGATAGCTGAAGCTTTGTAAGTACGGTAGCGAAATTTTTTTTAGAAATAGAGGGATATTGCAATGAATGCGATGCAGACATTTATTGCACATTTTTAAAAACGCCTTCGGACGGTGTAGATGTTTTTTTCCAAGGATTTTATTTTATCTATTTATTTTGGCCAACCAACAACTGTATATACTCATACAATATAAAAATGTTTTTCTATTAGCTAAGGTTAGTATTACAGTTTATTATAGGTTAGCACCGCATGCCCCATAAAAGTAAGAACTATGATGCAAATTTAGAGGATTGAAGATATTAAAGCTACTTCTCGTTCTGGAAATAAAATTTGTGAGTTGTTCGTCGCCTTGAAGTTGGAGACTATCTTAAGGATGAAGCTGCAAAGACGCAGACACATGGCGTAGGAAAGAAGCCGTAAAAATAAAAAAATAAAACATTGGTGGTAAAAATTCACCTATCCAACCGAGCAACGAAGTTGTTCGAAAAGCTAAACAACAGCGACTATTAAGTAAATTCGATTTGCAGTTCGGAAATCCAGCACTGAATTTGCTTACTAGTTCTGAACAGGGCAATTTAGTTGGATATATAATATACAAACCGTAGGGTTGTCTAAACATGTCAAACCCGAACAAATTCAGTTATATGTTTCTCGTTGCCGAAAGGATTCCAATGCAACGTTAGAAATCGATGCTACTGGTAGCATTGAAAACGCAATAACACGCTTAAACCGCACACTTTTTAACACGCTTTTAATAGCTTCATACGTATGTTGGTATGTTAGTACGAGTATGTATGTGCCTATGTAATGGAAACTTTGAACATGATTTTGATCCCCTTCAAAACGTCGGAAATTCGGCATACTTATCAAGGACTGATGACAATACAATAATTTCATAAATTTGTGCCATTATCCTTGCTAGGGTTACCAGGATAGTAAAAAGACCGTCTTCGAAAACTACGCTGACATACGTCACACAAAGTCGGACTTTCTGTTTTTTTTTTTTTTTTTCTTTTCTTTCTAATTTTGGTTTTTATTTTTTTTTTCTATTTGGTGTCCCAATAAATACTTTTTCTTTCTTTCTTTCTTTCACAAAATTCGACACACCCTAAAAAATAGAAAATAAATATTTACTTTTTAGTTGGGTTTTCTATGGAAGCGTGTTTTTTTAGTTTTTTTTAACTATTATTTTTTGTATCAGTGTGTGCTCGTATCCCAAGAGGGTACCTATAGCATTCCAACGTTCCAAATGGTTTTAGCAGAGCTTTCTTCGGTATTGTTCGTCGAATCGTTGTGCTCCTTATCTTCTGAGTTGAGCTGCATAATTACTGATAAATGCTGTACTGAATGGACAAGTCCATTAAATCTGTGTGATTCTTTCCTCAAAAGGCAATTTCAGACACCAATCCATATGGTCTTCACATGATCTCACCAAGATTATGTCTGGATTTTAAAAGAGACTTTAACCTCTGAGTTTGTTTCGGCCTTTCTTCACAAAGTACTCATATAGGAAAGGAAATGCCAACCTCATCAAGTTTTAAAAATGTGATTGACGTGTAAAAGTATTAGTACAAATCTATTTGGAATAAAATCATGTAGATATCATAACTGTCTCCTGCATCACTGTCTCTTGCATCCTGTCCTATCCTATCTTTCGTAAGGGCGCCATTATTCTAAAGAGCCCGGGTATTCAATAGATTAGGGTAGAGTTGGATAATACCGTGCGGTTGATAATACCGTGCATCAGCGTAATTCAAAAACTATCCATGAGTTCTGCGATGCAGTGCGTATACATCGAAGCCGGACATGCCTACATGCACGGGGAAGGGCCCCGTGCACCGCCATTACGGTCCGCGCGACGACAAAGATAGCATTTGTTGTAGATGTTTTTTTCGTTACTCCTTATAATTTTTCGTGTACTTTCGGAAAGAGGTAAGTAATACTGTATTTATATGTAATACTTTGATACTATACATTCTTAATCAAAATCAAAAATCAAATCAAATCAGTTTATTTCGGGCTACAAAGACCCATAACATAAATACCTTACAGACTAACATACATACAAATAAAAAACAATTTAAAACTATTGTACACGAAGTGACGGCGTCGTATTGCGCTGCGTGGTGTCGCGTAGCCTTCCGCGGAATCGCCGATACACGACACTCTTCGGCCAAAACTCTGCCTTGAGGTAGATCTCGATTTGAAGAGTTGGAACTCGCACCACGAATGACTTGAAATTCGTGTTGTGGCGCGATTCCAACTTCTCGACCCTCAAAGTGAAGTTCGTTTTCACTCGTACATACTCCACGATCTCCTCAACCTTCGTGGTGTAATGCAGACGTGAAATATACAGCTGCGTCGTAGGCACAGCAGGGCGCAGCAGCATGTTGGGTCCACTCGGAGCGGTACCACACTGGTTTCGTGAACAGGGCTTCTTCTTCTTCCTTTCCACTTTCGTGAAACCCTCTTCATCAACTTGGCCCGTTCTTGGCAACGAGCTACGGACCGCAGCCAAGGCAGGTAGTGCAACCTTCATCTGGTTTTCCCCAATTTTATTCTGCCGCATAGACTGCGACACACCTGATTTTCTCGTGGTGACAATAGCGGCGTAGGCACGGTTTGGGGTCGACGTACCTACGTGTGACGTTTCCGCAGCCGGTGTTGTGGCGCGGGTGACGGCGGCGGCGGGCAGCGCTTGGTCAGCATTATCGGCAGCCAAATAATGCTAATGCTTGTAAACTGTAGAATTAATGTCAGGATACGTTTTTACATACTATAATATTTTCCATATAATTCTGATGTTAAAAAATAAAATGATCAAGTTTGATAATTCCGCGCTGGGGGCGCGCAGAAGAAAGCTAAAAAAAATAAAGAAATAAAAGGAAAGTCTGTCAAGAGAAAAGTTTTGAACAGTAGTGAAAGTAGTGAGGATGAAGATAAAGCAAGAAGAAAAAGTTCAGGCAAGGAAAAAGAAAGGCAAAGGGAAGTCTACTATCGACAGCAGCAGTGACGATAGTATGGATGATGTGCCTCTTAGTCAACTGTGCGATGATGATGAAGATGACGACATAGAGAATCGTGATATTGGTTGTGAGTTTAGTCGTAATGGAGAAATGTGGTTCCGTTGTTGTAGATGCTCGAATTGAATACATAAGGAATGTAGCGGAAAAGATTCTGCCAAAGATTTTTTATGTGATTTTTGCTGTGATTAATATAACTTGCTATCTGATATTTAATTGATATTAGGTATTTTTGAGACTGACTAGTCCATATTTAATTCAAAGATTTACTAAGACTTCTAGTTATAAAAAAATACGTTTTGTTGTCATAAATAATTTAAGTTTTGTTAATACTTATTGCATGATACTTAATATACCTACTGATTTAATTTCTAGAAAAAGATTAGGATCTCCCTATCTTCACGCAAGAAAATTACTTAGAATGGTATTCTTTTTTTTTACTTTTATTACTTACCCATTTGTGTGCAGTTAATGTGCGCACGATATTATCAGACCACTTTGATAATACCGCGTCTTTACTTGTTTTTGTAAATTGACAATAATTACTTTTTGTTTAAATTTTGGAAGTTTTTGTTATGCGGTATGCGTACCTGAATAAATGTCCTACTAATTACTCAATTTTGTTTCTTTTAATATCAAACAGTTTCCTAATTATAGGTCAAAGTCCTTAGGGGCTCGGTAATATCCAACTCTCCCCTACCTACGTCTCTGGTAACACCCGTGGTGCACACTCAAATTACCAGATATTCTACAATTAATGTCAACCAATCATGGCGGACGACGCCTGAATAACTAGTTGTTACAAATACACTAGCCTGAACATTCAACAAACACAATTAATGCTGCCTGACATCTATACATATAATAAAACAGTAAAAAAACTGTGTCTGTACATTGAATATATTAGAAAAATAATAATTGAGGGGGGGTTAGAAACAGTAAGAGAGACGAAACCAAAAAAAAAAACCGGCTGTTTGTCTGTTTGTTTCTACACGCTAATCTTCGGAACTACTGGACGGACTTGAATGTTTTTTTTTTTGTATAGGTATTAAATCTAGGCAACATATAGGCTATAAATTTATCTTGGAAACTTGAACACCTGATGCAGAACCGCAACAGACCAGCTAAACTATAAGAGATACAAAAATGGTACCATAGCAAAAATTGTTTCACGCGATGAGTATTTTCTGCTAAGAGAATAAATTTGAAGATCTGGAACAGCTGATGTGGAACTCCAACAGCCCAGCTACACTATAACATATATAGGAATGACGTCTTAGCAAGAGTTGTTCAGCCTGATGAGCACTCTCTGTCGTCGTATAAAATTTGAAGATCTGAAACAGCTAATGTGGAACTCCAAGAGCCCAGCTACACTATAACAAATATAGGAATGACGTCTTAGCAAGAGTTGTTCAACCTGATAAGCACTCTCTGTTGTCGTATAAAATTTGAAGATCTGGAACAGCTAATGTGGAACTCCAAGAGCCCAGCTACTCTATAACATATATAGGAATTACGTCTCAGCAAGAGTTGTTCAGCCTGATGAGAACTCTCTGTTGACGTATAAAGATTGTAGATCTGGAATACCTGATGTGAAAATCAAAGCTATCACTAATTTCACTGTATAATTATAAAATAACATAAGCTGGGAGTACCTCCACGCGGTGAAGGCGGTAACAGTTTAGGACTGATTTTCAATGAAAATTCTATGAATCATTGAAAATTTTACTCTACTGGCTAAAACTCCCATTTATTATTTTATTTTATCGAAGAAATATGCCTTCGGGCTTATGTTATTTGAGTGTTTAATTTCTTTTTCCATTTATCTTCGTGACACGGTAGCCTACCCGGTAACGCAGGGGAGCAGTCACTTAGATTTTAATTGATCAGGTATCTTCAGAATAAAACTATAACCATGCCTAGAAAGAGGTCAAATCTTTCCCAACGTTCCAAAGGAGCTAAAAGATTGAGGATCATAAGATCCCAAGAATCTACCGAAGAGCGTCAGAATAGACTTGATGCTGTTCGAGAACATCAGGCTGCAACTCGCTCCGTAGAAACATCTTCGGATCGCGAAGCTCGCTTGCGTTCTCAGCGTATTTATGCATCTACATCCAGGTCTCTAGAGACCAGTGAAGAATATGACGCGCGACTGTCCGCTGATCGTGAACGTCATGCATTGTCTCGCGAGTTGGAGACGTTTACGGATAAAGAATTGCGCTTGAGTTCTCAGCGTATCTACACATCTGCTGCTAGGTCTCTAGAGACAAGTGCGGAACATGATGCGCGATTGTCTGCTGATCATGAACGTCACGCATTGTCTCGCGAGACGGAGACGTTCACTGATAGAGAATTGCGCTTGAGTTCTCAGCGTATCTACGCATCTGCTGCTAGGTATCTAGAGACAAGTGTGGAACATGATGCGCGACTGTCCGCTGATCGTGAACGTCACGCATTGTCTCGCGAGTCGGAGACGTTTACCGATACAGAATCACGCTTGAGTTCTCAGCGAATTCGCACATCTACTAACAGGTCTTTCGAAACGAGTGATGAACGTGATGCGCGACTAACTGCTGATCGAGATTATCATTCATTGTCCCAAACACGGACACAACAAAATATTCATAATCAGTTAGAAATTGAGAGAGAAACAATTGCTGGAGTACGGCATGAAGAGACAGAAGAAGAGCGCAACGAACGTTTGCATTCTGATCGCCTTCGACATTCTCTGAACAGAATGTCGATATCATCTGAAGAATTGGATGTGTCTCAAGATATTGCCGTAGGGCATGGTGACCTTCCTTGGGTTGATAAGGAACGGAGTGCATTTACGTACACTCCTATGATTGACTACGCCACATATTCCGCCATCGGAGGTATGGTTCAAAATTGTACATTTTGTGAAGCTGTTAAATGGCAAAAAGAAACAAACGGTATGTGTTGCTCAGGTGGGAAAGTACATATTGAAATATTACAAAATCCTCCAGAAATATTAAGATCACTGCTAATCGGTGACCATCCACAGTCAAAACATTTCTTGGACAACATCCGTTCATACAATAATGCCTTTCAAATGACGTCTTTTGGTGCGAAACAGATTTCAGAAGGCCCATTTATGCCAACATTTAAAGTGCAAGGCCAAGTTTACCACCTTATTGGTTCATTATTGCCTGAAAATGATCCCAAGTTTCTTCAAATATATTTCATATCGAATTATCAAGATCAGGCAAATATTAGAAACCAAAATTTTCCACAATTGAACAATAGCCTGATTTCACTACTTCAAAGTATGTTGCATGAAGTAAATCCCTACGTACACAGTTTTAAATCTGCATTAGAATCTATGCCCCCTGGACAAAGCAATAGTTATAAATTTGTGATTGATGCTGATAAACGGCCCGCTACTGGACATCGTGGCAGATACAATGCTCCAGTAACAAATGAAGTTGCAGTGGTTTTGGCTGATCAAGAATGTGAGCGGCGTGACATAGTGTTACGTACACAAGATAATCGCCTGCAACGCATTTATGAAACACATCGATCTTACGATGCATTGCAGTACCCTCTAATTTATTGCCATGGAGATGATGGTTATTACTTCGCCATTAATCAAGTTCAACCTGCCACAAGAGAAATCAATTTAAATAAAAAAGTTTCAGCTCAACAATTTTATTCTTATCTTCTACAAATCAGACTCAATCGTTTCATTTATCTACAAAGGTTTCGTGGTCTATTTAGCCAGTTTATTGTTGACATGTACGCTAAAATTGAAACGGAGCGATTGGTATATATACGCACAAACCAGAGGCGTTTACGAGCTGAAGAATACGTGCATTTGCGGGACGCTATGCAGCAGGATACAGAAGTAGAAAACTTAGGCCGTTTAGTTATTCTGCCCTCCAGTTTCACCGGTGGTCCCCGTTATATGCACGAGCGTACTCAAGACGCTTTCTGCTATGTTCGGAAATATGGTCGACCTGATTTTTTTATAACGTTCACGACAAATTCAAAATGGGATGAAATTACTCGAGACCTATGTGCAGGACAAGTGTCGTTCGATCGACATGATTTGATAGCAAGAGTTTTCCATTTAAAATTGAAGTTAATGGTGGACCTATTAACTAAAGAAAGCATATTTGGAACAACTCTGTGTTACATGTACAGCGTAGAATGGCAGAAACGTGGTTTGCCACATGCACACATTCTACTTTGGTTGCTTGAAAAAGTGCGTCCCAACGACATCGACAAGTTAATAAGTACAGAGTTTCCAAATCCAGATGAAGATCCTCTATTGTATGCTATTGTTAAAACACACATGGTGCATGGCCCCTGCGGCACTATGAACAGGGACTCTCCATGCATGCAAGGTAATCGTTGTGCGAAGAAATATCCCCGTGCAATAATAGAACAAACAGTGACAGGTGAAAATGGATACCCATTATATCGACGACGTTCACCACAACAGGGTGGATTCACAGCGGAAGTCCGGGTACGTGGGCAACAGATTTCTGTGAATAATAGTTGGGTCGTCCCCTATTCACCAATTTTGTCAAAAATATTTAGTGCACACATAAATGTGGAAATTTGCAGTAGAGTAGAATCCATAAAATATATCTGTAACTATGTTAACAAAGGGAGTGACCAAGCTACATTTGCTTTACAGGGAATGGACCGAGATGAAGTAACCAGGTACCAATCCGGTCGATACATAAGTACTTCTGAAGGTATTTGGCGAATATTGGGATTTCCTATCCATGAACGCCATCCCACGGTCATGCATCTAGACGTTCACTTGGAAAATGGCCAGCGCATTTATATTGATCCCAACAATGTTAGAGACCGTACAGAAAATCCACGTCAAACGACACTATTGCCATTTTTCAAGTTATGTCAAGAAGACGACTTTGCAAAAACTTTGACCTATGACCAGGTGCCATCTTATTATACCTACGATAAAAAGAGAGGTACTTTCAATCGACGTCGACGTGGTCAACCAGTTGATGGATTTCCAGGGATTTTCAAAGACGCTGCTCTGGGCAGAGTGTACACAGTTCATCCTAACAATGGAGAATGTTATTTCTTGCGCCTGTTGCTCCATATTGTTCATGGACCAACTTCTTTTTCTATTTTAAAGACTGTTGATGGTGTAGAGCATCTTTCGTTTCAAGCAACTTGCAGGGCACTTAACCTTCTTGACGATGATCAACACTGGGACAATACCCTCGAGGAAGCCTGTGTCAGCGACAGCCCCAGTAGTTTACGAAATTTGTTTGCCATAATGTTAGTATTTTGTGCTCTCTCGGACCCTTTGAGATTGTGGGAACAGTACAAGATATTTTTCTCTGAAGACTTTTTACGCATTCTGAGATGCAATGCGGAAGACACTATTAGTCCAACAGACGACAGAGTGTTGAATAGTTCCCTTTGTTCCATACAAGATACTGTTCATTCAATTGGAGGCAACTCTCTTAGCACTTACGGCCTACCTGTTCCCCAAGCAGAACCCAATCAGCCACGCACTAATCGGGAGTATATCGCTGAAACAAGCTACCGTTCTACAGATTTAGCTACCGTAGTTAATGACAGCAGGGCAAATTTCACAACAGAACAGAGGGAAATATTTAATACAGTGGTCCAAAGTGTCTTAAACAACGAAGGGAAGCTGTTTTTTTAGATGTTCCAGGAGGCACCGGTAAAACAACTTACCTGACGAGAGCAATCCTTGCTGAAATTAGACGGCAAAATAAGATCGCTCTTGCCGTAGCATCGTCAGGTATTGCTGCCACATTACTTCCAGGTGGAAAGACGGCACATACAATGTTTAAAATCCCAATCGATTTAGACAGATCTGAAACACCAACCTGCTCTGTAACACGAAACAAAGCGAGAGTGTTTCAGGATTGTTGTCTAATCGTCTGGGATGAGTGTACTATGTCAAACAAAAAGGCAGTAGAGGCTGTGGATAGAACACTACGCGACATTCGTCGAGATGACAGGCCGATGGGTAACGTAACTCTTTTGTTTTCGGGAGATTTTCGACAAACCCTTCCAGTCATAAGCCGGGGAACTAGGGCAGATGAGATTAATGCCTCATTAAAACATTCACATCTATGGCCTCAAATACAAAAGCTCAAATTATCTATAAATATGAGAGCCCAACTTGGCGGTAATTCACATGCCCAAGAGTTTTCGGGAGTATTATTGAAAGTTGGGGAAGGTCTCCTTCCTGAAGAGAATGGTCTGGTGAATGTTCCTGAAATACTTGGGAAAATTGTTGCCTCTGAAGAGAAACTGATACGATCGGTATTTGGGAACATTCAGAGTAAACTAAATCAGGAAAATTCATGGTTATGTGAGCGCGCCATATTGACCCCAAAAAATGATCAAGCTGCAAAAATCAATCAAAAAATTTTGGCGGATATTGTAGGGGATGAAGTGGTTTACACTTCTTTCGACAGTGTTGTCGATCAGGACGACGCCACTAATTACCCAGTTGAGTTTCTCAATTCATTTACAGCGATTGGTCTCCCTGCTCATAAAATAAGACTTAAAGTCGGTGTTCCCATAATGCTGATGCGAAATTTAACTCCGCCAAAACTGTGCAACGGAACCCGTCTTATTGTCAACGCTTTACAACGTAATATAATTGTTGCTACAATACTCACTGGGTGTGGTGCCGGTGAGACTGTGTTCATACCGCGTATACCACTCATCCCCAACAATTTCCCCTTTCAATTTAAGCGCACACAGTTCCCTGTGAATACGTGCTTTGCCATGACAGTAAACAAGTCACAAGGGCAGACGCTTAAAGCCGCTGGTGTTGACCTGACAACCGGCTGTTTTTCTCATGGCCAACTTTATGTTGCTTTTTCAAGGGTCAGCAACGCTTCCGGTCTTTATATGTTAGCTCCTGAAGGAAAAACCTCAAATATAGTTTATAAAGAATTTTTTTAAAAGTTATTTGCAATATTATTGTTAATTCAGTGTACCCTTGGAATCCGCTGCGGAGTAACGGGTAAAAAAGTTTTTTGTTGTATAGGTATTAAGTCTGGGCAACATATAGGCTATACATAATTTATTTTGGAAAATGAACACCTGATGCAGACTGCAACAGACCAGCTAAAGTAAGTATAAGAGATATAAAAATGGTGCCATAGCAAAAAATATTCCACGTGAAGAGCATTTTCTGCTGGGAGAATAAATTTGAAGATCTGGAACACCTGTTGTGGAACTCTTAAGTAAAACTTTTAATAACATATTAAGGAATGACGTCTTAGCAAAAGTTGTTTAGTCTGATGGGCATTTCCTATTGACATACAAAAATGAAAGATCTAGAACGACTCCAATCGTCTCGCTCATCCCGTTGTTGTCCCGTCCCCGGGCCTTAGAATTCTACATCAGACGTTAGATCTTCGATTTTGACGACCCCGTTGTCGCTGGCATAAGCAATAGGATCCGCGTACGAAGTCGCGGGCAGAAGCTAGTACAAAATAATTAAGCAAAGATTATGAGTAATTACTTAACAAGGTCCAGACATATATATCCATGCATGTCAGTCATCAGGTCAGGCATCAGTCAGTCACATGTGTCAGTCATCTGAGGTAGGTAATCAACTATCTGACGGAGATTAAGTAATAGCCCCGAGTAACATCTTAGTGAGGTGAGACCCACTCCAGCGCAAACCTAATCAAGTGATCCATCTTGTGGTGTGCTCACCAGTCTTTGCCCGTAGCTTGCCGCACACCGCTCGCTCCACTCACCTATTCTTGGACCGCTGCTCTGTACAGACGACGTTAAACGGCCTAGTTTTGGATCGCTAGAAAAATCGTTTTCTGGTGTTTTTGTGCGTCATGTTTGCCGCATATACACTATTTTCTTTCTTTCTAAAAAAAATTCAACAATTAGAAATACTCAGTTGTATTAAATACATCTTCAAAGAAATAATAACTGGTAAAATTACGGTCTGCAGTTTTTCATGCTGCAACATTTACACCAAATATGATTCTGATATGAGTATGATGCCGTTAATATGTGTCACCATTTTACGAAAATTAGAGGAATTGCTGGGAATTCAGAAAATGAATTGATTAGTGGTGGTAGAGGAGTTGCTTAATGTGGCCTTTTCAGGCCCCCTGTAAACAAAAAATAAACAACATTGGTTCAGTCCTTTGGGTAGCAGTGCTTTGGGAGCTACCCAAAAGACTGAACCAACGTTGATTATTTTTTTTGTTTATGCCACAGACGGACACACAGACATACACATCTATACGAATATACTAATCTATACTAATATTATAAAGCTGAAGAATTTGTTTGTTTGTTTGTTTGATTGAACGCGCTAATCTCAGGAACTACTGGTCCGAATTGAAAAATTCTTTTTGTGTTGAGTAGCCTATTTATCGAGGGAGGCTATAAGCTATATAACATTACGCTACAACTAAGAGGAGCGGAGCAGTAATGAAAAATGTTGCAAAAACGGGGAAAATTTATTCCTTTTGAGAGTTTCCGTTGCGGCAACATATAACACGCGTACACTTCGGACCGACGAGAAGATTGCCGAACTGGAGGAAGAATTGAGCAGGTTACGATGGGATATAGTAGGATTATCTGAAGTCCGAAGAGAGGGGGAGGACTCGATAATCCTCAAATCCGGAAACCTGCTCTATTTCTGGGAGGGCGACCAGCAGTCTCAAGGTGGTGTCGGGTTTATCGTTCATAAGTCCCTTGTGAGCAACGTGGTGAAGATCGAGAGTGTGTCGACCAGGGTGGCGTACCTTATACTCAGAATATCCGCAAGGCACATCCCTCGACACACCCCGACGATGAGGTGGAGACCATGTATGAGGATATTTCCAGAGTCATGAATGGTTCCAACACTCACTTCACCGTTGTCATGGGGGACTTCAACGCGAAACTGGGCAAGCGAGGCGATGATGAGTTGAGAGTGGGGCAATTTGGAATTGGACGTCGCAACCACCGGGGTCACCGACTGGCAAGTTTTATGGAGAAGGAAGGGCTCTTTATGATGAATTCCTTCTTCAGAAAACGTGAGCACAGGAAGTGGACCTGGCAGAGCCCTGATGGTGCAACAAAAAACGAGATTGACTTCATTATGTCGACGAAGAGGCAAATATTCAATGATGTCTCAGTGATCAACGCGGTGAAAACCGGGAGAGATCACCGCATGGTAAGAGGCACATTGAATATCAATATTAAGCTGGAAAGATCTCGGCTGATGAAGTCAACGCTCCGTCCAGCACCGATCCAGCTTCAAAACCCCGAGAGCTCGAACTCCAGAATCGTTTTGAGTGCCTAGGGAGCTCCGTGGACGATTTTAACGATGGGTTCGTGGAAACTGTCCATACGGTCGGGTCTAAGTTCTTCAAGATCCGCCGTACTAATAGGAAAAAGAAACTCTCAGATCCAACATTACAGCTCATGGAACAGAGGCGCGGAATGATCCTGCAGTCTTCAAAAGCTGTGCTCGAGTACCGGCAGCTCAATAGACGGATCTCTAAGTCCTTGAAAAGCGACCTTCGCCGCTATAACACAGAGCGGATCAAGGACGCGATAGAGCGGAATAAAGGCTCCAAGGTCTTTAGTAAGGATCTGTCTATTGGGCAGAGCCAGCTTACGAAACTGAAGACCGATGATGGCAGGGTCGTATCTGCCAAACCTGAGCTGTTTAAGGGGATTGAGAGGTTCTATGGACAGTTATACACGTCAACAAGTAACCCCGTTAAAAATCTGGCAAATGACCCAAGAGCTAGGTTGACCCGACATTATACCGAAGACATCCCGGACGTCAGCTTGTACGAGATTCGGATGGCTCTGAAGCAGCTCAAAAACAACAAGGCGCCGGGTGATGACGGAATTACGGCTGAGCTCCTGAAGGCCGGCGGGAAACCCGTTCTCAAGGCCCTTCAGAAGTTGTTCGATTCCGTCATACTCGAGGGCAAAACGCCAGAGGCATGGAACTGAGGTGTGGTGGTACTTTTCTTTAAGAAGGGTTACAATGCCCTACTTAAGAATTATAGGCCATCTCACTTCTGAGCCATGTCTACAAGCTGTTTTCAAGAGTCATCACGAACCGTCTAGAGCGCAGGTTTGACGACTTCCAGCCTCCCGAACAAGCCGGATTCCGTAAAGGCTTTAGCACCGTAGACCACATACATACGCTGTGGCAGGTTATACAGAAGACTGAAGAGTATAGCCTGCCTCTCTGCTTAGCGTTTGTGGACTAAGTAAAAGCCTTCGATTCAATCGAGACCTGGGCTGTACTGCAGTCTCTTCAACGGTGCCAGATCGACTATCGGTACATCGATGTGCTGAAGTGTCTGTACAAAAACGCCACTATGTCAGTCCGACCTCGAAACCTGTCCTTCTGCAGCGAGGGGTGAGACAGGGAGACGTTATTTCTCCGGAACTGTTCACCGCTGCACTGGAGGATGTCTTCAAGGTTCTGGACTGGAAAGGGGCTGGCATCAACATCAATGGCGAGTACATCACTCACCTTCGGTTTGCCGATGATATAGTTGTCATGGCTGAGACTATGTAGGGCCTCAGTACAATGCTCGATGACCTCAGTAGAGCTTCCGGAAGAGTGGGTCTCAAGATGAACATGGACAAGACAAAGGTCATGTCCAATGCTCATGTGATACCCACTCCAGTGAAGATTGGAGGCGCTACACTCGAAGTTGTGGACGAATATGTGTAGCTAGGACAGACTGTCCAGTTAGGTAGGTCCAACTTCGAGAAAGAGGTCAATCGTCGAATCCGACTCGGCTGGGCAGCGTTCGGGAAGCTACGCAATATCTTCTCGTCCCACATACCGCAGTGTCTCAAGACGAAAGTCTTTGACCAGTGTGTGTTGCCAGTGATGACTTATGGAACCGAAACGTGGTCGCTCACAATGGGCCTTATGAGAAGGCTGAAAGTCACCCAAAGGGCGATGGAGAGGGCTATGGTTGGAGTTTCCCTACGCGATCGAATCAGAAATGAAGAGATCCGTAGGAGAACCAAGGTGACCGACATAGCCCGAAGAATTGCTAAACTGAAGTGGCAGTGGGCAGGGCACATTGCTCGCAGAACGGATGGCCGATGGGGCCGAAAGGTTCTGGAGTGGTGACCGCGTACCGGAAGACGTAGAGTTGGAAGGCCTCCAACAAGATGGACCGATGACCTTGTGAAGGCCGCAGGAATCCGCTGGATGCGGGAAGCACAAAACCGGTCGAAGTGGCGGAACTTGGGGGAGGCCTATGTCCAGCAGTGGACGTCTTTCGGCTGAAATGATGTTGCGTGCGCTGCGTAAACGGTTAAAGTAACGCAAAAATCATGTATGACGGAATTGTTCCTTTTAAAAAGTTCTAAAAAAAAGTCCGCGAGAGCAATTGTCTATCTTTTAAGGTTGACTCACTATAACTCAAAAGGAGCGAGCAGCAACGAAAAATGGACGAAAACTAGCAGGCAAATCGATGCGACGGGAAGGGTCAGGCGTGCAAAAATTTGACGCGGACGAAGTCGCGGGCAGAAGCTAGTTACTAATATTACTAATATTACTAATAATATTATAAAGCTGAAGAGTTTGTTTGTTTGTTTGATTGAACGCGCTAATCTCAGGAACTACTGGTTCAAATTAAAAAATTATTTTTGTGTTGAGTAGCCTATTTATCGAGAAAGGCTATAGGCTATATAACATTACGCTACAATCAAGGGGAGCGGAGCAGTAATGAAAAATGTTGCAAAAACGGGGAAAATCACATGGGTAGGCGATTCGATGCGACGGGAAGGGTCGGGGGAACAAGAAATTTTACGCGGACGAAGTCGCGGGCAGAAGCTAGTTAAACATATAACACTAATCTGTTTCTGTCCGGAGTTGAAAAGTGTAAAGTGTGTTTGAATATCCTTTGTCCTAACCCTTTCATCCAAATCCGCTTAGCCGTTAAAGTGATAGACGGCATTTTACGAAACGTTACGGTACGGTTTCTTGCGGTTAGTTTTAGGCACTCGATAATCTTGAGCCACAAAATTCGAATCCGTTCAGCCGTGTTTGCTTTATGGAGTAACACTGTGTTACTCCATAAAGCAAACACAAAGCAGGCAAAAACTAACCGCAAGAAACCGTACCGTATCGTTTCGTAAAATGCCGTCTATCACTTTAACGGCTAAGTGGATTTGGATGAAAGGGTTAGGACAAAGGATATTTTTAGGGTTCCGTAGCCAAATGTCAAAAAATGTAACCCTTATGGATTCGTCATGTCTGTCTGTCATAAAGTGGTAAAATGTGCCCCCCCCTTGTAACTTCTAAAATAGCCATTCATTACCATGTAAACTTCCACCGAAAATTGGTTTGAACGAGATCTAGTAAGTATTTTTTTTTAATACGTCATAAATCGTAAACCGCAATTAATTGTACCTTTCATTCAATCAACTCAAATATAAAAATAAAAATAATTTCATAAACAAACCTTAAATGCATAAACCGTGAATACATACAGGTTTGTACGGAACCCTCGCGAGGAGTCGGACACGCGCACCGAGGCCTCGGTACGCGAGTACGTTCTCGTTAGTTCTCGTCCGACATCCACGCAGGTAACAGCAAACTCTATATATAACTATAAGTAATATACATATATAACTATAAGTATTATATATTTACCAAATATCAAGCTTTGTGTATCAGAATGGTTACGGTTTATTTATTGTGTATGAAGGTTCTTATGAATATGGTTTGTTGGGAAAGGGTTTCACTAAGTAAAGCACAGAAAGACAAGACTAGATATTTATTTCAATTAGGCTTGTCAGTAATTAATCAGAAAGCTAGTCGTCCGTTCCAAAACTAGGTCTTCATGGAGAAAAAGGACAAGAAACTCCATGGAAACAGTATTAAATTATTATATCAACACACTTCTTACATTGCCATAAATTATCATTATCTTAAATACATTTAATTCTATCTCTTAGACGATTGTCCAAGAGATCTCAAAATAATATCAACATAATCACAACAATTACAATAGCTAGGCAAAGAAAGAATATGAATATTCCATTTTATATGATTTAAAACATTCGCAATACTGGCAACAACATAAATGGTACAACAACGTTTTCATAATAAGCAATAAGTGTTACATAATATCAAATTACTTAACTTACGTGACCTCTGGTCGATCTTTTCCACACAACAACAGCACTAGAACTAACCAACTAAACCTCTTCCAAGGAACTCCCTCGATAAAGTAATTACTATCCTTTTTATATCCTACAAACGTCAATCTAACAAAATCGTCAGACATCTCCCGCCATTTTGAACAAATGACAGATCATTACATATTTTGGCTTAATAACTTCTAACACAGATAATAATAAACGATTGTTATGTAGTGAAACAGTTTAAAAACATTTTAAGGTAATTTAGCAATTTAATAAGGACTGATTCGTAACTTCTTCGTAGTTACGAATCATTAAAAGAATATCAATATGAACTGACAGTATTTTACCAGTCATTTGGATCAGCTTAATAAAGTAAAATTGCAATATAAAACCTACGATATAGTACAACTATAATTAAATAATTATTAATTATTTATAGTACTAAAATCATAGTTGTTTTTACTATTTAAGACGAGTCAGTTTTTGTAAACACTTTATCTAGTCAAATTAGGTACTTCTATGTTGGTTCAATGCTTCGTTAATGTGATAGATGTCATTATCTACCCAACAATTAGAAAATATCAAAATGAAATATCTAACACGGGCAAAGCGTGAAAAAGCGCATATTACAAATCTCGTTTACCCACTGAGCGAAAGCAAAATAACTATTTCAGAAAAAAAGGACGAGTTTAAATCCAACTAAAGCACGTTTTGATGTAATTAAAATGTAATATTCGTTTCTGGGAAGATCGTGGGATCGTAACTCATTCCGCGCAAGACAAGGAGCGCTGTTTAATTTCGTAAACTGCGTATTTAAATGGCTGCCACCGCAGTTCTGTTACTATAATCCGCAAAATTGGATATATTTGTAGACGAAGTGCGACGAGCCGACCCGAGCCAACCCGGCCCGGGCCACTGAAGCCTCGTGTGTCTACCAATCTTCTCACCTTACTAATTAGCCAAAAGAAGGCAAATTAATTAGCGAACTACAGATTTAATTCTTCATTATTCGTTTTACTGCTAGTTCTATTTCTTATAAAGACATCACGTAACTTCTTACATTCATCTTCTTAAGACAAAAAATAAAAAAAATACAGCCGAATTGATAACCTCCTCCTTTTTTTGAAGTCGGTTAAAAAAGGAGGAGGTTCTCAATTCAACTGTATTTTTTTAATTTTTTAAGATGTTTTTACCTCATAACTTTTGATTGGGTGAACCGATTTCGATGATTCTTTTTTTATTTGAAAGCTGGTGCTTTCCATGAGGTCCCATTTCAATTTGTTTCCATTCTGACAATGGGATTCATGTGAAAATCAAATAAGTCTCAAAGCATTCAGTATGTACGTGACAAATGGACGAATAACGCGATTAGATTTGTGGAGTGCATCCCATCCACCCCGGTCGTCCCGTCCCGTTAACGGGGTGGTTGGGAAAAATTGTTGCATTGATCCCGGTAGTGACGACCCGGTCGTTTAACGGGGTGGATGGCACTGATTTAGTCTCATCTACCCCGGTGTGTTTTTAATGAAGCGGACAGCACAGATTGAGTAGCATACGCCCCGGTAGTGTTTAAAGAGATTTTTCATTTTCTTACACATTTTGTATGTCAGCTAGAAAACGCTTTATGTCTTTGAAGTACCAGGTACCATAACTCTGTAGGAGCTCATCTAACCCGTTTTGTCAGCTAGAACACGCTTTATGCCTTCGAAGTACCAGGATGTCATAACTGGGTAGGAGCTTGCTAAACATATAAGTGTCAGCTAGAGAACGCTATATGCCTTCGAAGTACCAGGTTAACGTAACTTGGCAGGAGCTTAAAATCTATTGTTAATTTAAAAAAAAAGTAATAAAAATTCACTAAAAATAGTAATATAACATTTACGAGAATCTATACTAATATTTTATTGTATAAAGCTGAAGAGTTTGTTTATTTGTTTGTTTGATTGAACGCGCTAATCTCAGGAACTACTGGTCCGAATTGAAAAAATATTTTTGTGTTGGGTAGCCTATTTATCGAGGAAGGCTATATAACATCACGCTACAACTAAAAAGAGCGGAGCAGGAATGAAAAATGTTGCAAAAACGGGGAAAATCGCACGGGTAGGCGATTCGACGCGACGGGAAGGGTCGGGGGAACAAGAAATTTAACGCGGATGAAGTCGCGGGCAGAAGCTAGTATTAAATATTATAAAATTACACTTCATATTTATTTTTATCAAATAACTAGCTGATCCAGCGAACTTCGTACCGCCTCAGAATCAATAAATCTTGTGATAAACCTACCAAGTTTAACCTCGTACTTTGAAGGCATAAAGCGTTTTCTAGCTGACATTCCTATTTTTAGCAAGCTCCTACCCAGTTATGACAACCTGGTACTTCGAAGGCATAAGGCGTGTTCTAGCTGACACAACGGGTTAGATGAGCTCCTACAGAGTTATGTATGGCTACCTGGTACTTCAAAGACATAAAGCTTTTTCTAGCTGGCATACAAAATGTGTAAGAAAATGAAAAATCTCTTTAAATACTACCGGGGCGTATACTACTCAATCTGTGCTGTCCGCTTCATTAAAAACACACCGGGGTAGATGCGACTAGATCTGTGCCATCCACCCCGTTAAACGACGGGTCGGCTCAACCGGGGTCGATGCAACAATTTTTCCCAACTGCCCCGTCAACGGGGTGGGACGACCGGGGTGGATGGGATACACTCGATTTGTGCGGGGTACACACCATAACTAAAAATTAAAAATAATAACTTAAAAAAATAAGAACCAACTTCTTATTAAATAAATAATATTTATTTATTTAATAATTTAAGCGCGCAAATGTACAGAGGCGGACTTAATAATAATAATAATGTCATAGGCATTTTCTACCAGTCAACTTTTGTTTGATGTAGAAACAAACATTGGTAGATGCATGACTTTCAGGATATGTAAATAAAAGTACTATCACTACTATAATACTATCATCCGCCTATAGCCGTCCACGGCTGGACATAGGCCTCTCCAATTGCACGCCATTCTGCTCAATTTTTGGCAACATCCAGCTGCTACCAGCCACCCTGCGAAGATCATCGCAAAATAAAAGTAAGTTAAAAGTTAAGTAAGAGAGAGTTAAGTGAGAGTGAGTTAAGTGAGTTGGAGGTAAGTTAGTAGTTTTCAGGTCTAATGTAGAAACAAGCCCGTTACTCTACAAGGCGTATCTCTAAAAGCGCCGCACAGAGACTTCTATGAGTTTATGGTAAGAAATTAACTCACTGGTTTTTAATGTCATGCATTGGTAATCTATACTATATAATATTAGGTCTTTACCTATGAAATTGCCGTTCTGCAGTATTGGCCATTTCAAATTAAAACAATTTTTGTTTGTTTAAGAATTCTAATTTCAAATGAATTTTATTTTAAAAACATGGAATTCTTTTTCCAAAAGTAGTCATTTGTTTATTGATTAGTGTTACATTTTCATCGCATTTCAATCTTTTTCGTCATCATGGATACGTAAAAAATTCGAGTAATTATGGAATATGAGTACCGTCCAGTGGCGCAGGTAACTAATAAGCCCATTCCTGTCGGCTTCCCTTACGAAATTATGACAGTCAGGAGTTCTCAGCAGTGTTTAATAATCACACTGAATGTATTTAATCTTACACCATAAAATTAAAGTATTACAAAACCCCAACCTACATAAAAAAAATATTTGTCTTTATATTCCAACGAAAACAAAACATTTAAAGTGCGCGCGGCACCGCGCGTCAAGATTTTTCTGCAGTGTAACGCGCTTTCAACGCCGGGTTATAAAGTACATCAATTTCTATACAAGATCATCTCGTCATGACGTCACTTCAGGTCACGTGCCACACATTTTTTAGAGGCCTTGGCAAGCCGCTAGACGTCGAGTTATTCGAACGAACTGAGTAGCAATATCGTCCTTTCGTTGAATTTCGTAAGTGTTCGGGCCCTTCCCCCGCCCTCTTGAGCCCCGCCCGTTCGCGCGACAGTACTTTTGTCATTTGAAAGGTTTGTTTTAAGGTTATAATTCTATTGATGTCAATCATCAATAGAATTATAACCTTAAAACAAACCTTTTATTTTGTTGATATTTGTGGTTAATTAGCATTTATTTCGTTGTATTCATATAAGTTATTAGTGTAGTACTAGTGTAACGATAAAAATTTGATAATTGTGAGTTTGTTGTGAAATTGTGCGGTAAGTCCTAAGTTTTGAAAATAAGAAACACGTAATTAGGTTAGGTCATAATTCATTATTGTGTGACACTTTTCCACAAATTTGAACAATATTATCCATACTAATATTATAAAGCTGAAGACTTTGTTTGTATGTTTGTTTTTTTGATTGAACGTGCTAATCTCAGGAACTACTGGTCCAAATTGAAAAATTATTTTTGTGTTGGGTAGCTTATTTATTGAGAAAGGCTATAGGCTATATAACACCACGCTGCAACCAAGAGGAGCGGAGCAGTAATGAAAAATGTTGCAAAAACGGGGAAAATCGCACGGGTAGGCGATTCGACGTGACAGGAAGGGTCGGGGGAACAAAAAATTTAACGCGAACGAAGTCGCGGACAGGAGCTGTAGTATATTTTTGACACTTCCCGTTACAGTTGCATCCGCGGAGAGGTAGTTTTCGGGTTTGAAGCGAATTCATACGTACATGCGTAATTCTCAAAAACAAGAACGATTATCTGATCTAGCCTTTTTTTCTATAGAAAAATATTTATTGTTAAAAATTAAGAATCATCGCGGCTTTTATGATAATGTCTTAGCGCACTTTGTACTAAAGAATAGACGAATAGCTTTAGAGTATAAGTAGTATTATAAGTAGAATAAGTCAGTAGTCTTGTAGTTAAGTAGTTTTTTCTAGTAGACATCATACGTCAACGTCATCACACTGATCACACCACAAACGGCTTTTTTCAAAGCCACTTTTATCATACTTGCAAGACACTGTTTCAATCACCAGTGCTTACACGTATAGTAAAGTTGGACTGAAGACATCTGCTTGTAGAAGACTGAAGCCAGGAAGTCAGTCACAGATTTTAAGTAACTGGACTACGTGCGCCACATCCGGCCTAGGTAAGCATTTTTTTTGCTCCGGCTTACCTCTCTAATGAAATCACCCTTCGCCACTGGTACCGTCGTGGCAGCAACGCGGCACAAGCGGCACGCAACATCAACGACGTTTACGGAGCTAACACTACAAACCAACGCACCACCTGTTATTGGTTTGCTCGCTTCCGTTCTGGAAATTTCGACCTGAAAAATGAACCTCGCGGTCGTCCGAAGACTTTGGTCGACAATGACGAATTAAAGGCGATTGTGGAAGCTGATGATACACAATCTACGGCTGAATTAGCAGCAGCTTTCGACGTTAGCGTCAAAACAATATTGGTCCATTTGCGTCAAATTGGCAAGGTAAAAAAGCTTGACAAATGGGTGCCCCACGAACTCAATGATCGCCAGCGCGAAGTACGCGTCGAGACGTGCCTTGCACTGCTCAACAGACACACAAATGAAGGAATTTTGAACCGCATTGTTACCTGCGATGAAAAATGGATTCTGTTTGATAACCGCAAACGCTCAGCAAGTTGTTTGGATCCTGGTTCAGCACCTAAACAATACCCTAAACGAAAACTTACCCCTAGAAAAGTGATGGTCACTGTTTGGTGGTCTAGCGCCGGTGTGATTCATCACAGCTTCTTACCAAACGGGGTGAGCATTACTGCAGATGTGTATTGTGAAGAACTGAACTCAATGATGGAGAAGCTGGCACATCTCCAACCAGCATTGGTCAATCGCTCGTCTCCGCTGCTCCTGCACGACAATCCCGCGCGACCTCATACTGCACAGCAAACGGTCTCCAAGTTGCAAGAACTGGGGTTGGAAGCTCTCCGTCATGACCGTCATCCTCCCTACTCAATAGACCTTGCGCCTACAGACTACTACTTTTTCCAGAATTTGGATAACTTCTTGGCGGGAAAAAAATTCAATACCCGAGAGGCAGTACAAACCTTTGAAGAGTTTGTTGCCTCTCGTCCAGCTGATTTTTTTTAAAAAGGGCATCAATAAACTGCCACTGCGTTGGCAAAGATGCATTGATTTCATGGGTGATTATTTCGATTAATACAAATAAAAAATTCGTTTAATTTTTTTCATACAAAACGGCATTTTCATAGGTAAAGACCTATATTATTATAAAGCTGAAGAGTTTGTTTGTTTGTATGTTTGTTTGTTTGATTGAACGCGCTAATCTCAGGAACTACTGGTCCGAATTGAAAAATTATTTTTGTGTTGGGTAGCCTATTTATTGAGAAAGGTTATAGGCTATATAACATTACGCTAAAACAAAGAGGAGCGGAGCAGTAATGAAAAATGTTGGAAAAACGGGGAAAATCGCACGGGTAGGCGATTCGACGCGACGGGAAGGGTCGGAGGAACAAGAAATTTAACGCGAACGAAGTCGCGGGCAGAAGCTATAAATCATACATTTTGATCAAGATGTAAGTTGTGCTTGGATCTGCATTAGATCAGAGGGATAATTCTCATAATTTAAGAACGTTCACAGTCTGATGTCAGTCTCAATCTGTCCAAAATACCTCGAGTGTCCATACATTTATAAGATAAGTATTTGACATCGCTGAGATGAGACTGCAACTAGATTTTGAACGATTTTAATTACGATAATTTGCCTACTGATAATTTTTAATCTTATTACTTTAAGTGATATTTTAGTGAGTGCGTGTATATTGTTCTTTAGGTGTGTGTGTTTACGGAGAGAAATCAAATACCGATTAAACTTGAATATATACTTTATTTCACGGAACGAATTACATTAGGAATTTGGTAAGTTCGTAAGCGCGTCTACAGGTGATGGTGTCTGCGGGCGAACTGTCCGTCGCCGGGCACTGCACATTTAACTCGAATACAAAATGAAGTGTCAGCTAAGCGTCCCTACAATATGTTTTGATGGAATTTAATTTCTTTTTGTAGCGTTCTCTACATATATTTATTATTTATTTATTTAACACTTTAAGCACATATATGTACAGAGGCGGACTTAATGATATTCTATTATCTTTAATTTTTGCGGTGATATTACTTACTTACTAACTTATTGCTCAATGAATGCCGAAACTGCGAGTCCAAAGCCGCCACCTACGCCCTATTTTTGTTATGCATGGGCAAACGAAGTAAGCGTGGTCTAAATTCGGATGGCATGAACCAATATTCCCGAATCGCACCCTCCAAAGCACTCCTCAATTCCTCATTGCACTGGATAATTACGTTTCTAACCCTATCATCACTCCCCTTGATCTGTGGTGGGACTACATTAGTCTGCAACGGAGAGGTGGTGAAAGGGCACCTCAGCATTTCACTTCGCAGGCGATCAAGCAATTTGTCATCCAACATATGATTACGCTGGATGACCCGCACCTGATCCGATAGTTGACAAAACGTTGACAGCTGACAAAAGCACCTGAAAAAGAGAGAGCATCCGAACACGGTACGTGGTCAGATTGTTTCCCCCCTCTGTAGCCCCATAGTATGAGCGCATGGCATTCTCATTAATGGATTGTGTCCATCCCACGCGCTGCACACTTCCGCCGGGAGCTGGGACCCTGTAAGAGGCCGGTGGACCTCGAGGTCCTAAGCCGTCCGGCAGCCGGCGTCTTCCCCGTTGACGAGCAGGTGGGGGCGTCGTGGGCGGAGAGAAATACTCGTCGCTCGAGTTCGATGCAACTACCGCGGCCGGAATCGTCACAGCGCCCGCAATGGGGCTGGGTACCGGTGGCGGGGAGGCGGAGCTCAGCGACGAGTCCGGAGGTGGCGGGCGTGCTCGACGTGCCGCTGATCGTGTCAACATTTACCCACATTCCTAGTCTATACTTATAATAAAACTGTAGAGAGGTCAATTATTCTGTACATTGAATATATATTCAAAATTAATATTGGAGGATGAATGGTGATCGATAGGTACTGATGCCAAAAATGCAATCAGTAAATTTTTTGTCTGTCTGTCTGTCTGTATGTGCACGCATGGGTCAATAACTACTGAAGGGATTTTAACCAAACTTGGTACGATTATAGTCCATACTCTTGGGCAGGTTATAGGCTATATAATATAACGCTAAGACACATAGGAGCTAAGCAGTGATGATAAATTTGAAGCAAGTCGGATGAAAATGCGCTTTCGAGCTCTTATCCTTGCATACGTTGATCATACACCAAAAGTATGTATTACATAGATGATGGTCTTCAAAAGACCTACAAAAAAGTATTCAATAGTATATATCTATTCTACTAGTAGGATAGATATGTATTATATTAGTTAATATTATAAATGCGAAAGTTTTTATGTATAAATGTGTGGATGTTTGTTACTCTTTCACGCAAAAACTTCTAAACGGATTTGGATGAAATTTGGAACACAGTTAGTTTATAACCTGGATAGGGTGCTTTTTATCCTGGTAGTACGTTCCCGCGGGATATTTTCCAACCTCCACGCGGGCGAAGCCGCTGGCAAAAGCTAGTTATTATATATTTTCATTTTTAACCGACTTCAAAAAAAGGAGGAGGTTATCAATTCGACTGTATTATTCTTTTTGGGAGTGTTCTTTTTCTCAGCTCTCAGGCTGGTGTCTGCTACATTTACGGGCCCATGCCAAGTAAATGCAGCGTGTAGTGTGTATTTACGATGAGGGTGTGTTTTCTTCCTCTAACTGCATGAACTTCCTAACTACTTCTGCAGGTGTTTAATATGGCAGCTTTCTGTAGGTTAATATAAACTGATTCTTCTAAATCTAATAATTTTAGGCTACAGAAAAGATGGTTGGGGATAACGCCTGTCGTGGAGAGAACTATAGGGATAACATATACTTTGTCTTGCCTCCAAATTCTTTTGACTTCTTCTTTAAGGCCAGCATATTTACTTATTTTCTCAAACACAGTCTCATACAAAACACTATCCATACATACAAACTTTCACATTTATAATATTAACTAATATAATATATATCTATCCTACTAGTAGAATAGATATATACTATTGATGACTTTTTTGTAGATCTTTTGAAGACCATCATCTTTATAATACATACTTTTGGTGTATGATCAACGTATGCGAGGATAAGAGCTCGAAAGCGCATTTTCATCCGACTTGCTTCAAATTTATCGTCACTGCTTAGCTCCTATGTATCTTAGCGTTATATTATATAGCTTATAACCTGCCCAGGAGTATGGACTATAATCATACCAAGTTTGGTTAAAATCCCTTCAGTAGTTTTCGACCCATGCGTGTGATATATGTAATTATTATGTGTTTAATATTGAATTATGGAATTTAGTAAATGATTTTTATTATAAACTTATTTTTGTACAAGTCAAACACTGATTTGACTCAGCTGTCACTTTTTTTCTTTTTGGTTGGTTGTTAACGGGTATAAAAGGCCGGAGCGAAAGTGAAACAGTCAGTCCGATCCTGACGATCCCACTACTCTCCTCCAGGAGAGTCGAAAAGAGACCAGTACAGCTAGATCAGCACACAAACACAAACCGTACCGACCTCGCCGCCAAGGTCCGTCGTCGCGACCCCGACTTAATAGTCCCTCCCGACCCTTGCAAGAGCCAGCCGCGATGCTGCGCCGTTAGCTTTAAATTAGTCCCTAAATAATTTAACCCAGATCCAGCCAGTCCCTTGCTGTCCCCCTACCAGTGATTGCCTAAGCCGAGGTTCGTACCCCCCTCGGGGTAACCCTTAGAGCTTTCGCTTTAGTTTTTAGTATAATAAGCCCCGGCTGGAGGCCTAAAAAGGTAACTTTTTAGAACTCGCCGGGTCAAAATCCGTTTAAGTAGTAAGAATCTTTTCAGGATTAACTACGAGATGCCCCACAAAAAAAAAAAAATGAAACAGTCAGTTGCTTGTTGGATTTTCAGTTGGTTAGTTCTAGTGCTGTTGTTGTGTGGAAAGGATCGACCAGAGGTCACGTAAGTAAAGTAATTGATATTATATCCTAATTATTGCCTATTATGACAAATTATGACAATGTTGTTGTACTGTTTATAGTGTTGCCAATTTTGCTAAAGTTTTAAATCATATAAATGGAATATTCATATTCTTTTCCCAGATATTCTTGTTATATTTTGATTATATTGATATTATTCTGAGTTCTCTGGACAATGGTCCAAGAGATAGAATTAATGTATTTAAGATAATGATAATGTATGGCAATGTAAGAAATGTGTTGATATAATACTTCAATACTGTGTCCATGGAGTTTCTCGTCCTTCTTCTCCATGAAGACCTAGTTTTGGAACGGACGACTACCTTTCTGATTAATTACTGACAAGCCTAATAGAAATAAATGTCTAGTCTTGTCTTTCTGTGCTTTATTTATTGAAACCCTTGCCTATACACAGTAAATAAGCCGTTACCATTCTGACATTTAAAGCTTGATAATTAGTATATACATATACACTTATAGTTATATACTGCTTAATATAACACGTGCATATACAGACAGACAGACAAAAAATTTACTCATTGCATTTTTGGCATCAGTACCTATCGATCACCATTCATCCTCCAATATTAATTTTGAATATATATTCAATGTACAGAATTGACTTCTCTACAGTTTTATTATAAGTATAGACTAGGAATGTGGGTAAATGTTGACACGATCAGCGGCACGTCGAGCACGCCCGCCACCTCCGGACTCGTCGCTGAGCTCCGCCTCCCCGCCACCGGTACCCAGCCCCATTGCGGGCGCTGTGACGATTCCGGCCGCGGTAGTTGCATCGAACTCGAGCGACGAGTATTTCTCTCCGCCCACGACGCCCCCACCTGCTCGTCAACGGGGAAGACGCCGGCTGCCGGAAGGCTTAGGACCTCGAGGTCCACCGGCCTCTTACAGGGTCCCAGCTCCCGGCGGAAGTGTGCAGTGCGTGGGATGGACACAATTCATTAATGAGAATGCCATGCGCTCATACTATGGGGCTACAGAGGGGGGAAACAATCTGACCACGTACCGTGTTCGGATGCTCTCTCTTTTTCAGGTGCTTTTGTCAGCTGTCAACGTTTTGTCAACTATCGGATCAGGTGCGGGTCATCCAGCGTAATCATATGTTGGATGACAAATTGCTTGATCGCCTGCGAAGTGAAATGCTGAGGTGCCCTTTCACCACCTCTCCGTTGCAGACTAATGTAGTCCCACCACAGATCAAGGGGAGTGATGATAGGGTTAGAAACGTAATTATCCAGTGCAATGAGGAATTGAGGAGTGCTTTGGAGGGTGCGATTCGGGAATATTGGTTCATGCCGTCCGAATTTAGACCACGCTTACTTCGTTTGCCCATGCATAACAAAAATAGGGCGTAGGTGGCGGCTTTGGACTCGCAGTTTCGGCATTCATTGAGCAATAAGTTAGTAAGTAAGTAATATCACCGCAAAAATTAAAGATAATAGAATATCATTAAGTCCGCCTCTGTACATATATGTGCTTAAAGTGTTAAATAAATAAATAATAAATATATGTAGAGAACGCTACAAAAAGAAATTAAATCCCATCAAAACATATTGTAGGGACGCTTCGCTGACGCTTCATTTTGTATTCGAGTTAAATGTGCAGTGCCCGGCGACGGACAGTTCGCCCGCAGAACAGGTCAGATGCAATCATTTTCAAAATGCTGTTGGTGCTACCGCGCAGTACGCGGAACGAATGGTTTGGAAAGAGTGAAAAGGAAATACTCCGAAATGAAAGTGAGTGTGAAAGAGATGGTAAAAATGAAAAAGCATGAAAGGCAAGAAAAGTATAACAGGAAGTTCTCTGATAACTTCAGGGCCAATGTTAAGCTGTTTTGGAAACAAGTAAGATTGGCTCGCGGAGTGACAGGAACATCGAGTATGAATGTTATAAGAGCAGAAGATGGATGTTTACTAAATGAAGAATGTAAGGTCTTGGAACGCTGGAAGGGATACTTTGAAAGTTTATTCAGTTGTCAGGACAGTGTGCAAGAAGTGGGCAACTGGGCAGATGCCAGTTTAGAAGACCCTAACTTAGAAGTAGATGAAGATAATGAAATAGAAATAGAAGAGATAGTACGAGCGCTGAAAGGTATGAAAGTTGGGAAAGCTGCAGGATATGACAGAGTGTCTGCTGAAATGCTGAAGAGCGGTGACGGGGTGGTAGCAAGCCTGTTGTGCCGGATCTTTAATATGTGTTGGAGATATGGCCGTGTACCGGATGATTGGTGTAAGGCTGTAATCGTACCACTATATAAGGGAAAAGGCTCACAGCAGGAGTGTAAAAACTATCGCGGCATTAGTCTTTTGAGTGTTGTCGGCAAACTGTATGCGAAGGTTTTGATAAATAGAGTGATAGGAGTGACCGGTGAGAAAATATGGGATGTGCAGGCAGGATTTAGAGAGGGGATGGGCTGTATGGATCAGATCTTCTCCCTAAGGTGCATAGCCGAAAAGCATCTGGCAAAGCACAAGAAAGTCTACTGCGCTTTCGTTGACTTGGAGAAGGCCTATGACAGTGTGTGCAGAGAAAAACTGTGGTCAACACTATCCATGTATAGGTTGGCAAAAAAGAGTCTGTCGTGGTAACCATTGGAACTAAAATATTTTTTTGGTGGCAGCACTGCTTTGTTTATCATCAACAAGTAGCTAATCTGTCATTGTGTTATGTTCCCAGTTGTATTTTACTTATTTCTAATTAACTATAAATTATTAATGCTTTTGAACATATAAAAAATGAATAAAACAATAAGGAGTAGTGGTGTGAGCTGTGATATACTAAGTTTTCGTAAGAAATTTGGCGGAATCTGAAGCGGAACAAATTTTGTCTCTGATTGACAATGTTTACGAAAGAACTGCCGACACGACAGGTATTTATCCAAGAAATTTATCCTTTCTAATACTAAGTTTTATCGGTATTATAAGTTTCAAGCCATTTTATTGTTTTTTTTACTAATAGATTATTGAGGTTATGTTTTCTAGTTTAACAAACCGCGTGTACGTTAATTCTTGATGTTTGATACTTGAAATTGAAAAATGTACCTACATGGAATTAATACGATTGTCTTTATATTTTTTTCAAGGTAAATCTCACAGTACAATTAGAGAAATTGTTAATGAAGGAGAAAACAATTAAGGATTTTTTCTACACCTGGAGGAACACCAAAACAGTTGGTGGAAGAAAGAATTAGACAATTTTGATCTGTGTGCAATTAGACAAAAAGTTCAACACTACGGAACAGCCAAGTATTTTTTTTTTTTTTGTTAATGCTATTATCGCATACCACAGTAAAAAAAGTATAATTAATATTTATTATTTTTCAGGTGCCTATTCTACGTAATATATTAGATTTCCTTTAGTTTGAGGAGACGGGTTGTAATGGGAGCCGTAAACGTGCAAGAAAGATTTTTACACTATTTTCATAAATAAGAAATGTAAAACTGACACATCAGTGTTAATGGAAAAAATCTATCATAGCACCGAAAAGAAATAAAAGAATGATGTTACGTCACGTTTTTATTTTTAAATAAAATCTAAACTTTAGCGTGTTATTTCATTTTCATTGTCATGTGAATAGTGATAATGTTATGTACCCCGCATAGACATACCTGACGCCTTCATTAGTCAACTGTTCAAGTTTATTCGATATTGCCCGTACCTTTCGAATGCGACATGCTATAGGTACTCTCTGACTTCCGATTAGTTTCCGACAGTAAGCAGCTGTAAGTCGCCTTCTTGTCGACTATAAACTGTCGGCATTAACAGGATTCGTTCCGTATCATTCATGTCAAAGTTGATACAGGGATACCAACCATGGAATGGTTGTGAATACCCTAGATGGTAGCCGCAAATGCGATTGCTGAACATTATGTCTCGTGTATCGGGTTCAATCGGCAATCCCCGAGTGTAATTTAATTAATTTTTAAAATAAGTAAATAAGTTTTCATTATGTTGTTATGATGGCACTCTTAGATAAAAGGTTATTCCAGCGAAATAATCTGCAATCTACTAAATACAATGAAAGTAAAAGTCTGTGTGCCTATCAAGTCTTGAAATCTTGACTGATGAGAACTTCCGGGATCTCGTGTTTGTGGATTAAAACAACAAGTATCTTATCACTTTTAGTCCTAGTATACAGGGTGGCCATACCTGCTAAGCAGGCGCCCTCATTTTTTCCAGACTCTTTTTTGCCAAGCTATACGGTGTGGATTGGCGCTTGGTACGGGCACTGAAATCTTTATACAAGGATTCCAGTGCTTGTGTTAGGATAAATGGGGCATACACGAACTGGTTTTGCATCTCGAGGGGTGTTAGGCAGGGCTGTGTAGCGTCACCGTGGCTATTCAACTTGTACATGGATAGTTATCTGACAGATTTGAAAGAGGGTGAGTGTGGATTGACTATGAGTGAGTTGCCTGTCAAATGCCTTCTATACGCAGACGATCAAGTTCTACTTGCATCGTCAGCAGAACAGTTGCAAGACATGGTGACTGTAATGGATGAAGCATTTAAGATGAAAGGGATGAATATAAATGTGAATAAGACGAAGGTCATGGTGTTTGAAAGAGAAGAGAACGTATCGGTGTGTGATGTGAAAATAAATGATAAGAATGTGGAGCAAGTAAGTGAGTTCGTATATTTGGGGAGTTTGTTTACAAGGGATGGAAAGATTGATAAAGATGTGGAAAGAAGAGTGAATGCGGGAAATAAAGTAAATGGTGCTCTACATGCAATTGTGACCAACCAACTGATGTCCAATAAGGCTCGACTGGCTGTTCACAATGGTGTACTGGTGCCTACGCTTATGTATGGGAGTGAATGTTGGGTGTGGCAAAAGAAGCATGAAAGTAGAATAAATGCTGTGGAAATGCGTTCCTTGCGAAGCATGTGTGGTGTGACTATGAATGATAGGCTGAGGAATGATGTGATAAGAGAACGGTGTGGTTTAAAAGAAGATATAGTGACAAAAATTGAAAAAAGTATGCTTAGATGGTTTGGTCATGTTGAGAGGATGAATGAAGGACGACTCACAAAAGGTATTTACAAGGCAGATGTGAGTGGAAACACCGGGAGGGGACGCCCTAGGAGGACATATAGTGACCTTATTGGTGATGTTCTTCAGAAAGGTCAGGTGCGTAGTACTCGCAACCGGCGTGTGTGTATGACCAATTGTATGAACCTTAAAGAGGCAAAAGGAGTGTGTAGAGATCGTAGCAGGTGGCGTTCCGTGGTTTCTGCCTACCCCCATGGGAAAAAGGCGTGATTGTATGTATGTATGTATGTATCCTCAGGGCGCTGTCCGAGGGGGCCTGCAGAACCATATCATCCGCATAGCTTATGTTGTTGACACACGTTCCGTCAATGTAGCATTCGACATGCGTCCTGCTGAGCTCCTCGATCAACTGGTTCACATATAAACTGAAGAGGCCGGTAGATGTGAGGCCACCCTGCCTTACACCGCATTCTAACCTGTATTCATCAGATAGTGTATCCACCCATCGCACCTGATTAGTTTGGTTTGTATACCAAAATTTCAGGATTCTGTTACATTCCGCTGGCACACCTGTTTCCTCTAGTTTTTGCCACAGTATGCCATAGGCTACTGTGTCAAAAGCTTTTGAAAAATCGAGGAAACAGGCATATACTGGCGACTTTCTCTCCGTGTAACAGCTGACAGTATGCTTAAGGCACAATATAGCACTCTCAGTGGATAGTCCCGCCCTGAAACCAAATTGCGCGTCATGTAAGTGTAAATACCCACTGAGAGTCTGATTAAGCAGCCTGTCAAGTATCTTAGCAGTTGTTGTAGCAAGTGAGATGGGTCGATAATTTGTCCTATCCGAAACATCCCCTGTCCTGTTTTTAAGAATGGGCACAACCAAGGTTTTCATCAGCGCTGCCGGTAAGTATGAGTGACCGATACACAGTGTAAAAAACATAGCCAATACACGCGGCAGATGAACACCTGCATGCCTGAAATGCTCAATGCTGAGACCGTCATACCCTGGAGACTTACCCCTTTTCAATCTATGAATGGCTGCGACAACGTCTTTTGCTGAAAAGCGTGTTAGCCTCCCGGGCACGCCGGCCCCAGCACCACCGGTACCGGTCATCGCCGGCCCCCGGGGAGATCTTATAGTAAAGCGATCTTTAAAACTATTGGCAATACCTTTAGGATCACTGATGCAGCCGACGCTCTCAGGAATACCCGGCTTAGGGTTCATCTTGTTAGTATTTTTCCAGAAAGATGAAAAATTTCCCGCTGAAAGACTTGAGGCAAGAATATCCATCTTAATTTGTTCTTGCCTGCTCTGGCACCATTTCAGCTTGGACTTAAAAACTACGCGACTGTCACACTTCTGGTTTATTATATCTGGACTTTAAAATAAAAGCACCGGCGGAGCGTTTTCGAAAAAGAAGACTGGCGGATTCTCTTTGGTCGGCGCTCGGGGAGCGGTGGCCAAACTATGGCGCTAGTGTCGCCAGGTTCAGTGAATCCCAGCGCGCGGTCCGAAAAGCGCGCGAACCAAATAGCCACAGATACACCACATATAGAAACCATCTGAAACGAATTAATTATTGCTAATGAAATGACCTAATACTTAGGTATAACAAAAATATTAGTATTAACAAGTCAATTTTGGTCACTTAAGGTGCCCAACCAAGGTTTTTCTGTTGGGGATTTCTTGTAAAATTGCGCCTTTATTGTCTTCGTTAAACTTAGGAATACAAGATGCCGATACAGTATTACCAGTTTATTACCTACTTTCACTACACACAATGTTGTACATACGTAAATACATAATCGGCCTATACCCACCGCTGGGACACAGAATTTTTAGTTCTAGGACATGCCAGTTTCCTCACAATGTTTTCCTTCACCGTTTTTTGAGAGCAGTGGTGAATAAATAATTTACGTAAAGTAAAGCGCCTGTCAGAGGTAAGAATAGTTGGTCGCTGTGATTAACTCAAGACAATGTTTATGTTCTTTCAATCCAGAATTAGCTTTCCTACTGACAGTTTATATGGGTAGTTCATATAATTGTTTTTTTTTTTTTTTTTTTAACTGATTTTGTTAATTAATTTTTATTTTCTTTTAATTTCACTTATTGTGGACATAATCTACTCATTCAAAATCAAAATCAAAATCAAAAGTCATTTATTCAAACTAGGCTGAGAGTCAGCACTTTTTGAACGTCAAAGTTACACAAGACAGCCCCCCCAAAACGCCCGCCCTTCGACACTTCCTAGTGCTTTAGCTGGGAAGAAGAAGTGGCGGAACAAACTCCCCAGCAGCACAGCTGTCTGTTAAGTTAGAAGAACTTGATTCTATACAATACTGTGTAAGTAATTAATATTATAAAACAAAACATACATTATTCACATATGTCAGCTAGCACACGCCAATATACCACCAACAAAACACTGAAAACTAAACTCAAGCTGAAATAAATAATTTAAAAAAAACGTAAACAGAACTTTAAACCTAAATAAAGCCTCCAGGCATAAAGGGCGTGCCCGCTTACATATTCAACGATGCAAATTGATACATACAGCTAAGTTGAAGTTACAATAGTTAAACTAAGGACCTCCGGACTAAAATGAAATAACAGTTAATACAAGTAACAATAACAAAAACCATGGTCAGCAAGACGACCAGTCACCACAAGCAGCACCCGTTCACGAGCATAACGCAAAGGTCAGCCATTACCCCCTCGCCATATTTGAGGGAAGGTGGTAACCCGACCCCCGACCCCCGACGCTACCACAAGCAATGACATCTAAGGGAGCATGACGAACTTGCTGCCGGTTGGTCAGGCAAGAATATTATGAACAGCTGACGAGGTCGCTAGCTAACTACATGTTGCAATACAACTCATTTAAAATCATTGTAATGGTCAAGGTTATGGTAGCATATTTAATCAGTGTTCACAACAGTATGTAATTAATAATTGTTCACCCGGTGCCAGTATTAGCCAATTATTAAGTAAAATTAAATTGTCAAAAATAAACCCTGGTTATACAGTAATATTATTATATGGGGATAGTTTAAATGTTAGAAAAAAATAAATAATTCAATGTGTCCATTTGATGTTACATCTCAATGAGACCAATCACTGTAAATTTATTTTCTGTGCCTTGCCTTATTCTCAATACTTGTCTGAGGAGCAAAACAGGCACATTTATAATTAAATATGTTAATTTATAATAGGACTAGTTGTCACAGTGACGCTATTTTATATTTTGATTGTAATCAATTTATTGCTGATTACAAATTAACAAATTATACTATGTATTTGCCACCTAGTTGTAGGAGACAAATTGCTAATCTTTTAGAATACAATTTACAGGGAATTTACATATTTGAGGGAAGGTGGTAACCCGACCCCCGACGCTACCGCAAGCAGTGACATCTAAGGGAGCATGACGAACTTGCTGCCGGTTGGTGAGACAAGAATATTATGAACAGCTGACGAGGTCGCTAGCTAACTACATGTTACAATACAACTCATTTACAATAATTGTAATGAGTAGATTATGTCCACAATAAATGAAATTAAAAGAAAATAAAATAAATTAACAAAATCAGTGAAATAAAAAAAACAATTATATGAACTACCCATATAAACTGTCGGTAGGAAAGCTAATTCTGGATTGAAAGAACATAAACATTGTCTTGAGGTAATCACAGCGACCAGCTATTCTTATCGTTTAAGTAGTCGTTGACAGAATAGTATGCCTTTGAACAAAGGTTGGATTTTACTTTAGCTTTAAACTCATTAAACTGTAAATCTAGCAAAGCAGAGGGAAGCTTGTTATAAAAGGTAATACCAAGACCAACAAAAGAATTATGAACCTTATGAAGCCGGTGAAAGGGGGCTCGTAGTTTGTCCTTATTTCTAGTATTAATATTATGAAAATCACTGTTTTTAGTGTACAAGTGTATATTTTGCCTAATATATAAGATGTTGGCGAAGATGAATTGTGATGCCACCGTAAGAATACCAATATCTTTAAACAAATCTCTCAGAGAAACCCTAGCACCTAGGTGGTAAATCACTCGAACAGCTCGTTTTTGAAGAACAAAAATATTTTGAATGTCCGCGGCTTTGCCCCACAGCAGAATGCCGTAGGACATTATGCTATGAAAATAACTAAAATAGACTAATCGAGCTGTATCAACGTCCGTGTACTGTCTAACTTTCCTTACGCAAACTTTATACATTTCGTTTTCTTAGTATTAAGAACTAGGTAATTTGTAGTAAACCAATCCGTGGCCATTGAGAGCGCATTATTCACGTCGTCAAAATCTTTTCTATTCCTGTCTACTTTAAAGATAAGTGAGGTATCATCAGCAAATAGTACAATGTCACAGATATTCTTTAAATAGAATGGTAAGTCATTTATATACACTAAGAATAAGAAACGACCCAGTATTGAGCCTTGAGGTACACCTAACTGAACTAGTAGCCCGGAAGATTTTACACCATTGATATCTACACATTGGTGCCTATTTTGCAAATAAACTTATGACATTGAGAGCTTCGTTTTGAACACCGTAATGACGCAGTTTACGCAAAAGTGTGTCATGGTGAACGCAATCAAAAGCTTTGGAGAGATCACAGAAAACTCCGATTGCATTTTGCGAGTTCTCCCATGCGTTGAAAATGTGTTTTAGCAGAGCAACACCCGCATCTGTTGTCGAACGACCTTTTGTAAAGCCATATTGCTCATTATGAAGGAGGCTATTTAAATTAAAATGTCTTAGTAACTGCTTGAGTATTAACTTTTCAAATATTTTACTAAATGCAGGTAAGATAGAAATGGGCCTAAAATTGCCAACGTTATTTTTATTACCTGTTTTAAATAATGGTACGACTTTACTACTCTTCATGAGGTCAGGAAAAGATCCTGAATCAACACATTTATTAAAAGTTACAGCTAGATAGGGGGCTACGATGTCTATTATATTACTTAACAGTTTAATGGAGATGCCCCAGTAATCTCCAGTGTTTTTTGACTTAAGTGTCTTAAAAATATTAACCACGTCACGAGGCGTTACATGTTCAAAACTAAATAAGCGACTACATCTGGGCACACTACTATGCAAAAGGTTTTCAGTTTTAGACGGGGACGAATTTAAGGAGCAAGTCGTAGTTATCGGTATGTTGGCAAAAAACTCATTAAATGCCTCAGCTACGTCGGCAGCCTTATTTACCAATTTGTTGTTAATCATAATCTCTAGTTGTTTTTCCTGTTTAACCGATTTACCCGTTTCATTGTTAATAATTTTCCAAGTGGTTTTTATTTTATTACTGGATTTTTTTATGGTATCGCTTAAAAATTTAGATTTAGCGAAAGCAGAGATTTTTTTAAATAACTTTGAATAATTTCTGACATACTCTAGAAATGGAGTATATATATTTTTTAAACCATATAACTCGTATAGTCTCGCTCTACTTTTATAAATACCTGGAGTAGCCCATTGGTTGAAGCTAACAGAGGTGCTATTTAATTAATGTCAATAGTTTTGGTCTTGAAAGTAGATTGGTATTCTTTTTGCACAATATCAAAAAGGGCTCCATAGATTTCATTAGGATTATTATGTTCTACTATAGATGGTGTAATCCTATGAGCAATATTATTTTTAAATTTGTTGCAACGACTAACTGTATAGGGCTTGCATTCTATTTTATGCGACTTTTTTTGTAATGGCAAAGGGAAGCTGGCTAATAATCCACAGTGGTCAGACGTTAAGTCACTTAACACTAACTTATTATTGGCATCACAATCACTAAATATATTATCAAGACAAGTCGAAGACGATGCTGTGATCCTAGTAGGTTCGAAAAACAAGTTTATTAAATTAAATGACTTAAACAGATTGAGTAGTCTAATACTTAAAGGAGTAACATCTAAAATATTAATATTAAAATCTCCACATAAAATTATACATTTATTAATTGATTTTAATTTATTGAGGGAGTCCTCCATGACCGACTCGAAACGAATAAAATCCCCAGAGGGTGGACGATAGACGCATATTATGACGTAACGCTCTAGTTCAACACAAGACAACTCAATAGTGCGCTCGATTGAAAGATTAACTAAATCTAAACGTTGTTTACATTTCAACTTGTTTGAAACAAGAACGAATGATCCACCGCGTATAGCACTTTTTCTCACAAATGCACTTTGCACAGTAAAAAAATCATCATTCATAAACACTATTTCATGTTCTTTCAACCAGTGTTCAGTCAAACATAATACCTGAACATCATGGTTTTCTATAAATAAACTTAACACTAGTTCTTTGCCGGACAAACCCTGAATATTTTGATGAACAACATTCAACATATGCGGCTTACCTGTTGTCGCACCTAATAGTTTAAACTACTAGGTGTATCAAAAGTGGTGCTAGAACCACTACTAACAGTAATCGCTGATACCCTACAAGTACCAGTGTCACGGTGTAAATTGTATGCTAAAAGATTAGCAATTTGTCTCCTACAACTAGGTGGCAAATACGTTAATTTGTAATCAGCAATAAATTGATTACAATCAAAATATAAAATAGCGTCACTGTGACAACTAGTCCTATTATAAATTAACATATTTAAATTATAAATGTGCCTGTTTTGCTCCTCAGACAAGTATTGAGAATAAGGCAAGGCACAGAAAATAAATTTACAGTGATTGGTCTCATTGAGTTGTAACACCAAATGGACACATTGAATTATTTATTTTTTTCTAACATTTAAACTATCCGCATATAATAATATTACTGTAAAACCAGGGTTTATTTTTGACAATTTAATTTTACTTAATAATTGGCTAATACTGGCACCGGGTGAACAATTATTAATTACATACTGTTGTGAACACTGATTAAATATGCTACCATAACCTTGACCATTACAATGATTTTAAATGAGTTGTATTGCAACATGTAGTTAGCTAGCGACCTCGTCAGCTGTTCATAATATTCTTGCCTGACCAACCGGCAGCAAGTTCGTCATGCTCCCTTAGATGTCATTGCTTGCGGTAGCGTCGGGGGTCGGGGGTCGGGTTACCACCTTCCCTCAAATATGGCGAGGGGAGTAATGGCTGACCTTTGCGTTATGCTCGTGAACGGGTGCTGCTTGTGGTGACTGGTCGACTTGCTGACCATGGTTTTTGTTATTGTTATCATTTATTCCATTTAAACATTCTTATAAATTATATTTTTAAATATTAGTTAAGAAAAAAACATTTAAAAATATAAAAAATAGTAGCCCACCGGTATCGGGAACAGGGTCTAAGCTACCGGCGGTCAGGGCTCCAGAGAGAGGAACCTCCTGACAATGCGAGCCGGGTCCAGAAGTACCGCTTTCTGAATCAAGCCCTTGACCCAGCTGCCCAACGAGAGCCTCTTCAGATGTTGGTCGAGACTCTTGGAAAGCTAGGCAGAACCAAAGCGGACTCAGACTATCACCCTGAAATATGCCTCGCTCGATCCTTATTGGCTCGCTATTCCTCCGAATATTTCGACATCCTGGATAGCGAAGGACCGTCCTCCATTGCCCCATACATGACATCAGGAAGGTGCGCAGAGTTGCATCAATTTTATACAACTCCAGCACCCTCATGAGCCATGTATGTGGCACCGAGTCATAGGCCTTCTTATAATCTATCCAACATGTCGACAGATCCTTTCGGGAACGACGAGCCTGTTGGCTAATGGCCATATCAATGAGGAGCAGCTCCTTAGTACCGCGGGATCCGTTCCTACATCCATTTTGACAGACAGACATGATGGAGTTAGTGTCTATATGTTTGCAAATTTTAGCTCTCAAAATGGATGTAAGAACTTTATAGACCGTCGGCAAACACGTGATCGGTCTATAATTTTTGGGTTCCGCGGTGCTTCCTGATTTATGGAGCAGGTGGTTTATGCCTGTTGTTAGGAACTGGGGTAACGATCCGGACTCTAAGGCTGACTGGAATTGAGATGCCAAGCGAGCGTGTGACTTTTGGAGCCACTTGATCCAAAAGTTGTGCAGTCCGTCCGGTCCTGGAGATTTCCAGTTAGGCAACGGGCGGACTGATAAATGATAATGATAAATGATAAATGATTTTATTTCTGTAAGTAGGTTTGTACAAACACTTTTACATGTCAATGATATTTTTTTAAACTAGATGAGTTCGGCGTTTCTTAACTGACTACTCTGAGAAGAAAGGCCGAAACAAACTCAGAGGTCACAGTCTCTTTTAAAGTCCAGACATAATCTTGTTCACATCATGTGAAGATCATGTAGATCGGTGACTGAAATGGTCTTTTGAAGAAAGAACCACACAGATTGAGTAGACCTGTCCAGTCAGTGCAAGCATTTGTCACTAATCGTTTAGCTCAACTCGGAAGATAAGGAGCCCAACGCTTTGACGAACAGTACCAAAGAAAGGACATTTGGGTAGGCCACATAAATTACTCAAACTGCCAGGTCATGATTACTAAGAACGAAAGAAAACAAAATAAAAAAAGACCCACATAGTCTTCACATTCACAATAATTAAAAAATACGATACTTTACAAAGTAAATATTCATGTCATTGTATATATAAAAAATTATCAATGTCAATGTGTATATAAAAAAAAGAAACGTGTATAATTTTGTTGGTCAGATCATTTGATGACCATGTAGATCGGTGTCTGAAATGGTCTTTTGAAGAAAGAACCACACAGATTGAGTGGACCTGTCCAGTCAGTGCAAGCATTTGTCACTAATCGACACTAACACTAACTGCACAAGCGACATCTTGGGGGCTGATGGTAATTGCCCCCATTTCTATTATTTGACCGCACGCCCGCTCGATCTCCCTAGTCCAGTCACCTTCGGTGTGACTGACAGGCACCGACCAGATGTTTCGCCAGAACGAAGACATGGCGTCATCATCCGGAAGGGGCGTGTTAGTCACACCTTGGTCCGGTCGTTCCCAAGTCCTATAAACCCACCTCTCATCACTTTGGAAGGTACGATTCTGAGTGTATCGGTCCACTCGTCGCTTATACCTACGAATACGGTTCGCCCATGCATAAACTTATAATAAGACTGGCAACACTGTATTGACAAGTCGTCTTCTATTCCTTATTTTAATTTCAACAAAAAGACTATATTTACCGCAATTTTATAAGAATTCAGCAACAGAAAAGAAATCCTCAACCTACAAAACATTCGGAATAATAAAAGACTCCAAAATTAAACCCTATTGTAAAAAAACTCACGTTAAAACTGGCGAATCGGAGATGACATCTGTCATGTGATCTCCAATTAAAATAACAATAAAATGGACGAATTAAAACAACAAGGAATGTGAAGACAATGTTGACCCGATCAGCAGCACGACGAGCACGCCCACCACCTCCGGACTCGTCTCTCAGCTCCGCCTCGCCGCCGCCGGTACCCAGCCCCACTGCGGGCGCTGTGACGACACCAGCCGTGGCAGTTGCGTCGAGCTCGAGCGACGAGTACTTCTCCCCGCCCACGACGCCACCACCTGCTCGTCGACGGGGAGGACGCCGGCCGCCGGATGGTTTAGGACCTCGAGGCCCACCGGTCTCTGATAGGGTCCCAGCTCCCGGCGGAAGTGTGCAGCGCATGAGATGGACAAGATCCATCAACGAGAATGTCATGCGCTCATACTATGGGGCTACAGAGGGGGGAAAGAATCTGACCGCGTACCGTGTTCGGATGCTCTCTCTTTTTCAGGTGCTTGAGCCAGGTGTCAACGTTTCAAGCCAACGACTATCGGATCAGGTGCGGGTCATCCAACGTAATCGTATGTTGGATGACACCGTACTTGATCGCTTGCAAAATGAAATGCGGAGTAGCCAAGTCATCGCCCCCACGCCGCAGAATGCTGTAGTACCACCGCAGCCTGTAACAAGTTATGCTGACGTGGGATGTGATGACAGGGCTACAAACGTAAGTACCCAGTGCAGTGATGAATTGAGGAGTGCTTTGGAGGGTGCGATCCGGGAATATCGGTTCACGACACCCGAACTTAGACCAAGCCTTATTGTTATTTTTATTAACTGTTATTTTATTTTACTCCGGAGGTCCTAGTTTAACTATTGTAACTTCAACTTAGCTATATGCATCAATGTATGTATATGTATCATTTTGCATCGTTGAATATGTAAGCATTGAAAACTAAACTCAAGCTGAAATAAATAATAAAACAAAATCGTAAACAGAACGTAAAACTTAAATAAAGCCTCCAGGCATAAAGGGCGTGCCCTTTTATGCCTGGAGGCTTTATTTTAGTTTTCAATGTTTTGTTCGTATATTGGCGTGTGCTAGCTGACATATGGCGAATAATGTATGTTTTGTTTTATAATATTAATTACTTACACGATATTATATAGAATAAAGTTCTTCTAACTTAACAGACGGCTGTGCTGCTGGGGAGTTTGTTCCGCCACTTCTTCTTCCCAGCTAAAGCACTAGGAAGTGTCGAAGGGCGGGCGTTTTGGGGGGACTGTCTTTTGTAACTTTGACGTTCAAAAAGTGCTGACTCTCAGCCTAGTTTGAATAAATGATTTTTGATTTTGATTTTGAGCTCGAACCTATGACCTACCACTCGTAAGTCGCGGCCGTTACCACTGGGCCACCGCTGCTCTCGCACAATGTTGTATCTCCTTCTATTTGGCGGTAAAACGTATAAATTCTGGGCATTGGACACACGCGAGCATGCTACATATTAGCCATGGAAAAAGCATGCTTTTCCAAATGCGAGGTGCATTTGGAAAAGCCATGCTTTTTCCTTTTCCATTACTACCGGCAATGTTTGCGTTTGCGCATTATTAATTGTAATGGCATAACTTAGTTTAAACTTTAGTGGAAACTGGATATTTTTCTGTACATTTCCCACTTGTCATGCAAGGCAAAGCTGGATTACACGCTCCGCGGCCATGAACCATGTTTCTGGTTATGTTTTCGTGCAAATCTCTATCTTGTTCTGGATCCGGAATCTCGACACTTATAATGTTATCTAGTTGGTTGGAACGCAGCTTTTCTTTTAACTAATTAGTATGTATATGTGGTAGGCATGGTTTTTGCCATTCAATTAAATACATGTGGCTCTGGACATTTCCAAATACTGTATCCTTTGTAATAACATTAATTAGTTTCTGGACCTTTCAACTAAACACGCGGGTGACTGAGTCATGATGGTCAGTAGTTCGTTGCTCAAGCATAAGCTCTTTTGTTATCTCCTTTCATGAGGGATTGCAAATAGAAGTCAGGAATGGGTCAAGCCTCCCCAAAGTGCGTACATAGGCGGAAGTGTCTTGTGCATATTCATGCAGATAGGGCGTGCTGTTTGGGCACGCCACAATTGCGGCGGTAAGTCCCCTCTTTGAGGAGTGGATAGAGAGGCGCCACGGCGTCCTAACCTTCCGCCTGACGCAGGTTCTCACCGGGCATGGGTGCTTCGGTGGGTTCCTGTTCAGGATAAAGCGGGAGGATACGTCCGGGTGTTTCCATTGCGAGGATCGTCTGGAGGACACGGTGGAGCATACGGTGGAGGTGTGCCCTGCCTGGGCGGAGCACCGCCGTGTCCTCGTGGAGGCGATCGGCGGCGGCGACCTCTCGCGTCCGGCCCTGGTGCGAGCCATGGTACGGAGCGAGAGGGAATGGGAAGCCGTCACCTCCTTCTTCGAAGCAGTAATGCTCGCGAAGGAGGAGGCGGGGCGCGTGAGGGAGTGGCAGTCTCTGCGCCCTCACGCCCCTAGCCGCCGCAGGAGGAGACGCCCCGGGCGTCGGGAGTCGATTGCGGACTCCCGGCCACCGTAGGCGCGAGCTTGCGGGTGGCGAGCAATGGGTAGCTCGCCGCCCGGTAAGGACCAGGCTCGGGTCGACGGCGCGCAGTGTTCCACGCGCGCCTCAAAGAGATGTCAGCAGCAGTGTAGGGGTCTACTAGGACCGATGCCTGCAACTGATGGAACACGGGTGGGTTTTAGTCAGTAAAAGTCTGACACGCCCTCCCGCTCCGCCCAGAGCGGGAGAAGTCATTTGATGATTTCCCATCCTGAAAAAACAAAAAAAAAAAAAAGGGGGTGCTGTTAACAAAAGTAGAGGGAAGACTCAATTTGGCCTAAATCGTAGGGGTTTATATTTAAATCCGTGCTAATCGCATCTTGCAGATGAATGTAATTTTCAGCTCGCAGTTTTTCTGGTTAAAAAAAATGTAACGAAGACATTCGACTTTGATGAACATATTTACTAAATACGGCTGGAAGAGCTGTCTTGGCCGCAGAAGGAGGTTAAAGTCATTTTCTAGAAGCATCAAGCAACTTATTTACTGGGAAATTGCTGTTTTGTAGTGGAATTAAATAAATGGTATATCAGATTTGTATCCCGACTGTCCCATGATAATAATTAATTGGTACTGTAAAGTATCATAGAATTTATGAGTATCAGCTACGTGTCAGTGTATTATCATGTGTTCGTAACGCTATGTCCCGTGAAGAGAACTGGTCGCCCCTCGCTACGACATCGACATCATTAACTGTCGGTACATTAAAGCGCCTCTCATGTTTAGATACCATGCGAAATTCGATTAGCATGGATAACACCTTAAAATATTTTTAAGGCTAATTTCCTATTACGGATTTAAAGATAGATATTTATCAAAATGTTGTGGTTATGTAACATTCTTTGAATTTTTAATACCGTATCCATGGGCGTACCCAGGGGGGGGCAGAGGGGGGCAGCTGCCCCCCCCTGGAGTTTGTGAATGTCCCTACTAAGTATCTAGTTTTGTCAATAAAAATTAAGAAAAATAACATTTTTCTATTTGAAATACAATATAAAACTTTTAAAAATCGTGAGCCGCGCCCGTTCTACCTGCTCGCTAGCAGCGCTGCAAGCAAAAATAACTTTAATTTCGGAAGTCGGGGTCTTTGGATCTTTATTTTAGTTTTTTGCCACTAACTTCCGAAATTAAAGTTATTTTTCACTTGGTTGTGTTTCTTTGGAAGTCCATTGTTTTTTTTTACAAAAACGTTTTAATCTACCCTGCATTAGTTTGTATACCATTACTAGCCAAATCAATAGCAGTGACAGGAAGTATTAGAATATCATCACGCTGAACAAAGTGAATTAAATACATATTGACGAAGCTAACGCATAAAACTATCAAAGCAAAGTCAATAAACATTATATGGTGGTCCCCTGAAGACCTAGACCTATCCAATAAAATTAGTAGTTTAAGACGTTTTTATTAATACTATTATTTATTTGCAATTTTTTAGGGTGTTTCGAATTTTGTGACGTATGTCAGCGTAGTTTTCGAAGACAGTTTTTTGCGTGTGGGCGCCCTCACTGAGGCTGCGCCCAGCGCGCCAGTTGAGTGCATCCCAAAGGGGTGAGAGAGTGCGTCCGGGGATACCGCACGATTTCCTGTGAGCCCGCGAGCCTCCTTGCCGGATTGCCGTTTTGGGATCTGGAGGCAAAAGTCCTCACGCAAATGTAGGAGTGGCGCGAGGAGGCAAAACGCCGGGGCGAAACTCCACTGCTGCGAGAAATCACGGCACGGCGGATAGAGCTCCCGCGGGTACCATTGTCGCAACCCAGTGCAGGGCACGCCACTATTGCGGCGGTAAGTCCTCTTTTTGAGGAGTGGATAGAGAGTGGCACGGCGTCCTCACCTTCCACATTACGTAGGTCCTCACCAGACATGGCTGCTTCGGGAGGTTCCTGTTCAAGATGAGGCGGGAGGAAACGCCTGGGTGTTTCCAGTGCGTGAATCGTCTGGAGGACACGGTGGAGCATACGATGGAGGAGTGCATCCCATCCACCGCGGTCGTCCCGTCCCGTTAACGGGCAGTTGGGAAAAATTGTTGCATCGACGTGGATGGCATAGATCTAGTCTCATCTACCCCGGTATGTTTTTAAGTTCTTGCTAAGTTATGACTACCTGGTAATTCGAAGGCATAAAGCTAGAAAACTAGCTGACATTCCTATGTTTAGCAAGCTCCTACCCAGTTATGACAACCTGGTACTTCGAAGGCATATGGCGTATTCTAGCTGACATATCAGGTTAGGTGAGCTCCTACCGAGTTATGACCACCTGGTACTTCAAAGACATAAAGCATTTTAGCCGACTTAAAAAAAGGTGAGAGAAAATGAAATTCCTAATATTTTGATTCGTGAAATATTCCTATGTGTTAATAAGTTAAAAACTGATGGAAAATTACAAATTCCTTTTATTTTCAGTTCATATTTTATATACATATATGAAATAATACTCCTATTCTTCCCTCTTTAAACACTACCGGGGCGTTTGCTACTCAATCTGTGCTGTCCGCTTTGTTAAAAACATACCGGGGTAGATGAGACTAGATCTGTGCCATCCACCCCGTTAAACGACGGAGTCGGCACTACCGGGGTCGATGCAACAATTTTTCCCAACTGCCCCGTTAACGGGATGGGACTACCGGGGTGGATGGGATACACTCCGATGGAGGTGTGCCCTGCCGGGGCGGAGCACCGCCGTGTCCTCGTGGAGGCGATCGTCGGCGGCGACCTCTAGCGTCCGGTCCTGGTGCACGCCATGGTACGGAGCGAGAGGGCATGGGAAGCCGTCACCTCCTTGGAGGTGACAGCTTCGCGGCGAGGCGGAGCGCGTGAGGGAGAGGCAGTCTCTGCACCCTCACGCCCCTAGCCGCCGCATGAGGAGACGCCCCGGGCGTCGAGAGTCAATCGCAAACTCCCGACACCCGTAGGCGCGGGCTTGTGTGTGGCGAGCAATGGGAAGCTCCGTCCGTGTCGACGGCGTGTTGTGTTCCACGCGCGCCTCAAAGAGATGCATAACTGAAAGGGTCAGCTAAGCTAAGACCAATGCCTGCTAAGGTTGCGAGATTTGTTCGAAAGAATTACCGTGACCCTGGCATTTAGGCAACTGAAGGAACACGGGTGGGTTTTAGTCAGTAAAAGTCTGACACGCCCTCCCGATCCGCCCAGAGCGGGAGACATCATTTGATGATTTCCCACCCACAAAAAAGAGGCCTTCCGCGGAAGAACGGAGTGAAGATTTCATCCAGTCAGCTTAAATAATTGCAACAGATTTGAACCTTGAACTGCGTTTGAATCAAATCAACCAGCAGCCTACTGTGGCCCGCCCCTTAGCGATTATTTTCGTCGCTCGTTATGCGTGCCCTATTTGGATTCGTTACTTTCTTCATTAGAAGCCAGAAGCGAGAGCAAAGACCGCAACAATGAAAGAGTATACGCTGGTATTCACCAGCGTATACTCTTTCATTGTTGCACCCTACTCAGATAATTAAAATTACAGTTCCAAAATTGCAAAACATTATGGAGGAAGTTTCTATATTGTATGAATTAGAAGGGATCACATCTGAAGCCGTACTATGGCGCAGTTTTTGGATGAATAAGCAGGAGCAAAACTTTGAAAATATTGGAATTACAGAGTTAATAACGAAGTAGCAAAATCATTTTACCCGAAGGTGAAGCCAGCCTTAGAAATTTTTCTGGCAGTGCATTATTCTATGGATTTCACCACTACAATTGAACGGTTATTCAGCACACTCAGACGCGTAAAAATATAGCTAAGATCGACCATGACCGAAGTACATTAAATGGGCTTTGTATGCTCAGTTTACATAGAAAATTTGTTAACGCTATGGGTGATTCTTTCACAAAAGACGTTATAAACCGTTTTGCTGAGGACCCTCGAAAGTTACTTTTAAAATAAATATTGTATACTAGCTTCTGCCCGCGACTTCGTCTGCGTTAAATTTCTTGTTCCCCCGACTCTTCCCGTCGCGTCCAATCGCCTACCCGTGCGATTTTCCCCGTTTTTGCAACATTTTTCATTACTGCTCCGCTCCTCTTCGTTGTAGCGTGATGTTATATAGCCTATAGCCTTTTTCGATAAATAGGCTACGCAACAAATAAAGAATTTTTCAATTCGGACCAGTAGTGCTTGAGATTAGCGCGTTCAATCAAACAAACAAACATACAAACAAACAAACTCTTCAGCTTTATAATATTAGTATAGATTTAAAAAAAGAATTAAAAAAAAACCTATTTTAATTTACGTTTATTTATTTGCTTATAAAAAAATCTGATTTGCCCCCCCCTGGCCCAGAACCTGGGTACGTACGCCCATGACCGTATCTCTTTCAACTCCTTAAATATATAGGCACCACCTATAAAATGAACTTGCAAAAAATCACACTGTTCGTTCTCTGTTGGAAAAAGTGAAACAATTCGATGATAATATAATTATATCTGACCTTGTATGAAAAAGTTCAACAAGTAAAGAAACGGTAACTTTACCATTGGAACAACACATCCCTGCTTGCTCTTCTTTCCATTTAAAAGCATCACAAAACTGGCATTTTTTACTCATGAAAGCAACAGCAACTAAAGTGTGATTTTTGTAATTGGCCTTCCAGTCTATCCGGGCATTGAAAGATGTCTCATCAGCTCTCAAAGCTGCTTGTTGCTCCACTTGTTCTTGTCTTCTTAATTCGGCATTAACTGAGGATTCTTGGGATTGAGCACAATTTTCACTGCTCAAGGTACCGATGAGCTCTTGCCTTAGTTGTAATCTACGTTTGACAGGCATTTTAAGAAAACAAACAATTAAACAGGTAAGTAAGGATCGAGTTGTCGACGACGCTTAATTGAGAATTAAGTACCGCTGACTTAGACAACCAATCCTAGCGAACAATTTCAACACAATAACTAACGATAGTTATGATCAAAAAACCTTCGAGGTCATTCTTCCAAAGGAAATCCGAGCACCGCAATTCAGAAAACGGCGTCATCAGCACAACGCCATCTATCGAGCGAATTGTGAAACGGTTAAAAATATTCATCAAAAACGGTGTATTGACGCTTGACTCACAAAATGTTATACTTATACTAACTATAATTCTATTCTATTATTTTATACTATCTAAAAATAATAATAAATCTATTAATTAATAAAATTCAATTTGACAGACACGTGGCGCCATCTATTACCATAAAAGCGTTTATTGTGTTTTCCTCGGGGACAGCACTTTTTTTCGATATGAAAGGTACCCTATGTCCGTTTCTGTACCTATGTACACCTGACAACCTGTATGTAAAATTTCAGGATGATCGGTTCCGTGGTTTAGGCGGGAAAAGACAACAAAAATAAACTTACTTTCGCATTTAGTTAGGACTAGCTGTGCCTGCGACTTCGTCCGCGTAGATGTCGGAAAACAGCATTTTGCCGCTTATAGCAGCTGTAACACCTCCTCTGTTGATATTTAGACCAGGCGTGGTGACTTTTTCTAGTAAAAAGCTGCCACAAAACTTGTATGTTTTGTGTTAGGGGTGAAACCACCTGGAGCGTAAACAAAAATTTTGCTAGGATTGCTCATACGCGAAAGAGCTAAATAAAGTTGGCCGTGGGAAAAGCAACCAATACTAAGGTCCACTCCCGCAATGGATAGTGTCTGGCCCCGAGCTTTGTTAATGGTCATGGCGTAACTTAGGCTGACCGGGAATTGAACACGTTTAAAACTAAATGGGAAATTAATAGGAATGAGCGGAATTCTGAGAATAAATACAACATCACCAGCGCCACAACTTGTTAAGATTTTGGCTTCGATGACTTTTTGTTGGAGATTGGTGACTAAAAGCCGAGTGCCGATGCCGTTGCAAAGTTTGGGAAGATATACATTTCTGAAAAGTATTATTGCCACTCCAACTTTTAAAAAAATTTGTGTGCTGAAGACCGGGTGTTTTAAGGAAATCTAAGTCCCTACTGGATAGTGTGTGCCATCTTCTTCTTCCGTAACCGTGTTTATGGAAGTATGTATATTGCTTACTTTCCCAAAAACATGTGCCAATATTTGTGTATTTATTGCTGCCGCGTGGTCGTTGCGGGGGGTCAAAATAGCTCGTTGACACAGCTAAGCAGTGACGTGGTTACCGATATAAGTGGGATTCCGATACACAGAAGAAATGAGGTCCAGCTGTGAAGTAACGTTACAACATAGGTTCTCTACCAAAATTACGTTCCTCCCAGATGTGCTCGCATATTTAAACTTAAATGAGTTGATACGACATTGTGCCATAGAATTGAACTCTTCAGACAGGCATTAATTTCATCGGTTCTTGCAAAGCTCAGTCAACTGCTTCTATAGCCAAGCGGTTTGCCATCGTGCACTCGTCCCAAATGATTCTGACACAATCGCGTAAAACTCTAGCTTTATCGCTATTGCGTGACACATTGCAAACCGGGCTTTCTGTCCGTTCCAAGACAATGGGGATTTTAAACATTGTATGTGCGATTTTTAGCGGAGGCGGCAGCAAGAGCAATTTTATTTTAGTTCCTTATTCGAGCCAAAATATCTTTGGTAAGAAAGGTTTGCCCGTTCTACCGGGCGTGTTTAAAAGCAAGATGTCTCGCAAAGTATGATCCACACTGTAGCACTCGATCAAATATTTGATACTGTTCCGGTGTCAAATTTGAGCAACCATTTTGCAGAGTTTCTACCAATTCTACGGGATCGTAACTAATCGCCGAGGCGTACTCCCTGTTTATACGTTTCCCATCGGCTGTCAGTGAAGGCAGGCCATATTGAGTAAGCGGGTTCCCACCTATACTTATAACTATGTCTTGAATAGCCAATAACGATCTATTATTACAGTTTTCACGGACTCGGTCTGATATTTCAAGACTGTTTTGCCGTTGATGTCTCAAAAATCTTTAGCATACTTATCTTGGTATTTTTGCCACAACTCCCCAGCATCCGCTAATCCACAAAAGGTCAGTAAGATGGCAAACAAATGACACAACTGATAAGGACTATCGCTGACGCATGCCTCGGCTAAAGCATCATCCCTATGTTCATCTCCATCTATATAAATGAAGTGCACGGCAAGCAGCGTGGTACCTATGTGGGATATTCAATATCATCCACTTTACGTACGAAGGAGGCGTAAATAATAAAACTCTGGATTATTTGGGTGCACAGTATACAATCGTCCAATCACGTGTTCCTTGAAAACGCCTGACACGCCTTCCACAGCAGTTCCACGTCTTCTACGGTTAAAAACACCTTGCGGCTTGTTGTACAGGTCTTCTTCTTCTTAGCGTGTCGATAGCAATCTACGTTGTACAGGTAATAAGATGGAACTTCGTTTTATAAAATACTAGCTTTTGCACGCGGCTTCGCCCGCGTGGAGGTCGGAAATTGTCCCGCGGGAACATACTACCGGGATAAAAAGTATCCTATGTCCTTTCTCAGGCTCTAAAGTATCTGTGTACCAAATTTCATTTAAATCGGTTCAGTAGTTTTAGCAGGAAAGTGAGACAGACAGACAGACAGACAGACAGACAGACAGACAGACAGAGTTACTTTTGCATTTATAATATTAGTGTGGATTTTTGGCGTAATTATCTGTTTGGCAGAAGTGAAAGAATGCCATTAAGGTAGTTTGTCTCGGATTGTGACATTTTACCCTTTTTGTGACATTTTCAGATTGAAAATATATTCGTTGTGCGTCTTAATGATGGCATGCAAATTTGGATCTTCATTTTCTGGAAATTCAGCCCTTATGACATTGTCAACAGCGTCAGGACGAATTTTGTTTTCCAACCATAGGAGGATGTGCGCGTGAGGTAAACCAAGAGTTTGCCACTCGACGCTGTACATAAAACAAAGAGCTGGGCCGAATAGTTTCTCTTTGGTAAGGATATTAATCATTACTTTGAGCTTCAAATGAAAAACCCTTGCAATTATGTCATGCCTATCATATGTCGCCTGTCCAGAGAGAAGTTCCTGACAAATCTCGATCCACTTTGGATTTGTTGTGAACGTTATGAAAAGGTTCGGGCGGCCGTATTTACGGACGTAGCAAAAAGCATCTTGTGTTTTTTCGTGCATGTATCGCGGACCGCCTGTAAAACTGGATGTCAAGTTAACCAATCGCCCTAAGTTTTCATCGTTATTATCTGTTTGCATCGCGTCCCGCAAATACATCGTATTCTTCAGCGCGTAAACGACGTTGAAAAGTGCGAATGTAAACTAAACGTTCCGTTTCTATTTTTGCATACATATCCGCAATACATTGGCTAAACAACCCCCGAAATCGTTGCAAATAGACGAAACGATTACTCCTTATTTGTAAAAGATGTGAATAACGTGAAGTGTGCAAAAATAATTAGGTCAAACAATAATCTCGCAAACCTACTTGATTTTACGATAGTATCATTTTGGGTCAGTAGATGTCGCTACGTGTTGTTACATTACGTTATAGTGAAAATAAATAAATTAATATAACTTTTGATATAGCGAAGCGATTGTGATGAAACGAAAACTAAAATATACTCCGAGTTATACACAATATTTGAGCATAAAAGTTAACATTACAGGTTTCGTACTTTTGGCGTGAAATGTGGGTGAACTTGGCAGAGCGTTTCCCAGCAGAGCAAAAAAAAATGTGAGTTCTATTCGCATGCAGCTGAGTTCTAGAGTTCCATATACTTAAAAAAAATAGTTCTGCGATTTTTGCCTGAAAAAAGGTCGAACGAAATTATGCTCTGCTAACTTCCGTTGGCAGATCATTTTTTCCAAAAAAAATTTTAAAAAATTGTTTTAGGTTCACTGTGGTGAATTTTATAGTTCCTTATACTTTTCCGAAATAGTTCTGCAGAAAAAATAAAGAAAAAAAAATAAAACGAAAATATTACCTGTTATAAGTAAAAGAAAATCGATTCGTTAAAACAGGCGCAAATGGCGTAGTTTGCCAAGTTTCGTTGATTCTACAGACTCAGTTTAGCAGTCAGTACTACATAAACAGAAACATACTACATACATGCAGATATCTCATAAACGTATAAGCAGAGCCTTCCAAAAAAGAAAGGTTAAATAAAATATAGATTTCATTGAATGTTTGCGAAACGATGATCAAAATAAAAAGTAAGAGTAAAATTGAGAAGCTAGATCTCCACAATTCGTATTGCCACTATAACAGAAGTATTCGAAAATATGCAAAATTAATTCAGAACCCTAACTGAGATATCAGCAGAGCATGTGTAAAGATTTGGGTTAGTTGAAATCAAGATTTAAATGAGCGTTTTGGAGATGGATAAAAAAAATATATATCACTCAGGAGCGGGAACTCCTCGTTTCCAGATGCATCTGTAACTGAACTACTTGACAGGATCAATAATAAATTCAGAACTTTGACTAAAGTATCAGCAGAGCATGGGAAAACACATGTGTTAGTGAAAATCAAGATTTAAATGAGTGTTTTGGAGAGATGGAGAGATAATAAACTAATCGAACTAAGGAGTGGGAACTCCTCATTTTTAGATGCACCTATAACTGTGCTACTTGACAGAATCGATAAAGAATTCAGAACTCTGACTAAAGTATCAGCAGAGCATGGGTAAACGCATGTGTTAGTGAAAATCAAGATTTAAATGAATGTTCTGGAGAGATGCATAAAAAAAAGTAACTTATCACACTCAGGCGCGGGAACTCCTTGTTTTCAGATGCACCTGTATCTGAAATACTTGACAGGCTCAATCAACAATTCAGAACTCTGACTAAAGTATGAGCAGAGCATGGGTAAACGCATGTGTTAGTGAAAATCAAGATTTAAATGAGTGTTCTGGAGAGATGGATAAAAACAATAAACTTATCGCACACAGGAGCGAAAACTCCTCGTTTCCAGATGCATCTGTAACTGAACTACTTGACAGAATCGATAAGAAATTCAGAACTTTGACTAAAGTATCAGCAGAGCATTGGAAATCACATGTGTTAGTGAAAATCAAGATTTAAATGAGTGTTCTGGAGAGATGGATAAAAACAATAAACTTATCGCACACAGGAGCGAAAACTCTACGTATCCAGATGCATCTATAACTGATTTACTTGAGAAGATCGATAAAAAATTCAGAACTCTGACTAAAGTATCAGCAGAGCATGGGTAAACGCATGTGTTAGTGAAAATCAAGATTTAAATAACTGTTCTGGAGACATGGATAAAAAAAAGTAACTTATCACACTCAGGCGCGGGAACTCTTTGTTTTCAGATGCAACTGTATCTGAACTACTTGACAAGCTCAATCAGAAATTTAGAACTCTGACTAAAGTATGAGCAGAGCATGGGTAAACGCATGTTTTAGTGAAAATCAAGATTTAAATGAGTGTTCTGGAGATATGCATAATAAAAAGTAACTTATCACACTCAGGCGCGGCAACTTCTTGTTTTCAGATGCACCTGTATCTGAACTACTTGACAGACTCAATCAGAAATTCAGAACTCTGACTAAAGTATCAGCAGAGTATGAGTAAACGCATGTGTTAGTGAAAATCAAGATTTAAATTAATGTTCTGGAGAAATGCATAAAAAAAAGCAACTTATCACACTCAGGCGTGGGAACTCTTCTTTTTCAGATGCGCTTGCAACTGAACTACTGAACAGGATCGATAAGAAATTTAGAACTCTGACTAAGGTATCAGCAGAGCATTGGAAATCACATGGTTTAGTGAAAATCAAGATTTAAATGAGTGTTCTGGAGAGAAGGATTAAAACAATAAACTTATCGCACTCTGGAGCAGGAACTCCTCGTTTCCAGATGCATCTGTAACTGAACTACTTGACAGCCTCCAAAAAATATTCAGAATTCTGGCTAAGTTATCAGCAGAGCATTGGTAAATACATGTTTTAGTTAAAATCAAGATTTAAATGAGTGTTTTGGAGAGATGGATAAAAAATAAACTAATCGCACTCAGGAGTGGGAACTCTTCGTTTTTAGATGCACCTATAGCTGAGCTACTTGACAAGATCGATAAGAAATTCAGAACTCTGACTAAGGTATCAGCAGAGCATGCGTAAACACATGTGTTAGTGTAAATCAAGATTTAAATGAATGTTCTGGAGAGATGCATAAAAAAAGTAACTTATCACACTCAGGCGCGGGAAATCCTTGTTTTCAGATGCATCTGTATCTGAACTACTTGACAGGCTCAATCAGAAATTCAGAACTCTGACTAAGGTATGAGCAGAGCATGGGTAAACGCATGTGTTAGTGAAAATCAAGATTTTAATGAGTGTTCTGGAGAGATGGATTAAAACAATAAACTTATCACACTCAGGAGCAGGAACTCCTCGCTTCCAGATGCATCTATAACTGAACTACTTGACAGGATTGATAAAAAATTCAGAACTCTGTCTAAAGTATCAGCAGAGCATTGGTAAAACATGTTTTAGTTAAAATCAAGATTTAAATGACTGTTCTGGAGACATAGATAAAAAAAGTAACTTATCACACTCAGGCGCGGGAACTCCTTGTTTTCAGATGCACCTGTATCTGAACTACTTGACAGGCTCAATCAAAAATTCAGAACTCTGACTAAAGTATGAGCAGAGCATGGGTAAACGCATGTGTTAATGAAAATCAAGATTTAAATGACTGTTCTGGAGACTTAGATAAAAAAAAGTAACTTATCACACTCAGGAGCAGGAACTCCTCGTTTCCAGATGCACCTATAACTGTGCTTCTTGACAGAATCGATAAGGAATTCAGAACTCTGACTAAAGTATCAGCAGAACATGGGTAAACGCATGTGTTAGTGAAAATCATGATTTAAATGAATGTTCTGGAGAGATGCATAAAAAAAGTAACTTATCACACTCAGGCGCAGAAACTCCTTGTTTTCAGATGCACCTGTATCTGAACTACTTGATAGGCTCTATCAGAAATTCAGAACTCTGACTAAAGTATGAGCAGAGCATGGGTAAACGCATGTGTTAGTGAAAATCAAGATTTAAATGAGTGTTCTGGAGAGATGGATAAAAACAATAAACTTATCGCACACAGGAGCAAAAACTCCTCGTTTCCAGATGCATCTGTAACTGAACTACTTGACAGAATCGATAAGAAATTCAGAACTTTGACTAAAGTATCAGCAGAGCATTGGAAATCACATGTGTTAGTGAAAATCAAGATTTAAATGAGTGTTCTGGAGAGATGGATAAAAACAATAAACTTATCGCACTCTGGAGCAGGAACTCCTCGTTTCCAGATGCATCTGTAACTGAACTACTTGACAGCCTCCAAAAAATATTCAGAATTCTGGCTAAGTTATCAGCAGAGCATTGGTAAATACATGTTTTAGTTAAAATCAAGATTTAAATGAGTGTTTTGGAGAGATGGATAAAAAATAAACTAATCGCACTCAGGAGTGGGAACTCTTCGTTTTTAGATGCACCTATAGCTGAGCTACTTGACAAGATCGATAAGAAATTCAGAACTCTGACTAAGGTATCAGCAGAGCATGCGTAAACACATGTGTTAGTGTAAATCAAGATTTAAATGAATGTTCTGGAGAGATGCATAAAAAAAGTAACTTATCACACTCAGGCGCGGGAAATCCTTGTTTTCAGATGCATCTGTATCTGAACTACTTGACAGGCTTAATCAGAAATTCAGAACTCTGACTAAGGTATGAGCAGAGCATGGGTAAACGCATGTGTTAGTGAAAATCAAGATTTTAATGAGTGTTCTGGAGAGATGGATTAAAACAATAAACTTATCACACTCAGGAGCAGGAACTCCTCGCTTCCAGATGCATCTATAACTGAACTACTTGACAGGATTGATAAAAAATTCAGAACTCTGTCTAAAGTATCAGCAGAGCATTGGTAAAACATGTTTTAGTTAAAATCAAGATTTAAATGACTGTTCTGGAGACATAGATAAAAAAAGTAACTTATCACACTCAGGCGCGGGAACTCCTTGTTTTCAGATGCACCTGTATCTAAACTACTTGACAGGCTCAATCAAAAATTCAGAACTCTGACTAAAGTATGAGCAGAGCATGGGTAAACGCATGTGTTAGTGAAAATCAAGATTTAAATGACTGTTCTGGAGACTTAGATAAAAAAAAGTAACTTATCACACTCAGGAGCAGGAACTCCTCGTTTCCAGATGCACCTATAACTGTGCTTCTTGACAGAATCGATAAGGAATTCAGAACTCTGACTAAAGTATCAGCAGAACATGGGTAAACGCATGTGTTAGTGAAAATCATGATTTAAATGAATGTTCTGGAGAGATGCATAAAAAAAGTAACTTATCACACTCAGGCGCAGAAACTCCTTGTTTTCAGATGCACCTGTATCTGAACTACTTGATAGGCTCTATCAGAAATTCAGAACTCTGACTAAAGTATGAGCAGAGCATGGGTAAACGCATGTGTTAGTGAAAATCAAGATTTAAATGAGTGTTCTGGAGAGATGGATAAAAACAATAAACTTATCGCACACAGGAGCAAAAACTCCTCGTTTCCAGATGCATCTGTAACTGAACTACTTGACAGAATCGATAAGAAATTCAGAACTTTGACTAAAGTATCAGCAGAGCATTGGAAATCACATGTGTTAGTGAAAATCAAGATTTAAATGAGTGTTCTGGAGAGATGGATAAAAACAATAAACTTATCGCACACAGGAGCGAAAACTCTTCGTATCCAGATGCATCTATAACTGAATTACTTGAGAAGATCGATAAAAAATTCAGAACTCTGACTAAAGTATCAGCAGAGCATGGGTAAACGCATGTGTTAGTGAAAATCAAGATTTAAATGACTGTTCTGGAGACATGGATAAAAAAAAGTAACTTATCACACTCAGGCGCGGGAACTCTTTGTTTTCAGATGCAACTGTATCTGATCTACTTGACAGGCTCAATCAGAAATTTAGAACTCTGACTAAAGTATCAGTAGAGGATACGAAATAACATGTGTTAATTAAAATCAAGATAAATCAAGATTCAAATTAGTGTTCTGTTAGGATGTTTAAAAAAATATATATATTTTGGTCAGGAGCGGTAACTCCTCATTTTTAGATGCCCCTGAAAGTGTGCTACTTGACAGCCTAAAAAGATATTCAGATCTATGACTAAAGTATCAGCAGAGCATGCGTAAACACATGTGTTAGTGATAATCAAGATTGAAATGAGTATTCTGGAGAGATGGATAAAAGCAATAAACTTATCGCACTCAGGAGCAGAAACTCCTCGTTTCCAGTTGCACCTATAACTGAGTTACTTGACAAGATCAATATGATATTCACAACTCTGACTCAAGTATCAGCAGAGCATGGGAAACACGTGTTAGTGATAATCAAGATTGAAATGAGTGTTCGGGAGGGATGGGTAAAATAAAAACTTATGGCACCCAGGAGCGGGAACTCCTCGTTTTCAGATGCACGTATAATTGTGCAACTTGACAGCCTACAAAAGATATTCAGAACTCTGACTAAGGTATCAGCAGAGCATTGGTATTATATGTGTTAGTAAATATTATGATATAAATTTATTAAAAGGGAGGTTTATTTTAATTAAAAGGGATATTAAGAAAATTCAGCAGCGAGGAGCTGCAACGTTTTTCTGATGCACTATTAAGTGTTCTTTCGGGAAACATGAGAAAATAATCCAGATCTTGGACAAATGTATCAATAAGAGCACGGTTTAATAGATTGACTAATATTTCAAATGTAATTTAGTTGTTTTTTAATACTGAATGATCGAAAATGAATGTTGATTAGCACTGAAGAGCCGTCGAAGAAGAGAGTCTTCATTTTCAGATGAATACATATACTCGTATTATATAATATTGCGAATACACCAAATATCCAGAATGTTCAGAAATTCATCAGCAGAGAGCGGTTGACAATTTCCGACTATAGGAATTGTGGTCAAAACCTTGAGGAGTGGATAGAGAAGTGCTACAGCGTCCTCACCTTCCACCTGATGCAGGTTCTCTCCGGCATTGCTGCTGCGGTGGGTTCCTGTTCAGAATAAAGCGGGAGGAAACGCCCGGATATTTCCATTGTGAGGATCGTCTAGAGGACACGGTGGAGCATACAGTGGAAGTGTGCCCTGCCTGGGCGGAGCACTGTCGCGTCCTCGTGTAGGTGATCGGCGGCGGTGACCACTTGCGTCCGGCCCTGGTGCGAGTCCTTGTACGGAGCGAGAGGGCAATGGGAAGCTCTGCGAAGCAGTAATGTTCGCAAAGGAAGAGGTGGGGCGCGTGAGGGAGTGGCAGTCTCTGCGCCCTCTCGTCCCTAGCCGCCGCAGGAGGAGACGCCCCGGGCGTCGGGAGTCGATCACAGACTCCCAGCCACCGTAGGCGCGGGCTTGCAGGCGGCGAGCAATAGGTAGCTCGCCGCCCGTAAGTACCAGGCCTGTCTCGACGGCACGTAGTGTTCCACACGCGCCTCAAAGAGATGGCAGCAGCATTGAAGGGGTCAGCTAGGACCGATGCCTGCCAGGGCCGCGAGATTATTCAATCGAGATACCGTGACCCTGACACATGGGTAACTGATGGAACACGGGTGGGATTTAGTCAGTAAAAGTCTGACACGCCCTCCTGCTCGGCCCAGAGCGGCAGAAGTCATTTGATGATTCCCCGTCCAGAGAGAAAAAAAAATGCGAGCACTGACTAGATAAGTTCATTCAATTTGTGTGGTTCTTTCCTCTACAGAACATTTCAGACAGCTGTCTACATGGTCTTCACATGGTCTTTCAATAATTCTATTAATAACTCGGATATTCTATCCAAATTTATTTAAAGGTACCCAGAAAGTCAAAGCGATAGAACGCAACTTGGCGTGTTCCATTTAACTCTACAAATACACGCAAAAAGCTCAGTAACAGGTGCATCTGAAAACGAGGAGTTTCCGCTCCTGAGTGCGATAAATATTTTTTTTTTTGAGTCATCGTACCAGAACACTAAATTGAATCTTGATTAATCTTGATTTTAACTAAAACATGTGTTTACGTATGCTCTACTGATACTTTAGACAGAGTTCTGAATTTCTTAAGGATGCTGTCAAGTAGACCAGTTATAAGTTTATCCACCTCTCCAGAACACTCATTTAAATCTTGATTTTCACTAAAACATGTGATTTCCAATGCTCTGCTGATACTTTAGTCAGAGTTCTAAATTTCTTATTGATCCAGTTAAGTAGTTCAGTTACAGGTGCATCTGAAAACGAAGAGTTCCCGCGCCTGAGTGTGATTAGTTACTTTTTTTTTATGCATCTCTCCAGAACATTCATTTAAATCTTGGTTTTCACTAACACGTGTTTTTCCATGCTCTGCTGATACCTAAGTCAGAGTTCTGAATTTCTTAAGGATGCTGTCAAGTAAAACAGTTACAGGTGCAACTGAAAAGGAGAAGTTCACGCTCCAGAGTGTGATAAGTTACTTTTTTTATGCATATCTCCAGAACACTCACTTAAAATCTTGATTTTCACTAACACATGCGTTTACCCATGCTCTGCTCATACTTTAGTCAGAGTTCTAAATTTCTGATTGAGCCTGTCAAGTAGTTCAGATACAGGTGCATCTGAAAACAAAGAGTGCCCGCGCCTGAGTGTGATAAGTTATTTTTTTTATCCATGTCTCCTGAACAGTCATTTAAATCTTGATTTTCACTAACACATGCGTTTACCCATGCTCTGCTGATACTTTAGTCAGTGTTCTAAATTTTTTATCGATCCTGTCAAGTAGTTCAATTATAGATGCATCTGGAAACGAGGAGTTCCTGCTCCTGAGTGCGATAAGTTTATTGTTTTAATCCATCTCTCCAGAACACTCATTTAAATCTTGATTTTCACTAACACATGTGATTTCCAATGCTCTGCTGATACCGTAGTCAGAGTTCTGAAAATCTTATCAATCCTGTCAAGTAGCTCAGTTATAGGTGCATCTAAAAACGAAGAGTTCCTACTAGTGAGCGCGATTATTTTATTTTTATCCATCTCTCCAAAACACTCATTTAAATCTTGATTTTAACTAAAACATGTATTTACCAATGCTCTGCTGATAACGTAGCCAGAATTCTGAATACTTTTTGGAGGCTGTCAAGTAGTTCAGTTATAGATGCATCTGGAAACGAGGAGTTTTCACTCCTGAGTGCGATAAATTTATTGTTTTAATTCATCTCTCCAGAACACTCATTAAAATCTTGATTTTCACTAACACATGCGTTTACCCATGCTCTGCTCATACCTTAGTCAGAGTTCTGAATTTCTGATTGAGCCTGTCAAGTAGTTCAGATACAGATGCATCTGAAAACAAGGATTTCCCGCGCCTGAGTGTGATAAGTTACTTTTTTTTTATGCATCTCTCCAGAACATTCATTTAAATCTTGATTTACACTAACACATGTGTTTACGCATGCTCTGCTGATACCTTAGTCAGAGTTCTGAATTTCTTATCGATCTTGTCAAGTAGCTCAGCTATAGGTGCATCTAAAAACGAAGAGTTCCCACTCCTGAGTGCGATTAGTTTATTTTTTATCCATCTCTCCAAAACACTCATTTAAATCTTGATTTTAACTAAAATATGTATTTACCAATGCTCTGCTGATAACTTAGCCAGAATTCTGAATATTTTTTGGAGGCTGTCAAGTAGTTCAGTTACAGATGCATCTGGAAACGAGGAGTTCCTGCTCCAGAGTGCGATAAGTTTATTGTTTTAATCCTTCTCTCCAGAACACTCATTGAAATCTTGATTTTCACTAAACCATGTGATTTCCAATGCTCTGCTGATACCTTAGTCAGAGTTCTAAATTTCTTATCGATCCTGTTCAGTAGTTCAGTTGCAAGCGCATCTGAAAAAGAAGAGTTCCCACGCCTGAGTGTGATAAGTTGCTTTTTTTTATGCATTTCTCCAGAACATTAATTTAAATCTTGATTTTCACTAACACATGCGTTTACTCATGCTCTGCTGATACTTTAGTCAGAGTTCTGAATTTCTGATTGAGTCTGTCAAGTAGTTCAGATACAGGTGCATCTGAAAACAAGAAGTTGCCGCGCCTGAGTGTGATAAGTTACTTTTTATTATGCATATCTCCAGAACACTCATTTAAATCTTGATTTTCACTAAAACATGCGTTTACCCATGCTCTGCTCATACTTTAGTCAGAGTTCTAAATTTCTGATTGAGCTTGTCAAGTAGTTCAGATACAGTTGCATCTGAAAACAAAGAGTTCCCGCGCCTGAGTGTGATAAGTTACTTTTTTTTATCCATGTCTCCAGAACAGTTATTTAAATCTTGATTTTCACTAACACATGCGTTTACCCATGCTCTGCTGATACTTTAGTCAGAGTTCTGAATTTTTTATCGATCTTCTCAAGTAAATCAGTTATAGATGCATCTGGATACGTAGAGTTTTCGCTCCTGTGTGCGATAAGTTTATTGTTTTTATCCATCTCTCCAGAACACTCATTTAAATCTTGATTTTCACTAACACATGTGATTTCCAATGCTCTGCTGATACTTTAGTCAAAGTTCTGAATTTCTTATCGATTCTGTCAAGTAGTTCAGTTACAGATGCATCTGGAAACGAGGAGTTTTTGCTCCTGTGTGCGATAAGTTTATTGTTTTTATCCATCTCTCCAGAACACTCATTTAAATCTTGATTTTCACTAACACATGCGTTTACCCATGCTCTGCTCATACTTTAGTCAGAGTTCTGAATTTTTGATTGAGCCTGTCAAGTATTTCAGATACAGGTGCATCTGAAAACAAGGAGTTCCCGCGCCTGAGTGTGATAAGTTACTTTTTTTTATGCATCTCTCCAGAACATTCATTTAAATCTTGATTTTCACTAACACATGCGTTTACCCATGCTCTGCTGATACTTTAGTCAGAGTTCTGAATTCTTTATCGATTCTGTCAAGTAGCACAGTTATAGGTGCATCTAAAAATGAGGAGTTCCCACTCCTTAGTTCGATTAGTTTATTATCTCTCCATCTCTCCAAAACACTCATTTAAATCTTGATTTTCACTAACACATGTGTTTTCCCATGCTCTGCTGATACTTTAGTCAAAGTTCTGAATTTATTATTGATCCTGTCAAGTAGTTCAGTTACAGATGCATCTGGAAACGAGGAGTTCCCGCTCCTGAGTGATATATTTTTTTTTTATCCATCTCTCCAAAACGCTCATTTAAATCTTGATTTCAACTAACCCAAATCTTTACACATGCTCTGCTGATATCTCAGTTAGGGTTCTGAATTAATTTTGCATATTTTCGAATACTTCTGTTATAGTGGCAATACGAATTGTGGAGATCTAGCTTCTCAATTTTACTCTTACTTTTTATTTTGATCATCGTTTCGCAAACATTCAATGAAATCTATATTTTATTTAACCTTTCTTTTTTGGAAGGCTCTGCTTATACGTTTATGAGATATCTGCATGTATGTAGTATGTTTCTGTTTATGTAGTACTGACTGCTAAACTGAGTCTGTAGAATCAACGAAACTCGGCAAACTACGCCATTTGCGCCTGTTTTAACGAATCGATTTTCTTTTTCTTATAACAGGTAATATTTTCGTTTTATTTTTTTTCTTTATTTTTTCTGCAGAACTATTTCGGAAAAGTATAAGGAACTATAAAATTCACCACTGTGAACCTAAAACAAATTTTAAAAATTTTTTTTGGAAAAAATGATCTGCCAACGGAAGTTAGCAGAGCATATTTTCGTTCGACCTTTTTTCAGGCAAAAATCGCAGAACTATTTTTTTTAAGTATAAGGAACTCTAGAACTCAGCTGCATGCGAATAGAACTCACATTTTTTTTTGCTCTGCTGGGAAATGCTCTGCCAAGTTCACCCACATTGGCGTGAAACCTATGCAAATAATCATAGACCAGCCAAACAAACAGACAAAAATTTTAAAAATTACAGAAATAGCAGCTGTTGGTTATCCTTCAACATCGCAACTATGTCTTTTTTTAATATTTTGACTGTACAGAAACACCTCGTCTACAGATTTAGTAATGTATAGATTTAAAACACTTTGAAGAAATGCCTAACGATTAAAAACGTTATTGTGGCTAATTTATAAAAAATAGGTATATACTATTTATAACTTTTTTGTAGATCTTTTGAAGACTATCATCTTTGTATTACATACTTTGGGTGTATGATCAACGTATGCGAGGATAAGAGCTCAAAAGCGCATTTTCATCCGACTTGCTTCAAATTTATCGTCACTGCTCAGCTCCTATATATTTTAGCGTTATTTTATATAGCCTATAACCTGCCCAGGAGTATGTATTACAATCGTACCAAGTTTGGTTAAAATACCTTCAGTAGGTAGTTTTTGACCCATGCGTGCACATACAGACAGACAGACAGACAGACAGACAAAAAATTTACTGATTGCATTTTTGGCATCAGTATCGATCACCATTCATCCTCCAATATTAATTTTGAATGTATATTCAATGTACAGAATTGACCTCTCTACAGTTTTATTATAAGTATAGAAGATAGATGAGAAAATATTTAAATAAGTAAGTATTATATACATAAATAGCCTGTAATGTTCGCACCGCTACTACTACTGCTGCTGCTCCTACTGCTGCTGCTGCGTAACGCGGCGTGGATGCCCGCGTTGTGGATTGGGAGATGCCACATGTCTTCGATTTTTTTTATTTCTAGGACATGCTGGTTTCTTCACGAAGTTTTCTTCACCGTTTCGAGAACAGTTGTGATGAAATAATTTACAGAAAGTAAAGCGCTTGTCAGGGTTTGAACGTACGATCTACTACTGGTAAGTCACGACCGTTACCACCGGGCCACCACTGCTCTAGAACTAGGTACTATTTGCTAGAAACTAAGTGATAGATAAAAAAAAGGAACCATTTATCTTAATAGACTGGAAAAGTTTTGTGGTGAGAAAGAGATTCCCTTGAAGAATATTATATCAGCTGCTACGGATGGCACTCCGGTTATGACAGGGTGTCATCAAGGCTTCATAGCGTACTTAAAATTCCAGATGTAATCCTCGCTGTTCATTGAGTGTTCATTCTCTGTTCATCCACAACATTAGAGACTGGCAGAAAACAAAGGTTCATTCGGTAGATACTGACTTTCATTCGTTTATTATTATTATTAGGCTATTTGACGGTTTCGGGTCAAACAGCCAAAAACTAATAAAGCCGGGCACGAAAAACAATCAAAGGCATTTTTTCAAAATTAATGAATTATTATTTAGGTATGTACGTATATTATTGTCTTACACTTCCAAGTGTGTTAAAAACGTCGTTACAGTTTAATACCTTTGCCCATTTATTGAACCGGTACTATTATCTGTCAGGTGTAGAATGGGAGATGGAATGGGATGCCGTTCACCCTTATTTTACCCCTGATTTGCGTCACTTTCAAAATCAAATTGATCTTTATAGTCGCTACAATAAGGTTGTTGTTGGTTGCTCCTGTCAGAGGTAAAATAACTGGGAATGGACTGTAATGTACTGTACAGTCCGTTCCCAGTTACTTTACTTCAATCAACTGAGCCTATCGCTACTATCCACTGCAAGATAGAGACCTCTCCCATGCTGCGCCACAACACCCTGTCATCTGCCTTCCGCATCCAATCTGTCCCGCCACTTTCTTTAGTTCTTCGGTTCATCCAATCCAATTGGACAATCCAACACACCAACTAATACTCTTAATGAAATCGTTTTCTTACCTAGGGACATCTATGCTACTAACATAGGTTTATTGTTTGCAACTTTCGATAAGGTTCAGACAGCTCTGCATATTGCTCATGCTCGTAACTCTTCTCGTTACAATGAAAGTCATACCTTTAAAGAATATAACGTAGGAGATACAGTTTGGCGTAAAAACTATGTAAATAGTCAGGCTGGTACTTATTTTAGCGCAAAACTAGCGCCGAAATATGTGAAGTCCACTGTTTTGCAAAAACTGTCCCCATTAGTATATATACTAGAAGATCAACAAGGCAACCAAGCTAAATGGCATGTTAAGGATTTTAAAATATAATTGATTTAATCTATATATATAAAATTCAAAGTCCTGAGTGACTGACTGACTGACTGACTGATATATCAACGTACAGCCTAAACCGCTGGTCGTAGAGACATGAAATTTGGAGGGTGTGTTTTTTGTAAAGAGTAGGTATCCACTAAGAAAGGGTTTTTAGAAATTCCACCCCTAAGAGGGTGAAATGGGGGGTTGAAGTTTGTATGAAACTTTTTATTCTCTGGGTCGATTGACACAAAAATTGGTACACATACTCTTCAAGTATAATTATGAGACACGTGTATCACAGTTTTTCCAAAATCATCCCTTTACTGAGTCAAATAGGGCTTCGAATATTCTACGTGGCCTGGTAGACGGGCGCATGGCGTACGGGGCAGCCCGGGGAGTGCATTGTCGTCACCGGTGTCCAATCTTAACCAAGGTAACGGGGATGTATCAAATGTGTAACTGATATTAATATTAACTAATATTTGCAAGTAATAAGTACGTACATGCAAAAACGCGTTTATTTCTGTATTAAATAAAATTAAATAACTACAGTGACTGTTGTTAAATAGAAACCTATGCAACATTATTAGTAAAAACTAATTGGGCACATACATCTGTACGTTCAGTGAGTAATAATGCGACTTTAGTTTATACATTAAAGTAAAACATAACGACCAAGCTACAATCATCAATGAAATTCTCTTGAGATCGTTCGAAGGAGTTGAAAATCATTATAAATCAGTGGACTCGAGTGATAAACCACGATAACGCCATACATTGCCCGGTTGAGTTTCTTAACACATTGAAGCCTCCCGGTCTCCCAACTCACAGGTTGTTCCAGAGAGGAGTCTGTTTTTATTCCGAGGATTCCTCTAACGCCATCGAACTACCCCTTCGAGTTCAAAAGAGTGCAGTTTACCCTCAAAGTCTGCTTTGACATGACCATAAATAAATCACAAGGCCAAACACTTAATTTAACAGGGTTTAGGTTATAGCACATTATACCGGCACCGCAACTGCACAGCTACAGCACGGCGTCTCCTCGAATTTAGGCTACAGCTAGCTGCCAGCGCGCTAACTACGCGTCGGCCGCGAGCTTGCTGTCACCGCGAACACAATTGTTATATGGCATCTTCGTACTTCCTCTATTAGTAAAACTAAGCACTGTCTTAAATCTGATTCGAGACTAGAGGGAGGATGCAGCGAGGCGCGTGAGGCGACGGTGGTGCGCGGGCTACGCACGGCGCAATGACGATGTTTCGCTGGCGACTCGGAGTCGGCGCGTAGTAAGCATGCGGTCGGCGCGCTGTAAACACATGGTCCACTGGCATGCAGCACGCGGGCTGCGAGTTGAGTTGTATGGTAGCGGCAAGCGCGCTGACTGCCCGCCGTTGGCTTTTTCATATCGACATTATGAAATATATTATACTACACATGATTTAATGCTCAAAATTGAATGACAAGTTAATTTCTGGTTTGGAGCCGTGCCGTTGCAGTGCCGGTATAATGTGCCATGAACTGTAGACTTAAGGGAGAACTGCTTTTTACACGGTCTGGTGCAGACCAGGAGCCTGGTGATTCTAGCACCAGAAATAAAAACAAAAAATATTGTTTACAAAGAAATACTGCGGTAGGCATAGTATTTCATTGTAAACAATATTAATTGTTTATTATCCACTTCTGGTTGTCTCCTAAATAAATCATTTTACACACGCTTTGAGTTCTATTAAAACTATACTACACTCATCCCAGAGATTAATAAAGTTGTACGAAGAACTTCGTCCTATTTGTTTGGGATATTGTTAGTTTGTATATTAAATTGAGAGGTAGTGAGAACGCGGATGTTTATTTCTGAAAAAAAAAAATGCCGCGGGCAGAGGCTGTACAAAATAAACCAAAGATATAAACACAGGCAACAAAAATCTGTTGTAATTATATTACATGCATACGTGTCGAATTAATAAAGATGATGGTATACACTACCCTATGGAGCCCTTAAATTTATTCAACCCATCTGGTCCCCGTCTCACACACTTATCCTCAAAGTGGTTGCTCCAGCAATGCTACCACGAAATCTCAATCCGGCCAAGTTGTGCAACGGGACCAGGTCACGTGTGAAAACCTCACATCAAAACGTGGTAGAGGCTCCGCCATTGTATTTACTGGCTGTGCTCAAGGTGAATCGGTGTACTATACCGCAGATACCACTAATACCGTTGGAGTACCATTCGAGTTTAAAAGGCTGCAGTCCCCTTATGGCATGTTTTGCAAGGTTCCCTATCCATGGGCATACTTCTTTTCTCCTAAGTATATTTTCGCATAACATTATTTACGCATAACAGCTAACGCATAATATTTTTAAGCATAATTTCATTAATCATAATAATGATTAAGCATAACATTCTAAAGCATTAAATATTTACGCATAATGATATTAAAACAAAATTTTTAAAGGCATAATAAAGATGCATAATAATTAACTCCCAAAATATTAGACACTAATAAACATGTAAACATGCATACACCATGCATACAGCAAACATGCAGCATGCAAGCAAGCATACAGAAGGCATGCAGCATGCAAGCATGCATCCAGCAGGCATGCAGCATGCAAACAAGCATGCAACATGCAAGCAATCATGCAACATGTAGCAGGCATTCTGACACGGCTCCGGCGCTTTGAGGCTCCGGCGGTCCCACGCAAGCTTATCGTCGCAGATGTGTTTTACGCTCACCACCGCAGTTTCGGCTCGCTGATTAACTCCTAAAATGTTAGATACTAATAAACATGTAAACATGCTTACAGCAAACATGCAGCATGTAAGCGAGCATACAGAAGGCATGCAGCATGCAAGCATGCATCCAGCAGGCATGCAGCATGCAAACAAGCATGCAAGCAAGCATGCAATATGTAGTAGGCATGATTTCTGTCACGGCTCCGGCGCTTCGAGGCTCTGGCGGTCCCACGCGAGCTTATCGTCGCAGATGTGTTTTACGCTCACCACCGCAGCTTCGGCTCGCTGGCCGGCTTCGCCGCCCAGCCTCAGCCGCAGTGGCGAGTGTAAAAACCAGCTGCTCCTCAGATCGCGGGCCGCCTCGCACCTCCGCGCTTACGCAGTTTTAAATTACACTCTAGGGGTAGGGCAGACAAGACTACGTGCAGTCGGTTTTGCAGCGATTCATTTCTGTCACTTAATTTTGTAGCATAACATATTGAATTTTTAAGACAATACTTTAACTTTAATTTAGGGTTATAAAATGAATTTTAAAAGTATGCCTAAAACTATTATGCTAATAGTCATTACACCTAGAAACATTATGCGAATTAAAATTATGCCAAAACAAATTAGCCTTCAAGATCATTATGCCAACATAAAATGTATGCCAAACAAATATATGGCAAAGTATTATTATGGCAAAACAAATTATGCCAAAATAGGTTTGCCAAAGTACATTAGGAAAAAGAACATTATGCGAAAAGAAGGGAGTATATAAGTCTCGTGGACAGTCACTTAAAACAGCGGGATGTCATCTTAGAGGGGACTGCTTCTCGCACGGCCAGGTTTAGGCTGGCTGCTCGAGAGTGAAAACATCTAGCAGCCTGGTTGTATTACCACCTGAAGGCAGAACCTCTAAAGTAGTATATAAAGAGATACTTTAAGTATAAACTAAAAAATAAATAGTCTTTAACCTCTGTGAACAGCAATGTAAGTAAAATCGTCATTTGAATAATTTAGGTAACAATGTTTTTCGAAATTCCCAGGGAATAAAGGTAACTTATATTTTCGCTTTAAAGTTGCTTTCTTTGGTATGCAAGTAGGTAATTTGCCGTTCCGTTATATATTCCGTCAATATTGTTATGTTTTAGCAATATTTACCCTACAACAATCATTTATCAATCCAAACGCTGCTCCTTGGATAACACAAAGCAAGCAGTGCAATCACCCATTGTTTAGCTGGATAAAAACAAAGGGTACTTTTAATCCCGGTAATACGTTCCTGTGGGATGTTTTTCGACATCCACGCGGGCGAAGCCGCGGGCAGAAGCTAGTTATAAAATAAATTCTTTCCTTACATTATACTCATAACTCATCCCTTTCTTTTATCCTTCCTCTATAATAGAGTTCTTTTCGATTAATTAAAACTATATTTTTTTTTAATTCATTCATCGGTTCTTAAACCATTAAAAGATTTTTTTAATCTTTCTTTATATCTTTTCTTTTCTACAAGTTAGTTTGTCTAACTTGTTTCTTTCTATCGACTCCTAAAAGTTGATTGGAGCGGATGACAACTCCATAAAAATAAGCCATTGTTAAGTAATGACTCTAAAAGTCTACCTATCGACTCCTAATAGTTGACTGGAGCGGATAACAACTCCATAAAAATAAGTCCATGTTAACTAATGACTTTAAAAGTCTAAATATCAACTAAAATTTGATTAGGAGCGGATGACAACTCCGTTAAAAATAATCCTTTGTTAATATCTTTCTATTTCATCTCATTAGTGGTTTTAGACGAGTGGATTACAACTCCTAAAATAAGCCTTAAAGTTATTGATTTATGAGGTTGAGTAGTGATCATTGAATGTGAATCCTACCTGACCTAACTTCGTAAGATGTCGGTGTGTTTGAATGAGTTTTGTAAGTTTTGTGAATGCTGTAATACTTTAACTTAGCAAAATTTTTGTTCTAGGCCAAAAAATTTCTCGGGGTCGTTGGGGAAATATAGTGTTCATGCTATACTTACACTTTAATTCATGATTCCTAATACCTATTTATCATCCTTTTTATTTGTTTCTATGTTTACACTATTCATGCTTAACTTATTTTTATTTGTTTATATGTCTACACTCAGCAAATCGATCTAAATACGATTTATTAACTTAAAAAATAGCTGAAATAAAATATTAACTCAAATTTTCATGTTGTGACAAGCCAAATTGTCAACTGTCAGTTACTTTTGTGCTTAGTCTATGAATGGCTACTTTTTGGTTTATATAATTTAAATTATTTTTATCAATATGTCTATCTATTTGATTTTATTAATTATTAGGATTGTTTATTAAATAACTTAACTTAAAATTATATTTATAAAATTCTTTACGCACTCATGTGGCCAGCTACACGCACACATGGATATGTCCTGGCTGACTACAATTATCAGATGAGATGATGGCTACAAGAAAACTGATATTTGGAAAAATGTTTGGAAAGGGAAGACGACTTTGATATAAAAACGGGCGTTCGAACCGCTGACGGTTCCACTCTGGAAGCCACGCCACTCTTGAAGCCACTCCTCTGAAGCCAGTGCACTCTTGAAGCTACTCCACTCTGAAGTCAGTCCATTCTGAAGTCAGTCCATTCTGAAGTCAGTCCATTCTGAAGTCAGTCCATTCTGAAGTCAGTCCATTCTGAAGCCAGTCTACTCTCGAAGCCGGTCTACTCTTGGAGCCGATTTGAAAAACATCAAACCCAGGGGATCCAGCTAAAGATCCACCTGGGACTTCCACTCCCGATCATCGAAGGTCAACTACGTGCCTGACTTAATAGGCCCCGAGGTCTACTACGGAGCTCACCTGGTGGATCCTAAGTTCTACACAAAGAGTGTGTGCCAGGCAGGGTCTTTTATACTTAGCTGTACTTCCCATCTCCTGTTAATATTCATCTAATAAATTGTAATAGATCTGCCTTTATCCAATCATTTCATTCTAACAGGATTAAGCAGATACGTAACACCTGCCTGAGCGAAGAACCACCGTGTTCTCATGGAGACGGTCGGCGGCGTCTATCTCTCGCGTCCGGCCCTGGTGCAGGCCTTGTACGAAGCGAGAGGGCAAGAGCAGCCGTTTCCTCCTTCTGCGAGGCAGTAATGCTCGCGAAGGAGGAGGCGAGTACGTGAGGGAATGGCAAATATGCGCCCTCATGCCCCTAGCCACCGCAGGACACGCCCCGGGCGTTGGGAGTCGGGGGCGGCGCGGGCTTGCGGGTGACGAGTAATGGGTAGCTCGCCGCCCGGTAAGGACCAGGCCAAGTCGACGGCGTGTTGTATTCCACGCGCGTCTCAAAGAGATGTCAGCATTAATGAAGGGGTCGGCTAGGACTAATGCCTGCCGGAGTCGCGGATTTGTTCGGAAGAGCGGTGGCCCTGGGATAGGCAACTGATGAAACATGGGTGGGTTTTAGTCAGTTAAATTCTGACACGCCCTTCCACTCCACCCAGAGCGGAAGACGTGAAGTGATGATTTCCTACCCGAAAAAAAAAGGACGTCCACCGCTATTGATATGGGATTTGAGAATGATTTAACTGCCATCATTAAAGTAGAACTGACTCTTTATGAAAATGGAGGCTTTTGCAGGTACAATAATTTGTTTATAGTTCCTCCCTCCGAGTGTCGAGTCTGAAAGAATTTTCTCATCAGCCGGTTACCTTTATAAGCACTTAAAAAGCCGTGGCACGATATTTGTTTTCGATTTTGCTGATTTACGTGATTTTACAGTTACAACACTGTATTTCTATGTTCATTCATTCATCATTATAGTTTTGATTAAACTATGATCATTTCAATTTTGATGAAATTAATGAGCTACGTTTTTAATTTTAAAATTTGATTTTGAATTATCGACGTTAAACAGACTGTAAAAACATGTCTGAATAATAAAGTAAATCAGGCTCCGAACCTCGCGGAATAATAAGCCTTTAGATGTTCTTTTAATTTTACGGTCGAATAACAAAACTAAAAATTGAGTTTAATTTATCGTTGCTTTAAGCCAGATGTTTTGTTGATTCTCAGATACAATAATTGTTGTTTTTGTTTAGTTTATTCACTCAAAAGAAGTTTTTCAATTTATTCTAGTGTTCTCTCATTTAGCAGTAGAGCTTATCAATGAATGTCGGCGACAAAAGACTAAAGAACCTTAAAAATAGGTTTATGTAAAAAAAAAAACATAGAAATAATCGTAATAACCGAAAAACGGAAAACCGGTTTTGGGATGAAATAAAATCGAAAAACCGGTTTTCTAATATACCAGCGGTTTTGTGACCCCTATTATATAACTGGCAAAGCAAAAATTATAAAATTGTGTAAACGACAAGAAAAAAATAAAATAAAATAAAATAAATGAAAAATTAAGAAACTACACGATTATATGTACTTGCTTGTAAGTTAAACTCGCTCAGTAAATAATAATACGAATAGAAGACTGAGTCACTTCAACTTTCTGACGCGTGGAAAATGAGTTGGTACAGAACAAGGCTGCTATACAGGCTGAAATTCCGGTCAGACGATTATCACACTGCACCGCGCACCGCCGCGGAGGGCGGTTGCGTAAAGCGAATTGACCGCGCGGTCGGTCGGTGTACGTGTGTTAGGCATCAACGGATTTAATAGAGGGCAATGCGACATGAGATCCGCTTCGCCGCCTACCGCGGCGGTGCGCGGTGCCGTGTGTTAATCGCTTCAAGGAAACTTGATGACGGGCAGCAATCGCAACGACCCTATTACAGCTACAAATCCCGCGCTTTCAGCTAACTTCACAACACTTGTCGCTAGTGGGCGCTGCGGTAGCCCCGCCTGCCTCGAGTGCTTCCTTCACGACCGCGTCACATCTATATAAGACCCCGCACGCGAGTCCCGAACAGCCATCCTACATGTCATGCGATCTCTCTCTCCGTCAGCGATGCTATGGCCCTGAAGTGTATCGCAAAGGGCCACTCCAGGACAACAGCTGTGCAACATTGTTCAATAAGTTTTGATATCTGTGAACTTTTGTTAACAACTAGTGACGTGCCGGGTCGTTAAACATGTATAAGTAAGTAGGTATGCGCTGATACGGATAAGGATATGAATACGGAACTTAACTTTCTTAACCCAATCGGTGTCGATGCGCGGGACGATGAACGATAGTTGACGCCTTCTAGTGGCGTCAACTGTCGTTGGCGCAGAAATCAAGGGAAAAAACGATTACGTCATGCTTTGGACTTACGGGTCATATCGCAATAATTGTCCTATAAGAGAAAAGGACTGTTACTGCAGATTTGTGTCAGTCACTGTTTACCAGTTGATTTAAAAAATGTTAGACAGCAGCGCCCAATAAGCAAGATCCTCCTCTACCACGACATCACTCCTCTTTACTCCGCTAGACAGTCTATCGAATATTTGTCTATCGGGAGTTGGAGTTACTTACTGATTCATCCTCCTAACAGTCCCGACCTGACACCTTGTGAATTTTATTTATTGCCAAAAAGAAAAAATAAACTTAAAGGAATTCGTTTTATGAACCCCGAAGATGCCGCGGCTATATTTGAAAAAAAAAAACATGGAAGAGAAAGGTTGACGATATCGTCAAGATCGCGGGAAACGCATGGATGAGAGATGCACGGCACCGATTTGTATGGCGAAAAAAGGGGGAAGCCTATAGGTACCAAGCAGTGGGTGATTCCGGGCTGAGATGATGATGGAAGAAATCCCTTAAAAGAGTGGGCCCACTGCTTCAGCCAATGCTTCCGTCACATGCTACTGTGCTGAGAAAGGAACGGAGACTATTTCGGAATCAATAAAAATATTAACAAGCTTCTACATCATTCCGTTTTTTATTTTCCAAACCACTCAGTGTGACCCACGTATTTGGAAGTGTAAAAGGTGTGTTTAGAAACTGGGAACAAACTCTTGGCAATAATATATGTCATACGTGCGATAGTCAGCGATAGGTACTACATGCGACCGCTCGACATATCTTTGCACACATGACCGCGTAATGAGCCACTTTATATTCGGAGCCGGTTCAGACTATTCCCACTTTCTATTGTTGTCGTCAGTTGAATTGGTCATGTTTGGCAAAGAGACAAAGGAATTAGTTATGCTCGGGTGACTTCATCTTCACTAGCCGATCGCTACGCACATGTAACGCATTATTCAGACGTCGTGGAGGAACTGTGCCATAGCTTTCACTATATTATCTATACCTCTATAGACAAGCTCGTGGCTAAACAATAACAGCCGCACGAGTCGATCTAAGGTTAAGCTACGCTTATGAAGTCGGTCCGTGGATGGGTGAGCATCCATTACACATCGAGACCCCTAGCACGTTATGGCTTGGTGCCGACCAGCTGCGACCTAGGTACTGCTCCCAGCTGTCATTTGTACATGTTTGACAGTCGTTAAGGGTAGTCAGAATCCCGGGTTGTGGAGTTCAGATCGGCAGTCACTCCACGTAAAATACTGGTATTCAGTTGCATCCGGTTAGACTGGAGGCTAACCCTTACATAGTTGAGAAAAAGCTAAGCAAATCAGATGAGACAAGTTTCGTTTATAACGAGTGTGTAGAAGGAGTATTCTGGTATAGACTAGAGTACTCGTGGGTTATAGACTGTAGCCCGGAAATAAAGACAATAATCACACGAAACATTTGGCAGCTACGGTCACGGTGACAAATATATCGCACCGCAGCACGGCGCACTCAATAACACCACATCGAAAACAACTCAACACTATAATTATTAATTAATAAACTCAAGGATGCACGCGTCACGCGTTGAGCGTGGGATTCCTTAAAAAAGTGAGGTCTTCTTCGAGTCCTTTGTCGAAGAAGCAGTTGGAGGGCGGTCCGTTGTGTCCGGCGAGACAGCGGTGCTGGCGCAGGAGCAGGTACAGCAGCAGGTTGTACTCCGAGGTGGCGTTCTGCACCATCTTCAGCGTCACCTCCAGCTGCTCCTGCTGCGCGTCCCACGCGCGCAGGCGCTCCACGCTAGCGCCCAAGTACTGGTTCAGCTGCACACAACAAGCGCGTCAGCACGTGGCGCACCACACCTAGCAGCTACCCTCTGAAGTAGGCCCGCAGACCTGACGGTTTGCTAGTGAGCAAGATAGGGCGCACCGTGCCATTCGGATTTTAGATATATACTTAATTTCCTGATTTAGGCAGCCATAATGACCGCTCAGTAGTCAGCAGGTAGGTTTAGGTAATGGAGATAGCCTTATATCGAGGCTTTACGAGGTTCACTCCCACCTACAGGACCGGACAAAATTAACCCGTATTTTTTATAAAGCCTTATACACCAAATCAAATCGGAAATTAGGCATATCTATAATTTTACGTATTTTTACCTTTACAAAAAGATGCTTAATAATCAAATCAGACTGATACCTTTACTATTCTTCTTTCCATCAGCTTTCTCTGTATCCACTCGCAAAGATATGTTGACATTCCTAGTATCAGTAACATTACTGTCACAAACAGGTCAAGCGGTGGTAACTGAACAAACGCGAAATCGAACCATCCGAAGGCACTGGGTGGACTCTCAGGCTGCTCCACGAGCGGATCCTCTACACCCGAGTACAGGTCGGGCACATAGTACTGTGCAGGCAGCAGCAACAGCGCCACCACCGCCGTCACCACCAGCCCGCTAGAACAACCATTTATCGCCATTTGTTACCCACATCCGTCCACCAAAATAACTAAAGATTACTGTACAGTATTAGAAACATAAAATTGCCCATTCATTTGTATTTTGTGTGTGCTAATTTTAATCATTTATTTACAGTCCTATTCTTAGTATTGAGTCTATGGCACATCCAAATTTTTCTTCAGGATCATACATGACATCCGCTTCTTGTATACTTACAAAAAAGATACTAAACGTAATTTGTACTCGCGTCTGAAAAAAATTTAATTTCTTTAAAATCAAATAGCTCCCTGAAATACTATTAAATTGCGTTAAGTGCCTTTTTAATAACACAGTTTTTTATTTATATTTTCCTCAGAAGCCCATGAATGTCTATTTTACAAAGATTGTTTCTTTTCTTTTCTGTTGTCTCATGCCTACCCCACACCAATACCGAAGCACTTACAAAACGTAATTCTCTTGTCATTTTCAAAATAGTGTCATTTTCAATGTAATGTCAGTTGTTGACTAATGTCACATACAATTTTGATAGCTCGTTTCGGGTAAATACTTTTAACATAAATGATACACAAAATAAAACTAGGGAATTGCTTATTTTGTTTAATATTCTCAGTAATTCCTGAATGCATACTAACCACTTCAAAGATTGTTAAATTATGCAAATAAACTGCTCTAATCTATAGGAGCCTGCAAATAAAAAACTGGAAATAACAATTATAAAATCCTCTTGACAGTTCATGAGCATGCTGTCCAATCTGTCTAATGCATTGTCTAATTTGGCATGGAACGCAACCGCAAAGCCAAACACGAACAACGAACAACCTCACTTTGGATGATGTTATTTGTTTCATTGTACGATTACAGTTTTCGAGTTTAAAAAAGGAATCAAGTTCTAAAACAACATAAACAAATAAATTATTGTGCGCTTCACAAGATAGCATTCATACAAGGCACGTTATGTTTATTTATAAAATGCATACAAAGCTTGCTATTGGTACCGATCTCTCTTATTATAAATCACCTACTTTCACACTTGTTCTGCGTTAAGTTTTGTATTTAATATTCAAAGTGGTTCCTTTAAATTTTACTTCTATTTCAGGGCCACTGTTATGTGGAGCTGAACGACAAAAAAAGGAGTTGATGGACATCTAATTCAAATCTCGCTATCATGAAGAAAGTTGTTTTATTCAAAAGCCAGTCGGAAGATTACGTGAAAGCTTTCCTCGACAACAACTACAGGACGGTGTTCGTGGAGCCGCTGCAGTTCGTGTTCACCAGCAAACAACAGCTCTCTGAGAAATTGCTACAAGATTACACAGGCATCATACTCACCAGCCCCAGAGCTATAGAAGCTGTCTCTAAGTGCTGGGACCCCACACGATTCGTGACATGGAACACAAAGAAAGTTTACACAGTGGGCGATGCAAGCTGTCACAAAATTAAACTACTGCTAGGCTTAGAAGCTCTAGGCATGTCATCAGGAAATGCTGAAAATCTTGCTAAAATTATAGTTCAAGAAAACCCTTCAGAGTCAAAGTTTTTATTTCCATGTGGTAGTTTGAGATCAGAGAGTCTTCCGTCTATTCTACAATCCTCTCACATAACGCTGGACACTCTGACTGTTTATGAATCTAAAGAAAATGAAAAGTTAAAAACAGATCTAATGCAACTCAATGATGCAGATAGTCCATGTTGCATGGTATTCTTCAGCCCTTCTGGATGTGAGTACATACACCGGCAGCTACAGACTTTCAGCAACAGTCTCTCAGAACTGCCACACTTTGCTATTGGCAACTCAACAGCATACAAGATTGAGAATCTTGGGGTTGAGGTAGCTGGAGTAGCGGCCAGACCCAAAGCTGAGAGTCTGGTGGAGTCAGTGCGGAACTACTTCACAAGTGCACAAACAGCTAGTGCCTGTGAGAGGTACTCACAGAGCAGCTAGTACCTGTGAGAGGTACTCACAGAGCAGCTAGTGCCTGTGAGAGGTACTCACACTTGTAAAGTGAAGGCAGTGAGATAGGCTAGGTATGAAATGTTTACAAAAATGGTGTTGGATGTACAAAATATGTATTGTTTTTATTATATCAAGTGCAATAATTGTTATGAATGCAGTCATTTAATTTTATAAGTTATTAAACTTATGGCATGTCAATACTAATGATATTTAAGAGAGGTTTAGTGGTCTTCACTATGTGGCACTTCATGAATATTGTCTTATCATGTCAGTAGACTTGCCTGGCAAGACATAATACAATACAATACAATCCTTTATTTCAGGCTACTAAGGCCCATAAAAACAATACATAAATAACATAAGAACAATAACAATAAACTAATAAACATTCTATAAACAAAACTAAACTAAAACTACCACAATACACGTAATGAAGACGTCGTCATGTTTCGCTGCGTGGTGTCACGTAACTGTCCTCGGAAACGTCGATATACGACACCTTTCGGCCAAAAGTCTTCTCTCAAGTAGGTCTGTAGATGGTCAGTTGGAACTCGTACCACGAACAACTTAAAGTTAAAAAGTCAGTAAGTTATAATGCCAGCAGCTGCCTGCTCGGTCACACGTCGTGCTCGGCGGGCGGCACGGGCGGGCCGGCTGCATCCCACAGTCGCATCACCGCCATGTACGTGATCACTGCGCTTGCTATCACCATGCCGGCATTCAGAACAGCTAGTGGCTGGAATTCACAGTATTCATTTCAATATTATTTGATAAGTTAGAGGACATTTTATGAGTTATGATCTTTTTTTTATATCTATACTAATGCTATAAAGCAGAAGAGTTTGTTTGGTTGAATACGGAATGTAATCTCAGGAACTACTAGTCTGATTTTATTGTTTTTTTTTTTTTTTTTTTGGGGTTGAAGCAGGCTATAGGCTATAGTATAACATCACGCTGCGATCAAAAGGAGCGCAGCAGCACCGAAAAATTGACGAAAACTGGCAGGCAATTTAGGTCAGGGGAGCAAAAACTTTACGAGGACGAAGTCGCAGGCAGAAGCTGGTACAATATAAAATGTTTTGGTTATCATCAGCCTATTGTAGTTTGCTGCTGTATATAGATAAAAGGCCCCTTCATTGCACACCATTAAATCCTGTCCTTGGCTACTCCCATCCAACTCCAGGCTCCTTCCAAACGTTGTTCCTCCCCTAGCCAGAAACCTTCGGTTCACTGATTTGCGATCTCAAGAAAGCCGTCATTGCTGGGCAATGATATGTCAGTCGGGACATTTATCTAGACATGATTATCAAGATGATCTGTGGCACTCACCCCATGCAAGTAGCTTACGAGGCTGTAGAACTCGCAGACCGTCATGCTGAGCACCGCCGTCACCAGCAGCAGCAAGCCCATCACCGTCGACACTATAATATCCTGCGCACAACGATACGTTAGCCCTTGTTCAAAGCCGAAACAGCGCACACCTAGATATGTAGTTACTAACAGTGAGCAGGTAGGGCTGCGGCGCCTTCAGCGGCAGGTCGAGCACGACGCCGCCGAACAGCAGCGCGGTCGCGGCGCCGCACGCCAGCGCCGCGCCGGCCGCGCTCTGCGCCAGCGCGGGCACGCCGCCCAGCCCAGGGACAGCACCGCCGACACCACGCACACCATCTGTCGACACGCGTCGTGCACACGTCACCTGCACGCCGCCGCAGTTGCATGCCGCCCGATCATATCGCGGTGCATGCGACTACGGTAATAGTTTAACCCGTTTCGGACGAGAATAGCATTGTTAGTACACCGCACTTTAGCGACTCGTAACTAATTAGATTCGTGTCAGAGAAATTGGAGAGCCATATTTTTAACCGACTTCAAAAAAAGGAGGAGGTTTCTCAGTTCGACCGTATATATATGTTATGGACCAAGTGAGAAATTGGGCATTATACATAATGCCCGGGCATTAAGAAAAATGACCAATATGAGAATGCAATTTGATAATAATTATTCAAATAATCAAATTGACCGAGCATTATACATATTGTCCATCACAGGCATTTGGGCAAGAGTAATACAAATATATTTAATGGCATAGAATTAAAGCGGCAGTTCAATATTTGAGTTATGGTAGGTAAAAAATAAAAACACATGTTTGCAAACTAGTTTAGCAGTAAAAACTGAGCAGTAAACTAAATAAAAATGAGTCATAAAATAATTTAAACGGGCAGTTCAGTAAATACTGAGCCGTGGAATAGTTGAACTGGTTGATTAGGCGCGTACAGTTAACAAATCGTAATTGGTTAGTAATAAATTTTATTTTAAGCAGTTCTATAAACGATGAGGCATGCAAGCAAGCATGCAACATGCAGCAGGCATGGTTTCTGTCACGGCTCCGGCGCTACGGGACTCCGGCGGTCCCACGCGAGTTTATCGTCGCAGATGTGTTTTACGCTCGCCGCCCAGCCTCAGCCGCGGTGGCGAGCGTCAAAACCACCTGCTCCTTAGCTCGCGGGCTGCCTCACCCCTCCACGCCTACGCGGTTTTAAATTACACTCTAGGGGTAGGGCAGACAAGACTACGTGCAGGCGGTTTTGCAGCGACTCGTTTCTGTCACTAAATGCAGCACAACATATTGAATTTATAAGACAATACTTGTAAAAATTAAACAGTTGTAAAAATTAATCCCCATATTTAATTACTATTTTTTTATTGTTATTGTCATTTAACTTAAAATAAACTAAATATGAAACCATTTAAATAATCAGACTCATTATTTGGATTAATTATCAAGGACTTCTACATTAATAATTCACTAGTTTTTGCATTTAAAACTTAAGGAAAGTCATAATGGCGGTCTCTGATTAGTCAAAGCGTGACACGCCATGCGTGCCTCCCTCCCCGCCCTCACACCGCGTCATATTTAGCTTTATTATCAAATTGCCCAATTATCATGTAGCAATATAATAATGACCGTGCAATGTGATAAATAATGAAGTTAAGATAGTATTAGTCACTTTGTCCGATAGAGCTAGACATTATTCATAATGCTCGTACATTATGCATAATGCCCGCATTAATCCCCTTTTAGACGTTCTGTTGTCTATAGAGTTGAGGAATAGCGAAAGGCACTCTAATTGTCGTGAATAAAACAACTCCAACTGATCCCAATGAAGGAGTGAATATCAATGAATTTTATTATGCAAAAACACTCTACTTATATACATTTTTGGAATGCTTATTTAGGAACAATTTGCTATTGTTTACAATAATCGATCAATAGCGTTGAGCCTCGCGCGCATGCGCGCGGGCGCTGTGTAGCTCTCGGAACTATTTTCCTGAATGGCATAAATAGGATATGCGAGCAAGTCGCGATCCTTTTTACCGGGCGCCGTCGTCGAGTCAAGATGGAAGACTGCCTGCTGGTCCGCGGAACGCGTGTGTCTTCAGCGTCGTGTTTCCACGTGTCCATCCGCATGAAATGAAGATTCTGATGCTTCTGCTGCTCTGCATGCATTAACAAACCGCTTCTTTCGAAGCGAACAGCCAGGCGTGTGCGGCGTTGTGATAGCGTTCGTGCCGCGTCGGCTTATCTTATTTCTTGATGGTCAAAACGTACTCGTCTTTTTCAAGACGGTTTGCTTCGCTGTTTCTTCTTGCAGAAAGTCAAAAACGTGGTAAAGGTAACTGGTTCAGAGGTATGAGGTAATTGGTTTGGTGGTAAGGTAATTGGTTTGGTTGTATGTGGTAATTGCTTCGCAGGTATATGGTAAGGTTCGGTGGTAAGGTAATGGGTACAGGTACTGTGTCGCCACAACCTGGTCCATAACATATATATATATATATATATATATATATATATCCTGCTAATGATATGGCGTCCCACATAGCCCGAAATGCATTTAATCTGGCGTCCACCGGCTTTAGACGTCCGCATACCGGACGCCACTTTTTTAGTCAGTGTTACTTTGGTCCTTTTGGCTCTAGCGACCTGTACAACAAAAATTGCCGCAAGGCAAAAAATCACTGAAGCGCTTGCATTTGTATAACTGAAACTTCCGCGAAATCCCGCATCAACGGTGCGTCGCTGGTGTAGCGCGTATATCGACAGTGCGTATACTCATCTAAGACACTTTCGATAAAGCCGATTATTTGGCGTCCAATTGCGACGTTGCCAAACCGACTGTATTTGAACGGTTCGAAATATTATATAAATGAAAACAACAAATCAGTTATACACAGTTTGCCGAAGTTGCCACATACGTATCGCTGCTTATTTGACGCTCGGTTGCAAAATAAGTATTGTGCCCTCACTTGTGAAAATCAGGTGTTGGCCATCCGTAAATTATACAGCTATTTGAAGTCGATTATATGATTTTGATTATATTATACGTTCGGAATATGCTTAGCACACCTAATAACAATACAACAATCTAATATCTAATATTTTCTTAAAATTAATTATGTTAGATCTGAAAGTCACAAAAGTAAATTGTCATTAATACGTTGAATAATACTAATTATTTTACGTAATTTTTAGGGATTGATTTTTAAAGTTTTATAAATAAAGTAAACTATTTCAATTGTTTTCACCTGTCATACCTATAGGGTAACCCATCCGTCTATAATAAAATAGTAATCTTAAATTTATGTGTGTTTATTTCATTATTTTTCCTTGCGACTGTAGAAAAATACACGGATGTCGAATATGGTGCGGCATGAATAGTATGTACCGTCAACAGAAGTTCGTTTATGGCTTCAAAGCTGCGCGACACATATACGGATGTCAGTTTGACGCATACTTTTCATACTGTACGATATTTGACGTCCGTATACATGCATCTATGGCACTACGTTAGAAAAATAATCGGACGTAGAATATGGTGCGGCATGAATACTATATACTGTCAACTGACGTCCATATATAGCTTCAAAGCTACGCGACACTTATACGGATGTCGGTTTGACGCATACTTTATATTCTGTACGATATTTGACGTCCGTATACATGAATCTATGGCACTACGTTAGAAAAATGATCGGACGTCGAATATGGTGCGGCATGAATAGTATATACTGTCAACTGACGTCCGTATATAGCTTCAAAGCTACGCGACACTTATACGGATGTCGGTTTGACGCATACTTTTCATACTGTACGATATTTGACGTCCGTATACATGAATTTGTGGCACTACGTTAGAAAAATAATCGGACGTCGAATATGGTGCGGCATGAATAGTATATACTGTCAACTGACGTCCGTATATAGCTTCAAAGGTACGCGACACTTATACGGATGTCGGTTTGATGCATACTTTTCATACTGTACGATATTTGACGTCCGTATACATGAATCTATGGCACAACGTTAGAAAAATAATTGGACGTTGAATATGGTGCGGCATGAATAGTATATACTGTCAGCTGACGTCCGTATATAGCTTCAAAGTTACGCGACACTTATACGGATGTCGGTTTGATGCATACTTTTCATACTGTACGATATTTGACGTCTGTATATATGAATCTAATAGCACTTCTTCCTTTTCCTATAAATGCATAAGCTCCCATTATAATGTATGACCCATCGCCGTCTCAGATAAATAAATCATAAATCATTTTATTTGCAACCAAGTGCTTAAGCCTAGCATACAAGGACACTTTTTTCTTTTTTTTGGGTGGGAAATTATAAAATAACTTTTCCCGCTCGGGGCGAAGCAGGAGGGCGTGTCAGACTCTTACTGACTAAAACCCACCCGTGTTCCTTTTGTTACCATGTTGCCGGGGGCCACGATCTCCCTTTCGGACTTCTTCGCAACCCTGGCAGGCATCAGCCCTAGTGAACCCGGTCAATTCCGCTGATATCTCTTTGAAGTGCACGTGGAACACAACGCACCGTCAACCCGGGTCTGGTCCCTATCGGATGGCGAGCTACCCATTGCTCACCGACCGCAAGCCCGCGCCTACGATGGCCGGAAATCGGCCTGCGATTCCCGATGCCCAGGGCGTCTCCTCCTGCGGCGATTAGGGGCATGAGGGCGCGAAATTTGCCTCTCTCTCACGCGTTCTGCCTCCTCCTTCGCGAGCATTACTGCCGCCCAAGTCGGGCAGACCTCTACCATATGCTCCACCCTGTCCTCCGGGTGATCCACACAATGGTGACACCCGGGCGTTTCCTCCCGCCTTATCCTGAACAGGAACCTCCCGAAACAACCGTGACCCTGCGTCAGGTGGAAGGTGAGGACGCCGCGCCGTGGCGCCTCTCTAGCCACTCCTCAAAGAGGGGACTTATCGCCGTAATTGTGGCGTGCCCAGCGCTGGGTTGCGACAATCGTACTCTCCATGACGCCATGAGATCCCACCGGAACTCTGTCCACTGTACCGTGATTTCTCGCGGCAGTGGAGTTAAGCCCCGGCGTAAGATATAAGGACCCTGGAAGGGTTTCGCAACGATCAGATAACTTATAATCAGGTACACTAGTGGCTCTGTGAGTTGTAGACCTCGCGAGACTGTCTTTATTGCATAACTCAGACGACGGTGAACTTGAGCGACCTTCTTCAAGGTACCTATACAGCAAAAGAAGTAGAGAATGTATTGGTACATATGAAGCGCAGAAAATCCCCGGGACACGACGGGCTCAGTGTGGAACACTTAAAGAACGCTGGTATCCATTTGCCCAGGGTACTGGCTTTGTTTTATAATTGTTGTGTCGCACGCTTATCTGCCAAAGGATATGATGAAAACTATTGAAGTTCCTAATGTAAAAAATAAGACTAGTGATATATCAGATAAAGTTAACTGCAGACCAATCTCTCTCTCTTTTAAAGAATGATGTCAAGCTCCATGATGCTCAACATGGGTTCAGAGAGGGCTTATCTACGGAAACTGCAATTTTATGTATAAAAAGACTGTAAAATATTATACAGGAAATCAGACTCCTGTTTTTGCCTGTTTCTTGGATACCTATGTCAAAGACATTTGACATGGTGTTTTGTGACAAGTTACTTATAGTCTAAATTGTGTGTGCCCAGTGAATTGATGAGTGTTTTTAAAAACTGGTACACACATCAAATTAAATGTGTAAAATGGGCAAATGGACGGTCGGATGAGTACGTGATGGAATTTGGAGTTAGACAGGGTGGTTTAAGCTGTTTAATTTATATATAAATGTGCTTATTCTCGAGCTCAGCAGTTTGCATGCTGGCTGCTACATAGATGGGCTAGCATTTAATAACATTAGCTACGCTAATGACGTGGCGCTGTTGAGCCCGTCTATGGCAGGTCTCAGAAAATTTCATAAAGTTTGTGAGCGTTACGCTGAGGAGCATGGTTTTAGATATAACATGGACAAAAGTCAGTTGCTTATCGTTAAGGTGGCCAATAAAGGCGCAGAGAGATACCCTACTGTCACTTTAAATGGTGGTGTCATATGCGTGTTGTAGCGGAGGATTTGAGGAACAATCTAGATCGGATCAATGAATACCGGGAGCGAAGAGCATTATCAGTGAGATGTACCTAATAGTTTTTTACTCGTGTAGCGTTTGGACTAGTTTCACTCAAAAAGCTGTTAATGCTCTTCGTGTCCAGTGCAACAATGCATTCAGGATGCTGTTGGGGCTGCCACGCTTTTGTAGTACCACGAAGATACGCTCAGCAGTGGGCGATTACAGGCTGTCAATAATATTATATTATCAGAAAAATCTAGTTAATAGTACTCTTTGAATCTAGTCAAATTAAACTTAGAAAAACCCGTAGTTTACTACTCATGCTAATATTAGGGTTCCTTCGTACGATGAGGAAGAACGATTGATTCCACAGCAGTAGTAACATCTTGTATAGGTATACAAAAATGAACGAATAACGCGATTAGATTAGTGCAAAGTGTGCAAAGTATCTACCATAACTAAAAAGTTTTTATTTGTAACTATTTAGTTATGGTAGATACCCCGCACTAATCTAATCGCGTTATTCGTTCATTTGTCGCACAAATACTTAATGCAAATTTAAGACTTATATAGTTTTCACATGGACCCCACTGTCCGAGTATCCAAATTAAAATGTAACCATTCGGGAAACACCAGCTTTCAAATAAAAAAAGAATCATCAAAATTGGTTCACCCAGTCAAAAGTTATGATTATGAGGTAACAAACATAGAAATATACGGTCGAATTGATAACCTCCTCCTTTTTTTGAAGTCGGTTAAAAACACGATTAATAATTTTGAATACTGTGTCTCTGTATTTAGGCTTTCATTCCATAAGTCAGGATAGAGAACTTTTATCTGACTATTAAAATCAAAACCCATAAGGTGGATGTGTGTTTTTATTTTTAACTCTTTAGTTATGGTAGATACTCTGCACTAATCTAATCGCGTTATTCGTTCATTTGTCATTCAAAAAATAATCATCAAAATCGGTTCACCCAGTCAAAAGTTATGAGGTAACAAAAATAAAAATAAAATATAAAAAATACAGTCGAATTGATAACCTCCTCCTTTTTTTGAAGTCGGTTAAAAATGAGAATATCCCAAATAAGTCAGCGGTCAACCGTGAAACTAAAAAAATATTTACTTAGAATAGACAATGCGTTTTGCGAGACTCCGTGAAAGAAAGAGATAAGTATAAATAAACGAATCATAATGCTGGCAACGTCGCACTTTGAAATTCCAACCGTCTGATTTGGACGTAAAAATATCCACGCAATAGATTAATAATATTGATATACGTAGGAGGTCAATAAAGCTTCACTATTGTGCGGGGTCCAAAAATGTTTGGGCCTAACTACAAGAAGAATATTGCCGCAAATAAATGAGCAAGAAAATTATGGAGTAGGAAATCAAAAAACTAAGCAATATTCATCAACAGATGATAAAAAATGTCAGCAGAACTGGTGGACGTCGTAATGATGCGCAACATGCTTGACGCCAAATGAGTTCCTGGATGTAAATATATATATATATATATATATATTTTATTATATATATATATATATATATATATATATTTATGTGTGTTCACCGATAACTTCGTCGTTTATGAACCGATTTTGATGATTCCTTTTTATTGGAAAGGAGATATTCCAAGGGTGGTCCCAGGATCCGGAAACCAGGATCTGATGATGGCATCCCAGAGAAGTCGAACGGAACCTTCGAAAACGTAGTGGGGACGAGTGCGTTTTTTGTTTCTTTAATTAATTATCTTAAAGCACTACTATTTAATGAAGGTCTGAAGTTGCTCTGATGATGAAGCCGAAAGACAGTCGAGGGAACTCTTCAACGGCTTACAGCAAGTACCCGGTGTTTGGACTTAATTTCTATTGATGAGAACTTTGCACCCATATGGGCTATAAGTGCCATTACAGGTCTGATGATGGAGACCATAGACAGTTGAGGGAATTCCTCAACGATTTACAGCAGTTCCCTATTGTTGGGCTTACTTTATACGGTTCAAAGTGCCAATTTTATCACTACTATTTAATTAAGGTCCAGAGTTGATCTGATGATGGAGCCGAAAGACAATCGAGGGAACTCCTCAACGACTTACAGCAATTACCTGGTGTTTGAACTTAATTCATTACTATTGATGAAAAAGCTCCCATAAGGCTTATAAGTACCATTACAGATCTGATGATGGAGACCATAGACAGACAGTCAAGGGAATTCCTCAACAATTTACAGCAGTAGTAAAGTATTAAATTTCACCTGGCGATTAGTGGTAAGTATAGGAATTAGTGCGGGGTAGATACCATAACTAAAAACTAAAAAATAAAAACTTTTTATAAAAAAAAACCAACTTCTTCAAAAACACTAGAAAGTGAAAAATAACTTTAATTTCAGAAGTCGGTGGCAAAAAACTCAAATGCAGATCCTAAGACACCGACTTCCGAAATTAAAGTTATTTTTCACTTTCTAATGTTTTTGAGGAAGTCGGTTTTTTTTTGTAAAAAAAAAATTTCTAGTTCAAACGGTGCTCTTTCTGATAGTGTCCATGAGTTTTTCTTAAAAAAATATTAATTATGGTAAAAATCAGTTAAAGGCTAAAAAACTTAATTTTCTCGAAACATTATTTTCTTCATATCGAATTTTCTGTAAGTTTCCGATCTGTAATGACCCTAGAACCGAGTGTCAAGTAAATGTTTGGACTTTAATACGCAATTTTGAAATATATTTTTTCACCTTAAGGGGCCATCCATAAATTACGTCACACGTTAAGGGGGAGGGAGGGGGTCGACGAAGTGTGACATTGTATGACAAGGGGGTGGGAGGAGTCCTAAATATCGTGACGTCACATTTCAAAATTAATTTTAATGTAAGTGTTAAGTAAAACACATATTCGTATGATAGCTATTGCCCCAGTGTCGAGGCATACTTGTTTAAGCGATCATGTGGCATTAGTGGTCTATATTTTGCATCTTAGAAACCACTAATCAACACAAGCAAATACATAAGAAACAACAAGTTTTGCCCATCGTGAAGATTCGTCCTCAAAGAATTTCTGCTAGACGTGCCAGAGAAATTCTTTGTTTGGATGATGCTGTATGGTTCGATGAGAAAGATGTGGACACGACGAATATTCCTGACATTAACAACTCAAACGAGAACGAAGTGGCTGCTATGCCATGCATATGCCTACCATATGGACTTAAGATGATTACATATGTTTGATCTTTAAATAATATAATTTATCGTTTTTTTGTTTTGTTAATTTCTTGCAGTGTATGATTTGATGTTCATTTTATTTAAAAAAAAAAATACGAAATTTGCCGTTTTAATTCAATAATTATTTCTAGATGTAAAATTAAAAAAATTGTGACGTCACACTAGGGACCCCCCTGGTCTCACAAATGTGACCAGCTGTGACAAGGACGGAGGAGAGGGTCAAAAATCATGAAATTCGTGTGACGTAATTTATGGATGCCCCCTAATGTATTAGAAGTGGCGCCTAAACTAACAAAAAATTCGTAAAATCACAAAACAAATTCAATGAATTTTTTAGTGATTTTAATAACTTTTTGTTCTTGCCAATTTTTGGAAAACCGCATCATTTGTTAGTAAAAAAATCCTGAATGGTTTCTCGAAAATGTTGCAGTTTAGGCGCCATTTATAATACATTGAAGTGAAAAAAAAATCATAACAGCTTATTATTAAACCTTAAACATTTACTCCACAGTTTATTGTAGTTCTATGGTCATTGCAGACCGGAAACCTTTGAAAATTCGATTTGAAGAAAAAAAAGGTTCGTAAAATCCCATTTTTAGTCTTTAAACTGATTTTTTCCTTAATTAATATTTATTTTAAAAAAAGTCATGGATACTATCAGAAAGAGCACCGTTTGAACTATTAAAATACATCTGTTTCTATTTCTGACACGAATTAAATTAGTTAAGGGCCGCTAAAGTGCGGTGTACTAACAGTGCCAATCTCGTCCGAAACGGGTCAATTAATATTCCTATTCGTCCTTATGATAATTTGATTTCATGACTGATTTAGAAAATAATAGTAGGTTTAATCTATTTTATGCTTTATTACACTTTTTCTTATTCAGCTTAGTTTTTAGGGTTCCGTTGCCAAATGGCAAAAAACGGAACCCTTATAGATTCGTCATGTCTGTCTGTCTGTCTGTCTGTCTGTCTGTCCGTCCGTATGTCACAGCCACTTTTTCCGAAACTATAAGAGCTATGCTGTTGAAACTTGGTAAGTAGATGTATTCTGTGAACCGCATTAAGATTTTCACACTAAAATAGAAAAAAAAACAATGAATTTTGGGGTTCCCCATACATAGAACTGAAACTCAAAAACTTTTTTTTCATCAAACCCATACGTGTGGGGTATCTATGAATAGGTCTTCAAAAATGGTAATGAGGTATCTAATATCATTTTTTTCTAAACTGAATAGTTTGCGCGAGAGACACTTCCAAAGTGGTAAAATGTGTCCCCCCCCCCCCCCCGTAACTTCTAAAATAAGAGAATGATAAAACTAAAAAAAATATATGATGTACATTACCATGTAAACTACCACCGAAAATTGGTTTGAACGAGATCGAGTGAGTAGTTTTTTTTTAAAACGTCATAAATCGTAAACCGCAATTTACCTTACATTCAATCAACTGAAATATAAAAATTAAAAAAAAAAACATTTATTTTTAAACCGAGAATACCTAGGTATAGGTTTGTACGGAACCCTCGGTGCGCGAGTCCGACTCGCACTTGGCCGGTTTTTTTTGCAACTTTCAGTTATTTTATTTTTAAAGGTTTGTTCTTGCTATAGTGCGCCAATCGATAAAGATCTAAAGACATGTCATTGTGCTATCGCAGACTTTTTTAAACTTATTAGAGGAACAATGCCGCCAAACATGATTGTTGGATTAAATTAAACGATAAGAATAGTTGGTTCGCCGTAAGTAACTAAAGACGAGAGATGATTTTGTTCTTTCAAATTCGCTTACCTACGGACAGGTTATATGGTTTAGTTCATATTATTGTTTATTTTCTCTAACTACTTACAAAAAAATATTTTTCATTTATTGTTGTATAATCTACAACACAAATAATTAAAATGAGTTGTATTGCAACATTTAGTTAACTAGCAACCTCAACAACTCATAATATTCTTGCCTGAGCAACCGACAGCAACTTCGTCATGCTCCCTTAGATGTCAGTGCTTGCGGTACCGCTGGAGGTCGGGTTGCTACCTTCCCTCAAATATGGCGAGGCGGGTAGTGGCTGACCTTAGCGTTATGCTCGTGAACGGGTGCTGCTTGTGGTGACTGGTCATCTTGCTGACCATGGTTTTTGTTATTGTTATTAGTATTCACTGGCCACGGGACCATGATGGACCCTGTTTTTGCCCTAAGGATCATCATGGAGAAGTACAGGTCGAAGAATACGCCTCTGCATTTCCTATTTTTGGATATGAAGAAGGCCTTCGACTGTGTTCCTCGTGTGATGATCTGGTGGGCACTGCGGTCCAAAGGAGTACCTGAGGGTTATATTAACAGCATCCGAGATATGTACTGCGATTCCGATTCCATGGTTCGAACAGCTGTTGGTAACACTAAACCCTTTCCCATCATTGTACTCTGACACAACGGGCTAATGACGGATCCCTGGTATACACCATACCAGGGGTCCGTCCTTAGCCCGTTCCTACTCAGCGTAGTATTAGACGTTGTGTCAGACAGCATGAGGAACTCCCATGAGCGGCTCCTGTGGCTGCTTATGTATGCTGATGATATTGCGCTTGTAGACGTGGACAGGGGACGACTGGTGAAACGCGAGAAGGCATGGAACGCTTGAGAACGGTGGTCTGAAGCTCAATGCGGCGAAGACAGAGTACTTAGCCTGCAATACAGCAGATCTCACATCCGTCCGCATTGACCCCAAGATCCCGGTTAAGCTGAAGGGACAGCTCTATAAATCCATCATTAGGCCTGTCTTTTTATATGGCAGTGAAGCATGACCCTTTTTTTCGGGTGGGAAATCATCAAATGACTTCTCCCGCTCTGAGTGGAGTGGAAGGGCGTGTCAGACTTTTACTGACTAAAACCCACCCGTGTTTCTTCAGTTGCTCATGTGCCAGGGCCACGGTATCTCTTTCGAACGAATCTCGCGACCCTGGCAGGCATCGGTCCTAGCAGACCCCTTCAGTTTTCTGACATCTCTTAGAGACGCACGTGGAACACTACGCGCCGTCGACACGAGCCTGGTTCTTACCGCGAGCTGCCCATTGCTCGCTGCCCGCAAACCCGCGCTTACGGTGGCCGGGAGTCCGCGATCGACTCCCGACGCCCGAGGCGTCTCCTCCTGTAGCGGCTAGGGACGTGAGGGCGTAGAGACTGCCACTCCTTCACGCGCATGGATGTCTGGAGTTTATACGCGGAGAGACCGCGTTAAGAACTCACGCATTCGCGGCAGCCTTCATATCCGTGACATAGCAGACAAATTGCAGGAGTGTCGCTTACGTTGGTGCGGCCACGAATTACGGAAACCGGCAAGCTATGTGAGAAACAAATTTCTGGCCCTGCCGCCTCGGCCGGGTCCCTGTAGAAGGGGAAGACCCAAAAAGTGCTGGCTTGACGTCGTCGTAGCGGATGACATGCGTACCAACAAACTCACCATAAGGGATGCACAAGACCGAAGCGGACGCCGGGTTCCAAACCGAAAGGATGCAACCGGGATAACGCAAGGATGATGATGATGATGATGAGTATTGACTGTTATTTTATTTTACTCCAAATGTCTTATTTTAACATTTGTTACTTCAAGTTAGCTATATGCATCATTGTTAGTATATGAAAGCGAACACGACCTTTATTAGACTTTTATTTAGGTTTTAAATTCTGTGTTTGTTTTACATGCTTTATACTAGCTACACTTGTATGTATGTTTGTATGTTAGTATGTTTGTTTGTAGCAGACTCCTTATAGCGCGATTTCACCCACTTTAAACGACCAGATTTCATTCAAACTTTGCACACCTGTCAAAGACCGATGACAATGCAATAATTTCATAAATTTGTGCCATTATCCTTGCCAGGGTTACCAGGACAGCAAAAAAACTGTCTTTGAAAACTACGCTGACGTACGTCATGAACTACGCTGACATACGTCTCAAAATTCGAAACACCCTAAAAAATAGAAAATAAATAATAGTTAAAAAAAAAACTAAAAAACACTTCTATACAAAACCAAACTTTTAGTTTAGTAGAAAATAATGGAGAAAAGCGTGGGGTGCTTGATATCAATTAAAAATACCTCAAAAGCACCCCACGCTTTTTTCCATTACTATTATTGTTATGATTTATTTCAGCTTGAGTATAGTTTTCAATTATTTGTTTGTATATTGGCGTGTGCTAGCTGACATACATAATGGCAAATAATTTATGTTTTGTTTTTCGTAAAATTAATTAGTTACATATTATTCTGAAGAAACAAGTTCTTCTAACTAATAACAGACAGCTGTGCTGCTGGGGAGTTAGTTTCGCCACTTCTTCCCAGCGAAAGCACTAGGAAGTGGTAAATTCAAATTTTGGGGACTGGCTTCTGTAACTTTGACGTACAAAAAGTGCTGACTCTCAGCCTAGTTTGAATAAATGACTTTTGATTTGATTTGTATGTAAAGTCATTTTCTTTCACAACAGTAGGTACATTGTAATATTTACGTACCGTGTAGATGTTAAAACGATTCCAAAAATATGTGTTTTTCTAAACTTCTTATCGTAAAAGTTACACAAACCTTCGGTTTGAGGTCGATTGATCAAAATTAAATTCACATTCACACTAATTTTATAAATGCAAAAGTAATTCTGTCTGTCTGTCGGTCTGTCTGTCTGTCTGTCTCGCTTTCCTGCTAAAACTACTGAACCGATTTAAATGAAATTTGGTACACAGATAGTTTAGAGCCTGAGAAAGGACAGGTTTGACGCATTTGGTGCACATCTCAACTTGTATACCATGCTCAAATGGTGAACTTAGCAACTGGTGCACTTCTTATATGGCTCACTTCGCAACTGGTGCACTTCTCAATTGGTGCACTTCGCAAAAGGAGCACTCCTAAAATGGAAAAATTGGCTAAAAATGAAAGAATCTTTGGTTTTGCCCACATTAAAAAAAAACCATTTAATTTCATAAACATAAACCTTATGCATAAACCGTGAATATCTACAGGTTTGTACGGAACCCTCGGTGCACGAGTCCAACTCGCACTTGGCCGATTTTTTTATTACTTTTGAGTGACTTTTTATATTATTATTGGAAATTGTTTAAGTTTACGTAAGTGTGAACCTACTTGAAAGGTATTTGTTGATTGTATATTTAAGAAAATTACCTACGCAAAACCAAAGATTCTTTCATTTTTAGATAATTTTTCCAAATCTCCACTCATCTTAAAGAGTGCTTCTTTTGCGAAGTGCACCAATTGAGAAGTGCACCAGTTGCGAAGTGAGCCATATGAGAAGTGCACCAGTTGCTAAGTTCACCATTTGAGCATGGTGTACCTACAAGTTGAGATGTGCACCAAATGCGTCAAACCTGAAAGGACATAGGCTACTTTTTATCCCGGAAGTATGATTCCGCGAGATAATTTCCGATCTCCACGCGGGCGAAGCCGCTGGCAAAAGCTAGTGTTAAATAAACAGTATAAAAAAATAAACAATGCTAAAGAAAAGATAATAAAAAAGTAACTCATTCATTTGATCAAAACTAAAATGATCTTTCTTTTGAAGTCAACACTGTTGAGCTGCACTCAGTTCAACAGTATTGTAATTGTGCAATCACGTCTATAAAAAAAACACTACAAAGTCAAAAATAACTTTAACTTCGGAAGTCGGTGTCCTAAGATCTGTATTTAAGGTTTTTTTGCCACCGACTTCCAAAATTAAAGTAATTTGGAAGTCAGTTTTTATTTTTTTGATAAAAGTTTTTATTTTTAACTTTTTAGTTATGGTAGATACACCGCACGCTAATTGCGTTATTCATTCATTTGTCGCGCAAATACTTAATGCAAATTTAAGACCTATAATGGTTTTCACATGGATCCCATTGTTCGAATGGAACCAAATTAAAATGGTACCATTCAGGAAGCACTATCTTTCAAATAAAAAAAAATCATCAAAATCGATTCACCCAGTCAAAAGTTAAGAGGTAACAAACATAAAACAATACAGTCCAATTGATAACCTCCTCCTTTTTTTGAAGTCGGTTAAAAATCATGTAAATTCCGAAAAATTTCGTAAATGAGCTCTTAATAGGCTCTCTTCCTATTAGGTACCAAGTATAGCTGCACGACGAAGTGTGAGTGTGCTATGACTGATAAGTTGCACTTGTGTCTGTTCCTTCTAGGAATACCTACGAGTGTGATGTTATCTAGGTAGATATGAGGCACGTTACTGATTAGGCCAAGTTTTAATAAAGAGTGCGTCGCTATCAGTACATCTGTAGATTGTATCTGAGTAATACTTATTAAAAGTACTTAGATAATAATGTTTATATTACTAGTGTAATCAGATCGAATATAGTAGCAAAGCATGTTAACTTGCCCAGTTTAGGCAGCAACTGCCAAAAACTAAGTAAGGTAGGTATTCAGTATATATGACACACATCTGCACCCTAATTGCGAAACGCACAATTTATCACAATCTGAATGGGATTGAAGATTATTTCTAAACCATTGCGTCATTTGTTCGAATAAATTGTGGCTCAGCAACATAAATAAATAAATAAATTCCTACCGATAAAAAGTTCCGCAATTACCCCTCTGGTTCGCACATTCTTGCCACCGCGACTTCGGATGCGTAACAGTCTAGATTGGCGTAATAAGGCCAAAGTGAGCTACTTTCTTTTAAAAAACATGTAGTATATTTATTTTCAACCGATGTAAAAAAACGGAGGAGGTTATTAATTCGATGCGTATATTTTTTTTTTATGTATGACCATGCATACCTTTTTACATAGTAGTCCGATTGTGATAATTCTTTTTTTATTGGAAAGGGTATACTCCCAAAGTGGTCCCATATAAATTTGGAAAACAAAATCGAACCCTAAGGGTAGGAAAACAGGGGATGATTGATTGTTCACTCACTGATTGTAATGTATAACCACGCATAACTTTATACAGAGTAGTCCGATTTTGATTATTCTTTTTTATTGGATAGGGTATACCTTGCCAAGTATTATAAGTATATTTATAAGTACATTAAAGCCACAAAAAATTATAAAAATAAAAAACTTTTTAACCCGCCGAAAAAACTGAAAAGCAAAAAATAATAAACATTAAAATTTTGAGTCGGCGCTGAAAAATCAATGAACACAATCACTCAAAGCGCCGACTCATAATTTTAATTTTTATTATTTTTTGCTTTTCAGTATTTTCGGCGGTTTAATTTTTTTGTTAAAAAGTATTTATTAAAATTCACATTGAATGTTCCTAGATAAAGAACGTTATAGATATTATCCGCAGAACACAAACTTTTATTATTATCTATCACTAGCTTCTGCCCGCGATTTCGTCCGCGTCAAATTTTTGCTCCCCTGACCCTTCCCGTCGGCGTCGCTTCGAATTACCTGCCAGTTTTCGTCTATTTTTCGTTGCTGCTCCGCTCTTTTTGATTGTAATGCGATGTTTTATAACCTATAGCCTTCCTCAATAAATAGGCTACCCAACACAAAAAGATTTTCTCAATTCGGACCAGTAGTTCCTGAGATTACCGCGTTCAACCAAACAAATAAACTCTTCAGCTTTATAATATTACTAGCTTTTTCCCGCGGCTTCGCCCGCGTGGATATCAAAACTTATCGGAAGAGGACGTACTACGACGGTTAATGTATTAAGAATGCATTACCGTCTGGACCTTCATGTGGTGTGTTGTGTGACTAGAATAGAAGGCAGGAAGGCCTTCAGATTCATCGCAGGTGACTAAAGGAGTGCGGGATGCGGGCGGCCGGGGATGCGTGTGCGGCTCGTGCGCCTGCGAAAGATCAATGAGGCCGCCTATCGGCCGACTTCAAAGGGTAGGACCGCGCTACGAAATCATTGATACATACCGCGCATTGAGTAGGGTGCGAATGATTTGAGTTTTGATAGATTATAATGTCTTTTTTTTTTTGTTTTTATCCAAATCTCTTTTTTTGTTGTTCTAGTATGAAAATTTTACTTTAAATGTGTAGTAATTATTGCTAGATCAATTTAATTACATGTTATTCAAAAATAAAAATACTAAAAATTTATATGCCAAAGGCTTCTACTCCGTTCACCTATTACACCCATTTTTTTTTTCAAGTCGTTAAAAATGTCACCCGGTAAAGGTAATAAGCGAGCAGTATCACACAAATTTGAATCACCTACTCAATTTTTTTTTTTTCAAAGAAGTGGGGGTTCGAAAGAGACAAAAAGTAGCCTATGTCACTCTCCATCCCTCCAACTATCTCTACTTAAAAAATCACGTCAATTCGTCGCTCCGTTTTGCCGTGAAAGACGGACAAACAGACACACACACTTTCCCATCTATATATATAAAAGGCAAACCAGACTGACTCATCTATCAACGCACAGCCGAAACTACAGAACGGATTTCGCTGAAATTTGGTATACAGACAGTTGTAATGACGTAGGCATCCGCTAAGAAAGGATTTTAGAAAATTCGCCCCCTAAGGAGGTGAAAAAGGGGTTAAAATTTTCAGGCTCTTTCAGAATTCAACCCCTAAAAGGTGGAAAAGCGATGACAAATTCTGAAAATCAACATGGGTATCGTTTTTATGGTTTATCGGGTCGTTGATTACGAAAACAACAACTATTTCACAAAAAATGTGGTGTATAAAGAAGTTTTGTGGTTTACTAGCTTTTGGCCGTGACTTCGTCCGTGCAATTCTACTTCCTTTCTTAGCGCTCGCCTACGCTACGATATAACCGAACTCCACGCCGACGAAGTCGCGGGAAAAAGCTAGTTTATAATGGATAGTAGGTATAGGTTCTCTTTATTTAACATACTTACCTACATAGGTGTCGATTATATTTTAAAATATTAAAAATAATAGTTTAAAAAAACTAAAAAAACACGCTTCCATAGAAAACCAAATATCAATGATTTGTATAATGTTTTTTATTGATATCATGCCTGATATCAATAAAAAAAAATCCTTAAAAAGCACTCCACACTTTTTTCCATTATTTTCTACTTTTTAGTTTGGTTTTATAGAAACGTGTTTTTTAGTTTTTTTTAACTATATTTTTTTTTTTTTGGGTGTTTCGAATTTTGAGACGTATGTCAGCGTAGTTTGTGACGTATGTCAGCGTACTTTTCGAAGACAGTTTTTTGCTGTCCTGGTAACCCTGGCAAGGATAATGGCACAAATTTATGAAATTATTGCATTGTCATCGGTCTTTGACAGGTGTGCAAAGTTTGAATGAAATCTGGTCGTTTAAAGTGGGTCAAAATCGCGCTATAAGGATTCGGTTACAAACAAACATACAAACATACAAGTGAAGCTAATATAAAGCGTGTAAAAATATAGTGGTCCGCCGATATCGGGAGCTGGGTCCAAGTTACCCGTGGTTAGGGTTCCAGAGACAGGAGTGTCCGTTTCGGCTGCTCGAACATAGTGTCGTAGAAGAAAAACGACTACCTACGTCAACATTACGAAGGAATTTGTAAAACACTAACAGTGAAAATTCATCAGATCCAATATTCACAAAGTTATAATGGTTTAACCATGGCCGCGCGGTCGGTACATTGAGAACCGCGCGACCACACAGTTCTCTTAAACGGAGCCTTGTAGAGGTCCTATATTCTTTTTGCTAACGACTGATACGATTTTGTAGAAAATGTAGACGGTATGAATAAAGCTCTAATATCTGGACTTCATGACCTACAGAACATAAAATCTATAATGCAATTTAGAAGAAGGGTGAGATTAGAGCTTTATTGATACTGTCTACATTTGCATCCAAAGCACTGTGGTGGTTCATAATCCTTGCTTGGTTATTTATTTAGGTTAGCCAATACACAATTCATTTAAAATGAATTTCCACGATAGTATATTGATGAGTGCAACAATTACTACCAGGGTAACACAACATGCACATTTATAGTTTTACATAATACACACAGCAAAAGCACAGGCAAGCTTGCACAGACATAATTTACGTTATGCCTGTGCAAGTACTCACCGTTAACAAGACGAGAACAAACAAAAATAATATGTCTTATTGTTTATTACTAGCTTTTGCCAGCGGCTTCGCCCGCGTGGAGGTACCATTATCCCGCGGGAACATACTACCGGGATAAAAAGTAGCCAATGTCCTTTCTCAGGCTCTAAACTATCTGTGTACAGAGGCGTCTTTACCTATGGTGCAGGGTGTGCGGCGCACACGGGCGCCGGGTCTAAGGGGGCGCCGAACGCCCTCTAATGCGACACCTCCAAAGATGCGTCACTCGTGGCGCCGCGGCCGCCCGGCGGCGGCGCTCTTTAAAGACCCTGCGCTCGTGTTATGGCCGACGCCGGGCGCGCGGTAGCAAAGCCACGGTAATATTATCTATACAGTATTCCAACTTCATACAAACGGACGCAACGCGAGCTATATCTACGCGCCTCGATCTCGGCATGCGCTCGGCATGAAGACAGTCGCGACTGTGCCGGACGGTGTGTTGTTTTTATAACAATAACCGCGCGACGTTTTCACAAAAAATAAGTTCAAGTAGGTACGTATTTAATATAACGAGTAGGATATATAGAAAAAATGGAGGAAATATTCCGAACTTCCTTTAAGCTTTAAGTATATTATAATGCGGTTTATTTATACTTTAAAATTTAATAATAAAGCATTTCGTACGTCTCAGACGAGGCGCAAATATTTTTTTTATAAGACCGATTTGTTACCTACTCAAACATTAACGAGGTTTTTTAATTAAATCTACCAATCAAAAAACAACACGCATACGCATTTTTATTGAACTTCTTTAAATTCACAAAGTATTTTATTTGTTTATATAAAAAAAAAATATTTACAATCACAAAACTAAATGGAAACACAAAGTAGGCAAATGTAACTAAAATGCTGGAGGCGGGCAGCCCTATCGCATGTTTAGGTACCGCGCGGTTGTAGGCATTTCTTTTACGGCCGAGCGAGTTACAATGCTGTATAGATAATAGTAGGTACCGTGGCAAAGCAAGACTACTCCTTTTCCTACTCTATTTAAATTTACACAATAACTTTTGTTTCAACGTGAAATCAGCCTTAAAACAGATAATTAAAGATTAAATTGGCGTAATGTCGCATCTTGCATCGCTACCAAACAAAGGCGCGTGCCGGCATCGGCACCTGTTTGTTTTGATTCGTTTGACAACACGCCGACAATCATTGCTAACTCGGCTGTATTAGAATGCTATAAAATTCAAATTAAAATTCCCAGGGACGTGCGGCGGTCATTTTCAAAGGCTTGTGTACGCGCGCCGCAATTTTTGTTTTACCGCCACACCGTAGTTTTGCAAAATAAGCCTTGATTAAATTTGATTAAGTATCATCTTTGAATAAACATGTAAATATGAAGTAAATCGGCTTTTCTTTTGATAAAAAATATATAAAAAGTAAGATTTGGTTATTTGCTTGCACAATTATTGCGACATGCCTCGAGGTCGGAGGTCATCAAAATAGCTAACGAAATTCATGAAAAAAAAACCAAATATCGAGTGATAAATACTGATATTGAAGTTAAATCTATGCTCGTACCTATACGACCTAGGATTTTTCATTTGTTTATCCTACTGCAGTGCGGAACAAACAAGGTAAGTTAAAGTGCATTAATATGTACCTACTAGTATACTTAGGTATTTATTTGAACAACGAACTACTTTTTTATTTTATTTATTTATTCCGTTTGATTGCCTAATGTAGTTAGTTACCTAGGTACCGCGACGTTGATTGATGTGTCATATCATATCCATACTTATATTACCTATAAATAAATGCGAAAGTAACTTTGTCTGTCTTTCTGTCTGTCTGTCTGTCTGTGTTTTACGCTTTCACGGCTCAACTGCTGAACCGATTTGGATGAATTTTGGTATCGAGATAGGATAGCTGAGTCCTGGGGAAGGACATAGGTTACTTTTATTCCGAAAAAGTGCAAAGATCCCAGGGGAATCACGATATACAAATTCCTCGCGGACGAAGTCGCGGGCAGAAGCTAGAAATAAAATTAAATAATACGTAGTCCAAGTTGCAACAACTAGTTCTCTGGGCCTATAGTAATTTACATTGTTAGTTCTTTTAGGTGCCTATACTTAGTTTTTTATTTATTTTAGATGTCTGATGGCAATGGAAAAAAGAAACTTTCTGGTGCACAGAGTCGAAAAAGAAAGCTGGAGAAGGAACAGTCTCTGAAAAAGAATACAAGTTCTATTAAAAAGTTTTTTGTTCGACCCGGTCCATCCTCGGACGAACACCTGGAGACAGAGACATATGAAAACCTAGATAATTCTACAGCAGAACTCGTCACTTCTACTTCACCGCCGCCGCCGCTGCTGTCTTTATCGTCGGTAGTTGAAGAAGACGAAGAGCCTCCTAGTGCCGAAGCGTCTCCGGAGAATATACTTCGAGAAGATATAACTAATGATCTCGCGTTATGGCCACAGGTGTTATCCGATAAACAGAGAATATTTTTGATGGAGCGTGGGCCAGTACAGGTAAAAGTGGGTTCATATCCTTCGAATAGTTCGAAAAGATCTTTTTCAAATGCTTATTATACTAAAAAGATGTTAAATAATGAAACCGTTTTAAGAAACTGGCTGGTTTACTCTAAGTCAACTGATTCTGTTTATTGTTTTTATTGTAAACTTTTTCATGCTGATGCGACTCCGACTCCTTTTAATGGTGAAATGGGTTACAAAGATTGGCAGCATTTGTCTACTGCTATAGAACGTCATGAAAAGAGCTTAGGGCACCTATCATGTCTTAAGAAACAAATTACATTGAAAACTGTTATTTTAAAAGAAAAGTCGGTAGATTCCTTGCACCAAAATGAAATTGATCGGGAAAAAAAACGTTGGGTTGCAGTACTCGAACGAATAATCAACATAATTCATTTTTTAGCGAGGCAATGTCTGGCTTTTCGGGGAAGATCTCAAAAAATTTACGATTCTGATAATGGTAATTTTTTAAAGCTGGTTGAATATACCTCTAACTTTGATAATGTGCTTGCGGAACACATTGCCCTTATTCAAAAATCTGAGTCACGCCTAACTCATTATCTTGGCCATAATATTCAGAATGAAATAATACAATTATTGGGAGAAAGAATAAAAAAAGCTATTGTTTTGGAATTGACACAATCTAAATATTTTTCCATTATTTTAGATTGCACTCCAGATATTGCACACGAAGAACAAATATTGGTTGTCGTACGGTACGTTCTTTTAAATACAAGCAACAACAAGGCTGAAGTAAAAGAACACTTTCTGGGTTTTTTTCCTATAACAGACACTACTGGCCTGGGCTTAACTCAATTTTTGTTAGATTGTTTAATCTCAAACGAAATTGACATACAAGATATGCGTGGTCAAGGTTATGATAATGGTGCAAACATGAAAGGGAAACATATAGGTCTACAAAAACGAATTTTAGATTTAAACCCGCGCGCATTTTATGTACCTTGTGCGGCACACAGCCTAAATTTGGTAGTGAATGACGCTGCTAAAAGTTCATTAGAAATTGTCAATTTCTTTTCAATTGTGCAGGAAATTTATGTTTTTTTTTCTGCGTCAACAGCACGTTGGCAAATACTTGCTAAAGAAGTGCCAACTTTAAGTCTAAAACCACTCTCAAATACTCGATGGGAGAGCAGGGTTGAAGCAGTAAAAGCTCTACGTTTTGAACTGGGAAAAGTGTATGATGCCTTGTTTACTATATATTCTGATAGAAGCAAAGATGCAGAGTCAAGAAATATGGCAAATTCATTACTGGCAAAAATTAAGTCGTTTAAATTCATCTGCTCTCTGCTTATTTGGTTTGAAATTTTAAGCAAGATAACTATAGTTATCAAGGCCCTTCAAAAGTCAGACGTTGTATTGTCAGAAGCGGTGAAAATGATTAATAATGCAAAAATAAGTTTGTCTGAATTTCGTAATGAGCCCGCTTTTGAGGAGCTCCTTAACAGGGCGAAAACTGTAGCGGAAGAAGTCGAGGCAATAGTAGAATTTCCCACACCTGCACGCCCTCGCGCTCGTAAAAGGTTTTTTAATTATGAGGCGGAGGATGAACCGATAAAAGACGCGAAAACACATTTTAAAGTAAATTTTTACTACTATTTGTTAGACACCGCAATTACTAAGTTCGACGAACGGTTCGAACTTTTGAATGAAAATAATGAAACTTTTTCATTTCTTCAAAAATTGAAACACTGGAAAGATTTGGACTCTGATACAAAAAAAAACACATTGCTCTAATTTAGAAAATAAACTTTGCCATGCTGGCTCTTCAGATGTAGAACAGTTCGAGCTCTATAATGAAATCGAATTATTACCGATGTTTATTGATGATTCCACTACGCCGTTGGATATTTTAAATTACTTGTTTACGAATAAATTAATTTCAGTGTTCCCAAATCTGTCCACAGCACTGAGGATATACCTGACACTTCCAGTCACGGTCGCACATAGCGAAAGGTCATTTTCTAAACTAAAAATAATTAAAAACTACCTTAGATCAACATTGTCGCAAAGTAGATTGACAAATTTATCGTTAATAAGTATTGAACATGAAATCAAAATTGAAGTTAGTGACATTGTTAAAGATTTCGCTAATGCAAAAGCTCGAAAAGTAACTTTTTTGTAAATACATTTGTGTGTACGAGCGTCCTGTTATGTACTTAACTATAATAGTTTTTAAATTAAATATTTTTGAAAGAACTACAAAGTTGTGATTTTTTTATTCTTATAACCCCTTCCTTCCTAAAAAAACATATTGCTTCCCGACATCATTTAAAATTGCACCATTTGCATCCGAATTTCCGTTTGAAAATATAACTATGTATTAGTATTCCATTTTGACCCCGCTCCTACTAGACTAGAGGGCGCCAGGGTACTGGTTGCACACGGGCGCCACAAGGGCTAGAGACGCCTCTGTCTGTGTACCAAATTTCATTTAAATCGGTTCAGTATTTACTACCATACTGCGATCGCCAATCCGCCTGCCAAGCGTGGCGATTATGGCAAAGCCCCCCAAATTGGGGGAGGTCATGTCCAGCAGTGGACGTATTACGAATGAAATGATGATGATGATGAATATAAGTACTTATAAGTCTAGGAACAAAGTAGTTACGACACGGAATACGAGTAGACAGATAGGTTCCTACGTAAATATTATAGTAAAAAACTTTTTGACAAAAAAAAAACCGACTTCCTCAAAAACACTAGAAAGTGAAAAATAACTTTAATTTCGGAAGTCGGTGTCTTAGGATCTGTATTTGAGTTTTTTGCCACCGACTTCCGAAATTAAAGTATTTTTTCACTTTCTAGTGTTTTTGAGGAAGTCGGTTTTTTTTTTTTTTGTCAAAAAGTTTTTATTTTTTACTTTTTAGTTATGGTATCTACCCGCACTAATTCCTATAAGTACCACTAATCGCCAGGTGAAATTTAATACTTTACTACTGCTGTAAATCGTTGAGGAATTCCCTTGACTGTCTGTCTATGGTCTCCATCATCAGACCTGTTATGGTACTTATAAGCCTTATGGGAGCTTTCTCATCAATAGAAATGAATTAAGTTCAAACACCAGGTAATTGCTGTAAATCGTTGAGGAGTTCCCTCGATTGTCTTTTGGCTCCATCATCAGATCAACTCCGGACCTTAATTAAATAGTAGTGATAAAATTGGCACTTTGAACCGTATAAAGTAACCCCAACAATAGGGAACTGCTGTAAATCGTTGAGGAATTCCCTCAACTGTCTATGGTCTCCATCATCAGACCTGTAATGGCACTTATAGCCCATATGGGTGCAAAGTTCTCATCAATAGAAATGAATTAAGTCCAAACACCGCGTAATTGCTGTAAGTCGTTGAAGAGTTCCCTCGACTGTCTTTCGGCTTCATCATCAGATCAACTTCAGACCTTCATTAAATAGTAGTGCTTTAAGATAATTAATGAAAGAAATAAAAAACGCACTAGTCGCCACTACGATTTTCGAAGGTTCCCTTCGACTTCTCTGGGATGCCATCATCAGATCCTGGTTTCCTTATCATGGGACCACCCTTGGGATATCTCCTTTCCAACAAAAAAAGAATCATCAAAATCGGTCCATATACGACGAAGTTATCGGTGAACACACATAAAAAAAAAATATATATATACGGTCGAATTGAGAAACCTCCTCCTTTTTTTGAAGTCGGTTAAAAATACATTTGGGTGTGATAAAATCGATACCATCAGCGGAACACTCAAAGTAAATGTATGGAATTATCTACGTTCGTAAGTAGAGTACCTACTCGTATAATTATTAATATCTGGCTGACCGAGCTTTGCTCGGTATTTTTTTGGTAAATTGTGTTTAAAATAATAAGTTTATGTTCAAGTTGATTATCGATAAAGTTGGTCATTGAAAACACGAATAAAACGACATTTTATAAAAATGAATCCTAGCTAGATCGATTTTAGGACCGATGCCTGCCGGGATCGCGTGATTGTTCGAAAGAGATACCGTGGCCCCGGCACATGGGCAACTGATGGAACACGGGTGGGTTTTAGTCAGTAAAAGTCTGACACGCCCTCCCGCTCCGCCCAGAGCGGGAGAAATCATTTGATGATTTCCCATCCAGAAAAAAAAGCTAGATCGATTTATCGCCCCCGAAACCCCCTGTATACTAAATTTCATGAAAATCGTTGGAGCCGTTTCCGAGATTCAGATTATTTATATGTTACCGGCCAAACCCGATTTCAGGACAAACTAGTTTTGCCTAGGCTAAACTAGTTCTTCCTACACGCGATAGGATTAACTAGTATAGCCTAGTCCAGACTAATTTGTCCTAAGCCCGATTAGCATAAACTAGTTTAGGCTAGTCCAAACTAATTTTTCCTAAGCCCGATAGGATAGATCAGTTTAGGCTAGGCCAACTAGGAAACTAGTTGATCCTGATATAAATACGCACACTCTAGGATAAACTGGTATGGCCCCGTCTAAACATTATAGTAAAACTAGAAAATGAAAATAAATCGATAAACTGAATAAAATACTCCGTGATTGGAAAAATAATCATTTTGATTAAAACCATAGTTATTCGTCGTTAGAAGTTATACTGAATAAAATACTCCGTGATTGGAAAAATAATCATATTTATTAAAACTATAAATGATTCGTCGTCAAAAGTTATGGATATTAGTAATACAAATAATCATACTATAACAAATAATAAGTGTTTTTTTTTTAATAGAAGCAATAATCATATCTCAATTATTAAAATTGTTTTGCCAAGGTTTTGTGAGATGCAGCTGCAACAAAAACTGTTCCACAAACAGATGCCAGTGCAAGAAGGCAATGACACTCCGCAAATCTAAGCGCCACCAAAGCAAACTATGTAAAAATACATAACAATTTTAGTAATTGAGATATGATTATTGCTTCTATTAAAAAAATCATTTATTATTTGTTATACTATGATTATTTGTATTACCAATCCACACTATAATATTATAAATGCAAAAGTAACTCTGTCTGTCTGTCTCGCTTTCCTGCTAAAACTACTGAACCGATTTATATGAAATTTGATACACAGATAGTTTAGAGCCTGAGAAAGGACATAGGCTACTTTTTATCCCGGTAGTATGTACCCGCGGGATAATTTCTGACCACCACGCGGGCGAAGCCGCTGGAAAAAGCTAGTTATCCATAACTTTTAACGACGAATCATTAAGGTTTTACTAAAAAATATTATTTTTCCAATCACGGAGTATTTTATTCAGTTTATCGATTTATTTTCATTTTCTAGTTTTACTATAATGTTTAGACTGGGCCATATCAGTTTATCCTAGAGTTTGCGTGTTTATATCAGGATCAACTAGTTTGGTCTAGCCTAAACTGATCTATCCTATCGGGCTTAGGAAAAAATAGTTTGGACTATTATAGCCTAAACTAGTTTATCCTATCGGGCTTAGGACAAATTAGTTTGGACTAGGCTATACTAGTTAATCCTATCGCGTATAGGAAGAACTAGTTTAGCCTAGGCAAAACTAGTTTGTCCTGAAATCGGGTTTGGCCGGTACAAGAATTGCTCGTTTAAAGGTATAAGATTAGCTAGTTGTTCCGACACACGTCCTGTCTTTCAATAGTTTATACAAAGATTCACAAAAAGGCCGTTCAGTTTTTCGAATTTGAAAATAATTCGGGGGTCTTCAAAAAAATCTTGCCCTAAAAACATAAATTGAAGATTTTTAACCGACTTCAAAAAAAGGAGGAGGTTATCAATTTGACTGTATTTTTTTTATTATTTTACATTGAATACAGTCGAATTGATAACCTCCTCCTTTTTTTGAAGTCGGTTAAAAAAGCGAAGATATAGACGTGCCGGGAGGGAACGATCTCCGGCCGCCTTAGGATGAGGTCTGCAGGCAGCTTTTCAACTTTCATCCCTTTCAGCGCACTTTGAAACATTATTTACTACAAATTCTACTAAATTGCTTGCATTATTTTGTCGAGAGTTCCATTTTTTTTTTTATTATTTTGCTACTCTTTTAGCAGCGGGTACGGCACTAGCTGTCAAAAAACCAGCCAAGTGCGAGTCGGAGTCGCGCACCGAGGGTTCCGTACAAACCTGTAGGTAATCACGGTTTAATTTCATAAACATAAATCTTATGCATAAGCATAAGATTTATGTTTATGAAATTAAATGTTTTTTTAATAATTGAGTTGATTGAATGAAAGGTAAATTGCGGTTTACGATTTATGACGTATTAAAAAAAAAAACTACTTACTAGATCTCGTTCAAACCAATTTTCGGTGGAAGTTTATATGGTACGTCAGTTTGTATGTACATCATATATTTTTTTAGTTTTATCAGTCTCTTACTTTAGAAGTTATGGGGGGGACAAACATTTTACCACTTTGAAAGTGTCTCTCGCGCAAACTATTAAGTTTAGAAAAAAATTATATTAGAAACCTCAATACCATTTTTGAGGACCTATTCATAAATACCCCACACGTATGGGTTTGATGAAAAAAAAAACATTTTGAGTTTCAGTTCTAAGTATGAGGAACCCCAAAATTCGTTGTTTTTTTTTCTATTTTAGTGTGAAAATCTTAATGCGGTTCACAGAATACATCTACTGACCAAGTTTCAACAGCATAGCTCTTACAGTTTCGGAAAAAAGTGGCTGTGACATACGGACGGACAGACAGACAGACAGACATGACGAATCTATAAGGGTTCTATTTTTTGCTATTTGGCAACGGAACCCTAAATAATAGACAACAAAGTTATTTGCTAGTGCTGGTTAGTCCTGTTTAGGCAGGAGTTTGTACCACCATCTTCATCAGCTTCGTCACCCTACACAGTAACGTTTCCACCGCGCGGCTGCGTACTTTTTGTTTTGGACTGATTTCGTCTGTTTAACTGAACTTTAGTAGTATTTATTGCTTTCGTTAGTTCTGAGAAATTACGACCTTTCTTCTTGTAACAGTTGAAATCTTAAGATTAAATAAATAGGTAATCAACAACAAAGTAACGATAAGTGTACGACTGTGCGGCCATAACCTCCAGGTGAATATTTCATAAAATATTTATCTAGAGCATGCAATTCTTATTTCAAAGTTTGACAAAAAAGATTTAGACCTCTAACCCAAGTAGTTGCTGAGATGTCCATGGCCGCGCAATCCTCCACGTTACATTCACGCGGCCAACTTAAAACCTTTAGGTATGACTCTTTTATTTCTCCTTTGACAAATTTTTGATTTGTGCCCTTCGGTTTTGACAAATTCCGACAAATTTACTGGCGAAGTTTTTTTCTGTTTAGATAATCTGACGGAGCAATCGTAATGCACACTGCTTCATATAGCAGCGTCTGCGTGAAGACGCGCGTCGCCGTCGTCGCCTCGCTTCGCGGTGTGTGAACTGAGCCTAAGTATTCTTTCATGTAGTGTTCAGTAGTCTGTCGAGCGATTTGTTGATTTAAATAGTGTCAATGTTAAAAGTAACTATACTCCAATCAAATGCGTTCACTAACGAATCTTCGCGTTACGTAGATCGCATCATAAAAGTTGAAATGATATCGGTATCTACCTATTTTGTTTAAATTGCCGAATGTTAGATATTCCATAAAATAAATAATACTCACAGCGGACAAAACTTTCAAGACGCCCTCGAGCGACGAAATGTAATCTTTCTCGGTGTAATATTTACGAAAGATCTGATCTCTCTGCTCGGCAGCTTCGGCGCCCGAGCGTGCCTGCTGCCGCGACCGCGTGCCATCCATCCCTTAAGAACTGAACCACCCACCGGCCACTTGCTCATTCATTAATCTGATTATCTGTGATAATCCCTATTAGCTGTCTATTAAATCACATGGAGCCGATAGTGACGAGTTTGAAGTAGCACAATAAATTGGAGACTGAATTACCTGCGATATACGATAGTAGTTTTGTCGATAAGACCAATTACTATGATATGGCATGAATAGAAGATAATGTGCGCATTTCATTGATAAAATAAGTTCATGTGGTATTACCCTAATATCACCTGCATGAATGGACAAAATGGGCTACCTAGGTATTAGGACCGGGTCCACCCTTTATGGCAGAATTTTTTTCGTCATAATATTATAACAGCATAACAGCGGATAGCATAAACTTCAATCCGCAGAAAATCGTTTGGCATACATTCACAACGCATAATTTTATAAGTCAGAATCATCTTTATGCATAAATTTTATATCCATAATAATGAAAAAGGAGAACCATTATATCGCAGAATGCCATGAGAAGATTCTGACTGCGAACAGTCAAAATCGTCTCTTGGCATTATTTCATATCGATAGTCGTTAGTCGTTTTATCGATAGTCGTTATTTATATCTCTGTATTAATTTTATTTTTGTAATTTCTAATGTTATGGATTATTTTTTATCTGAAATAAACTGATTAATAATTAAAAGAAAGAACTATCATACCTATCTCAGAAAGTTTACAGTTAGAACCATCGTTTAGCATCCACTTCATATCCGTAATACTTAAAACACGCATCTCTTACATTACAGAAAAATCATAGTAAGCACGCTGCATGCAGACATGTATACCAGCATAACCTATGCACGCAGCATGCAAACAAGCATGTACCATGCGAGCAAGCATGCAGCATGCAAGCAAGCTTACAGAATGCAGGACAGCATGCATGGTTTCTGTCACGGCTCTGGCGCTGCGGGGCTCCGGCGGCGGTCCCACGCGATATCATCGTCGCAGATGGTTTTAAGCTCACCACCGCAGCTTCAAAAACACCTGCTCCTCAGCTCGCGGGCCGCATCGCCCCTCCGCGCCTACGCGGCTTAAATTACACTCTAGGGGTGGCAGACAAGACTACGTGGAGTCGGTTCTGCAGCGATTCGTTTCTATCAATCACTTTTGTAGCACAACATAATATTGACTTTTTGAGACACTCTTTTAATTTTAATTTAAGGATAAAATGCAATTTTGTAGAAATGACAATATGCCTAACAAAATTATCTATAGGTACATACAAATAAATATAAGTGAAGTGCCTGTTTGTAATTTCAAATTAACAGCTTTTCACTAAATGCATATGAAAGTAAATACGGTACTTACACCAAAAAATCATTTTTTTTTACTTTTGTCTGTCTGTCTCTTTGTTCCGGCTAATCTCTGAAATGGCTGGACCGATTTTGACGGGACTTTTATTGGCAGGTAGCTGATGTAATAAGGAGTAACTTAGGCTACTTTGATTTTAGAAAAATCTTTTATTTTAGAAAAATACCTGCGTTAATTTCCGACATCCACGCGGGCGAAGCCGCGGGGAAAAGCTAGTTCTTAATAAAATTCTGCCATCTTCATAGAATGCCTAGTGAAATTGTACCAAATTGTCGCTCTGATTTAATGTTATGCCAAACGAAATTATGCGGAATTTTAAGTCTGCGAAAGTTAATTATCTAGACATCTAGACAAATAAATAACATTGGAGTGTCTGTTTGTAATATTAAAATAACCGCTTTTTACTAAGTGTATATGGATGTATACACGGTACAATACTAAAACAACATTTTTTTAATTTTTTGTCTGTCTGTCTCTTTGTTCCGGCTAATCTCTGAAATGGCTGGACTGATTTTGACGGGACTTTCACTGGCAGATAGCTGATGTAGCAAAGAGTAACTTAGGCTACGTTTACTTTAGAAGAAAAAATGGATCTCACGAAAAAAAAAGGAATAAAAAACTTTTTTGTTAAATACCACGCGGACGAAGTCGCGGGTAACAGCTATATGAATTATAATCCTACTTACTACTAATATTATAAATGTGAAAATATGTATGATTGGGTGTTTGTTTCTCAATCACGCAAAAATGGCTGATAGGTTTGCGAGTGCTCGGCATGGTCGCAAGTCGCAAGACACATAACTACTTATACGTAGGACTCGGAGGCGAGTTGTCGGCATGTGAACGAATTATCGTTCGACCCGGGAGCTGGGTGCTGGGCAGTAAAAGTGCTGCAATCAATAGGCCTCAAAGGCTGTCAATAGGTCACGAGAGACTGGCTGGTATGGTATTTCTGGCCTTTGAAAAAAAAACCGGCCAAGTGCGAGTCGGACTCGCGCACCGAGGGTTCCGTACAAACCTGTAGGTATTTTCGGTTTAAAAATATATATATTTTTTAATTTTTATATTTCAGTTGATTGAATGTAAGGTAAATTGCGGTTTACGATTTATGACGTTTTAAAAAAAAACTACTCACTCGATCTCGTTCAAACCAATTTTCGTTGGTAGTTTACATGGTAATGTACATCATATATTTTTTTTAGTTTTGTCATTCTCTTATTTTAGAAGTTACGGGGGGGGGGGACACACATTTTACCACTTTGGAAGTGTCTCTCGCGCAAACTATTCAGTTTAGAAAAAAATGATAATAGAAACCTCATTACCATTTTTGAAGACCTATTCATAGATACCCCACACGTATGGGTTTGATGAAAAAAAACATTTTTGAGTTTCAGTTCTATGTATGGGGAACCCCATTTATTGTTTTTTTTTCTATTTTAGTGTGAAAATCTTAATGCGGTTCACAGAATACACCTACTTACCAAGTTTCAACAGCATAGCTCTTATAGTTTCGGAATAAAATGGCTGTGACATACGGACGGACAGACAGACAGACAGACAGACAGACAGACAGACAGACAGACAGACATGACGAATCTATAAGGGTTCCGTTTTTTGCCATTTGGCAACGGAACCCTAAAAAGGACAAAATCAGTTGATCTGAACGAAGTTCTTTGCATTTTTAATAACATGGCGAATCGTAGAATTCAGCTGTTTTAAATATTTTATTATTGTGTTAATTGTTGTTGTGTGTTGTTGTTGTTTGTGGTATTTTTGGTCGTATCTATTTACTCGTATCACCCCACCCAACAATTAATTATTACCTCACTCTCGCTCACTCTTTTTACTTCCGCCCTACTTGTAACCAATTATCCTACCTCAAATTTGACTCTTGGTACAGCCCTGGTGCCAGGGCCACGGTAACTATTTCGGAAAAATTCGTGACCCTGGCAGGCATCGGCCCTAGTGGATCCCTTCAATTACTGCTGACATCTCTTTGAGGCGTGCGTGGAATATAACGCGCCGTCGACCCCATTGCTCGCCGTCCGCAAGCCTGCGCCTACGGTGGCCGGGAATCCGCTATGGAATCCCGACGCCCAGGGCATCTCCTGCGACAGCTAGGGACGTGAGGGCCTCAAAATTTCCGCTCCCTCACACTCTCTGTCTACTCCTTCGCGAGCGAGGTGACGGATTCCCATGCAGTCTCGCTCTGTACCATGTCCTGCACCAGGGTGGGACGCTTTGACTTACCGTAGCAATTGTGGCATGCCCAAGGTGTAGTAACGCCTGGCGCCATCTGTCAGTTAACGGCCCGAGTAAATGATGATCGCAGTATTAACACGATGAAGATAGATCACGCTTTAAGAGCGCTGTTGAAGAAATTTAGTCAAGATTTAAGTTTGCGCGGGCTTTACTGAAGAAGTGCGATCGCAGAGAGGGGACGACTCACTTCTCTGCTAGCAGCCGCGCAGACAACACTAGTCTAGGAACTGTCATACGACTCGTTCTGTTCAGTGTACCTAAGTACCTAAATAAATTAGCAGTGTGATTTCGAACACCTTGTTTTGCTCGCTAACCTACACATCGGGTGATGTGTAGGTTGTGTGAGTACAATCATGTTTTCTGGGGAAGATCCTCACCCTGATCGGCCTCCTGTTCCGATATCAGAAGTGGGCTACGAGCAGACAAACGAACATCGCACTGAGATTACACCACGCTGTGAAGAAAATGCCGGGAGCGTTGACAACTGGCGGTTATTATTGGAAACGCAAAATTCGAATATGAAGGCGTTGATTGAAGCGCTAAGCAAGCCGCTACGATCTCCCCACATTGTGAACCTTCCGGAATTTGACCCGGACAAGACCGACGCAAATGCACGTTCATGGTGTGCTACTTCAGACCTGTGTTTCGCCGATAAGCCAATGGAAGGAGGTCAGCTGATTTTCACCATTAGCAAGGCTCTCAAAGGCTCACCATCAGCATGGTTATCCTCAGTGTCCTATCCCGGTATGACATGGGCGGACTTCAAAGAACTGTTTACTGCGAGATTTGTGAGCACGGAAACACCTGCGGGAACCCTGATCAAGTTAAGTGACGACAAACCCAAAGAAGGTGAAACTTTAGCTGCACACGGCAGTCGTGTAATGTCACTGTTATTCAATCGCTGGAAAAATCTCACCATCGAACAGATTGTGGTGGCAACAACAGTCACTCACATTTCTCAGTTCGATTCAAGATTGCAAAGAATGGCTTTTAAGTACATCGGAATTAAACAATCGCCAGCGACTATATGCTATATTATTCCAAATTGTAGAAGGTAAACGTAGAGTAGTAGCGTATTTTAGTAAGAGGACCACACCAGCGGAGTCGCGTTATCATAGTTACGAACTCGAGACCTTAGCGGTTGTTAATGCAATCAAACAATTTCGACAATATTTACACGGTAGAAAATTCACAGTTGTGACTGATTGCAACTCACTAAAATCATCTCGTAAAAAGATTGACTTGACACCGCGAGTCCACAGGTGGTGGGCATATTTTCAATGCTTTGATTTTGATGTCCTTTATAATAAAGGCAAAGATATGGCACACGCAGATTTCTTGTCGCGAAATCATCCCCCATTTCATAATCCTAAAGTTAATGCAGAGTCTAAGCCCAAGGAAGAGCTAAATAAAATTGTTAACTTGACCGAACTCTCCGGTAATTGGCTACTCGCTGAACAAAAACGTGATCCTGAAATCTATAAGGTTGTTTCTGATATAAATAACGGACAGTTAAATAACGATCTAGCAAAAACGTACGAGATTCGTAAAGGTATTCTCAATTGAAAAATTCAGCGTTACGGCCGTACTAAGTGTTTAGCAATCGATTATATGGTCAGTAGTAAGCAATGTTCACGAGTCACTCATTCATCTCGGCTATGATAAAACCTTAGAAAAGCTTTGACGTCTATTGGTTCGAGGGAATGCCCCGTTACGTAAAGAAATTTATTGACAGTTGTGTTACATGTAAGGTAGCGAAATCACACTCGGGTAAAGTACAAGCTCAATTACACCCAATACCTAAAGTAGGCACGCCTTGGCATACTATACACGTTGATGCGACGGGAAAATTAAGCGGCAAAAGCGATCAGGAGGAATACATTTTCGTCCTTATCGATGCGTTCACTAAATACGTCCTATTGTTTCACACTGTTAAAATCGATTCTAAAAGTAGCATTAGGGCTGTTAAAGATAGCGTAGCGTTATTCGACGTTGCTTCGCTAGTAAGGAATTTAAAGAGTTCTGCGATTCTAGTAACATTAATTTACACTTGATCGCGACGAGATCATCACGAGCGAATGGACAGGTAGAGCGTGTAATGTCTGTGTTAAAGTCGATGTTAACAATTATAGAGACAAAAGACCGTTCGTAGCAGGATGCGCTAGGCGAAGTCCAACTTGCGATAAATTGTACGATTAACTGAACAACAAAAGCTAGTCTGTTAGAACTGTTAATTGGCAAAGTTGCGCGGCCACTGCCGTTGATGACAGCCGATGATATTGAACACGAGGTTAACTTAAATTTCGTAAAAGATGACGCGTTATCCAATATAGAGAAGTCAGCATCCTATGAAAAACGTAGATTCGACCAAACAAAGCTCACAAAATTTTTGGTAGGACACTTTGTTTTGATTATGAACGAGAAACGTAATCAAAAACAAAGTTAGATCCAAAATTTAAAGGACCGTTTGAGGTCATAGAGGTTCTTGATGGTGATCGCTTTAATTTAAAAGCACTGAACTGTAACCGAACATACAAATACGCACATGATAGTTTGCGAAAAATGCCAGAAAATCAGGTTGAGCAAAGTAGTAGTTGTAATAATGAGGAGAGTATTTAAGTTTGCATGATGATTGGACCGTACCAGAGGTTGTCGTTTAACCGTAGCTTAAGAGAAATCGGTGTCTACTAATTTAGTAGTGCGTGAGTAAGCGGTAAGCAGTCAACTTTGGCGGAGGTCGGGTTTCAGTGAAAACCATACAGTCTAGGAGAGACTCGGCGCTCCCGCGGGGGTTTGCATAAAAGAGAGATGTGTAACTAACTGGAGGTTACTGAGCTATGCGTAGCTAGAGATCACATGCATAGCTTAAAGTTGTTGATTTATTTGGTTTGCTAATGTTTTTTGCAAGATGCGCCGTGTACGACTCGCTGTGTTCATTGTACCTACCTACCTAAATAAATTAGCAGTGTGATTTCGAACACCTGGGGGCGATTCTACTAATTTGCAAAGTTACACGCTCAATTGTGTTTTCACAACGGTTAGATTTCGATCGCAGGTCGATGATGTCCTATAAAGTCATTCTACTATTTGATAAGCACAAGGGAAACTAAACTTACGCCAAACCGCAACTGACTCGTTACGAGAACACACAAGTGGGCTTCCTGTGTTACCAACATGCCAAATAGTATGTTTTATTATTACCACAAAGAAAAAAGTTGAATCTAAAAATGTCACTAAACACGAATAAGTGGCAATAAAGGATTTTCTAATATAAAAAGATATCTTGACCATAATTATAGTTTTGTACTGATATTTTTTTGTTACAATAATACAACATTTTAACTTACTAGATAACAAAAATTCAGAAGAACGTTTCGTTCTACGTCCCTAACTAGCTAAAGCTACGAAATCAAACCCTTCGGTTAAGTTAAAGACTCGAAGAGTATTTCTGTTAATCGTATTTTACTTAAAAATTCATTTATTGAAGCGTTTTTAACGATGTTATGATTTTCTTTAGTACATATGTACCTATTTACAGATAGAGGTAGTAACCTAATCTGTTTTGATTTAAAAAAAATAATAATGATGGTCCGGTGTTTAATCCCGTTTTTAAGTTCGCTTACTCTCGCATAAAGTGGTTAAAAATCTTCGTGAAATGGATTGAAGTTTTTGGTGGCTTGTCAGTTTGGCTAGTGATGTTACTACTACTAGTTATAAATCGTCAGGCACTGATTTTCTCAATTTATTTCAAGTTGAATCTAAAGTAGGTACCTCCCTTTAGGGAGGTTTCTAGCAGCTTTGTTAGTTAAAAACGAGACATTAAATAATAACTTAAAAGAAAATAATCATAGCAAAATTCAAAATGCGGCATCCAATCAATATTAGGGCTACAATCGACTCTTGCTGTTTGGGGAGAATTACACGTTATCAACTGACTAATACTTACAGAACAATGTAATGCATAATCACTCTTATTTAAAACATCCGTGATTCAATACATCACATTACTTTGACAGTTTGTTACACGATATTATTAATATTGAATTATGAACTGGTGTAGTTGTTGAAAACTCCGTGATACTTATCTAAACACGACTATAGCTTGGCAAAAAAGAGTCTGTCGTGGTAACCATTGGAACTAAAATATTTTTTTGGTGGCAGCACTGCTTTGTTTATCATCAACAAGTAGCTAATCTGTCATTGCGTTATGTTCATAATTGTATTTTACTTATTTCTAATTAACTATCAATTATTAATGCTTTTGAACATATAAAAAATGAATAAAACAATAAGGAGTAGTGGTGTGAGCTGTGATATACAAAGTTTTCGTAAGAAATTTGGCGGAATCTGAAGCGGAACAAATTTTGTCTCCGATTGACAATGTTTACGAAAGAACTGCCGACACGACAGGTATTTATCCAAGAAATTTATCTTTTATTTAATACCAGTCATTGTTTTTCCTTTCTCATACTAAATTTTATATAAGTTTCAAGCGATTTTATTATTTTATTTACTAATAGATTATTGAGGTTTTATTTTCTAGTTTGACAAATCGCGTGTACGTTAACTCTTGATGTTTGATACTTGAAATTGAAAAATGTACCTACATGGAATTAATATGATTGTCTGTATGTTTTTTTCAAGGTAAATCTCACAGTACAATTAGAGAAATTGTTAATGAAGGTGAAAAAAATTAAGGATTTTTTCTACACCTGGAAGAACACCAAAACAGTTGGCGGAAGAAAGAATTAGACGATTTTGATCTGTGTGCAATTAGACAAAAAGTTCAACACTATAACGAAACAGGCAAGTATTTTTTTTTTGTTCATGCCATTATCGCATACCACAGTAAAAAAAGTATAATTTATATTTATTATTTTTCAGGTGCCTATTCTACGTAATATATTACCTATAGTTTGAGGAGATGGGTTGTAATGGGAACCGTAAATGTGTAAGAAAGATTTTTACACTATTTAGATTTCATAAATAAGAAATGTAAAACTGACACATCAGTGTTAATGGAAAAAATCTATCATAGCACCGAAAAGGAATACAAGAATGATGTTATGTCACGTTTTTCTTTTTAAATAAAATCTAACATTTTAGCGTGTTATTTCATTTTCATTGTCATGTGAATAGTGATAATGTTATGTACCCCACATAGACATACCTGACGCCTTCATTAGTCAACTGTTCAAGTTTATTCCATATTACCCGTACCTTTCGAATGCGACATGTTATAGGTACTCTGTGACTTCCGATTAGTTTCCGACAGTAAGCAGCTGTAAGTCACCTTGGCGACTATAAACTGTCAGCATTAACAGAATTCATTCAGCATTATTCATGTCCAATTTGATACAGGCATACCAACCATCGAATGGTTGTGAATACCCTAGGTGGTGACCGCAAATGCGATTGCTGAACGTTATGTCTTGTGTATTGGGTTCAATCGGCAATCCCTGAGTGTAATTTAATTAATTTTTAAACTAAATAAGTTTTCACTATGTTAATATGATGGCAAAATCGCTCTTAGATAAAAGGTTATTCCAGCGAAATAATGCGCAATCTACTAAATACAATGAAAGTAAAAGACTGTGTGCCTATCAAGTCTTGAAATCTTGATTGATGAGAATTTCCGGGATCTCGTGTTTGTGGATTAAAACAGTAAGTATCTTATCACTTTTAGTCCTAGTATACAGGGTGGCCATACCTGCTAAGCAGGCGCCCTCATTTTTTCCAGACTTTTTTGCCAAGCTATACATCGAGTGACAACGCGTGAGAAAATAAATAAATAAAATGATCACGAGCCTTTAGTTACTCGAGTATCGAGTTAAACAAAATCGAATCGCATCACTACCTGACATAGCTTATTGAGAAGTGTCAACTTTGACCTAAAGGTCCAGTTACCAGGTCATAAAATTCAAAAAAAAAAAAAAAGAAGTGTCAACTGTCAACTGACAGCAACACTGTGACTATTTACTTTAGTTCAAGTTCAGAGTTTTAATTGATTTATAATAATACTCTTATTCCTCTTAACATACATATTATATAAGCAGCTTATAATGTTCCCCCTGCTGCGATACAGGCCTCCTCTCTGTGACTCTGTGAGAGGGAGTAGTTAATCCGTTTCTTTCTAATTGCACGAAATTGATATTTGTTTTCATGTGTGTACTTGTAGAATTATAATGAAAATAGAATCTTCAAGATGGTACAGCATTTAATGCAAAATAATGTGCTGTTAACTGTTCAGTAAGATTTCAACACAATGTGTGAAGATGTTGCCCGAGACTGTTCCAGATTTGAAATAACTTATGAATGTTTCCCTGTCTTCAATAAAACCATTTAGATGCAGTTTGAGGAAAGTGTGTATTGATGATGCAAGAAGAATTTAAACTGTTTATTCAATATGGAAATCTGGATACAGGAATATTTACATTCCATGGCAATCTGCAAAAACAAAAACATACTACCTATACCTGTTGACTCAGTGGGGAAAAAACATTATTTTGCAGTAGGTACCAGCACACCGATGAGAAAAATAATATTATAATTTAGCCACTTCTAACATAAATATATATTTTTTCAGAAACATTACTTAGGTACACCCAAAAATCAATTTCTGACTTAAGAGTTGATCGTGGTCGGTAAATTTTTTGGTAGGCAGACATTCTGTTGACTGTTGTGCAGTTATAATGTTGAGCATGCAGTATTAATATATTATGTATTTCTATCTGGCACACGGTATCAACATGAGTGGTGAAACGACCCTACTATTTTAGATGAAATACTAAGTATCTACTTCTCAAGTGGTCTGACGTTAAAATTGATATACTTATAGTAATAAAAATGCTTTATTCCATTATTTGTTTTTTGATTTCATGAACCATTCCAATACTCAATACTTTATTGCATTTCACAATGTATATGCTTAGGTGGTAAACATTGGATTTAGTTACAATTGTGGGACCCTGTCGGGCACATCAAAAGAAATATAGTAGTAGGAGTAGGACTTATAATCTAACTTATTCTAAAATCAAATTAAATTAAAAACATGCTTTGGGCATTCTAACTGCATTTCAGGGATTTATCACTTAAATGTTTGCTAATGTTGGTGCATCTGTACCTACTGTTTTCCCAAATTATTATGCCGTAACTAAGCCATGCATAGACATAGGCGTAATATGTTACAAGGGCAGTCTGTAAATTTGTGTTGTTTTAACTACCAAATATTCCATTATATCTATACTATATAATATTATAAAGCTGTAGAGTTGGTTTATTTGGTTAAACGCAGTAATCTCAGGAACGACTGATCCGAATCGAACAATTCTTTTTGTATTGGGTAGCCTATTTATTGAGGAAGGCTATAGGCTATATAACATTACGCTACAATCAAAAGGAGCGGAGCAGCAACAAAAAATGGGAGAAAACTGACAGGCAATGCGGTGCGACGGGAAGGTTCAGAGGAGCAAAATTAGACGCTGATGAAGTTGTGGACAGTAGCTAGTTTATTACTAAAACTCAAGAAATTAAAAGTTTTGACACTGCATATACATTGCGGCACATAAAAAGCCGGTGCAAGTTGCGGTCCAAGATTGAGTCAATAGAGTTTCACGTAGTAACACACTGTAACTATGTTACCTTTTCCGTCATCAATACCGTAAAAACGAAGCATGTGTGGTCACTGATCTCGTCAATCAAAGCTCATAAGAGGTCTCTGGAGAATTGGTATGTCGTAACGCACTGACGATCCGTAAGGGCCAAAGCATTACTGCATACTCTTGACGCAAAATTTCTTCCTCTTACCTTTCCAACGTCACCCACATGGGCAAGTTCAACGAAATCTGTATAAACATTATATTTTTAGGAAATAAAACTAAAGCAGTCCTAGATCGATGCGATAAAAGTTGCATTTTACTGACTTATGTTCAACCGCAAATTTTGACAGATGAAATGCCGAATTTCAGCTTTGATTCGATTATAGCGAGTGTCAAAATAATAGCAGAATGTGACTAAACGTCACGCTCATGTACGACTTTGTTAGCAGAATAGATTTTTACATTGTTTCGATCGATCGTTGGCGTCCACTAAAACGTAGCCGCAGTTGGATCGTTGTTCATTAGCAGAATGAGAAAACCCTTAAAAGTCGTGATCCAGTCGCGGTGCTATTGCGATTTTTGCACAAATTTGTTAGTAGAATCGGCCCCCTTGTTTTGCTCGCTAACCTGCACATCACCCACACATCATGTTTTCTGGGGAAGATCCGCACCCTGATCGGCCTCCTGTTCCTATAAATATTTTTAAATTTCAAAATATTTCCAAGTAAAATAGGGCGTTGAAGGATAATAACCAGTGATCGGAGTAGGTAGATAGATTTTACGTACTCGCATCATGAATAGTCATAGAAATCACAACATGGATAAGCCTTTTTTCCGGGATTTCATTTTGGTGCTTACGGGATTGAATCAAATATTGTGAAACTAAGGATTTTTAAACTAGGTACTTCATTAGAAATTTATAGAATGCGATAGATAAACATTTAAAATTATTTCTTTTTCTTACTGTAGAAGGCCGATCACCTATATACTATTAAAAAGACAGCAAAAGGGTTAAACGTTTCTTATTCATATTGATGTATTCTTTATACCACACATAACAACATTTGAAATTAATATCAAAATCCCGGAATCCCGGAGGCATATCCATACTAATAAATACGTGCCAGTTCATCTTCATCGATCCCGTTTCAATCTACCTACTCCGATCTCTGATAATAACCATCAGTCAGTGATGTACAAGCTACCTTACACAAAGTATCTGGAATACAAATTGCAAGATACTTTTAAATTAAGTATTTCAGATACCAGATACAAATAACTTTCAGGAATGAGGTCCGTAACTTAACTTCGAGAGTCATATGTTCGATGAATGGAAAGTCGACTGAACGATTGTTCGAATGGAACTTATTGCGAAACAACTTTTTATCGCCAAACGCTACTTCGACTGAACGATTAATCGAATATTTATAAATCGATGGACTGCTGTTTCGAATGAGTTTTAGTCATAATATAGTTTTATAATTGAAATAAAATTATTTAAAAAAGATGTTTTTACATGTCAATGATATTTTTTAAACTAGATGATGGTTGACATGGTTACAGTTTGCGCATGTCCGTAAGAATTGAGGAGCCACATCAGATTTTTAAAATCTGATCTCACCATTATTTAGCAGCAATGTAGCTCATTTTGCAGCACGAATTCTAGATTTAGCAGCAAAATATATCACTAGTTATATTTAATGCAACAGTGGTGCCGATTCTGTTGTACACGAACTAAACTAACTAAACTATCTCTAAAATTCCTTACTTTTGGCTATGAGAATTGTAACGCTATTCTGCAAGGAAAAATCTCTAAATTTAAAAATTATTTTGACACGACTAAAATCGAATTTGACAATCGCGACTCAGCGTGGTATTTTTTTCTTTTGGTTTCGCAACGTTGTACTTGTGTGTGCATTGCGTAGAATGAATTTTTTGAGAGACGAAGGCGCGTGCTGGGGGGGCAGCCTCAACGTATTTTATATGGAATTTTTCACTTTTGTTTGAAAAATATAAAAAAAAATATTACCCACGTGTTGAGATTTAAATGTGCCGGGATATACTAAGGGGGCCGAAAATTTCATTATTTTTGCGATAGGACACGCCATTTTCAAGATATAAGCAAAAAGAAAATAAAAAATACAGAACTGTTTTTGCACGTGAAGGCGAGGCGTTGTTGAGAATTTTAGTTCATGACCACTAGTTTTATTCCACACCTTTTTAATCGCGATTAAAAATAGTCAGATTTAGTTAAAATAAATTATTATAGTCAAAATTTTTGGTGAAAACCGGCTAACTCAGAATAGCAAAATTGTCATTTTCACTAAACTAATAACTCAGTGCAATCTTAGTGTTGTCAAACTAAAATATAGTTAAGTTGTGTCACTTTAGTCTATTTCAGAATAGTAAATCGTCGTTTGACAGGATTAAACCAAATTTTAGTGATTTTTAGTTTAATTTAGAGTATTTTGTGACAACAGATTCGGCACCATTGGCTCCTCAATCTAAACGTCTGAATTGAGGAGCCACCTGGAACTCGTTAAGTAATAGATGAATATTTTAGAAAATTTTGTATCATTTAGTAGCAATTGTGCATATTACTGTCTAAAAATTTAGCTGCTGTCGCGCTAAAATGAAAGAAAATACAATACTTTTAGTATGGCTCCTCAATCTACACTCAAGAGGTGAATTTCTATTGGATGTGAGCGATCAATTAATATATTCGACATAATGATCATTTAGCAGGTGTTGTGTTTGTTTTTGCAGTATAGGAATAAAATAGTAAAACAGAGTAATTTTTTTAGATGAACGCATTTTCTTTGGCTCCTCAATCCTGACGTTCTAATTATATATGTTTGACTGAGATACTAATATTAAGCAGAAATGTCTGCTACATATATTTGCACAGTTCAGCAATGTATATATTTTGGATTTACTCGTAATGGATAAGTAATTTATTAAATTTATATTTTCATAACAGGTTATATCTATCGTAGCTACGAATTGGTTATTTAGCAATCAATTTCGCTATAAGTTATAGAATGAATGAATATTGGCTGATCAGTGCTTATACGAATTTTAGAATCGTAATCATCGTAAAAGAACATCTCATCTTTCGGTGTAAGATAGTGACATTTGTAGTGGCCTGTGCCAGTTTCGATAATTGCAGGAATAAATTCTATAGCTCCTGTTAATTTATATGATTTATTCGAAAACATTACTAATTCTGGTATTTCTCTCACTCTAAACTTTTCACAACCATTCCGTTCATATGAAACTGCGTTTGATAGAGTAGGTATATTTACACACAGTTTGGTTGTTACAAAACGTACAGTCGGTTTTTCTTCAGCTATTAAAGTTGCATCTTCTAAACCTTGGATGCCAAAAACAGAAATTATATTCAAATTCAAAGGCAAAAATGCGATCTGCCTGGATACTGAGATAAAACGACACGAATCATTAGTACATTTTTTGTAAAAAATGGTACTAAAGCAATACCTACTTCAAGGCTACGTGTTCAAAAATGTAAGACACCGTTACAGCAAATTCACAGTGGCTACTATTTACTTTATTTGTAGGTACCCCTAAAATGTGGTCACCCTTTACACTGAATTTACAAGAAAATGGTTAAGTATTGTTTTTTCAGAATCCAAAATATATAGGTACATTGCTGAATTGTGCAGATATATATAGCAGACATTTCTGCTAAATGTTAGTATCTCTGGCTTTAGATTCCGTTGAGATCTCAGGTGGCTACAGTCAAACATATATAATTAGAACGTCAGGATTGAGGAGCCAAAGAAAATGCGTTCATCTAAAAAAATTACTCTGTTTTACTATTTTATTCCTATACTGCAAAAACAAACACAACACCTGCTAAATGATCATTATGTCAAATATATTAATTGATCGCTCACATCCAATAGAAATTCACCTATTGAGTGTAGATTGAGGAGCCATACTAAAAGTATTGTATTTTCTTTCATTTTAGCGCTACAGAAGCAAAATTTTTAGACAGTAATATGCACAATTGCTACTAAATGATACAAAATTTTCAAAAATATTCATCTATTACTTAAGAGTTCCAGGTGGCTCCTCAATTCAGACGTTTAGATTGAGGAGCCACTTTTGCATTAAATATAACTAGTGATATATTTTGCTGCTAAATCTAGAATTCGTGCTGCAAAATGAGCTACATTGCTGCTAAATAATGGTGAGATCAGATTTTAAAAATCTGATGTGGCTCCTCAATCCTTACGGACATGTTTGCGCACTGGATAAAAACTGAACATGTATACCTATTGTTTTCAAGGTTTAAATTGCTACTTAAGTAAAACCAGTCAGAGGATCACTAACTCCTCACTAATGACCTCTCCAAACTTCTTGGCCTGAGTGACGCCGTTGTCATAGCGGGTGGTCTCAACGCCAAACATCCAGCCTGGAATAGCACCAGGACCTCGTCCAGAAGGAGACACCTTTTCAACCTCTGCTCCACCCTGAACTTCGACGTCATCGCCCCGATGACTCCCACTCACTTTCCCCATGATCATATTAACGCTGGTTTCCAACGTGGTATATCACGGGTGCTGTATTCTTCGACATAGCGAAAGCGTTCGACAAAGTCTGGCACAGCGGCTTATTATATAAGCTGTATCAACTCGGAGTGCCAGAACGTCTCGTACTCATCCTACGAGACATTCTAGCGAACCGCACTTATCGCTATCGCATCGAAGGGTCACTATCCTCCCCACACCCTATTCGTGCAGGAGTCCCTCAGGGCTCCGTGCTATCTCCCCTCATTTTCACGCTATTCACTAGCGACAACCCCAGAAGTAAAAAGGCACAGTTGGCTCTGTTCGCAGACGACACAGCCATCTACTTTACGGGGCGCAGTAGAGCTGATTCACTACCTCCAATCCGCAGTCGACAAGCTCCCTGCATGGTTTAGGAAGTGGCGAATCGAAGTGAATCCTAATAAAAGTCAAACGGTCCTTTTCACCCAACCGCGAAATACCGCCCACCCCCCTGACCCATCTCTATGTTCGGCAAGCCGATCACTTGGGAAAAGCGACCCAATATCTATGCGTGATCCTCGATCAACACCTCACCTTCTCTGAACACATAAAGCAGGCTCGCTCGCGGGCCGCTTACGCTCTAGGTAGGCTCCACTCCGTCCTAAACAGGCTTAGTAAACTGTCGCTTCTGTGTAAAAAGCGCATTTACACCGCTAGCATTAGGCCGATCATGACATATGCAAGCACGATCTTTGCACACGCAAAACCCCGCTATATCCATAGGATGCAGACCCTCCAAAACCGATTTCTCCGTCAAGCCACAGGTTTGCCTTGGTACGTTCGGAATATTAACTTCCATCTAGACCTGAAAATCCCGACTATCGACCAGTTTATGAAACGCAGTTCGTAGCATTACTTCTATAGAGCCGCAACCCACCGAAACCCTCTGGTTATTGCGGCAGCCAAATATATCCCCTCCCACATTAGTAAAGTTCGCCGCCCGAGGCATGTATTCACCGATCCTGATGACCCCACTACCCTCCTCCAAGAGAGTAATAAGGCCACCAGTACAGTTAGAAAACACACACACAAACCGTCATACCAACCTCGCCGCCGAGGTCCGACATCGCGACAACCCTGACTAAATAGTCCCCCCGAGGCCCCGACCCTTGCACGAGCCAGCCCGCGATGTTGAGCCTGTAGCTTTAAATTAGTCCCTAAATAAGGATAACCCAGATCCAGCCTGTCCCTTGTTGCTCTCTACCAGTGACTGCCTAAGCCGAGATCCGTACCCCACCTGGGCTTGCCCTTAGGTCTTAGTCGCTTTAGTTTTTAAGTAAATAAGCCCCGCCTGGAGGCCTTAAATTAACTTTTAAGGAATCCGCGGGAAAGACCGTTTAAGTTGTAACAGCCTTAATAGGCTACGAGATGCCAGACAAAAAAAAATAAGTCAGCGGTAGGGTAGACTGGGTACGGTTGTGCCAGGTTACGGTTGTGACAGTCGTAATATTAGCGAAACTGTAAGGAATACCGGGGAGGGTGCAAGGGGAGAGAGGAGCAGTATGCCCGTCTGAATGTGTGTCACAATACTGCGTCAGCCATTGCGCGACATTAACGCTAGCAGAGGCCTATATTACTTTTTACCAGTCAAAAGCAAGTATTTTTATTCGATATATTTTAATAACTGATGTTATATGTGTACAGATATAGTTATGAGTGTTTATCTACGTGAAAAGTGAAACATTAGTAGTTATATAGCTGTAATTACTTTGTACATATGTTATGTTGTATTGTCATGGCAATTGTTTTTTCGCAGAGGAGTGTATTGGGTACGGTTGTGACATATTTTCAGGGTACGGTTGTGACAAAGGTAAAAAAAAAAATTTGGTTTTAGATACCCCGGAAACGTTTGAGAAAGATCGAAAGAGGGCAGTGTGATATAATATAATATGAAAATGCTTATAAAGAAGTGAACAACAGAACTTCTTTACGGAGAACTGCGGAAATGCATGAAGTTAATCGCATGTCTTTGTTGTCATACATTCGTAAACGCGATTTTTTAAGTTTTTACAACTAAGAACGAACTTTGGATGCCTTCTGTTTTTTAATTTTGCATGTTGATAGCAAACAAACATAACAAACAAATGTTTAGTTTTTGTTGGAGAAGAGTTTTTGAGTTAATATTTATTATGTAATTTAACACAGTTACCGCAATATATTAGATATGTTTAGTTAACTTTTTTGACTGATTGTCATATGAAACTGTTATACTAGATCTGTTTTGTAGTTATACCTGTGATTTTAAACCGTTTTTGTGTATTTTTGGACCTGTCACTACCGACCCCAAGCACTGTCTCAACCGCCCCTGGGGTGTGGTCGGTTGTGACAATTTTCCTTTTTTTTCTGATTTACTCGTGTCAGTTAACCACTCAACTTAGGTGCATTTTTTAAATATTTTTACGTAGGTAAATGTATACTTTACGATAAAAAACATCTTTCTTCCAGTTGAGTGGCATACTAACGAAATTATTGGCGATCCATTGAAAATTGTCACAACCGTACCCAGTCTACCCTACTGCTAGTAGACCTTGTGTTTGCACTTGCAATAGAGGAATCAGAATCCTCTTAAAACATGTAATTAATCTTTTGATTTTTTTTAAATCACCTTCAATGTAGTCTAAAGGCTCCGGCACACTAGTTTCAGATCGATAAAAAAAATCCGCGCTTTTAGTACCTATTTCATGCATCATTTGCTGCAGGCTAGTTAATGTCTCCATACAATCTTGTCACATTTTGTGATTTGAATAAATGTATACATAACTATTACTCAAAGTATTTTAGCAAACATAGTATCTGCAAGATACTAAGATACCCAATAAAAGGTATTTCAATACAAGATACAAAATGAATTTTAAAAAAGTATTTCAGATACAAGATAAAAATACGTATTATGTATCTTGTATCTGTATTTTAGATACTTGTATCTTAAATAAGTCACATCTCTGCCAATAGTTTTATTTTTTTATACTTCATTAGTAAGAACAAAATTCTTAGTAATTAATTACGATCTAGCCAAAAAGGCTAATAAGCAATTTAACTCTAACTTAATATGTTACATAATAGATTATGTTAAAACTAAGAATAGAGTCCAATTGCACTTTTATACAAGTCCGTAGCACTTTCTTAGAGTCTAATACAATTTTTAAACACTATGTTCATGTGTTATATGTATAGCACAATACTGTTACTATTATTAACTCACTTTGTACACTACACTAATTCAAAAGGTTTAGTTCTTTTTAGCCTTCGCACTAAGTCTGTGTTGTCTAGCAGCTGGATTGCCTCAACATTCACGTGTCGGTGAAGTCTGTGTTCATGGGCTTCAGCAAATTTTTGGATAATGGTGGTGACGAATTCCATTTTTAGGCCACGGTGAAGGTCTTCATTGGCAGCATCCCTGAGTACTTTATTTTGGAATTGTTGGATTATTTTGACGTTGCTTTGTTTAGTACAGCCCCAAAGTTGGATACCATACGTCCATATTGGCATCAGAATATGCTTGTCCTATACAAGCATATTGGTTATTTTATTATGTAATGATGATATACAGGATTTCCTTCCGAGTAACCAATACATACTTTTATAAACGTATATTGAGCCTTTTCTTTTTGACATGAGCTTTCCAACGCAGCTTGACGTCGAGAGTTATGCCAAGGTATTTGGCTGTATTAGCATAAGGCAATTGCTTGCCATTTATGTAGATTGGATGATAGTCCAAGTGTTTGTTTGTGAATTGATTTTGACTCATTCAATTTGATCTTCCATTTTTGTGTCCAGTCATAAACTTTGTTCACAGCTAGTTGAACTTTTTCTACTGCTTCGCTGTGGCTTGATCCAGTAGCCATAATTGCAGTATCATCTGCAAAGGTCGCAATGGTGTTGTTTTCCAGTTCTGGGATGTCACATGTGTATAAAATCAAAATCAAAAGTCATTTATTCAAACTAGGCTGAGTCAGCACTTTTTGAACGTCAAAGTTACAAAAGACAGTCCCCCCAAACAAGTACAAAATTGGGCCTAGGACACTTCCTTGAGGCACACCAGCTTTTATAGCTTAAGCTCGGAATAAGCATCATCCTGCCGTATTCTAAACATTCTATTACTTATATATGACTAGGATATCTGCAAATTCTGGCAGCATGCGTCTGAGCTTGAATATTAGACCCTTATGCCAAACTTCGTCAAAAGCTTGCGCGACATCTAAAAATACGGTGGCGCAAACTTCCTTATTTTCAAGCGTTTTTTCAATTATGTTAGTTATTCTATGTACCTGGTCAATAGTTGAGTGTTTTTCCCTGAAGCCAAATTGATGGTTTGGTATAAGGTCTTTATCTTTTCTATTGATGGTTTTAACCGTTTTAATAAGTTTTTCGAATAGTTTTCACCGGCAACAGAGAAATAGGTCTATATGATGATGCTTCATGGGGTGGTTTCCCAGGCTTCGCAATCATGATGACTTCAGCAACCTTCCATGATTCAGGTACATGTTTTAAAATAAATGCAGCATTGATAAGCTTGGTCAGCTTTACTATGGCTTTGCGCGGGAGGTGTTTTAGAATTTCACCTGTACTGAGGTCGTAACCCGGAGACTTTTTAGAGCTAATGTTATTTTGAATATCTCTCATTACTTCGTTAGAAAGAAAGAAAGAAAAGAAAAATATTTTATTTGGGACACGCACAGGACATAAAACAATAAAAAAGAACATAGGAACATTTCTACATTTAACATACAGATAACAAAATAATATTTCTAAAAGCTAAAAAATATAAAAAAGTAAGACCTGTGCGAGGCCAAAGAGGCTCCTATCTTAGCATAATGCTGCGATATTTGTAAAAAAAAAACAACTACCGCAGCGCTGGTATTCTGATAGGGCCCGGTGTGATGCCACGGACACACTTACGGACAGAACAATGAATCCCACATTGAAAACTATTACTATATATAAAAAAAGGATAAAATATACTTAAAATATTTATGAAATCAGTATTTATTACAATTAACAATTGAATACATGATCCACCTAGACCCGACGCTCCTAAATCGCTTGTCCATGCCACAGACAATTATCTATGGTCTATGACAAACGAAGGGACGCGAGCGCAGATGATAATTACTTCAAAATATGTCAGTGTACAAAATTTATCAACAACAAACAGGAAACTCATAGTATAGATTAATTCGACTCTAAGGACTTACAACAAAAAATAGCATCAGAAATTCAGAACAAATTACGAGTTGTTAGAATAAAGCTATGACAAGAGAGTGGTGCAAAATAAATACTTAATGTGTTGTGTAGCTGTCTGTAATGTGTTGAGGAGGAAAAAGCTTGACCCAAGACTAACTGCGTTCAGTTCCAGGGTGAGTTTATTGATTAGATTCCTTTTGTATACGTAGTAAATGTTGTTTATACTTATATCTAAAAGTGCCAACTGTTTTTATAGCACGAAAAGGAGGTGGCAAGTCGTTCCAGCAACGAGACGCAGCAAATTTGAAACTACCACGGAAAGCAGCAGTTCTGTGCGATGAGGCTAACATGAGGTACGAGGAAGCCCTAGTTTTGATCTTGTTAACATCGCGCGACCAAGACAGTTTCTTATATAAATAATCAGGTTTCTGTGTGAGAATAGTGCCAAAGAGTAGGGTAGCCAGGTCGTTAGGAGTCACACGCTTAATTCTTTTATTTTGTGCTAAACTTTCGCTCTCAATTATTTCTATCGAGTTTTCATTGGGTTGAAAAGTCTCTTCCAAGTGTTGAGCAAACCTTAAGGCTTTTTAGTCATTGCTTATGACCCATTTTCCGTCGCTATCTCTGATGGGTGATATTTGTATAATCGGCCTTTTTAGATTTCTTGTTGCTTTCCATAGAGAGTAATCCGTTGATTTGTCATTGGTTAGCTGCAGAAGGTTGGTATTCAGAGATTCATCCTCATATTGTAGAATTTTCCTCTTTAATCGTTTAGTTAGGTTATTTAGTAATGTTTTGTCTCGCGGGCACCTTGTTTGCTGCCACTGTTTCCTTTTTTCAGATAGTAAATCCACAATTTCTCTAGGATAGATAAATCCTTTATATTTATACGTTTTAATTGCGGTGTGTTGCTCCACGCACATTGTTGGATGTTAACAATAAATTTGTTTACTTCTGAGTCAAGCTGATCTTGCTTTTTTATCGGAGTTTTAAGGTCGATAATACTATCTAGATCAAGGGCAAAACTTTCCCAATCTGTGAACTTATTAACCAGCGTTAAATGGCTTTCTTCGAGTAAGATTTTTTGACTAAGCATTAGTATAATTGAAGAGTGGTCCGAATTCATATGAAAACTTTCCTCCAGACTGACGTAATTGGCGGATATATTTTTGCATATGAAAAAATCTATAAGATCCGGTATTGATTACGTTGGTTTACCTGTGCTCATGACTTCGGAATGTGTATCTTTAACTGCACTTAAGAGCTGCCTTCCCTTAGTTGTAGCAAGTCTTGATCCCCAATGCGTATTTTTAGCATTAAAATCGCCGCAAAGGATAAATCTCTGGCCTAATAGTTCAAAGAGATGTAAATGTCTCTCTTTTCTTATCATGTGCCGTGGAGGACAGTATACGGCTGCAATGGACACGTGACAATATTTGGTTTTAACAGAAACTGCCACGGATTGAATGTCTTGTTCTTCATATTTACACTGCACGTAGTGACTAATGTTGTCTTTGATTATAATCGCGCTACCTCCCCTGGCAGAGTTGTCAGGGTGGAACGAATTGTATACCACGTATCCTCTAAATTTGACAAAACATTGCTTAGTGAAGTGCGTTTCAGAGACCAAACACACGTCTATATTTTCTGTGTCTAGGACTGCCTGCAACTCATTTTGATGTTTGAGGAGCCCATTAGAGTTCCACGCCATTATTTTAAGGGTGTTGAAATGAAATGAAATGAAATGAATTGCACCGATCCCAGCGTGGTTTGACCAGACTCGATTAATCGAATGAACCCCGAGATTTGCACTAGCCTTGAAGCGTCATGATTCATGGTGCTACATAGGCCATTGCATATCAAGAAGTAGACCGGGGGGCGCTGTAATGGTAGGGAAGACGTGCCCATAGGATAGGAAAGGATTACGAGCCTACCGACTATGCAGCCTTAAGTAAGCATTGGACTAGTGGCGAGAAGGGTGATATTAGTCTATAGGAGGGCATCTTTTCACGTCGTCGCCGGCATGTTGATCCAGGTCTAGCTTCACCGATGCATCTTTAGGTGGGGTTTTTTCTATGTCGAGGCTTCGCTATGTTCCGTGTTGTTGTTTTCTTGGTCGTCTTCTGAGTTCTCGCTGATATCAGTTTCTGGTTTTTTTTTTTGTAGATATCACTAGCCGCTTACTTGATCGTATTTCCGTCTCCAGCCGTGTCCCTCCAAAACTGGATATCCTTGTCGAAGTATTTCATGTCCTGTTTTAGATTGTCATTCCATGAGTAAATCTAAATAGATCGTCTGACCTTCTTACATTTGGCCCTGTACTGCATTGCTGCATGAAACAGGTGTGGTTCAGAGCGTCTAAAAATGTGTGCCAGGTAGCAGCACATCCTGTGGTTCTTGATGCGTTTTGTTATGTTTTCCCGTCTAAGATTTGATGCATTTTCTCTGTCTCGGTTTGTTAATCGAGTCTCTCTAATAACTCGTTTATATCTTCTCGGTCTTGATCGGTTCGCCTTTGTGAGTGCTGATACTTTTAAGCCATATATCATACAAGGTACGATAATGTCTCTAGCTGTGTCCGTCCAAAACTTGATTCCCATGTCGAAGTACTCGTATTTCATGGTTGTCGTTCCATTTGTAAGTAGGTCGCTCGACCTTCTTAGATTTGGCCTTGTACTGCATTGCTGCGTGCATGCGTGGTGTAGTTCACCGTGTGCTAGGTAGCACATCCTAGGGTTCTTTGCGGGTTTTGATGCGGTTTTACCGATTAGGATTTGATGCATTTTCTTATGTCCGCAGTTCCTGGTTTCCTTTTTCCTAGCTTGGCCAATCAAATCATGACTCAACTCGTTCATTTCTTCTGAGCCGCAATAATGTGGTATTGGATGCGTTTAGTTCTTCCAGCTCATCTGTAATGAGGATAAGGTCGTCCGAAAATGATAATTCCACCGGGAGTGATGATGATTTCCTTTGTTTCTTTCGTGGTCGGTCTTTCCTTCGATTATCAGTTTTGTTTTATTAACCGTTGGTATATGAAGGCCCTCGGACCTTTTTTTTCTTTTCTCCCGTTTGAATATCGGTACCCTGTTTTTCAGTTTTGTTTGTTGCTTTTTTTTTCCTGTGGAATGTGTTGAGCGTTTGCATGTGTTTTGCGGGGTGATTTTTTTTCCCCTAGTCCGGTGAGGCAGGTTTATCAAGTCGTTGTTTGCCTGTTTCTTGTTCTGATATTTAACCTTTTGGAGTGTTGTCTGGCTTTCTTTTACGTGATTATGCATATTGGAGTTATTTGGTTGCTTGCTTTGTAGGAATTTGGCCTTCTGTAGGTTAGGAAGGGCTAATCGGTGGTCCCTTGAGTAAATTGTCTGAAGAGTCAGAATTATCTCCGTTAGAATGTTCCAGGGTACTTCGATGTTTTCATTCGTTGGGGTGATTACTACATTTGCTAGTTTTTTGTTATACAGTCCTGGTATTTTGGTTTGGTAGAATTTCTATTCAGCGCGGCACAGTTGCATTGTTTATGATTGACATACTTGGTCTCAACCGTTGTTTCATTCATACCTTGTCATTGTTTTTGTGTTTGGTTTTTTTTTTCTCCTTTTTGTTTACGGTTCTATGATATTTGATCTTGGCAGTCCCCACATTATTTTATTGTATTCTATTTGAAGTGTTTCCCTGTTGGCAATATTCATTAATAGTTCGCCGTTGTAGTTGGAATCTTCATGCTGAAGCGTGTGTTGCATCAAACCTTTGCGTTGGATACTTCGACCTCGACCATTATGGGCGTTGAAGTGCCGTATTTGCAGCGCACCTTTCCTTGTTTTTCGTCTAATCAAGCTTATTACGTTTGTGAAGGATCTGATTGTTTTCTAAGTACAGCTGTTGGGTGTGAATTTATTATGTACAGAGGAGTTGGCTTGTCTCTTCCGATGCCAACCTCAAGAGTAGCTGACATCGCGTCGGTATACTTTTTATTGTAAACTGCTTCATTTTGGGCATCCTTTCTTAATGAAATTGCAAGGCCCCGGTGTGTGTTACCCGCAATTCCTGAGAGGTGTCATTCGTAGTGTGTGGAGATATACGTTCTTGCATTCATCCCTGTTCCCCGTAGATTGGCTATATGAATGCCTCTACGTGAAAGTTCAGCGGCATAGCAACGAAGGTAGTTAAATTTGTGGCGAACAATATAGCTGTACATCTTAGCCATATTATTAATCTCAGCATTAACTCTGGGGTGTTCCCTAATAGCTTAAAAACTGTTATAGTTAAACCACTTTACAAGAAGAATAAAAAAGAAGAGATATCTAATTATAGACCAATAGCGTTAATTCCGGTATTGTCCAAAGTAGTAGAGAAGTTAATCTACGAACTTCTTAACAATTTCTTAACTAAATGTGACATTTTGTGTAATGAACAAAAAGGTTTTAGGAAAGATAAAAACATTAATACAGCTATTTTCGATTTATTTAATATTATCATAAAGAACGTAGACAACAAAGTACCTATTTGCGCAATCTTCACAGATATGTCAAAAGCTTTTGATAGAGTCGATCACAACATTTTACTAAACAAGTTAAGCGCTTATGGAATAAGGGGAAATGTGCTCGAACTTATTAAATCATACCTTAGCGATCGTACACAGTACACGGAAATAACTAGAATTTGCCCTAAGACAAAATGTGAAAGAAAATACCGATCCGAGGGACGAACAATAAAGTATGGTGTACCACAGGGCAGCGTCCTAGGGCCACCCCTTTTCTTAACGTATATCAACGATTTGCCACGTCATATTGATAACCCAATGGTATTATTTGCCGATGACAGCACCGCGTTAGTAAAATGTAAACATCCGGATAGCTATGAACAGGACATAAATAAGACCTTGGACGATATCATACATTGGCTTGACAAAAACAACTTGGTTATAAACTTACAAAAAACTAACATAATGCACTTCCATCAACGTACAATTTTAAGATAAGTAACTGTAGAATACAATAAACAAACAATTACCCAAGTTAAAGAAGCAAAATTTTTAGGAATTTACATTGACAGACAGCTAAATTGGCAAGCACAAGCAGAGGAAATTTGCAAACGGATGAATACGGCGGCATATGTCCTTTCAAAATTGTCCAAAAAAGTTGACATTCAAACTATATTAGTCGCTTATCATGGTCTAGTTGCATCAATTCTAAGATTTGGCGTTATTTTCTGGGGAAATTGTAGTTCAAGGGAGTACATATTCAAGGCGCAAAAACGATGCATTAGAGCGATGTGTGGCTTGAAGACTACAGACAGTTGCGAACCGAATTTTAAATCCCTTAAAGTGCTTACATTTCCGTCATTGTATATTCTAGAAACGGCCATGTTTGTAAAAACCAATAAAAGCCTATTTCCCACGATGACAGAAACAAGAAAACGACCTGTCAGAAACCAATACAAAAATTTATTACACATTGAGTCCTGTAACACAGCGTTATTGAGAAAAAGTGTTATTTGTATGGGTCCTACCATATACAATAAATTACCAGATGCCATGAAAAATGATACAATTAAAAACTTTAAAAAGAAATTAGTGGCCTTCCTAATAGAAAAATGTTATTATTCGATTAATGATTTTTTAATGGACAAAACTTTTTAATATCACATGTACCTAATTTATTATTTATTTATTTTTTATTTTGTTCTAAAGTAACATTTCGATTTGACAATTTTTATTATTAATGTATGTGTATTTGTAATAATTCTGTGACATTTTTTTTTTTTTATATAATAATTCTAAGTGTGACAAAATTTGTAATTTAATTTGTAATTTAATTATTTGATATAAGTTTATAAATTTTTGCGTGCCTATTTCCAGGCAGAATGTACATGGCTCACTTTTATCTATTCCACCTGTATTTTTATGTAACCTACATTCGTTGCAAATAAATGATTTGATTTCATTTGAAAAATTTTTTTTTCTTTTTTTTGGTCGGTTTTGAATCGCCGCGATCGTTTCAACTTGCAATACTCAGATCTGGGCAAATGTACTTTTTGCGGTGGTGGTCAGGTTTCTGGTGTACGTACATGCAGTGTCGTCTGCGATTATGTCTGATAACTTGTAGGTAGTGTTGCTTCTTGTTGTTCGCACGGTGTTAATGAAATAACTAATTGGGGACTGTTCGGTTGAAGCTGACGTTTTGTGGCTTTTTCATGTATATATTGTACTGGTTACCTAAAGGTCTGGTATAATGTGTGGTGGTATGATGCGTTTGTTGAACTTTGCGTTTTGTTTAGCCAGTTGTTGTTGTATCGTTACTTTGATCAGGACCCAGCTATCATAGTGCTTCGTGTAGAGGATGTGTATTGGCGGATGTATTGGCGGATTCTCTCGATCGCCGATCGGTGTTTTTCTGCATTCTGTTTATGTGTACATTCACATTTACGAGGTACAATTCGGACGCGGTGATGATGGTATATTCGATATACCAGAATTATTAATTAATTGCACGGTTATGTATTTTGTTATCCTTTGTTCCTGGAAAAGAATGCTGTTGGGGAGAAATTCCTATATATTATTTAGAAGTGCTAGGCGAATTCTATCATCCTGATAATGTTCCAAAACATATGTAGCGAGACCTTGACGGATATTCTTGTAATCAAATGTTAAGCCCGTTAGATTAGTTACGAGTATTTGGTGAGATATCTTACAAGACAAACATTTCCCGTCTTTTGAGATGAGCACGATTATAAACATTGTAATTGCTTTTGTTTAGTCAAACACATTTGTGTCAGTAAGGGGCTGAAACTGTCTAATTTGTGAGCTTGACCCTTTTTTTTGTTTTGTATCGCTATCTGTAGAGCAAAAACGTCTGGTGCAAACTCAAAAGTTCGGGGTACATTTTTTTTATCTCTTCAGTCCACATGTACATCTAAATTCCGGTGACCGTGGCCTTTTGCAATACAATTTAAGGAATTTGTTACCATGGTACGCACGTCGACAAATCAAGCCATTCATTTCCAGTATAAACTGACTTCTCTTTGTACGGAAAGCCTATACGATGCGAGGTCTGTTAAAACTGGAAATCCATAGCTTGATACGTAGCCGTGTGTACGGCGTCTTTAACGATGTCATATTTAGTGTTAGAATAATAACGTGAATTTGTTAGTGTGAAGACACTAGTCCGCAACGGCTGCTTGAGATGACGTTGTGTGCGCGTGCGCGGCATATCAAGGCCCGTCGTACGCAGTTTAGCAAACGAATCCCTGTAATATTAAGAACGGTCTCACCGGGTTTAACGCCATGGGTTACTCGTCCTCCTGCAGTCAGTATTCACTACAGTGTTTTGTTTTATACAAGGTGTAACAGAATAGATGCAAGTCCGCCGAATGGCCCAAAGAGAATTCAACCTTATTTGAAGGCTATAAGACACATTTTAAATGCGTAGAGTGATGTTAGGGTCAGCCCGATTTTATTAATTATAACTGCTAGCTTTAAAAGGAGTTAGTTTTGGTTATTGTATTATGCTTTTAACTCAATAGTCTAATGGGGGTATATGAGGTCTTGCGTTAATTATGTTACACGTTGTAGCCACCCGATTTTACAAGTTACGAGTTTACGACACAGAGAGACACAAACACAAAAAACGCGTTTTGATTTCGAAGTCGGGCGAACCAACATGTGTTGCGAGCGCGCACAGACGACCGCTTGCGACGAGGGTTCAAATTGAACTCCCACGCCATTATTTTAAGGGTGTTATTCATTTTTTATTATTTAAAACAGCTGTTTAGTGCCGAATTCAAATTTTTCTAATCTCTTGTCAAATGAGGTAATACATTTTAAGATCTGATTGATCCCTCTAGATTCAAAGGCTGTGATCTTTGTTTTATAGCTTGCGCATATGAACCAGTGTTGGTTACTGGCATGGGTTTTGTAGTTGACTGGACACTTGCTTTCTGTGCCTGTTCGTCAAGATCTCGTAAGGGTAGAGATTGTTGGGTAGTTGGTACTACAGGTTTCTTTTTGATATTTTCATTTTTCATCATTTGCATCTGTTTAGCTACTTCACATCCTCTATAGTTGGCAGGGTGAGGTAGGCCACAGTGAACACATTTTGGCTTCTATTGTGGAGATTTGGTACAGTTGGCAGTAAGATGCTTGCCAGTGCACTTTACACACCTTGGCTCTTTTCTGCAGTACTTATGAGTATGCCCATATGCCTGGCATCTCTTGCATTGGGGAATGAGTTTAGGATATTTAAGTGGGTTTATTTCAATTTTACACCCTAAAATGTACTTTATGCCATAGATTTTGTTGACATCTTCGTCATTATTAAATGATAAAACGAACATGTTAAGTGGTTCTTTATTCTTCCAGCTCAATTTGTTGTCTAATTTTTCTATATTCAGTCCTTGTGTTGTTAGATCGACTTTGATTCGGTCAGGTTGGCACGAAGAATGTAACTTATTCGCAAGAACTCTAATTGGTCTAGCTTGCTTATTCTCGTACGAATGCCAATGGTATGTTTCAGTTAAAGAGTCATAGAACGTTTGGTAGTTCTTAACTTCGTCTATTATGATTGGCGGTGGTAGGGGCCCTTTTTTGACGGAAGTCTCTTTCGCATTCTTTTGTTGTTTATCTTGTTGGGCACTTATTCCAGGTTGTTGTTTTGGAGAGAGGGAGGTGATAAGCTTCCTCTTCTTCCTTTTCTTGACCCTAATCCAGTCTCTTCAGTGAGCACGTCCTCGTCCGTGCAATATTCAACGTCATTTTTAGTACGCTGAGCAAATACAAGTTTCTCGCTTTCCTGTTTTTCTAAGGGTTTTTTTGTTTCTTTTTTTTCCTTAAAGCAATTTAATTCTCCTTGAAGGGCTAGAACTTGTTCCTGCAAGCTATTAATATGATCAGATACTTGTATCTTAGATAAGTCACATCTCTGCCAACAGTTGATATTTCTATTATTTTAAATTAGCTTTTGCCAGCGGCTTCGCCCGCTCTATGTATTAAAAAAACCGCATCAAAATCCTTTGCGTAGTTTTAAAGATCTAAGTATATATAGGGACAGACATAAGGAAGCAACTTTGTTTTATACTATGTAGTGATTAGTTTGTCTAGGTTGGAACAGGTATCGCCCTGTCGACGCAGGTGTGGGACGGAACACCGGGGTGGTTTTAGTCAGTAAGAGTCTGACAGACCCCTCCGCCCACCCCAGGGCGGAGGACATCCATGAGGATTTCCACCACGAGAGGTATCGTAAATGTACAAAAGCGCCTCGTCTACAGGTTTATTATATCTATAGAAGATACATACAAACGCACTAATTACTGCAAATTTTACACAAATAGTTCACATTGGCCATTTTGCACAAAAAGTTCATAATTATTTTTCGTCCACCCCCATTTGATGAGCTCTTTCTCTACCCCCCAACCACTTCTGCACCCTAGTGGTAGGTTCTGTAAAAGTTTCGGGTCGCAACCCCTTCGGTTATTGGGTGAGACGAGCGAATCCGAAAAATCAGAACAGTGCAATTTTTTATGACTTAAGGCAATTTTTTTGTTTTTCCAGTGATGAACTAATACACTCAGCGGCACGGAATCTTGGCCAAGCGCTTATCTCGCAACTACTCGCAATAAAAAAAAACTTAAAGTGTTTCCAATGTATGTTTGTTATGACGCTAGGTCAAAAAATGTTTACCCTTAGTTCAAGAGGGTAATTCATAATGTTTGAGTGCACTATGGCGTAACTTTAAATGTTTAGTTGAATCGTGTCATTTGAGCGACTAAGTTGCAAGTTTAAATTTGTGTGTTGTAAAAGTTTACAGTTACCTTATTGAATTGTTGTGGTTTTGTGCTTATTATTGATTAACTGAAGGTGCTGTAACACCAATAAAAATGCCAATAACACCAGCACAGGTTGCACAGGTTGTAGCATTAATCGGCCAAGGATTGACACAGCGTGAAGTTGCTGTGGTGCTTAATGTACCACGTTCATCGATGCAGTATGCGCTAAAACGATACCAGGAGACTGGCCACTATTCCCGTAGACCAGGCAGTGGAGGTGTCAGATGCACGTCGGCCCGGGACGACCGATATATTGTCCGGGAAATTTTAAGAAACCGCTACGTGACCGCTTTTGAGATACGCCAGCGGCTCCAAATCGCAAGGGGCGTGAATGTTAGTGAGCGTACGGCGAGCGAGCGGACGAATGGAGGAAGTGAATTTGAAAGCCCGTAGACCAACACGCGGTCCAGAACTTCTCAGACATCAGAGTAGCTAGACTTCAATTCGCCCGTGAACACGCCAGCTGGACCCACGAGCAATGGGTTCGAGTTCTGTTCACAGATGAGTCTCGAATTGCATTGCGCGCTCCAGATGGTCGGGAGCGAGTGTGGAGAAAAAGAGGAGAGAGATTTCTTCCCATTACCACCACACAAACTGTGAGTTTCCATGGAGGCTGTATAATGGTTTGGGGAGGAATAAGTTCCGATGGTCGTACGGAGTTGGTTATCATTGTTAACTGGCTAACTGCAGTCCGATACAGCGGGGAGGTCTTCCAGGAACATGTTTTGGTATATCCGGGATATATAGGGCACGACTAATTTCTCCTAATGCACGATAATGCACGTCCAAACGTTGCACATTACATTGAAGAATACCTTCAAGAAGTTGGTATTCAAAAATTACAGTGGCCAGCTCGTAGTCCGGACTTAACCCAATTGAGCATATCTGAGACATGCTCAAAAGAAAGATAAAGTCCACCTCCGACCCGTCAGTAACTCTTCAGCAACTTCGAAATGCAGTACTGACTGCTTGGGAAAGCATACCGCAAGTTGATCTCAGAAATATCATTCAGAGCATGCCAGATCGAATGTAAGCGGTTATAAAGGCTAGAGGAGGAAACAGCCGATACTGAAACGACGAAAAAATTACCAATTAAGGTTATTTTTTAATTCAATAGTGTTTTTAAATTGATGATGTAAATTCCTTTTTTTCTGAAAAAGTGCCCAATTTAATAACTAAAGTTATTGGTGTTGTGACGTTTTCATTTTCAAGTTCCAGAAGCATAAGAATCACTTATTGAATGCATCTACCCTTAGTTCAGTGTCAAAAATACATTTATGTGCGAAATATTGTGAAATTTACATGTGGTCAAGTTTCCGTGCCGCTGAGTGTATTTATATGTCCGGAATTAAAGAGACCGGATGGCGAATGAAACTCAGGGGGAGTTTCATTCGCCATTTCTTTTCAGAGTTAGTCAGACAGAAAATGTCGACGCTTTCTAGCTTATTAACCACGCTTTTACGCTTTTACTCTTCTCGAGACCCCATCGCGTCTCGATTTTTTTTCTCGGGACTCATAAATGTAGCGAGACTGAAAGTCCCAGTGGATACCCTATGTAGCGAATGAAGAGAATTAAAGTGAAACTAAAGCATATATTTGTATAAAACCATATAATTATTATCATTAAAATTTTTAAAGTAAAAATGACTCGTACATTGTTTGATCGAGATCGTAGAGTAGGTACACAATAAACGTCCGTGTTACGTCACATGGTCCTGAGGCGACGAGCCCACGAGCGTGGCACAGTGCGGGTCGGAACCAAACGATACTTACGTGTGATATGTATAAGACATACAAAGGAATATTAATCGAAAATTGTAACAGAGGTGCGGAGAGGGGCCGCGACTGCCGCGAGGACAAGCACTCGGTAAGCTCGTGGGGCGACCACACTTCGGACAATATAAAATTATTTACTATTAACAATTTGTATTACATGTTGAACTTTCCCTTAACACTTACTATAATGTACGCTTACTATTGTACGAACAATCATTATATCATATCTTATACCGGGCAAACGATTTGATCCATTACAAGCTTACGAGGAAACAAGTGCGCGTACACGGCGCACTATGGGACCAAACAGTATTTTCCATCTCAAAAATGGTTTTGTCGAAAGTCGTAAATCCATAGATTTTTTTATGGTTTTATACTCTCAAAAGAGGGAACTTACGAATAAATGACAAAATATAAAAAAAATAAAAATTTATACGTTTATAAAATGAACCTCAAACATTGGGCATAAATATTTTCATGCCAATTAAATTACCGTTAAGGAAGTTCAACACAAAATTATTCGGAAATTTTCCAAGGAAACATATTAGTGTTATACATCATTAAATAGCTGAGAATATACACTTTGCAACCGCGTTCAAGTTTTGTAAAAAAATATTTTTATTTAATTTTTAAATATTTTTTTACTGAAGTAAAGAAAATTTAGTTTTTGTTAATTTCAATTGGAGTTTTCGTTGTTGCCGAAAGCAGCCGGTGTCAAGTTAATTACTGTATTAGAAACCTTATCTATTCAGTAATATGAGTGTTCAGATACTTCTTTTCAATAACAATTAACGCACAAAAACATATTATTATCTAACAATGAGTGAATTCGTTTGTGTTCGACGCGATCTTTGTGATCAAATAATAAAAGGGAAAAGTACCTCAGACCTCAAAAAATATTTGTTGGACAACTTTCAACTATCGGAAACTGACGTTAATACCGTAATAGAGAGTATTCAAAAAAATCTAACATCGAGATGCAACCAGAAATGGACCAAAGCTCAAAGAAAGCCAGACCGGTTCGAGAGTCTATACTCAAACTGGTTAAATGGTGAGTTTAAAGTATCATTGAATTCTTGCAGTACCTCAACCACTGAAAATTCTAGTTTGAATACTGATACGGAATTGATGAAGAATTAATCAAGAGACTATATGTAATTCTTCAATCTATGTCATCGGGATTCCCTGTAAACACAGAAAAATTCGGTCAGTAGAGATTGGTAACCGCGCAATTATAATATGTAAGCAAATATAACTGGTACTACATGCCATCTTCGGTCCATAAAGTACTTATACATGGTGCTAAAATAATAGAGCATTATGCAGTTTTGCCTATAGGACAATTATCCGAAGATGCCCAGGAAGCTCGAAGATTACAAGAAATATAGGTTACATCACGCTAGGAAGTGTTCCAGATCAGCAACAAACGAAGACGTTCTGCATATTTTGTTATATACATCTGATCCTTACATATCTAGCTTAAATTAACCAAGTTTTTCAATATCTAAAGAATTATTTGACGAAGCTAAATAATTGTTGGAAATAGAAAGTGATGAGTAGGATAAGCGCTAAAATATATTTTTTTTGTCATGTAACTGTTTCATAATAATAATTTAGTTTTAAACTTATTTAAAGCATAAGTGTAACTTTTATTGCTATTTTAATATAACTGTATAATTTTTTGTATGAAATTTCGTAGAACTTTATCTTTGTCATTTTTTTTTTCGGAAAAAATATTTGTTTTAGAAAGATGATGTTTGATTTCTTTTATTGCCTAGATATTCACAAATACGTGAAAAGAAATCAAGGAGATTAATCACAAAACAACAGAGTTATCGATTTTTGAGATGGAAAATACCGTTTGGTCCCATAGAGCGGCGCACTATGGAAAATGGTAGAACAAGCGCATATCAAAAATGCTTTTTACGAATATCATAATTTGGCTAATATGGCTATTCTTTTAGGTTTTCTAATAGTCAAATTATAATATTCATTACGATTTTTTTTTCTTAATACGCGAAATTATTTTTTTTTTTCTTAGATAGAAATACATAGAAAACAGAAGTGCCAAACTCAAGTCTTTGCGTATACATGTTTCAATACCATATTGTGAAAAAAATACTTGGTACAGATATGCAGTATTATACATTTTTAGAAAGGTTATTTTATGCTTTTTGCGATACAGCTTAATGATTTTAAAAGTAAAGAAAAATATTTCAGTAATTACTTAAAAAGTGACATACCTTTTTTTTCACTTGTATGTTTTTTCGTCGAAGGTTTTCAGTATTACCCACGTTTGCCCAAGCGCTACTTTTTGCGTCGACTAGTAGTCTAACTATTCATAAATAGAATGCAAAAAAAATCAGCTGCGGATATTTGCGGTTTTAGAAGATATGAGAAAAAAACTGATAAAAGTCAGAACCCGAAAATTTGTATCTTTTGCGGTTTACCACTGACACCATTCACATGAACAATATAGAACTTTTTGGATATTTTCTTCATTATTTCGTGATAACAAAGGGACCTTATCAAATTTGCACTCGGTTTGCGTGGGAAATTACAAGATAATAATGATGTAGGTACCAATTCGATATTGTAAAATGAGTATTTAAAGGGAAGCAAAAACTATTCGAACCATCTACATCAGTGTAACTTCAAGTGAAGCAAATCTCATCTACGCCTATTATTTCTGCAGATTGTGAAGTGTTAAAATGTCTTCCTTCAGCTGTACCAAACGAGACTTCATAATCCCCTATATAGAGGGCGGCAAGACCATGGAATCATTATCCAAAGTTTTAGTGGAAAAGCTGAATGTTTCTGAAAACAACTTGTGTTTTATAATTAGTGACATACAAAGGCACATTCTTCCTATTTTCAACAAACGCTGGGCCCTGGCATCTCGGAAAAAAGAAACATTTTTACAGAAGTATTGTACTTGGTTGGACTCAAGGTATTCGTTAAATTTACCGGATTCTGAACAATATTCTACGCCATTAACATCTGGCCAACGAGGACGAGCATGCGTGGCTTATGGAGACTCCTCAGAATCTACCAAGAAGAGGAAAAACACTCTTCTACTCCAAGACTATGGCTTCGAGCATATAAAAAACGCCTATCTGCAGGGACTACGGGCTTTACGTGAGTACACAGAAGCTCATCTTGTCGAAGAATTAAGAACCGCTGACACTCAAAAGAAATTAGATATCTCAAGTAAGTGGAACGACTCAGACCAGATGAAGATTCTTTCCGATACGGAAGCATTGAGTGCTTTTATAGATTTAGATCTAACAAAAACACAATATATGTACCTGAAAAACTTAACCAACGAACGAAAGTGTTGTATATTCCCGCCTTACTACAAAATACAAGAAATAAAAAGATCCTGTTATCCACCATCTTCTACAATCGAAATCACGAATACTTATGCTAAAGTGATTAATATACAAGATTTATTGGATCATACTGCTGCTAGAATTTTAAAAATCGATTCTGTTTTCCAAAAACAACATAGAACATTGATCCTTTATTCTAAATGGGGATGTGATGGTTCATCTGGTCAAAGCCAATACAAGCAAATACTTGCAGAAGACTCAGAAACAATTTCAGATGCCAATTTGTTCATCACTTCATTAGTCCCCATCAGATTAGTTGATGTGCAATCGGGATCCGTTGTTTGGCAAAATCCGGTACCTTCATCTGTCCGTTTTTGCAGACCCATTTCTATTGAGTTTTGTAAGGAAACTCCAGAAAAAACCAAGGCAGTTGTTGATGATATTAAAAAACAAATTAGGGCTGCACAAGCATCACTTATAAACAAAGATGGTGTTGTAGTAAATGTGAAGCATGAACTATTTCTAACGATGATCGATGGAAAGGTGGCTCAGGTCCTTACAGATACTCCATCTGGTTCCACATGCACGATATGTGGGGCTACTCCACGGCTAATGAATGACCTATCGAAAGTAACTGCCAGACCCGAAAACGAAAACGCCTACCAATACGGATTGTCCACCTTACACGCCTGGATTCGCTGCATGGAAATGATATTGCATATTTCCTATAATCTTTCGTTTAAGACTTGGTCTGCTTCAACTGAGGATGTATATTGTATCTTGTACTTGTATTGTCTGCTCCGCGTACGGCGGATAGTTACGCTCGCCACTCTTGTCTCTAGAGCCCCACGGTTAGCACGCTTCCACATAATAATTAAATCCTATGGTAGGGGTCTAGTCTAGCCTGGCAGCGTACAGAGGAAAATAAGAGATTAAAAAAAGAAAAGAAAGAAGTTGTTCAAAAACGTTTCAGGGAGGAGTTGGGATTAATCGTCGACAAACCTCGGCAAGTTAGCGGGAATACGAACGATGGCAATACCGCACGAAGATTCTTCTATAATAGCACTTGCTCATCGGAAATAACAGGTGTAGATGAGGCATTGATTAAACGCCTATACATTATCTTGCAAGTTCTTTCTTCTGGAATGATGATCGACCCTGAAAAATTTGGGGAATATGCAATAGAAACTGCAAGAATCTATGTAAGTAATTACGATTGGTATTATATGCCATCCTCCGTTCATAAAATACTCATACACGGGCAAAACGTTATCAAACATTTTGCGGTGCTTCCTATTGGACAGCTATCGGAAGACGCACAAGAGTCTCGCAACAAAGACTACAGAAACATACGACTTCATCATGCCAGAAAATGTTCCCGATCTGCTACAAATGAAGATGTCTTTCAAACGCTTTTATACACGTCAGATCCATATATAACAAGTTTGAGAAAACCGTACGTAAGAAATGTGAAAGAACTTGAAGAAGAGGCACTAAGTCTTTTAAACGTGGCACCTGAAAGTGAACCCACATTTACTGACCCTGATCCTGAAGTGGTATAAGTTAAAAATAATATTTATATTTAGTTATTACTTATATTTGTACCTAGCTACATCATTTCCTGAAGCCAGAGTATAGGATGTACCTATTAGTAATATGATTTTAATTTAGTATTTTTTTTTTCATATATATATATTTTGTTTACTTTGCTTGTTGTAATTAACCATGGTTTAATCTTTTTAGTCATTATAAACTTGTATTCCACTTGAAATAAATTTTTAACTATTTTTTTCGTGATTCTTTCCCATTTTTTTCATTCTATGCAAAAAAACATACATAGATATACAAGAAAACCCTATAAACTACACATCGTTCGAATCTCCGAACCTTGCTGCATATTTGTGCCAAATTTCATCACGATACAACAAAAATTCATGAAGTTACAGATTTTTGATCCGATACCGACCTATATTTTCCATAGTGCGGCGGGGCGCGCGGCGTACGCGCCCTGTGTACAATAATTATACGGCTATTAACATAATAATAAATATTTCGCTTACAATTAAAACATTACCCTTCGCTTACATTTCGTGTATAGTTCAATAATTACATGATCCAATTCAATATCGCATAAATGACGTATATAACTATAGTAAACAATGCGTAGTGGACGAAGAGAAAACCAGGACAACACACAGACACGGACGAAACGAACGCCAGGTAATGGACAACGACTGCTCCCGAACAACCAGACATCGGTATAAAACACGACTATATCACTAGAAATATTTGTGCAAAAACTAATCGAGGAACCGTCGTCGCTCGTCAAACTCACAAATGATCCATCGCTAACCTATTACGGACTAGAATAAAAATCAGACTTGCGGAAATCATAAAGAGATCGTGCCGGCGCGGGGTGCGCCGGCGTACAAAACTATAAAACGGGCCTCCGTCCGGCCCGGCCGCCTACGAGTCGCTGGCGGGCGGCCTTCACTATAACGGGTCGTCGCGCGACGTGGACGCCTCCGGCGCCGGCGCGGGCGCGGCCGGCACGGCGCGGTACGCGGCGCGCGCCCCCGCGCCCCACGCGCCGCGCGCCGCCGCGCCGCGCCGCAGCCAGCCGCGCGCGCCGCCCAGCGCCACGCCCAGCGCCACCGCCGCGCCGCCCAGCGCCAGCGCCTGCAACGGACTGGGTCAGAGCGCACGGCCGCGCGGGCCGCCCCCGCCCGGCGACGGACACTCACCGCGGCGGAGGTCAGCAGGCGCGCCAGCGGCGCGGGCGCCCAGCGGTACTCGGGCGCGGCCAGCACGGCGTGCAGCGTGAGCGCGCCGCCCGCCGCCAGCGACGCGGCGCTCCACGCGCTCGTCCACGAGCCCTGCGGACCGAGCGAAGCGTTAGAGCGGGCCGGCGCGGCGCGGCGCGGGCCGGAGCGTACGTTACCAGCTTGTTCCAGTCGAGCGGCAGCAGCGCGGCCAGGCGCGTGACGTGCAGCAGCAGCAGCGCCGAGTGCAGCAGCAGCGACGACAGCGCCGCCAGCTGCAGCAGGCGCACGCGCGGCGCCAGCGGCACGCGGCCCAGGCGCAGCCCCACGCCCGCCCACACGCACGCGCACGCGCCCAGCGAGCACAGCTGTACACGTCGGGACCTCGTGTATGTTTCACGATCAATAATCACGCCTCGATGACTGAACAGATTCAGATGAAATTCATATCATTCAGATATAGGATATGTTTTAACAAATTTTTCAATATAGTATTGTTTCCCGACCTCCCCGCCCGGTGAACAATGAGGTAGATTTACAGGATAAGTTTTTAACCAGTGCGCAAATTTTAACGAATTAAACTTAAACGAGTTGTAACAACAATGCAATTTTTATTTTGATATATCTCAGTACAAAAAAAAATTAGTTATCGTTAACGAAAGATGTTTATTTTGAAACTGGTTTTTATGGTAACGCGCGGCACCATCGCCAGCGCGACGGCGAAGGTGAACGACCTAGCGTAGCTACAATTACCTACCAGCTATTCGATCGGTCAAAATTCTAAGAAGTTCGAAGCACCTACGCCGGCGCTCGGTTACTGAACTATTCCTATTGTCGTTATCATATTGCAAAATATGTAGGGTGTCCACAGTTTACTGACTTAAACTACGAAAAAAATTAAAAAAAAAAAGTATTGAAAAAGTAGTTGAAATGTTGTAGTAGGTCCATTAGGGGCCACCCATAAATTACGTCACACGAATATCAAGATTTTTGACCCCCCCCATCCTTGTCACAACTGGTCACATTTGTGAGACCCCCCATCCTATGGTAACGTCACATCGATACTAATATTATAAAGCTGAAGAGTTTGTTTGTTTGTTTGATTGAACGCGCTAATCTCAGGAACTACTGGTCCGAATTGAAAAAATCTTTTTGTGTTGGGTAGCCTATTTATCGAGGAAGGCTATAGGCTATATAACATCACGCTAAAACCAAGAGGAGCGGAGCAGTAATGAAAAATGTTGCAAAAACGGGGAAAATCACACGTGTAGGCGATTCGACGCGACGGGAAAGGTCGGGGGAACAAGAAATTTAACGCGGACGAAGTCGCGGGCAGAAGCTAGTATTTTATCATTTTACATCTAGAAATAATTATTGAATTAAAACAGCAGTTCTGAAATTTGTTTTATATCAATTTGAATGATTTTTTAAATCAAATGAACACTGCAAGAAATGAACAAAAAACGATTAATTATATTAATTAAAAATCAAACTTAATCATCTCGAGTAATCGACTTTGAACCCTCTTCTTTAAATTATTTATAACTGGCATAGCAGCCACTTCGTTCTCGTTTGGGTTGGTAATGTCAGGAACATTCGTTGTGTCCACATCTTTATCATCGAACCATACATCATCATCGTCATCTTCCAAACAAAGAATTTCTCTGGCATGTCTAGCATCAATTCTTTGAGGACGAATCTTCGCGATAGGCAAAACTTCTTGTTGTTTCTTATGCATTTGCTTGTGTTGATTAGTGGCCTTGTATGATGCAAAATATAGACCACCGATACCACATGATCGCTTAAACAAGTATGCGTCGACACTGGAGCAATAGCTATCATACGAATACATACCTATGTGTTTTACTTAACACATAGATTAAAATTGACTGTGAAAAGTGACGTCACGAAATGTAGGACCCCGCCCACCCCCTTGTCACACAATATCACACTTCATCGACCCCCTCCCTCCCCTTTAACATGTGACGTAACTTATGGATGGCCCCTTAATGATACTGAACCACCAAAAAAATTTTGCCACTGGTTAAAATTTTTTCCTGCATACTAAATTTTAATGTACCATTTCACAAAAACTTCAAACAGGCGCGACGCGACAGCGCAACGCCAACCTCGTAGAACAATTTCTATGAACTATGAAAACTTCATGGAAATTGTTCAACAAAAGTCGCGTCGAGCTGTCGGGTTGCGGTGAAAGGCCTCTCTGCTTCTTTAAACAAGCAGAGAGGCGTTTCTTCGGGTCCAGATAGACCGGGTAAAAGTACGGGCCGCATGATAATGCGGCCCATACTTTACACGTTCGAGCATTGAGCACGCGTCGCGTCACAATCGGTCTGCACGCGGCTACAGAGCAGGTCGGGCGAGTTACCACGAGCAGCAGCGTGGCGGCGCCGCGCGGCGTGAGCAGGTGGCGCAGGCGGCAGTAGAGCGGCGCGAGCGGGCGCGGGCGCGGCGGCGGCGCGCGGCGGTACTGCGCGTGCGAGTCCCAGCTGCGCTCCGTCAGCTCCGTGCCGGCCGGCGAGCGCCCGCCCGCGCCCGCACCGCACCCGCTGCCCGCTATCTCGAAGTCCTGATCCCACACCCGTAGTACACGTTTAGTATTGTGATTGATCACTGAGTCGAAGCACGTGACACTGACGACAGTTAAGCAATAATTATCTTTTCCACATATGGAGTTATTAATACATTGGCTAAACACCAAAAAGTTAAAAATAAAAACTTTTTTCAAAAAAATAACACTTGACTTCAAAAAAAACTTAAAATCAGATCCTAAGACACCGACTTCCGAAATTAAAGTTATTTTTCACTTTGTAGTGTTTTTTTTAGGAAGTCGATTGTTATTTTTTTGAAAAAAGTTTTTATTTTTAACTTTTTAGTTATGGTATGTACCCTGAACTAATCTAATCGCATTATTCGTCCATTTGTCGCGCACATACATAATGCAGATTTAAGACTTATATGGTTTGCTCGGGATCCATGAGCAAACCATATAAGTCTTAAATCTGCATTATGTATGTGCGCGACAAATGGACGAATAATGCGATTAGATTAGTCAGAATGGAACCAAATTGAAAGACCACACGGGAAGCACCAGCTTTAAAAAAAAAGAATCACCAAATCAGTTCACCCAGTCAAAAGTTCTGTGGTAACAAACATGATAAAAAAAAATACAGTCGAATAGAGAACCTCCTTTTTTGTATGATTTTGATTTCGAAAATAAATGAAATAATGATACTTAGTTTTTTTTTAAGCTGACATCAAATTTAAAAGCGATCAAATTATTATTAACATATAAAAAAGCAGATTTAAATTTTAAGTCCTAGTTAAATTAAACGTCTGCAATTTTTTATCACGCCTTTATTAGCGTACTAGTTAGTACATATATGTATGGTAGGTATGTATGTACGCATGTAAGGAAATCTTTGAAAGTGATTTTCACCCCCTTCAAAACGTCAGATTCATTTGAAATTTTGCACACCTATCAAGCCACCTATCGTTCGACGCATCTTCCGTCAGATGTGAACCGACCCATTATCTTATACCTTTATGCACCAACACAAATTAAGGGTCGGTTCACATCTGACGGAAGATGCGTCGAGCGTATCATCGGTCGCGTCTATTCGGTCAAATTGTGTATTTTCATATCTGACGGAAGATGCGTCGGGCGTAATTTTGCATTGCCGTGATAAATCGTTTTGTATCAAACATTTGCAATGCAAGAAAACTTCGAACGGTCAGTACACAAACGATCTCCGCTGATGTTACGCCTAGTCTGAATGCATCAGTCAATATACGCGTGGCGCGACGGTGCCGCTCTTTACGTCGGCCCCGAGAGCTACCACGGCTAGTGAAGATAATTTCATTGTTGTTACCAGCAAGCGAAACAGACGCTTAACAGCACCAGAAATCCGCGTTGAAGTAAACAAAACCCGAGTTAAACCTTTATCATTGACTACAGTAAAACGGCGACTGCAAAATTATGCACAGGATATTTAGAAGAGAAAGAGGCACAAGGGGTGTTAAAGAACATGGTTTGGCCTCCTCAGAGCCCGGATCTCAATCCCATCGAACTTTTGTGGGAAGAGCTTGACAGGAACGTCTGTAATCGTGGCCCATCCTCGCATGAAGAAATGTGGAATGCTTAATGCGAAATTTGGAGCAATATGTCACAAGACACTATCAACAAATTAATTGCTCGTATGCCGAGACTTGTGAAGAAAGTCATACAATGTAAAGGAGGATTTTTTGATGAAAAATCGGTTTAGCTAACTATAGCCTTTTTTAGCATGGACTGTTAATATTTCTTTATGCTTTTAAAGTAAATTATGTACGTATTGTTTGTCAATTAGTGTTTTATTAGATAATTAAACAGGTCAATTAAATATTGAATATTATACTGATGTTTTACTTTATTTTCCTATTTTAATTAAGGTGGTCTTAAACTTTTGGCTTGCAGTGTACCTTACTGGCCATACAATTGTACACTCTATGTATCATCACATCCACTCCAAATAACGACAGTAATATGTCATTATTAAGCAAGAAACAGTACTTTGTAACACCTCATAATTAATTCGTGGTAACCTGGACCGTCACCGTCATGTTCCAAAGATTCTAAGAAATGTTCTTTCTAATTATCTTGCACATGTTTACCACGGCTCTGGTGACTACTGAGATGATGACTAATAGAGAAGTGTGGAAGAAAAAGACATGTTTTCTGACCCCAATTAAATTGGGATGAAGGCAGGAGGGTGATGATGTTTACCATGGCTTCGGCAATTTTCCCAAAGTATCCCAAGATATGAGTAAAATACAATTAAAACACTGAGCAGCCAAAACTGTTTGACCAAGATAACAGGCTGTACTCAACAAGTGTTGTGTTATGTATTTGTATCAATATGAATGTATGCAGTTTAGTAAGTTTTATACTTTAAATGCATAATATCTGGATGACCGAGCCTTGCTCGGTTATTGTTGTTAAATTGTGTTTAAAATAATAAGTTTATGTTCAAGTTGACTATCAATAAAGTTGGTAATTGAAAACACGAATAAAACAATACTTTCTAAAAATGAATCGTAGCTAGATCGATTTATTGCCCCCGAAACCCCCTGTATATTAAATTTCATGAAAATCGTTGGAGCCGTTTCCGAGATTCAGATTATATATATATATACAAGAATTGTTCGTTTAAAGGTATAAGATTATAGTTTTAATTTCTCTTCTCTCCATTTAACAACAACTCTCATAAAGCCATAAAATATGCAGTCTCTTAAGTGTTGCTATACAGTTTACACTGTGTATCTTTCTACCCAAGCAAATGAAATAAAAATATAAAATTACAGATTAGATCATGTGTATCTGAAACTGTCTTTTCATCCATTTTTTTGCAAGAAAACTAACTAACATAACTACTTTAGGTTCAGGTATTTACCAAAGGTTTCTATAAGAATTGTTCAATTGTTGTGCGGGCTCGTAGCCCAAAGTTCATATTTAGGTTCGCTCGTACCACAGAAGTGAAGTTGACACTTTTTAGAGCATATTGTCAATCTTTTTATTCAGCGGCCTGTGGGTTCGGTATACGCAACGAGCCTACAGCGTCCTGCGTATTCAGTATAATAATGCCTTCAGAATGCTGTTAGGGTTGCCGCGGTACTGTAGTGCGTCGCAAATGTTAACTAATGCGCGTGTTGATGGCTATATGGCACTATAGCAATAGTGCGCACGAAAGTGGCGTCATTATTTCAAAGACTGCACGGTAGCACCAACAGCATTTTGAAAATGATTGCATCCCAACATTACTGTCCCATACAGGCACACTGGGTGGGAATAGTTGTAATTGTGATGTAAGTTAACTTTATTCCAGTTATTAAATTATGTATGTACTAACATAGATGCTAAGATAATTGTCACTAACACTTATATGGATTCTGTCTGAAATAAATGAATAATAATAATAATAGAAAACGGGTAACACAACTACTGTTTACCCTAATATTATACACCAAGAATTAGGTCAATATTTTAGTGCATGACAGAATGGCTATAGCAATAATATTGTAAACTATATAAAAACAAAATTGAGAACTCTTCAGAAGTTAAACAAAAAAAAATATGTATAAAATAAAAAACATAATTACGGTGCCCTGTGCAACACAAGAAGGATAATACTGTCAAACAGTCATCAGGCAGGTGTAGGGTGAGGGTCACTTGTCACAGTGCTAGTACCTGCACGTCTTCGCCGCGGCAGCTCGTCGGCTCCAGCTCCCTAATCTCGTCCAGCAGCAGCTCCACTTCGTCTGTCGAGTACAGTTCGCTCACTGACACGTAGCGCGCCGGCGCCGCTTGCATATCACCTGCCGAGTCGACTACCGCCGAGCGCCTTCGCCCCGGCACTTCCTGTAACAACTAACCACGCTCACGTTAACCGCTCAACTCATCTAACTTCTACAAGCACAACGCGCTGTCACAAACCTTTTCCGCACGTTGACATGGAGGCTCCGTCCCCTTGTATGTGACCACATAATCGGATGGCGTGATACAGTTTAGTCCAAAAACGTTGACCTAATAAACAAAATTCAATGACGCTCTGTGGCCCGCCATGTTTGTTATCATATTTTTTCTGTCCGTCAAGCTTTCTCTATCATATTTCGTTCGGAATCGCTTATATAAAACTTATGCATAACTCCATTTTAGCGTATTAAAGTTATGATTACATTTGTAATCAAAATTAATTTATTTAATTTAGAAAAACCCATCTGTGTGATGTCGGACATAAAGAATTGCACCATACTATTTCTTCCCATAGATGTCGTAAGTAAAAGGAGAGTAACGATTAAACTCCTAAACTTTTTTATTTTATAACTTTTTGTGGCTTTAATCTACTAATTAGAAACATGCTTGCAAAAGTGAAAAATCAATCATCCCCTGTTTTCCGATCCTTAGGGTTGGTTTACATGGGACCACCTTCGTCCTTTCCAATAAAAAAAGAATTATCAAAATCGGACCACTCTGTAATAAGTTATAAATTAGAATAGAATATTTTTATTTCAGACCGGAGTCCATAGGGTTAGTAACATTTTTGACGTGACAACGTCTTATAAATTGGTTTGCCGGGTGACACTTCAAGAAACTGCGTTACGCTCCGCTCACGTTATGCGCTCACAATGAGAGCGAGTGAGAGGCACGCGTCCCTTCCACTCGGGCATGGTTAGCCCGCCTAAGAGCGAGAGAGACAGACATAAAAAGTGAAAGGCACGCGTCCCTTCCACTCGAGCACAGTATAATTCTTTGTATAAATAAATGTTTTAAATTGTTACTATTATTTCATCTTATGACATACGCAAGCCCGGTCTGGGCACATGCTAAGCCCCGATTCATCCATAGGATGCAGACACTCCAGAACCGTTTTCTCCGTCAAGCCACAGGCTCGCCTTGGTTTGTTCGGAATATCAATCTTCATTTAGATATGAAACTCCCGACTATCCATCAATACATAAAACGCGCTTCGAAGCGCTTCTTCGATAAGGCCGTAGCCCACCGCAACCCTCTGGTTGTGGCGGCAGCTACTTACACCCCCTCCCGTATTAGCAAAGTCCGCCGCTCGCGGCACATTCTTACCGATCCTGATGATCCCACTACTCTCCTCCAGGAGAGTCGAAAAGAGACCAGTACAGCTAGACCAGCACACAGACACAAACCGTACCGACCTCGCCGCCGAGGTCCGTCGTCGCGACCCCGACTTAACAGTCCCTCCCGACCCTTGCAAGAGCCAGCCCGCGATGCTGCGCCGTTAGCTTTAAATTAGTCCCTAAATAATTTAACTCAGATCCAGCCAGTCCCTTGCTGCCCCCCCTATCAGCGATTGCCTAAGCCGAGGTTCGTACCCCCCTCGGGGTAACCCTTAGAGCTTTCGCTTTAGTTTTTAAGTATAATAAGCCCCGGCTGGAGGCCTAAAAAGGTAACTTTTTAGAACTCGCCGGGCCCCAATCCGTTTAAGTAGTAACAATCTTTTCAGGATTAACTACGAGATGCCCCACAAAAAAAAAAAAAAAAAAAAAAGTTACTATTATTTCATCCTTCTTCCTACTATACGAATGAATATTCACATTAAAATTATTTTACCACTCAAAGTCGTTGTCACGTAAAACTTTCGCCCGTATACCGACTTTACAGGCAACCAATTTTTTTTTTAACGTCTAGTGTCAGTAGGTGACAACAGGTACAAAAATAAAATTCAGCATGGAGCCACATCCATCTCCGCAGCATCGGGGAATCCCACTGATCTGCGAATACACTGAGAATACTGTTGGTGTTTCCGCGAACACGAGTCATCAGGGATACACACCTATTTCTAATAATGGCGGCAAACCATCAATATTATTACAGCTTGGCAAAAAAGAGTCTGCCGTGGTGAATAATGGAACTAAAATATATTTTTTGTGGCAACACTACTACTTACTTCAACAACAAGTAGCTAATCTGTCGTTGTGTTATGTTCCCGATTGTATTACACTTATTTCTAATTAAATATCAATTATGAATGCTTTTGTACATCTATAAAATGAATAAAACAATAAGGAGTAGTGGTGTGAGCTGTGATCTATCAAGTTTTCGTAAGATATTTGTCGGAATATGAAATTGAACTTTTGTCTCCGATTGACAATGTTTTCGAAAGAACTGCTGACATGACAGGTATTTATCCATGAAATGTATCTTTTAGTCAATGCCAGTCATTGTTTTTCCTTTCTAATACTAAGTTTTATCGGTATTATAAGTTTCAAGCCATTTTATTGTTTTATTTACTAATAGATTATTGAGGTTATGTTTTCTAGTTTGACAAATCGCGTGTACGTTGACTCATAATGGTTGATACTTGAAATTGAAAAATGTACATGGAATTAATATAAATTGTCTTTACATTTTTTCAAGGTAAATCTCACAGTTTAATTAGAGAAGTTTTTAATGAAGGTGAAAAAAATTAAGGATTTTTTCTACACCTGAGAAACACCAAAACAGTTGGCGGAAGAAAAAAATAGACGATTTTGGTCTGAGTGCAATGTTCTATAATGTTGAGTTTTTAGACAAAAATTTCAACACTAAAGAAACAGGCAAGTATTTTTAGAGTTCCGTTGCCAAATGGCAAAAAACTGAACCCTTATAGATTCATCATGTCTGTCTGTCTGTCCGTCCGTATGTCACAGCCATTTTTTTTTTCCGAAACTATAAGAGCTATGCTGTTGAAACTTGGTAAGTAGATATATTCTGTGAACCGCATTAAGATTTTCACACTAAAATAGAAAACAAGTGCGAGTCGGACTCGCGCACCGAGGGTTCCGTACAAACCTGTAGGTATTTTCGGTTTAAAAATATATATATTTTTTAATTTTTATATTTCAGTTGATTGAATGTAAGGTAAATTGCGGTTTACGATTTATGACGTTTTAAAAAAAAACTACTCACTCGATCTCGTTCAAACCAATTTTCGTTGGTAGTTTACATGGTAATGTACATCATATATTTTTTTTAGTTTTGTCATTCTCTTATTTTAGAAGTTACGGGGGGGGGGGGACACACATTTTACCACTTTGGAAGTGTCTCTCGCGCAAACTATTCAGTTTAGAAAAAAATGATAATAGAAACCTCATTACCATTTCTGAAGACCTATTCATAGATACCCCACACGTATGGGTTTGATGAAAAAAAACATTTTTGAGTTTCAGTTCTATGTATGGGGAACCCCAAAATTTATTGTTTTTTTTCTATTTTAGTGTGAAAATCTTAATGCGGTTCACAGAATACACCTACTTACCAAGTTTCAACAGCATAGCTCTTATAGTTTCGGAATAAAATGGCTGTGACATACGGACGGACAGACAGACAGACAGACAGACAGACAGACAGACAGACAGACAGACAGACATGACGAATCTATAAGGGTTCCGTTTTTTGCCATTTTGGCAACGGAACCCTAAAAACAATAAATTTTGGGGTTCCCCATACTTGGAACTGAAACTCAAAACAATTTTTTTCATCAAACCCATACTTGTGGGGTATCTATATAAATAAATAAAAAATAAAAATAAAAATACTTTTTATTCATAAGTTCACATATAAATTACATAGAAGTGACATCAGTATAGGTTGGCAAAAAAGAGTCTGTCGTGGTAACCATTGGAACTAAAATATTTTTTTGGTGGCAGCACTGCTTTGTTTATCATCAACAAGTAGCTAATCTGTCATTGTGTTATGTTCCCAGTTGTATTTTACTTATTTCGAATTAACCATCAATTATTAATGCTTTTGTCCATTTAAAAAATGAATAAAACACTATGGAGTAGTGGTGTGAGCTGTGATATACCAAGTTTTCGTAAGAAATTTGGCGGAATGTGAAGCGGAACAAATCTTGTCTCCGATTGACAATGTTTTCGAAAGAACTGCCGACACGACAGGTATTTATCCAAGAAATTTATCTTTTAGTCAATGCCAGTCATTGTTTTTCCTTTCTAATACTAAGTTTTATCGGTATTATAAGTTTCAAGCCATTTTATAGTTTTATTTACTAATAGATTGTTGAGGTTATGTTTTCTAGTTTGACAAATCGCGTGTACGTTGACTCTTGATGTTTGATACTTGAAATTGAAAAATGTACCTACATGGAATTAATATGATTGTCCTTATATTTTTTTCAAGGTAAATCTCACAGTACAATTAGAGAAATTGTTAATGAAGGTTTAAAAAAATTAAGGATTGTTTCTACACCTGGAGAAACACCAAAACAGTTGGCGGAAGAAAGAATTAGACGATTTTGATCTGTGTGCAATTAGATAAAAAAATCAACGCTGTAAAAAAATAGGCAAGTAATTTTTGTTAATGCTATTATCGCATACCAGATACCACAGTAAAAAAAAATATAATTTACATTTATAATTTTTCAGGTGCCTATTCTACGTAATATATTACCTATAGTTTGAGGAAACTTGGGTTATAATGGGAGCCGTAAACGTCTAAGAAAGATTTTTAAACTATTTAGAATTAATAAATAAGAAATGTAAAACTGACACATCAGTGTTTATGGAAAAAATCTATCATAGCACCGAAAAAGAATACACTAATGATGTTATGTCAGGTTTTTTTTTTTTAAATAAAATCTAAATTTTAGCGTGTTATTTCATTTTCACTGTCATGTGAATACTGATAATGTTATGTACAGACGCCAGCACATAAAGCTACTAAAATTTGTCAAATTTCTTTAATAGATTTCAACTTTATCGCTAAAGTGTTAGGTTCAAGATTGATTTGGAAAATTTGACCGTTTCGGGTAGCTTGATGTGCTAGCGTGTACCTGACGCCTTCGTTAGTCAACTGTTCAAATTTATTCGATATTGCCCGTACCTTTCGAATGCGACATGTTATAGGTACTCTCTGACTTCAGATTAGTTTCCGACAGTAAGCGGCTGTAAGTACCTTCTTGTCGACTATAAAATGTCAGCATTAACAGGATTCGTTCACTATAATTCATGTCAAATTTGATACAGGCATCGAATGCTTGTGAATACCCTAGACGGTGGCCGCAAATGCGATTGCTGAACATTATGTCTTGTGTATCGGGTTCAATCGGCAATCCCTGAGTGTTATTTAATTAATTTTTAAACTGAATAAGTTTGCATTTTGTTATTATGATGGCACTCTTAGATAAAAGGTTATTCTAGCGAAATAATGCGCAATCTACTAAATACAATGAAAGTAAAAGACTGTGTGCCTATCAAGTCTTGAAATCTTGACTGATGAGAATTTCCGGGATCTCGTGTTTGGAGATTAAAACAACAAGTATCTTATCACTTTTAGCCCTAGTATACAGGGTGGCCATACCTGCTAAGCAGGCGCCCTCATTTTTTCCAGACTCTTTTTTGCCAAGCTGTACAGAGTTACATATTAAAATTATTAAGCAAATATTAAACTATGCCTAAAATAAATCTAGTGTAGGTATAACTTATATAATATATTGGATAAAGGCCTAATGAAAAACAATAGCGACCTGCCTGATGTAGGTTTATTCAAACCTGTGTTTCAGGCCTTCACGTAACAACGCTGAGTGTTTTATTGGACTATTAAATTAATGTACATAGAGCTAGCATTGATACATAATAATTATATTATTAAATAAAAATTGCCTTAACATTAATAAACTTATTAAACTTATTGCATGATTTCTAGCAATTTTTCAGTGTCTGAGTAATTTAATGTCGCTAAGTATTCACTTAACATTTCACTACATTTTTTACAATTTACACTATATATACTTAGAGACTTATTGATTTTATTATATAAGAACGGACCTAAAAAACCATAAAATTGATTTATAAAAGTATGTCTAGTTTGAGGCTTTATGCAAACTAAGTCTTTTCTTCTCTTATGTATAGGTATGGGGGTATAAGGGAGATTGCTATGCTGGTGTAATACTATCTTTAATATAAATAGTTGACGCACAGTTAAAACCTTACATGCCGTATAAAGCTCGTATGTGGGAAATCTAAATGGGCGAAAGGTGGCTACCTTAAGGATAGCTCTCTGCGCACGTTCTAATGTTAGTAGGATTGTTTTTGCAGCCCCTCCCCATGAAGTTATGCAATATGTAAGAATGGATTGACACAAAGCTAAATAGACCTGTTTAATTAATTTGTAGTCCGTTATATATCGTAAATTCTTAAAAATGTATATTAATTTACGCATTCGAGTGCATAATAAATCAATGTGTTTACGGAAGTTCAGATTTGTGTCAATCGTCACACCAAGATATTTCATATGATCGGCTTTTGCTAAAGTAGGACAATTACATGCATTGTCAGCGTACTTGCCGCACTTATGCGCATAAATGTTTATGTTAGTAGTTGGCAGGTTAGTATTTCTCATAGTGAATAAAATGTGTTTAGTTTTTTCTGCATTTAGTGTTAGGAGATTTTCATGTAGCCAATTAGACACTATATTAAAACCGTTCTGGGCTTGTTTGTACACCTCCTCTCGAGACTTGTCTGAAAACAATAGAGCTGTGTCATCTGCATAAGACATTATGACACCATTTTGGAGTGTTAAGCTGCACAGGTCATTAATATATACTAGGAATAAAGTAGGACCCAATATACTACCTTGTGGTATTCCGTAATTACTATTTCGAAGCTCAGAACTGACGTACTGACCAATTTTTACACATTGTTCGCGGTCTCTTAAATAATCAGAAAGCAGTGTAAGCGTTGTTCCTCTTATTCCGAGTCTTTCAAGCTTGCCCAATAATAAAGGACAGGAAATTGTGTCAAAGGCCTTGGCGAGGTCTAGGAAGATCCCAATGGAGTGCATGCCCTGATCCAAATTAGTTGTTATATAATCCGTCATTTGATGTACTGCTTGATTAGTTGATTTTTTGGGCCTAAAGCCAAATTGTCTATCCGAAAGCAATTTGTTATCCTCTAGATATTTCATTAATCTAATATTAATGATTTTCTCTAAGATCTTGGAGAGCCCTGTTAAAACTGAAATGGGTCTGTAGTTGTTAACACATTTTTTGTCACCAGATTTATATACAGGAGTAACCACTGCTTTTTTAAGCGACTTAGGGAATACACCATTAGTTAAGCATAACTGAAAAATATGAGTTAGCGGCGGAGCAAGGAGGTATTTGAAATGTTTAAGTATGTTGTTTGATATGTCGTCCCACCCAACCGCGCAAACGTCCTTTAATCCAGAAATGATTGTTAATACTTCATCGACATCCGTATCTAGTAAGACAAAAGATTTGAGTCTGGGGAAAGATTTAGGTTGGTTTTGAGAGAAAGAACCTCTAGATTGTATGGTCTTTTCTGCTAAGGTTTTGCCTACGTTAGAAAAATAGTAATTAACTATATTTGTTGATTCTATTGGGTTGTTCTCTATAGTCAATAAGTCAAGTGGAGGTTCAAGTTGTTTTGATCTAAATGTATTTGTTTTTATAAATTTCCAAATAAGTTTACTATTTTTGCCTGCTTTCTGCAGTTCTTTTCTGTCATATTCATTTTTTATTTTTTTCAGAAGGTTGTTGCAGAAGTTTCTATATCTTTTATAAGTAATGGAAAGAATTTCATTTTCAGGCTCAAGTTTGAACTTTATGTGAAGTTTGTCTCTATGCCTAATACATCGAACAAGTCCGGGTGTAATCCAAGGTTTAATGCACTTGTACTTCCTTGGCGTTATTTTGGCGACTGTATGCTTTATTATTGCAGAGTGAAGTGAATTTATAAAATAATTAATAGCAAAGTTTGCATCGGTGGAATTATAAACTGGGTCAAAATTAATATTACGTATGTCTTTTTCGAGGTGTGTCATGTTGACATTGGTATAGCTGCGTAAACAATTTTTTCTTGGTAAAGAAACTTGTAATATTAGTAAAACTGCTTGGTGATCAGTAAGCGAAGAGTTAGTAACAAATGTTTTGGCTGGTTTATTTGTTTTTATAATGAAATGATCTAAGCATGAACCACTTTGATGCGTGGGGTGGTAATGAGCTGGCAAGAGTCCGTGGAATGAGCAGATATTAACATAGTTATGTGCATGAATGTCCATTTTCCCGGAAGCAATGTTGATATTAATGTCCCCCATTAGAATTATGTGTTTAAAAGTAGTAAGACTTTGTAACTGTACGTTTAGTGAATCTAAGAAATTTGCGACATTTTGAGAAGGTGGTCTGTATATAGCCATAACTACCGTATCTGTATTAATTTTAATGAGTAAGCAATTACAATTTTGTAGCAAAGGTTCTTCTACAGTTGTACTTAAATTATTGTTGACAAATACAACTAAACCATCATTCTGGTTGATGTTTCTGTTGGTTTTATGCGAAACATATCCGTCTAAAGATGGTAAAACAGTGGTTTGGTTTGACAGCCAACATTCTGTTAGGACGATAATGTCGCAACTTATACCCAGGTTCTGTAGCAATATTTCAAAACCATTTATATTTCGATTTATGCTGCGAATATTTTGTGTGAGAAAGGTCAGCGGTTTCTCTCCCAAGGGAAAGTGGTGCTTACACTCATCAATATTACAATTTATAACTTCAGACACAGAAAATTGATCTAGGTCCTTAAGTAATTGATCAGTCATGATAAATAAACACCCAATAAATATAAACAAACAAAAACTACTACTAGTGTGCTTAAAGGATAGGTTAATAGGTAGCGCTCTTAGGCGCCTTCATAATCTATGGAATGGATATAGCTGTCCTCGGCATATTTCCGTGCAGGACAATTTACATCACCAGTTTTATGATCACTTTTCCTATTAAAACGTTTGCACGAGTAGTAGTGATTCGCGGATTCTGGCGCAAGCGCCAGAGCCCGCGCTTGCACCAGAGCCCGCGAATCTGTAGCACCCATCGTAAAAAAAAAAAAAAAAAAAAAAAAAAAAAAAAAAAAAAAAAAAAAAAAAGGTTTTGGTGTGCTCTGATCTCAAATCTGTGGTCCATTTTAGCGTAGGATGCGTGGTTCTGGAGTTATGCAAATCAATTAACTGTTATCTCATTGATTTCCGGTGGTCCTGCACCCTCATTAGCATTCCATTGTTCGCCTAATCCTTTTATCTATTATACTTCGAACACCTCATTACGTTGCGCCAGAACCCACGAATCTGTTGCCCTACGGTTGATTTGGCGTTCTTATCTATTACTCATTGTATGTCTGCTTTTCTATGTCATCAATAAAACACATTCATTTTTATTTCAATATTTTATTACTTTTTTCTACAAAATATGAGCGGAAGATCTCATCCACAAAAATATCATTGTGCAGTGTGTTCCCTGTAAATATGTTCGTAAAACTATGCATTGAACATCCCTGAAACTTAAATAGCAAATACATTAAGCAATATTCACCACAAACTGAAGTCCAATCATTCTGAATCCTATCAACATTCCAGTCCCATCTCTTACAATTCCTTTTCAAAAACTGGAGATGATATCGCTCAGGTGTTCGTCCATATGAATCAAAATATTGACCGATACCATTCGTATCGATATGTACAGCTACCCAGTGTGAACCTGGTTTATCATCCGCATCCAAATTGCATATTATATACGTTGGTACATGTGTATACATAGGTAGTCTATTAGCAGCATAAACATTATTTTCTAGACTGGGATGAATCTTTTTCATATGTTTTTGTAATTCTAGTGTATCCATGATATTACTGTTATTAGCAGATTATTACAGTACCAATCTATTCAATGGTTGTCATAGGAATGTTCAATTATAGTGATTTGTAAATATTAAATCGCATTCTTTGTGGGAGTCACAAAGCAGGTTGATGCCTGTTGCGAAGGAACGTGAGATAAGTTTGTTGACTCATAGAGTTACAATCAGTTTCGTATGTGCTTATGTAAAGTTTAAACTCGAACACTGTTTTGTATAAGATTAAATAGGGGAGGTTTATAAAGAAATAAAAAATAGTATATTGCATACAATTTGTTTTATTTAATTTTATAATGTTATCTTTAGTTACACACACACAAAATGCATTAAACATAACACATATATCTAAAACACAACACACATTATAATCCTAACTACTATAGTCTACAGTAACATTTCTATTTTTATCTATTTCAATAATATTATCAAACTCAGCATAAACAATACAGTTAATTGTTTGTATTAGTGAGGATTCAAATCGTACTTCTAATCTTACACTACCATGCTTTATGAGATTCCAATGGGCTGATGAGTTAGCTGATAAATCAGGAGTTAAATCAAATGCTAAAAGACAGTAACCTTTGGCATACTGTTCACGAGAGATTGCATTTCCTTCATTAAGAAAGTGAATACCAGTCCCCGAGAATAGAGTATGATATGCTGATGTAAATATATTATTATTAAAAGATGGTTGCAAAGCTTTGGAAGGTATTTGTTGACCATCAATATATAAGCTGAAAGAGTTAATACCATAGTTTTCAAAGTTAAATGGATTTTTAGTAAGTGAACCATTAAATGCAGAATTATTCACAAAACCAATAATACATCTTTTGGGTACCTGTCCTAAGAATATATTATCAAGAGTTTTTCCTTGAACACCCGATGCAATTGTTAAAACTTTAACTTCAGCACGAGTAATAGGATATTTAGCAGTGGTAGAAGCTAAAACTTTCTGATGTGCGAGTAATACACTTGGATTAATTCGTGCTCTTCGAACAATAAGAGTTGCGTCCGTAATGCAAACTTTAAACTTTACATCATTTGACCCAGCAATTAAATTAAAACTCTCTCTTGACCGAACTAATTTTACACTCATTTCAACGCCATTAATTAAAAATTTATCTTGATTGAAAATGTCACCATGAAGATGACCAATCATTTCTATTTCCCTGCTTTCATTAACTAATTCCTGTCTTTTAACAAATCCTATGTTTTTACCATCTGTGGAATCCATTTTTCCTGCTGTATCATCATACCAAAGACTACAAGTAAGATGAGATTGTTTAGCAGCAGGAGCATAGTTTAAAAGGGTTTCCATGTATGCTCGATAGGCATAGGTATTATTAGGTGGTGATACAAGTTTTTGGTTTAAATAAACATCGAGTTGACTAAAAAGTGAATGCAACCAATTATTTACAGGTGCTACTGCTGTAGCTGATATCAAGTTTGTTGAATCTTGATTTAATACTTTTGCCTTTATGTGGAGTAATGTATGAGACAAATCTATGTAGTCATCGCCTGTTCCAGGAACTTGAAACTCGATAGGTCCATCATCAGCAAGAGATGAAATTGGTTTATAGTGAATCCACAATCCATTTTCAATGCTTGTTTGTGTAGACGGTAAAATCTAATTCTGACTTAACGCACTCACAAGAATGATTATGAAGGAAAGACATACTTAATTTGAAAATATATCTTTGATGTTTTTTGGTTTTAGACCAAGTTTTTTCGTAGCTTTCACTTTAGCTGTTAGTGGTGGAATGAACGAGGCCAATCGTTTTCTTTTACTTATATACCCAGATCCTGTCATGTTAAATCGATCAATTTTGTCATCAGCCTTTCGTTTTAAGTTTGTACTAACTTGCTTTAGACGATCTTTTATTGAAGCTTCCATAGGACGGGCTTGAACCATATCCGATAAAAGTCCTACTCCAGCGTTTAATGCCTCCTTACCAACCACTCGAGCACCACTTGAAAGTAAAGGTAAAACTGATCTAAATAACCCTCCTAAGAAGCTCCCAATACCATGACCGCGTTGGTATGGTGAACCCTTATAAATTACTCCAACTCCTGATCCAGCTTGATGTGAATAATAATTTTCATATGGACATTTATGATGATCATGAGGAGAATACATTATTATAATTTGCGGAAATGTAGTTTAACACACACGGTTCCAAACTGGAATGGTATTTTTTGTCCTGTGCTCGATCTTATATCTATTTCCAGCGTATCGAACTCTCTTCGCATAACAGGTAAGTAGTGAGGTGGAGAGAAAATGTACATTTTATTCGCACCATAAATGTATTTTGAAGGATCTAATGAAATGACTCTTAATAGTGGAGTCATAACATCACCCACAATCTGAGGATCGATAATGTCGCAATATAGAAATAGTTGAGATGGTAACCCTAAGTGTAAATTAGCAGGACACTTCCCAAAATTTCTGTCTAGGAGATTTGTATTTGGTTCATAACCTAGTTGTAAACTTAATTTGGGTGATAATGTTACGGATGTTATATTTTTATCCAAAACAGAAACAGACACAAATTTTGTTATTTCATCATAACGAAATTTCAAGCTCTCTCTGATACCATTTAACGCTCTTAAAATATGTTCAACGTTATCGTAGTTGGTAGCGGGAATATGTTTTTTGTAGTACACTGTTGATGGTTTATCTTCATTAGGCATTAACATGGTTTTTGTGATGTATACAACATTTTCATGATCTTGAACAGTAAACATGGTGCATGGATATTGAAACTCGACAACTCCAACCGCCCATTCACCTTCTAATTTCATAGCTTTTGGTAATTTTGTTGAAAAATTTGTGGTCTTGTTATCAGGAAAGTATTCCATTGAACTATTGCTGAGCAAAGTTAAATAAAAACTTTCTTTATTCATATTTCTTTTAAACTAGAAGCTAAAATCCAACTGTTAAATTTATCTGGATAACCTTTCCACTTCACTAATACTTCTTTTCTGTTACCCGAATAACGAGTGCCAATTATTTTATCTATTTTATATTGTGAGGTGGGGTTGTAAGTGACCTTCTGTAATTCTCTTTCATAAAAAGTACCAACTATTGGTTCATTTTGTAAATCTGTTATTGTATAAACAACCCATGGAGATCTATCAATTATTGAAGATATAATAAATATTTCATCACTCCAATTTGATTCATATCCTTTTTGGAAAACATGTTTATATTTAGTTATTCGAACATAATCACCCACGTTGAAATTTGGTTTTGGATTTTCTAGAGAAAGTTTGTTTGACCCTCTATCATAAAGATTAGTCCAAACTGTCATAATATTGTTGGAACTTACATCACATGGGCACATCTTAATACTCGAGTGAATGCTGTGATTATAAGAGTATATTAAATCTTGTAAAACATCTATATATCTATAAGTATTATTATGAGTGAAATAACGCCACATTTTCATTTTTAGAGTTCTTTGAAATCGTTCAACAATACTAGCCTTAATATCAGGATTGTTAGTGGTATAGTAATTTATCTTTTTGGATTTAAAGTATTTTTGTACATCTTTTGAAACAAATTCTGTACCTTTATCAGATTGTATGTGAGTAGGTGTTGTATTACTTTCAGTAAATATACTTTCAAAACATTCTTTAGTTGTTTCTGAGTTTTTCTTTTTCATTGGTCTTGCAAAAGCATATTTACTAAATACATCAATAACACAAAGTATGTAGTTGAAACCATCATTATATTGAGAATAAGTTCGCATATCACTTAAATCAGCTTGCCACAGCTCATTAATATTTGATAGAATGTACTTATTACGCGGGAATTTTTTCCGAATGGGTTTATGTAATGTATATGTTTCTTGTGATTGTAACCATTCCTTTGCTTGCTTTTTATCCATTTTACCCTTCATAGCTTTTGATAATTTATCAATACTACCAAAACCAGCGGGGTTAGATGGATCATAATAAATCCTGTTAATTTCTTCTAGTACGGGGTCCATTTTTCCCAATCGATCTTTTTATGTATTTTAGTTATAGATCTTTTATCTCCACTGCTCGGTGTAGAAAACTCTTGAACTTCAATCTCAGAGGTTTTGTTCAGATCTTTTACTTGAAGTTGGTTAATAAACTCACATCTCTTTGGATTTCCAATATAAGTAAGTGGTACTTTAATATCTTTTAATGCTTTAGCAAATCTATCCCACCCTATCGGATCACTTTTTTTTAAGGGTCTAAGTGAATCATTTATTAAATCAACAATATTACTTCCTGGAATTTTTTCATTATCAATTATGACTGTGCCTTCATTATCCCAACGTATTTTACTTTTACTTGTTCCAATTAAGTTTAATAATGACTCACCTTTTTTATTATAAGTTTTTGGTATTAAACTGAGTATTTGTGTTGATGAATACAGTGGATTTGCCTCACTTTCTATACTTTTAATAGATCCTTTCTCCTCCAACAAAGATTCAGCATCAACTGAACTTTTTAGATCTCTATCTTTATTTTTAAAACCAATTTTAGACCCATTTGAATCTTCATTAGATGTATCAGAATAAATTGGTAATCTGAGTGGTTGACGATCCTCTTCGGTAAAGTGAAGGTATCTTTGTAGTGTTTGTAAATATAACATCCACTTCTTTCGGTCTTCCGTCTTACTATTCATAATATTTTGCATTTCAATATCTAATCGAGACAAATTACTAGTAACCTTATTTTCTTGTTTTAATTTTTCAATCAATCCCGGTTCAATAAGTATCATTTTCTTAGCATTTTCCATGTTAACTGGCTAGTCCACTTACTAATCCACTCAATATTGCACCTAATATTATTGGTAAGAAAGCCCCTCCTTTTTGTATGATAATATTTTTTCTTAGTTTATGTTTACACTTATGCACCAGTTTACGGAGTATATTTTTGTGTTTATTCAATTTTTGTTTATCTTGATCTTTAAGAGGTATCTTTCCTTGTAAAACGTTATGAATACATTCACAAATACAATTTATTTCTTCTTCATCACACGTTTTAAGTAACGCTCTTTGATATTTTGGTTTAAGCGTATGCAAAGCGTTTAGCAAATGTTTATGCGTTGTGAGTTGACGATGCATCATTTAGAAATGATTTGAATTGTTTGATTCTTGGTGTATTTAAACTGCAAAGCGTTTAGCAAATGTTTATGCGTTGTGAGTCGACGATGTATCATTTAGAAATGATTTGAATTGTTTGATTCTTGGTGTATTTAAACTCTTTCGTGGGGACGTAGACTGTGCAGTAACCATTAAATGGGAATACATTTGTCTTGATACGACAAAAATCATTTGTATTCTGTTTTAAATCTACCATTAAATATCCATGCGCTTCTAAAGTTGCATCCCTGTAGGCGTCTTCAATGAATTTTGGGTTATCTGGTGACACTTGTCGTGCTAAATATCTTATTTGAGTTTTATCTCGAGGGTTTTTAAAATAAATTATATAACTTGAGTTTAAAGAAATGTCTCTTTGACCTTTACCTTGATGAAATAAATTTTGTGTTAAATAAAATACACTAAGATTCCTGTGATGACTACCTTTTGTAAATATATCCACAATTCTTCCATCAGACTCTCTCATTAGATCATCAATAATAATAAGGTGTGGGTTTTCACCATCAAACATATTAAGATTTGGAATTCCTTGATGATAGTTAACATTTGGTAAATTATTTAAAGCCTGCATTTCATCAAAGCACCATGTGATCTGATTAAAATCACAATTACATATTTCTTTAACTGATTTTATGAAATTTGTTACAAAATTTGACTTCCCACATCCACTTGGTCCTGCCACAATAGCAGTAAACGGATGGATAAAGTGAAACATTTCACACGTCTAGAGTTTTAAAGGGATGAAATAAAAATGAAAATTTTGGTGTAAAAATTAAATATATATATATATATATTGCTAAAATTATATAAAACATGTAATTTGTGAAAAACAGAATGATCTGTATACTATTTCTAACACAATTAGTACTTATCAGAATTTCACAATCACCTCAACGTCAAATTTAAACACACAAATAAAAACTACAATTATTTTACATTATTTACAATCAAACAATAAATTTTAAATATGTAATAAACTATTATATAACATTACAGTAATATCATAATTTTACAATCAGTACAAAATTTGTATATACACACAGAAATAAAAGTAAAAAGTATTACACTTAGCGTAATTTATAATGTCCCCAAGCCAATGTATCAATGTTGTTGTTCATAATACATCGTTTGGTATCATTATATGATAAAGATGTTTTATTTATTTTTTGTGTAAAAATAGTGTGTTTGATTGACTTAAATCGAAGCATACTACAATATAATACATTTTTATTAAACAAACACGATTTGTAATTTTCCATATTCATTTTTTTGGTAACACTTTTGTTAACCCCTTTTGCCTTTGCTATAAATTTATCTTCTATTTCTAAGGCATACAAGGGTAAAATGGATAAAAAGCAAGCAAAGGAATGGTTACAATCACAAGAAACATATACATTACATAAACCCATTCGGAAAAAATTCCTGCGTAATAAGTACATTCTATCAAATATTAATGAGCTGTGGCAAGCTGATTTAAGTGATATGCGAACTTATTCTCAATATAATGATGGTTTCAACTACATACTTTGTGTTATTGATGTATTTAGTAAATATGCTTTTGCAAGACCAATGAAAAAGAAAAACTCAGAAACAACTAAAGAATGTTTTGAAAGTATATTTACTGAAAGTAATACAACACCTACTCACATACAATCTGATAAAGGTACAGAATTTGTTTCAAAAGATGTACAAAAATACTTTAAATCCAAAAAGATAAATTACTATACCACTAACAATCCTGATATTAAGGCTAGTATTGTTGAACGATTTCAAAGAACTCTAAAAATGAAAATGTGGCGTTATTTCACTCATAATAATACTTATAGATATATAGATGTTTTACAAGATTTAATATACTCTTATAATCACAGCATTCACTCGAGTATTAAGATGTGCCCATGTGATGTAAGTTCCAACAATATTATGACAGTTTGGACTAATCTTTATGATAGAGGGTCAAACAAACTTTCTCTAGAAAATCCAAAACCAAATTTCAACGTGGGTGATTATGTTCGAATAACTAAATATAAACATGTTTTCCAAAAAGGATATGAATCAAATTGGAGTGATGAAATATTTATTATATCTTCAATAATTGATAGATCTCCATGGGTTGTTTATACAATAACAGATTTACAAAATGAACCAATAGTTGGTACTTTTTATGAAAGAGAATTACAGAAGGTCACTTACAACCCCACCTCACAATATAAAATAGATAAAATAATTGGCACTCGTTATTCGGGTAACAGAAAAGAAGTATTAGTGAAGTGGAAAGGTTATCCAGATAAATTTAACAGTTGGATTTTAGCTTCTAGTTTAAAAGAAATATGAATAAAGAAAGTTTTTATTTAACTTTGCTCAGCAATAGTTCAATGGAATACTTTCCTGATAACAAGACCACAAATTTTTCAACAAAATTACCAAAAGCTATGAAATTAGAAGGTGAATGGGCGGTTGGAGTTGTCGAGTTTCAATATCCATGCACCATGTTTACTGTTCAAGATCATGAAAATGTTGTATACATCACAAAAACCATGTTAATGCCTAATGAAGATAAACCATCAACAGTGTACTACAAAAAACATATTCCCGCTACCAACTACGATAACGTTGAACATATTTTAAGAGCGTTAAATGGTATCAGAGAGAGCTTGAAATTTCGTTATGATGAAATAACAAAATTTGTGTCTGTTTCTGTTTTGGATAAAAATATAACATCCGTAACATTATCACCCAAATTAAGTTTACAACTAGGTTATGAACCAAATACAAATCTCCTAGACAGAAATTTTGGGAAGTGTCCTGCTAATTTACACTTAGGGTTACCATCTCAACTATTTCTATATTGCGACATTATCGATCCTCAGATTGTGGGTGATGTTATGACTCCACTATTAAGAGTCATTTCATTAGATCCTTCAAAATACATTTATGGTGCGAATAAAATGTACATTTTCTCTCCACCTCACTACTTACCTGTTATGCGAAGAGAGTTCGATACGCTGGAAATAGATATAAGATCGAGCACAGGACAAAAAATACCATTCCAGTTTGGAACCGTGTGTGTTAAACTACATTTCCGCAAATTATAATAATGTATTCTCCTCATGATCATCATAAATGTCCATATGAAAATTATTATTCACATCAAGCTGGATCAGGAGTTGGAGTAATTTATAAGGGTTCACCATACCAACGCGGTCATGGTATTGGGAGCTTCTTAGGAGGGTTATTTAGATCAGTTTTACCTTTACTTTCAAGTGGTGCTCGAGTGGTTGGTAAGGAGGCATTAAACGCTGGAGTAGGACTTTTATCGGATATGGTTCAAGCCCGTCCTATGGAAGCTTCAATAAAAGATCGTCTAAAGCAAGTTAGTACAAACTTAAAACGAAAGGCTGATGACAAAATTGATCGATTTAACATGACAGGATCTGGGTATATAAGTAAAAGAAAACGATTGGCCTCGTTCATTCCACCACTAACAGCTAAAGTGAAAGCTACGAAAAAACTTGGTCTAAAACCAAAAAACATCAAAGATATATTTTCAAATTAAGTATGTCTTTCCTTCATAATCATTCTTGTGAGTGCGTTAAGTCAGAATTAGATTTGTTTGCATTACCGTCTACACAAACAAGCATTGAAAATGGATTGTGGATTCACTATAAACCAATTTCATCTCTTGCTGATGATGGACCTATCGAGTTTCAAGTTCCTGGAACAGGCGATGACTACATAGATTTGTCTCATACATTACTCCACATAAAGGCAAAAGTATTAAATCAAGATTCAACAAACTTGATATCAGCTACAGCAGTAGCACCTGTAAATAATTGGTTGCATTCACTTTTTAGTCAACTCGATGTTTATTTAAACCAAAAACTTGTATCACCACCTAATAATACCTATGCCTATCGAGCATACATGGAAACCCTTTTAAACTATGCTCCTGCTGCTAAACAATCTCATCTTACTTGTAGTCTTTGGTATGATGATACAGCAGGAAAAATGGATTCCACAGATGGTAAAAACATAGGATTTGTTAAAAGACAGGAATTAGTTAATGAAAGCAGGGAAATAGAAATGATTGGTCATCTTCATGGTGACATTTTCAATCAAGATAAATTTTTAATTAATGGCGTTGAAATGAGTGTAAAATTAGTTCGGTCAAGAGAGAGTTTTAATTTAATTGCTGGGTCAAATGATGTAAAGTTTAAAGTTTGCATTACGGACGCAACTCTTATTGTTCGAAGAGCACGAATTAATCCAAGTGTATTACTCGCACATCAGAAAGTTTTAGCTTCTACCACTGCTAAATATCCTATTACTCGTGCTGAAGTTAAAGTTTTAACAATTGCATCGGGTGTTCAAGGAAAAACTCTTGATAATATATTCTTAGGACAGGTACCCAAAAGATGTATTATTGGTTTTGTGAATAATTCTGCATTTAATGGTTCACTTACTAAAAATCCATTTAACTTTGAAAACTATGGTATTAACTCTTTCAGCTTATATATTGATGGTCAACAAATACCTTCCAAAGCTTTGCAACCATCTTTTAATAATAATATATTTACATCAGCATATCATACTCTATTCTCGGGGACTGGTATTCACTTTCTTAATGAAGGAAATGCAATCTCTCGTGAACAGTATGCCAAAGGTTACTGTCTTTTAGCATTTGATTTAACTCCTGATTTATCAGCTAACTCATCAGCCCATTGGAATCTCATAAAGCATGGTAGTGTAAGATTAGAAGTACGATTTGAATCCTCACTAATACAAACAATTAACTGTATTGTTTATGCTGAGTTTGATAATATTATTGAAATAGATAAAAATAGAAATGTTACTGTAGACTATAGTAGTTAGGATTATAATGTGTGTTGTGTTTTAGATATATGTGTTATGTTTAATGCATTTTGTGTGTGTGTAACTAAAGATAACATTATAAAATTAAATAAAACAAATTGTATGCAATATACTATTTTTTATTTCTTTATAAACCTCCCCTATTTAATCTTATACAAAACAGTGTTCGAGTTTAAACTTTACATAAGCACATACGAAACTGATTGTAACTCTATGAGTCAACAAACTTATCTCACGTTCCTTCGCAACAGGCATCAACCTGCTTTGTGACTCCCACAAAGAATGCGATTTAATATTTACAAATCACTATAATTGAACATTCCTATGACAACCATTGAATAGATTGGTACTGTAATAATCTGCTAATAACAGTAATATCATGGATACACTAGAATTACAAAAACATATGAAAAAGATTCATCCCAGTCTAGAAAATAATGTTTATGCTGCTAATAGACTACCTATGTATACACATGTACCAACGTATATAATATGCAATTTGGATGCGGATGATAAACCAGGTTCACACTGGGTAGCTGTACATATCGATACGAATGGTATCGGTCAATATTTTGATTCATATGGACGAACACCTGAGCGATATCATCTCCAGTTTTTGAAAAGGAATTGTAAGAGATGGGACTGGAATGTTGATAGGATTCAGAATGATTGGACTTCAGTTTGTGGTGAATATTGCTTAATGTATTTGCTATTTAAGTTTCAGGGATGTTCAATGCATAGTTTTACGAACATATTTACAGGGAACACACTGCACAATGATATTTTTGTGGATGAGATCTTCCGCTCATATTTTGTAGAAAAAAGTAATAAAATATTGAAATAAAAATGAATGTGTTTTATTGATGACATAGAAAAGCAGACATACAATGAGTAATAGATAAGAACGCCAAATCAACCGTAGGGCAACAGATTCGTGGGTTCTGGCGCAACGTAATGAGGTGTTCGAAGTATAATAGATAAAAGGATTAGGCGAACAATGGAATGCTAATGAGGGTGCAGGACCACCGGAAATCAATGAGATAACAGTTAATTGATTTGCATAACTCCAGAACCACGCATCCTACGCTAAAATGGACCACAGATTTGAGATCAGAGCACACCAAAACCTTTTTTTTTTTTTTTTTTTTTTTTTTTTTTTTTTTTTTTTTTTTTTTTTACGATGGGTGCTACAGATTCGCGGGCTCTGGTGCAAGCGCGGGCTCTGGCGCTTGCGCCAGAATCCGCGAATCACTACTACTTGCACGTCGCACAGTTTGGTGGACTGGACTTTGTGCAGCATTCTTTAAAAGTGTGGCCAGTCTCTCCGCAGTGATTACACGTCGGGTTAGTGTCACGGCAGAACTTGGCCGCGTGTCCAAACTGCTGGCAGTTGAAACACCGAGTAACGATCGTGAAATCTCGAACTGGGCATGACGTCCAATTGATGAATATTCGTCCTTGATTGACTAGGATCTTCCTGATGCTAGCTGGCACTTCTAGAATAAAATTGCAATTAGGGAGGTCTTTTTTCCCAGATTTATGGCTCAATTTTATTTGTTCTTCAAACGACTCACGAGTTGTATTGGTCAACTTATCTGAGAGGTTTTGCTCGTAGATGCAATCCAAAACCTCCTTATCAGTCAGGGCTACCGGGACTCCAATAACAGTGATTCTTGGGCGCCGCTTTGATGGTTCTTCAATCTTAAGGCCCGAAGAGACGAGTTTTTCTAAGCTTCTGAGCTTTTGAATGTCCTCTTTGGAGTCGGTACTGATAAGAACACCTCCATTTTTTACTTTCTTAAGGCCACGGACATGTAGTTTAAGTTCCCCGGGCGAAATAATTTTCTGTACGAGAGACTTGGTATCGTCACTAGATTTGGTTTTGTCGCTGGGATATATGGCAACTGAGCTTAAATTTGCTGGGCGCACAAAATTATCCGAGCCTTTTTTGACCATATTAGCGTACGAAGCGGGTTCTGTCGGCTTTGAAATGCCTTCAACTACCTCTTTGAACTGTAGGAGAGAGTTCGCGATGTTCTGTTGTTGCTGTAAGTGCTGAGCGGAACTATGGGCTTGAATCGTTTTTTGCTTTAAGGCTTGATATAAGACAGCCATCTGAGATGCGCCATGTGAGACACTACGGCAAAGATTGGCTACACGTACCTTTTGGTCTGCGTTCATTTTTCCCTCAGCAACTAAACTGCATACTTCATTTAGGATTTTTTCTATGGACCCCATCCATTTCTGTACCTCCGGCGTAGAAATAACTTCGGCTGGTAGCTCATGTTCCAAGGGAGGTTGTGGCTTTGGGTCTACAGGCTGGAAATCTTGAGTTGGTGTCGGTGGAGGACTTCGCGTCACTAGCTGGCTACGGCCAAACGGGCTAGATCCAGTGTTAGACATATCTAACACAGAAACACTATATATCTTTAAAAATACTTTAGCTCATTCTTACACAACGCAAGTAACCTCGTAATGCTCACTCGTGACACACTTATATCACTGACGACGCAATTATTTCTAACAAATATATTTATAATTAATTAATAGTATCATAATAAGCTAAGCAAGATACGTCCGCGCGGTAAGAAGGCGCGATTGCAATTGCATAGGTCTTAGGATATTGAGGTTCCTAATATCATTTTTTTCTAAACTGAATAGTTTGCGCGAGAGACAAAGTGGTAAAATGTGTCCCCCAGCCCCCCCCCCCCCCGTAACTTCCAAAATAAGAGAATGATAAAACTAAAAAAAATATATGATTTACATAACCATGTAAACTTCAACCGAAAATTGGTTTGAACGAGATCTAGTATTTTTTTTTATACGTCATAAATCGTAAACCGCAATTTACCTTTCACTCAATCAACTGCATACAAAAATTAAAAATAAAACATGTAATTTCACAAACATAAAACCTTATGCATAAACCAAAAATACCTACATGTTTGTACGGAATCCTCGGTGCGCGAGTCCGACTCGCACTTGGTCGGTTTTTTGTGCTATTATCGCACACCACCATTTCTTCCCGTGGGTGTCGTAAGAGGCGACTACGAGACTTACTAGAGAATGGGCAGCAGCGTTCTCTATGCATTTTACCACCATACTGCAATCGCCAATCCGCCTGCCAAGCGTGGCGATTATGGCAAAGCCCCCCAAATTGGGGGATGTCATGTCCAGCAGTGGACGTAATACGACTGAAATGATGATGATGATTATCGCATACTGCATACCACAGTTAAAAAAAGTATCATTTACATTTATAATTTTTCTGGTGCCTATTCTACGTAATATATTACCTATAGTTTGAGGAGACTTGGGTTATAATGGGAGCCGTAAACGTCTACGAAAGATTTTTACACCATTTAGATTTCATAAATAAGAACTATAATACTGACACATCAGTGTTAATGGAAAAATCTATTATAGCAGCGAAAAGAAATACACGAATGATGTTAAGTCACGTTTTTCTTTAAAATAAAAACTAAATTGTTGCGTTTTCTTTCATTTTCATTGTCATGTGGATAATGATAGTGTTATGTGCAGACGCTAGCACATAGAGCTACTACAGTTTGTCAAATTTCTTTAATAGATTTCAACTTTATCGCTAAAGTGTTAGGTTCAAGATTGATTGGGAAAATTTGACAGTTTCGGGTAGCTTGATGTGCTAGCGTCTGTACCTGATGGCTTCGTTAGTCAACTGTTCAAGTTTATTCGATATTGCCCGTACCTTTTAAATGCGACATGTTATAGGTACTGTCCTACTTCCAACAGTAAGCAGCTGTTAGTCGCCTTCTTGTCGACTATAAACTGTCAACATTAACAGGATTCGTTCATTATCATTCATTTCAAAGTTGATACAGGCATACCAACCATCGAATGGTTGTGAATACCCTAGATGGTGGCCGCAAATGCGATTGCTGAACATTATTTATTGTGTACCGGGTTCAATCGGCAATCACTGAGTGTAATTTAATTCATTTTTATACTGAATTTGTTTTCATTATGTTATTATGATGGCACTCGCATCTCTTAGATAAAAGGTCATTCCAGCGAAATTATGCGCAATCTACTAAATACAAGAAAAGTAAAAGCCTGTGTGCCTATCAAATATTAAAATTTTGTCTGTTGAGAATTCCCGGAATCTCGTGTTTGTTGATTAAAACACCAAGTATCTTATCACTTTTAGTCCTAGTATACAGGGTGGCCATACCTGCTAAACAGGTGCCCTCATTTTTTCCAGACTCTTTTTTGCCAAGCTGTATCTGCAAACATCCCTGACGCACTACTACGCCACGGCAACCACAGCAGCACTCTTAGTGCATTGTTAAAATGAACGTGTAGGTCGCTGTATGTCCGCTGAGTGTAGTTGACCCACAGGCTGCAGATGTAGAAACACTGACAGTAAGCTTTGAACAGCGTTACTTTCACTGGTTTCGTACAACGCGTAAACCTGCGGGCCAGCATGTTACAACGGACAGCCAGCAACCTACGTTCCCTATCAATGTCACAATTATCTTTAAGGTCTTCAGTGACCCAGTGGCTCAGATACTTAAACTTGTCCAGCCTTCGCAGTGGTTCTCCACAAAGTGCGACAGTTGGAATTCTCTCATATGTCACACTGCCTGCTTTAAAAACCATTCATTCGCTCTTTGTGACGTTATATTTGAGCCCATGATTCCCAGCATAATTTTCGCATATAGCGATCAGTCGCCTCAGAGCACCAATCGATGGGCTCAGCAGCACCATATCGTCAGCATAATTAATATTGTTAATGCACACCCCGTCAATATGACATCCACCATTGGTGCTGCTGAGCTCAAGGATCAGCTGGTTCATGTATAGGTTGAAGAGCCGGGTTGAGCTGAGCCCCCCTTGCCTCACCCCGCACTCCAACCGATACACGTCCGAATGCGACCCATTCCACTTCACGCTATTGTATGTACGAGTATGTGGCTGTAGCGACTCGACCCGATATAAGGTATGCCATAAGCTCTCTCAGTTTAATGACTATTACGGAGAAGAGCATTTCAAGTGCGCAAAAGCAGTGCTGCGTTGTTTAAAAGGAACAAAAAGCGTTGGTCTTATAGCCAGGAAAACTCGCCATGAATTACATGGCATGGCTGATGCAGATTGGAACGCATGCAAGCTAGGCCGGAAGTCCTTTTCGGGTTGTTGCTTAAAATATGCTGGAACGGCCATAAGTTGGATGTCAAAGCAATGACTAAAAGATAAAATTGGATAAATACATGTCATCTCGGCAGTTCTTTCGAAAACACTGTAAATCGGAGACAATATTTGTCCCGCTGCCGATTTCGCCAAACATTTTAAGAAAACTTGGTATATCACAGCTCTACCACTACTTCTTATTCATTTTGTATATGTACAGACGCCAACACATCAAGCTACTACAATCTGTCAGATTTCTTTGATAGATTTTCGACTTTATTTCTAGAGCATTAGGTTCAAGGTTCATTGGGAAAAATTGACAGTTTCGGGTAGCTTGACCTGGTGGCGTCTGTACAAAAGCAACACTAAGGGAAATACAACTGCAAACTTAACACAATGACAGAGAAGCTAAGCTACGCATAGTTGACAAATAAAGCAGTATTGCCAAAAATAATGTATTTTAGTTCTAAGTGTCACCGCATTAGACTCTTTTTTGCCAAGCTTTATATTTTAATTAATAAATCTCTCACAAAAGGCCACTAAAAATGTACTAGAGAATGGCCTGCAGCATTTTCTGTCCATTTTAACACCATTCTGCGATCATCAATCTGCCTCCCATGTGCCCTTACCCTTAGCGAGTAGTTACTCTAGTTTAAAGTTTTTAACCCATATACTTATGTCCAGAACTTTTTTTAAGATGAATTTTAAAGATTTTTGACTATGTTGGTATTAAATGCTTAATAAATAAGGCCCTACCTAATCTTTATAGATTAGGCCTAGGTTAGGTCTTTTGAAGAACTATTTCGAAACACAGCACAATATTATTTTTGTGCTGTGTTTCGAAATAGTTCTTCAGTCTAAGAAAAGATGGAAATATCTTATATCTTTAAACGAGCAATTCTTGTATATATATATATAATCTGAATCTCGGAAACGGCTCCAACGATTTTCATGAAATTTAGTATACAGGGGGTTTCGGGGGCGATAAATCGATCTAGCTACGATTCATTTTTATAAAATAACACCGTTTTCCCCCCGAAGGGTAGAAAACGAATATTTAGGTTCCAGCCGAAGCTTGACCCACTGGTGAGAGAACATCCTGGATTTTACGTGTGGCAACACTGTTTGATACCAATGAGCGCCCTCTATGTAAGGTGGGGGAGGCTACTGTCGCCTCGCCCCCCCCTAGCCGCGCGCACTTCGCAGCGCCGCCGCCGGGCGCTTGCGCTCCTCAGTACCCATGAGCCTGCAAGAATGTTAATTCTTAGTGGGTCAAGCTTCGGCTGGAACCTAAATATTCGTTTTCTACCCTTCGGGGGGAAAACGGTGTTATTTAGGTGTCCGAGCCTCCGCTTGACCCACTGGTGAGAAGTGTTTATTTTCTGCTGGCGCTGCGATCGTGACGTACTGTGATCTTAGAGCTGGGTGTTCAGGAGCTGTGATGAACATCCCAAAAATTAAACACATTAAGAACGTTAATTAGTTTTTAATGTAGTGGAATGTATGTATAGATAGTAAGTGAACAACAAATCAAAATAGAAAAAAAGACAAAACAAAAATATAGAATGAAGAACAATTTTCTAATTGAGTGAGCGACGGACCATTCGGAAAATTGCTCCGACATACGGAGATTGACTCCGAATAAATTGGTTCATAGGTATAAATTATTAAGAACATAATTTATTACGATGCATTAGGCAATAATCAGAATAATCATACAATTAATTAGTTCCATTGGTATTTATATTAAGTATTGTGCTATTGGTTGGTTTCCTGACGATGTGCAGTTTCTTTAAAATAATATCTGAGGAATGTGTCCTTTCTTTGCCAGTTGCCTCGCTTTAGTATTTCATCTAGGTCCATATAATTATTCTTCCAATTGGCACTATTAACAGCTGATCGGAGGCTGCCAGGCGAGTCCTCAATATGAGCGTCCTTAAATATAGTTCTTATCCATCCGGCTATAACAGTGTGGGAGGCAGGTCCGACTTTCCCTCGCGTAGTAATGAAAAGCCTTGTAAGATTATTTTGACTTGACCTGCGAATTTCTGATACAGTTATAAGTGTTTCAATCCAAAAAACAAGATTCAACTTGTGCACCTCATTAAGCGATAACTTCCAGCCTGATTGGCGATAAGTTGCAGAATCTGTCTTCGATCCGAATTTGGGCCAGAAGACAAGATAATCGTCAATTCTTTCGAAAGAAGCAGCGCTGATATCCAAGAGAGTCAGGTCGTGGACCCTTCTTCCTGTAGCCAGGAGTAGCAAAACTGCTACATGCCGAGACACCTGGAATAGACTGTCGACATTCACGTCGTAATGTTGCAGATATTCAATTAATTCCCCAACGTCCCAAGTTAGGGACTTCTGAGGAGGAGGTTTACTAAGGGCTACGGCCTTCAGAGTTTGACGGACCAAAGGGTGTTTGTTGAGCTCGTTTGCGTTCATAGGATTGGCGAATGTAGTAACTACTGATTTGTGGACGGCTATAGTACTAGGCGCTAGTCCTATTTTCATATGTAGGTGACAAATGAACTTCGCCAGATCGTTCGGCCCTGGGTTTTCAGTAATACAGTTATTCTGAGTTTGAGACCACTTTCGCCATCGTTCCCAAGCGGGCTTATAAGTTTTTAGTGTTGATTTTCGCCAGGAGGATTCGAGCAACTTTTTGTTTTCGTCGGGCCAGGAATTGATTAGACTGGACCAGCCTGAACTTTCCAGACCTGCAAAGACAGTTTGTTCGCTGCCACAGGGGGTTTGTTGGTTACGAGATCTACTAGGTGTTGCTGGGTGTGCCAGATTGTTAGAGGTGGGCACAAAGCTCGTTGCCTCAGGTCGGCTTTCCAGAAGGTCTTCTCCCATTTGGGTACTACTAGTAGATATATTCCTATGCTCCTCTGTAAGTGTCGTAGGACGCGAGGTACTAGAGCAGGTGGTGGGAATATCCACCCTAGTTCGTAATTCCACGTTCGACTGAACGCATCCACATACACGCAGTTCTTGTCGTGTGCATTCTCGCTGACATAATTTTCCACAACCGCAGATCTTTCGCTTGCAAAGAGGTCTATTGAAGGAGCTCCGAATCGCCGAAATATCACTTTTAAGATGTCTGCCGTCAGAGTCCATTCGGGCAGTTCGTTTTCTCTGGAAAGGCTGTCGGCAATCAGGTTGTATCGACCAGGGAGATACCGGGCAATCAAATGTATATTGAATGACTGTGTGAGGTGGAATATTTTGAATGTCGTTGGAGGAGTCTTAAAGACTTCGTACCTCCCTCTTTTGTTATGTAAGCTACTACGGTTTTGTTGTCGGTTTGTATCATCACTGTTTGATTTACGAGATTGGGACCCATTCTCTTCAGCACTTCTGTTAGCGCCCATAACTCCTTCTGGTTGCTGTGCCATTTGCGTTGCCTTTGGCCCCAGAGACCACTTAACTTGACTCCGTTGACCGTAGCTCCCCAACCCAGTTCGGCTGCATCCGTGCTTACGAATATGGTAGGGTCTTTGTGATGTATTGGCGATTTCCGCGCTATGTTTTTTCTCCACCAATAGAGCTCTTCTTTCACGGATGTAGGCAGCACGTGTCGTTTGTTGCGGTTTTCCTCGGGGAGTTTGTTTGCTTCTATTTGAAGCATTCTGCAATGAAGACGTCCGTATGGTACTACGCAGGAGGCGAAGTTGATGTTGCCTAGTAGAACTTTTGCCGTTTGCCACGTCCACCAGTTCCTTTGTAGGGTGTCTTCTAGCAGAGTACGATTTCTGGTTATTTTGCCGGGAGTGAGATATTTGGTATTGTTGTGTGTATTCCATACCAGTCCTAAATACTCCAGACATTTCGTAGGGGTCAGCACAGACTTTTCTAGATTTACACACCAACCTAGCTTGATCAGTTGGTCTGTGACATAGTGAGTTTGCTTTTCTAGAGTATAGGGGTCCGTATGCATCAGTAAAAAATCGTTCAAGTATACGATCATTCGGATAGATTGTTTCCTGAAACAATTTGCCAACCAGTTAGATACATTAGCAAACGAACAAGGAGCAGTTGCTAGTCCGAAAGGCAGACAGGTCATTTCATAGGTGACGCCAGCGTAAGAGAAGGCTAAGTATCTCCGATGGCCTTCAGCTATCGGAATATGAAAATACGCTTGAGATAAATCAATTTTGGTCATATAATCTGTGGCATTCAAACATTCTGGAATTCGGTGATGATTTATGAGAGGAAATTTAGGAGGACGTAAATATAAATTAAGTTTTCTTAAATCGAAAATTGATCTATTTGACCCGTCTGCCTTCCATCGGAGGAATATTTTGGACAGGAAGCCTGTTTCGTAACGACACTCGCGTATTGCCCCCGTTTGTTTTAATTTACCGATTTATTTCGACATTTCTGTCGATACCTTGATTTTGTATCGGGCGCAAGTGTCCCTGTCAAGTCTATAAGATGGCGGGCGTTTTATGAATGGGATGCGATAACCGGATATTATTGACAGGATACAGCGTGGGGCACCTAGGCTTTCCCATTCATGGTATTTAATACTGACCTGCCCGGATTGAAATTTAGTATTTTTTGCCATCAAATTTCCTTCTACTTTTCGGCGGTGGTCGCTGATTGGAGGAACGTGTGGCCGTTCTATCGGAGTTCCGAAAGTTTGGTTTACGTAACGGCCGCTTTTCTTTGGAATCCTGTCTGTTTTTGGGTTTTGGCACAAATTGTGCGGGTTTCTTAAACTTTCCTGGAAACACCTTTGATAATCCTCCTTGTTCTTTGATCAAGTCGGATAACTGTGGTTCTGCAAACAAGTAGGTTGTCGAAGGTGGGATGGCATGTAATTAATCGTTTATGGTTTTATTCAGAGGCTTAAAAAGGGCTCTTCGTTGCTCCAGAACCTCTGCCCTTTTCCCGCACGTATATTGGAGAAGAGCATCCGAAACCTTCCGAAATGGAGCTTTGTCTTTCATGGCCAGGTTTCTTGTGAGGTACGCTTTTACGTCCGGAGGTGCGCTGGTACAGGCATCTATAAATTCCTTTCGCTGTTGCAATAGGCCGTGGGTTATAGCTCCTAAGCACTAGTCCATTTTTTCCAGAACTGAGACTAGCTGCCACTGAGGTGAAACTGTTGCCAGATGTCCATTTAGTTTAAGCGCAGTGAAGACAGGCGTGGCCTGGAATTGTTTCTGGACATCCGCGTATCGAATGTGTTTCCAGCCGTCAGATTCCAATTTTTGGCAGTGGGTACCTTCTTCCACTAATTTTTGAGACGCCTTGCTTATTTTTCCTTCACTCTCTTTCGTCTCAGGAGCAAAGTCAAGAAGGAGCTCTTCTTCTACATCTTCCGCTTCTTCCTCCCCTAAGGGTGGCGGGTTCCAATCTTCCCCTGCTTCGTCAGCTGTCGAGTCTGCCTCCGAAGGTGCATGACTTTCAGTATGCGAGGTTGACGGTGGCAGACGCGTCAGACCATAGGTTAGTTCGCACAGTCTCCCTAAGATTACATTTTGTTGGTGCATATAATCCTTTAAGGATTCCGCTGAGAAGCTTTCTGTCGTTCTAGGAACTTTAGGGTTTGGCTGTGGTTCAGAACTGCGGTGTCTCTTGGAAACACGCGACGAACCAGATGTTGCGTTGTCTTCTTCGGCCTCAGCTTTCAAAGCATCCGAAGTTTCCTTGCGTGATGTAAAGTAAGGCTTTAGGGATAGCAGCATGGCATCAAATCCATTTTGTACACCGACTGGATGAATTTTCGTCATAATGGATATCGGTTGGTATATAAGGGCTAAGCCGATTGGCCACTCAAGCAGTTTTCTTTTTAACTTTCTATAACGGCGTTCACTGAGCGAATTCCCACATCGGAAATGGCCAGGCGCACTGTCGGTATTGCGAAACGTAGCCTTGCTTCAGTGTCAGGTGCTAAGGTTCCGCCGAATAGATCCTTGTAGTTGACAGCGTTTATCACCCAGTCTCGCCAGTTAGCAGGGTAAAGTGCATCCAGAGCTTGTAGTAGGCTTTGGTAACAACTTTCATCGGCAGTAGGCGGACGCCAATTTACCAGCTCTCCCATTGTGGTTGTCATCTGCAAGCAGATAAGCGCCAGTCAAGCAAGTAGCAGAATGCGTAGGCGAAGTGGTGTATGCATGTCGCCTGGATTAAAAGTTCCGTAGACGACGTCGTCTGTTGGCACAGACGACACGTCGTCTGTTGGCATAGACGACACGTCGTCTGCCAATGTCTTGATTTTTTCTAACATTTAAGCGACAATGCAAGACAATTTTTACTAGGGCTTTCCTAGCAGGATAGAAGCGTGCATCCATCCATCAAAACTTAAAGGTATAAACTCAATCGGGGCTTTCCCGATTAAGAGAAGCACGAGAAACAAGTGAACAGGGCTTTCTGTTTAGTTTCAAATGATTTCAATATTATAATAAACGTACCTTGAATGATTAGTGGATAAAATATCCAAAGTATTTCTTCGTTCACTTTGTTACAATGTTAACACGTAAAGAATCCAAAACGTACTGAGGAGCACAAGCGCCCGGCGCTGCGAAGTGCGCGCGGCTAGGGGGGGGCGAGGTGACAGTAGCCTCCCCCACCTTACATAGAGGGCGCTCATTGGTTTCAAACAGTGTTGCCACACGTAAAATCCAGGATGTTCTCTCACCAGTGGGTCAAGCGAAGGCTCGGACACCTAAATGTCGTTTTATTCGTGTTTTCAATGATCAACTTTGTCGATAATCAGCTTGAACATAAACTTATTATTTTAAACACAATTTACCAAAAAATACCGAGCAAAGCTTGGTCATCCAGATATTAATTTAAATTAAAGCAACAGCTCGCTGATGTGCATCTGGATTGAGGGCCCATTTTTTAAACCCTTGTCAAACATAATAAGACTTATAGGGAAATTAGTTAAAAATAGTAAAAACTTAAAGCAATGGGCCATAAATTTCTTAAACGTGAATTAAAACTGTTATGATTAAATAACTTGGGCCCTCAGTCCAGACGCTTGCATAAAGTGGCATAGCTTAAATCTCAGTAAGTACTGTCTCTGGGTTAATATTTTTTATTTAACAATTTAGTTAAGAATTTCTTAAATATTTTAAGAAATTTCCAAATCTGTAGAATATGACATTACAGATTTATGGCGGTATATCTAGGGCCCTCACTCCATTATTGTTTGTACTGAGGAATCTGCAAGACATGGATTTATCTGAAGAAATACATAAATGCAACTTTAACATGTTTTACTTAGATACCTATGTGAATTAGTTAAAAAGAAATTATGACACGAAAGTTAATTGTTATGTAGTAAATGAAAGTCGAATTTGACTAAAACATCTGAACCGAGAGCCCAACATTTTCGGCTTTATTGACTAGGCTCAACTTCATAGATTAACGCAAATTAGAATAAGATTTTTAACTATTTCTTAACTAAATTTGAACATATCGACCGTTTTTCTAAATATCATACTTTAAGAGAAAATCGATTTTGAACTTATTAGAAGAGAAAAATTTGTAGGGTGACCATAATGTTCATAGTAATTACATGTACATTTTGTTAAGCGCAGTCAAAAAGTCATAATTTTTGCAGCTAAAAGTATTATAAGTAGTCAAGTTTTAGTTTTTCAACAAACTTTTTTATGTTTTGTCATGTTTAGGTATCCGATACCCATGACGCCTACCCATGAGGTACCCATCAATTAATTTAACCCTTTAATATTTCGGATATTACTCTGCTGTTACCATGAACAATCTTTACTTTCTTTCTTCTTCTTTTCTTTTTTAACTTATTTACCTAATTTTCAGCACAATTTGTACTTTCCCAGAGAGGTAGGCGATTGATCCAATTAAATGGTTTCACGTACTCATCGTTGCCTTCAAAGTCAAACAAAAAAAGATGGCGGTGCTCAACTCATTCAACAATGCTAAAATAACTTCGCTCATTCGCAATTTCGTATTTTTAGGATGTAAGACCATTTTAAGGTTACATTTATGTGAAATAAAAGTTTTTTTTTATAATTATGCTGATCGTGTTTTATTTATCGAAATGTATCCCTATGGATCACTGTCATATAAGTAGTTCATCGTATATAGTTTGCCTTTCATTTTATGCAAACACTGTTAAAGCTGTAAAAATATGCTAAATAAAAATGACATTAAAGATAAAGAAAATAAAATTGTAAACAGTAGGTACATATATAATACTTTTAGCTGCAAAAATTATGACTTTTTGACTGCGCTTAACAAAATGTACATGTAATTACTATGAACATTATGGTCACCCTACAAATTTTTCTCTTCTAATAAGTTCAAAATCGATTTTCTCTTAAAGTATGATATTTAGAAGAACGGTCGATATGTTCAAATTTAGTTAAGAAATAGTTAAAAATCTTATTCTAATTTGCGTTAATCTATGAAGTTGAGCCTAGTCAATAAAGCCGAAAATGTTGGGCTCTCAGTTCAGATGTTTTAGTAAAATTCGACTTTCATTTACCACATAACAATTAACTTTCGTGTCATAATTTCTTTTTAACTAATTCACATAGGTATCTAAGTAAAACATGTTAAAGTCGCATTTATGTATTTCTTCAGATAAATCCATGTTTTGCAGATTCCTCAGTACAAACAATAATGAAGTGAGGGCCCTAGATATACCGCCATAAATCTGTAATGTCATATTCTACAGATTTGGATTTTTTTTTTCTTTGGATTTAAACTTAGATTTTAAATTATGTAAATATTATTAATATTTTTAAGGCACAGAAACCACCAATTACTTTAAGCTTTTAATTTATTACGGGAAATTACACCAGAAAAATTACACGAGAAGACAAGAACATTTTGTTGTCATAGACTATATTGACATTACGTCTATTGAGGCAAAGGTTTAAAATTATTCTGCCTAATCTATGGCTAACACACCCCCTTAATTTTACAACCTTTGTCTTTTACAATTTTATATTATATTTTACTATTTTAATTTTAGAATATTAGTATTTTAGTTTTACATCAGTTTTTGAAAATTAAATAAACTTTATCTTAACAAAAATATTATAATAATTTTATACAAATAAAATTTTATACTTCTTAGTATCAAAAATATTAAATTTATTTTAACAAAATATTTTTAAATTTTATGAATTTTTCTGATCCTAAACTTTTAGTCATGAAATCAGCTATGTTATCATTAGTATTTATGTAATTAATATTTATCAATCTTTTATTAACAATGTCCTTGAAGAAATAATACTTAATGTTTTGTCCTTTTGGAGTTTTCATAATTCTTTGCTATGCATATAGCACTGGAGTTATCTACTAAAAGTGTGTTGTTTTCTCCAGAGCAGTCGAGGTGTTTTGCAACTCCTTTTATGTTGAGTAGGTCCTGTGCTGTGACAGCTGCTGCAACATATTCAGTTTCTGCTGTCGATAGTGCCACGCAGGGTTGTTTCTTTGATGACCATGCTACAGGATTATTTCCATGGAATATGATGCTTCCAGTGACACTCTTTCTATCTATGCCGTCACTCGCCCAGTCTGCATCCGAATATGCTTTTATGTTATTATTTTTACTTTTGGTGTATATTATTCCTAGTTCTTGAGTACCTTTTAGGTATCGCAGAATTCTTTTGGCAGCCTTCCAAGCAGTCTCATTAAATTTATCTAGGTATCGACTGAGGTAAGAAACTGAATAAGTAAGATCTGGTCTTGATATTTTAGTTAGGTAGAGTAGGCTTCCTATTAGTTGTCTGTATAAGTCTTTCTTTTCACATTCTTCTTTTTCAGTATTTATTTTAAAATTTACTTCCATTGGAGTCTTAGTTTCTTTACATTCTTTTATGTTAAATTTGGTAAGTATTTTATCAATTAATTTTGTTTGTTTAATTTTAATTTTGTCTTTGCCTCTTTCTATCTCTATACCCAAGAATGTTTTTGTTTCTCCTAAATCTTTTGCATTGTAATCTTTCTTTAGTGCTTCTATAATTTCTTCACTCTTTTTTCCTATAATCCAGATATCATCTACATAAATTATCATCCAAAAATTTTCTTTGTAATACAGGCATGAATCATATTCTGTACGCTTAAATCCCTTTTCTTTTGCAAATTTATTTATTGTATCGTTCCAGCATCTTGGGGATTCAGTAAGACCATATAATGCTCTGTTTAATTTTAGTACTTTGTTTGTATTTTCAGGTGTGTATCCTTCAGGTGGCTTGAAGTATATTTCGGATTTTACCTCTCCATTCAAGAAAGCTGTAGGAATGTCGAGCTGTCGTATTGGTATGTCTTAATTTACTGCCTTGGATATCATCAGTCTAATGCTTGACATTCTTGCAACAGGTGAGTACATTTCTGTATTATCTTCAATTTTCTGCTGAAAGCCTCGTACGACTAATCTAGCTTTTTTATTTCCATCATCCTTTTGCTTAAATATCCATTAGGTATCTATTGCTTTTTTCTTTTCAGGTAAGTCTGTTTCTGTCCATGTTCCAAGTTTTATTAAAGAATTTAATTCTTTTTCTATTGCTTGTTTCCATTCTTCATCTTGATAAGCTTCTTTGTAAAAATTTGGTGCTTCTTTAGATAAGGTTTTATTTATTGCTATGTTAGTTTCATAGTTTTTTAGATATGTAGGTTTTTAACTAGACGCGACCTGATTTTGTTTGAATTGGTATTACCTTTTCTTTGTTTCTTTCTTCTTTTTCTTCTTCTGTGTTTCTTCTGTCATCTTCTGTGTTTGTTTCGTCTTCTTCTGTATTTATTTCAACTTCTTCTATATTTCTATTATCATCTTCTGTATTCATTTCGTCTTCTTCTGTATTTATTTTGTCTTCTTCTGTATTTATTTTTCTTTTATTTTTTGAAAGACAACATCTCTTCTTATTTTAATTTCTTTATTTTCAGGATCCCATAGCCGGTAACCAGTTGGAGCATAGCCGACCATGATGAGTTCTTCACTTCTTTCATCTAACTTCTTCAGTGGCGTTAGACGTTTTGCATAAGTAGTACAACCAAAGGTTTGTATATTTTTAACATTAGGTTTTCTGCCTGTCCATTTCTCTATAGGTGTCTTCGTCTGCCCTTCTTTTGGTGTTCTATTTAGAAGATAAGTTGCTGACCGTACTGCTTCTTCCCCACAGGTTCTTATTTAATTTGGATTGAAATAACATGGCTCGCACTTTCTCCATAAGGGTGCGGTTAAAACGCTCAGCCTTTCCGTTTTGTTGTGGGCTGTATATGACAGTGTAGTCTAATCTTATTCCTCTTTTTCTGCACCAATCTTTAAATTGGGCTGTTGTATATTCACCACCATTATCACAACGAATCATGCTGACTTTTTCACTTGTGTGGCGTTCTACTTCCTGTATATATTTAGTTAAGTAGGTGAAAACTTCACTTTTATGTGCAATCAGGTAAGTATATGTGAAATCGGTATAGTCATCAATAAAGGTAAGTACATATCTATCACCATCCCAGGTTGCAGGTGTAACCGGTCCGCACACATTAGTATGAATGGTATGTATTATTCTGTCAGCTTTGTGTCTTGTGTAGACTGGCAATCTTGTTTATTTTGCTTTGATACATATATCCCAGCTTCCAGACATTTTATCTATTTGTTCATTAGTTATATTTATTCCTTCAACTGTTTTTTTAATATTTTTTAATGTTTCTTTTCCAGGGTGACCATACTTCACATTCCAGTCCCCCTGAAGGGTTTCAGTTTTGCAAGACAGTAAGGCATCTTCAGAATTTGTAGTTAAGTCAATATTGTATAAACCATTTTCATTTTTTGTTCCTTTTAAAATTATATTTTTAAATTATTTTTCTTTACAGTAATATTTTCTTTTGTGAATAATACTTCTCCATCTTTTTCAGTAATGGCGTGGACTGACAGGAGACCTTTCTTCAAATTTGGCACAAATAAAACATTTTTTAAAATTCACATTTTGTGTTTCAATTTTACCCATTACATTTGACTTTAAAACATTATTTTTATTTGCTGTTTGTATGTTTATTGAGCAGTCTTTTTGTTCTTTCAGAAGTACCTCCTTGTTGGTCATATGGGAAGAACATCCGGAGTCAATCACAAATGTTTCAGTCAGTAACGACACAGCATTTTTATCTTTCTTCTTTTTGAAATAACAATCTTTTTCTTTATGATTGAACTTTTTACAAATTGTGCACTGTTGTTTGCCTTTGAAAAAACAATTTTTCTCTTCATGATTATCTTTTTTACAAATTGAACACTTATTTTTATTTTTGTGTTTTTTATTTGTCAGCGCCTTAAATGCGACTGAACTTTGTTGCTCTTCACTGCTATTTCTCTGTTGTTCCACTAATAGACGTGCAGTGAGATTGTTTACAGTCTGTTCTGTTTTTGGGGTTGATTCCCATGCTGTTACGAAGTGTTTGTAGGTATCTGGTAGTGTACATAGTATTTTGGAGATCAGCATATTATCATTTATCTTTTCACCGAGACTGATAAGAATAGTTTTCTAACATACCTATGTGGTAGTTCATGTCTTTGCTGTTATCATAAGTATATTGAAAGAAATCTTGTAATAAGTGACATTTTTGTTGACTTGTTTGCTGTTGAAAGATTATAGTGAGCTTGTCATACATTTGTTTAGCTGTGTTTGTACGACATCAATGAACATAGAAGTTTTCTGTCGATGGTGCTTGTTAAAATGCGTTGCGCTTTTGCATCCAACTGCATTTCTTCATCATCAGGTTTTGTTGGGCCTTTGTTCTGTATTTGTTTGATGGCGGAGTCCATTTTGTTTTGTAGTTTGTCGTCGTATTCACACGGATTTGCACGCACCGTTTTTGTTACAACTTTTATTTTGTTTTTACTGAACTGGCTAGGCTAGTGTTGAACCTAACCACGCTCTGCTACCATTTTAAAATTTTTAAGGCACAGAAACCACCAATTACTTTAAGCTTTTAATTTATTACGGGAAATTACACCAGAAAAATTACACGAGAAGACAAGAACATTTTGTTGTCATAGACTATATCTAGACACGCGGCAGCGTGTCAAGCCAAGTTCGAATAACAGAACTGGCGAGCAGCACCGTGTGTAATATTACACGAACCATTTGGAGCCACTTTTGACCCCCTCATAACTCAAAAACTATTTCATCTAAACGTGTCAAATTTGGCTCATATAGTGGGACTTGCAAGATACATATGTGCTCCAAATTTCATAAACATATCTTAAGCGGTTATTTAGATATTAACGTCCAAAAATCGTCATTTTTATCACTGACTGACCTATAGATCAAAACTCAAACCCAGTTCCAGATAACCTAGAAAGTTCAAATTTGGCATGCAGACAGGTAATTAGGTGAATACAAAGGAATAAATCAGAAACTGGTAAATTTTTATCATTTTACTATAATTTTTCACTTAATTGATTCTATTAGGAACACTTATAACAAAAACCATTTGGTATTAATTTTATTGTAAATTTGTTATAAATAAGTACTTAGGTACTAATAATTTATGTACAAAATGTAATGATATCCCATCAAAATCATAAATGTGAAATGAGAGCCAAGTTCAATATTATGATATATGCCTTGGTTGTTGACTTCAACGACAAAAGAAGTGAGATCTAAATGGGTGCCAAGTTCAATGGTCAGTCCTGACTTGGCTAGTTTTCATATACGAATTATATTATAGCCTTCGCAAGTTTTAAACCTGTTACTTGTCGGTTCTTATTTTATTATTCCGAAAATTGGGCTTGCTGGTAGAAACTAGCCATCAAATATATTAATTCGTACAGAGAACTAGCCAAGTCAGGACTGACCATTGAACTTGGCACCCATTTAGATCTCACTTCTTTTGTCGTTGAAGTCAACAACCAAGGCATATATCATAATATTGAACTTGGCTCTCATTTCACATTTATGTTTTTGATGGGATTGATATTACGTCTATTGAGGCAAAGGTTTAAAATTATTCTGCCTAATCTATGGCTAACAAATATTTTATATAAATAAAATATTTATTTACTTGTCTTAAAACATTGCTTGTAGCAATTGCTCCCGTACTGAAATCATTCATGACTCGATTTCTCTCTGATTCATTCAATAAAAGATTCTCGATCTTCATCATTCATCATTATCAGCCTATAATGTTCCCACTACTGGGACACAGGCCTCCTCTCGGAGAGAGATTCTCGATCTTATCTAACTTGATTGATAGTGAATTAAGCACCTTGTGTTGCTTATTAATTGCTTGCCCGTTCCTTTTCAAAACGTTGTATTCTGCTTCAATTATCGTTGTTTGTTGTTTTAAGAGCGAAAGCAAATGATTTTCATTGTCTTGTATAGACTGAATATCTTGTTTATATTGTTCTGCGAATCTCTCATCAAGTACACCGAACAAGCTGTTTGCTAGATAGCCTATCCCGTTGATAAGGCCTCGCTTGCGTCGGCGCAGGACTCGTGTTCGTCGCGTGCTGGAATGCTGACTCAGTAGCAGGTGGTTATAGTACTCCAGTTCTGAGAATTCTTGCTGCAATTTAACTTGTATGACGTCACAATGTGACGATTCTTTAAACTTGTTGCATATGATCCAACTAGCTAAGGTATTTACTGCATGCTTCTGCACCTTGCCAAAATGAATTCATGTCATAGTATGTGACTATCTTCCATTCATCTTTGATTAATTGCATGTTTGCAATTTTGTCAAAATAAAGACCTCGATTGTCTTTTAGCTGTGTAACATTGTATGCACAGTGAGTTGTCGTCAAAATGCTCATGAAATACAAAAGTAACATTACCAGTGATGAGAAGCTGTAATTTACATTTTTGTTTTCATAAATGGCTTGCCATCTTTCACTTCCTTGGAATGCGACTCTTGTTTGTCGATTCTATCATTTATAGGGAGAATAGACAGCTTGAGAATAGGCCTCTTGATAAGCCCATTCTTTGTTTTCAATGTGACCACCCTTTTTTTTTTTTTTTTTTTTCAGGATGGGAAATCATCAAATGACTTCTCCCGCTCTGGGCGGAGCGGGAGGGCGTGTCAGACTTTTACTGACTAAAACCCACCCGTGTTCCATCAGTTGCCCATGTGCCAGGGTCACGGTATCTCTTTCGAACAATCACGCGACCCCGGCAGGCATCGGTCCTAGTAGACCCCTACACCGCTGCTGACATCTCTTTGAGGCGCGCGTGGAACACTGCGCGCCGTCGACCCGAGCCTGGTCCTTACCGGGCGGCGAGCTACCCATTGCTCGCCACCCGCAAGCTCGCGCCTACGGTGGCCGGGAGTCCGCCATTGACTCCCGACGCCCGGGGCGTCTCCTCCTGCGGCGGCTAGGGACGTGAGGGCGCAGAGACTGCCACTCCCTCACGCGCCCCGCCTCCTCCTTCGCGAGCATTACTGCTTCGCAGAAGGAGGTGACGGCTTCCCATTCCCTCTCGCTCCGTACCATGGCTCGCACCAGGGCCGGACGCGAGAGGTCGCCGCCGCCGATCGCCTCCACGAGGACACGGCGGTGCTCCGCCCAGGCAGGGCACACCTCCACCGTATGCTCCACCGTGTCCTCCAGACGATCCTCGCAATGGAAACACCCGGACGTATCCTCCCGCTTTATCCTGAACAGGAACCCACCGAAGCACCCATGCCCGGTGAGAACCTGCGTCAGGCGGAAGGTGAGGACGCCGTGACGCCTCTCTATCCACTCCTCAAAGAGGGGACTTACCGCCGCAATTGTGGCGTGCCCAGCACTGGGTTGCGACATTCGTACCCGCCATGTCGCCATGAGATCACACCGGAGCTCTGTCCGCCGTGCCGCGATTTGTCGCGGCAGCGGAGTTTCGCCCCGGCGTTTCGCCTCCTCGCGCCACTCCCACATGTGCGCGAGGACCTTTGCCTCCAGATCCCATGGCGGCACTCCGGCAAGGAGGCTCGCCGCCTCGCACGAGACCGTGCGGTATCGGATTAACCGGATTAACCGGATATGTGACCACCCTGATGTGGCCATCGGCACCAGGATGCAGCTGGACGACGCGGCCAACTGTCCACTTCCCTGGTGGTAAGTTTACATCGTTAATCGTAACAATGTCATTTAGTTGAATGTCTGGTTGAGAATGTCTCCACTTGCTTCTTGCTGACAGCTGAGTCAGATTTTCTGTATGCCAACGTTTCCAAAATATCTAGTACTATGTTTTGAGTTAAATGCCATCTCGTCCACATATCTGTTTCTGTTTCTAATACATTCATGTCTTGATTTAAATTGATAAAGCTTGACGGAGAGAGGAAATTCAATTCGTTTGGATCTTCAGTCAGAGGGCACAGTGGCCTCGAGTTAAGTACTGCTTCTAACTGGGCCAGAACTGTGCTGAACTCTTCAAAGATGAGCTTTTGTTCTCCAACTACTCTTCATAAATGATATTTCAAACTTTTGACCGCCGCCACCGCCTCCCACAGCCCTCCTGCTATAGGCCATGAGGGCGCATTAAAATGCCATTCGATCTTCATGCTAGTAATTTCTTTGATGAAATCTTGATCGAATGTTTCTTGTAAAATTTTGTTGGCGCCGACAAAGTTCGTACCGTTGTCGCTGTACAAGTGTTTCGGCGAGCCTTTTCTTCCAGCCATTCTTCGCAACGCAGCTATGAATGCTGATGATGTGAGATCTGAGACCAAATCTATATGAACAAGCTTGGTCACCATACAGACAAATACCACCACGTAGCCCTTTGTGGCCTTAATACTACGGCCCTTGTTGGCCTTTATGAGCACGTGCCAGGTGAAATTGACGCCTGTATGTTCAAAAGGCTTTGCAACGTTACATCTTTGCGTAGGTAAATCACCCATCAGCTGTGCCATCTTGCTTGGATATAGCTTACGACAGGTAACGCAGGTACGTATACGCTTTTTGACCGCTCGATTACCGCCTATGATCCAGTAATTCTTGCGAATGAATGCTGATGTCACCCGTGCTCCGCCATGGAAGGTAAGTTCATGTGCCTGATCTATAATTAAGTTTGTTAAGTGTCCTTCGTGAGCTATGATGTTCGGATGCATCATATTTTGATTAATGTTGGCCTTACTTAGTCTTCCTTTAACTCTGAGAAGTCCCTCGCTGTGAAGGAATGGATTTAGTTACAGTAACTTGTTTTTTGCTGATAGCGCCTTCTTTTCTTGTAAGTTGTAAAATTATTTCTGTAAAATTTTTTCTCTGCGCTGTACATGTAAAATTATTTAATGCTTAGCATATACTAATTCTTGTAATGTAATAGTTATTTGTTATACAAGAGTGCAAAGTTGCTTTTTAACCGCGTGTTCAATTTTGATGACCGAGCAAGCGAAGGATTCTAAAATGGAATCACGAGCGCATCTAGTGATTCAAAATTAGAATCCTGAGCGTTAGCGAGGGAATCAAAAGAGCACGAGGTGAAAAATCTTTGCACTCGAGTGCAACACATAACTTTTCATTCCACCTCAGCGAGGAAATGACTAAATGCAAAAAAAAAACCTTTACAATCACAAGATAGGTACACTTTTATTTCAGTTTAGGTATTAATTACTACATTATGACAGGTAAGTATTACAGAATAATCTTTAAATTATAACAAAATAATACTAAGGTATAATTAAGAAAATTTTAAAGTAACGTTGCTACAGTTATTTAAATTGAGTGTAATATTTTTGTTTGGTACTGTAATATTGGTGTTAGTCACTTGTGTACTGTTTTTCGGTAAACTATCTGTCATACTTAATAGTTGTACCGATTCATCGGATTCCCTTGGCGTGAATGTTGGAGAGAGAGGGAGATGGTTAGGTGTTTCATAACGGCTTATTTTTGATGTAGAAGGGCCAGTCCAAGGATCCGATATTGTAGTCTGTGGATCCGATTGAGGCTCTTTCAGTGTAATGGCTCCTAAGATGCCTTCACATATTTTAGACTTATTTTGGATGGAATCCTCTATGTATCCCTCTACAACTGCATTGGACTTCCAGCCTCCGTGGCGCTTAAGGGCCCACCTTGAATGTGAATGATAGTAGGATGGGCGTGGTTTATGGCGGGTCAACCTAAAGTGGCCGGCCGCCACAAACTTATATCTGAACCGTTTATAGAGAATAGGAAAACCAGCGGCCAAAAGTTGAACTAATGACAGAAAATTTCTCGATATAAAAAACGTTACTAACTTAGCATAGCCTTGCTGTAAGCACTATTCCTGTCACTGTTGCACATCTGTCAAACTGCAATAGCAAGGTAGAGACGGAAACATCTTAGAAAAAAGTACGTGAAAGTAGCATTAATTTAGTCGGTCTATGAAATTTTTGCACATAGCGTGCGATGGAGTAGACAAATAATACAAATATTTAATTATAAGCAATAAAACTATCTTACAGCAAGAAATTATCTTCTTTATCTATATGTAATATTATAAATACGAAACTAATTCTGTCTGTCTGTTACTCTTTCACGACTAAACCTTATTCGTTACCCATTAACCCTATTTATTCCGCGACTTCACGTGCGTCCGCGTAACGTAAGATTTACGCAAACGAAGTCGCGGGAAAAAGCTAGCTAATATTTATGTACGGCTGTTGGGTTATACGAGATTGATTAACTCAACATAATTAAAAATATATAATAAACAATTTAAGTATTTATTAATTACTAGTGATAGCCCATTGGTCGAAATTCGACCGTCCTTCATGTGAATAGAAATACATTATTAAGTGAAAATATATATATACAATAATAAATATAAAAAAATAATATGGTTAAATTTGACATTCAGTAACACTATAGACAGATAATATTACAGACAAATATTCTCGATATGATCATAGATTGAAAAAATGAAATAGGTTATATATCTATAAAATTAATTTATTACCTATATTTATACTTGACAATAATACAAACAAATAAGATCTTTATATTTTACCTATAGTAACAAATAAATAAACTGAACTGAACTGACATTCAGTAAGACTATAGACCACAGATTTGGACCATAAACAAAAGAATATCTATGCATGTGTGTATTATTAAATATACGGTAATGAATAGTAGTGTGTGTAACGTGTTATTTATTGATAATAATGTATTTTTACGAACAATTAAAAAAAAAATATTAGCATTCGTCACTTCTTCTCTGTATAAACTATACGTTTGCGAAATTTCATACTCCACCCGTCCGCCCAATTTTCGTATAAAGGGATTCAAAGTTTTCGCTTCACGTATTAATATATAGATTTACAACATGAAATTAAAAATAACGAATTAATCTTCTAGAGCTCTATAAATAAAATATGTGATGGTGTTTAAGAGATTAATAAACTTCAATTTCGTTTCACCGATCACTATACATTTATTTGGTAAATGACAATTACAATATTTTACATAGACTTCGTCCATTACGTAATACTAGTTATGATTTTTTTTTTCACCTTATTTTACAAGTCATTTATATTTCCTTCAAGGTCAATTACGTATGGTAATGTGTATCATAAATGTCAAAATTACTTGACGTATACATACATATATTTTAGTAATTACGTGTGACTGCGGTTAGAAAACCAAAACCGATATTATTGCCGATATTTTGTAACTATGTCTAGATTATATCTTTTTATTTGGGTGTTTTACCCGACTGCTGAGAGCAATGTGTTTATCAGCCTATTAACTCGTATGTATGTTTGTTCTTTTATTAACTTTATTTTTCATTACATTTACTTTGGGGTTAGGGGTAATTCAGAGATGAAGTACACAAATAATTTGCTAAACAGTCTTCATAAGATTATAGAAGTATGTTTAGTGTTATTCAAAACAGAGTAAAACACCATTGTTTTGATCATCCAATTATTTGATTTTGTTTAAAATCTTGTAGGAATGAAAAATTATAAATAGCCAATATGTTTTCAGAAAGCACTCTTGTAGACCTTTGATTAGATATCAATTAGATATCGAGAAGCAGTGGTGGCTCAGTGGCAACGGCTACTACTTACGAGTTCGAACCCGAGCAGGCGCTTTACTCTGTGTAAATTATTTCAACACCACTGCTCTCAAAACTGTGAAGGAAAACATCGTGAGTAAACCGGCATGTCTTAGAACCAAAAAATTGAAGACATGTGACATCTACCAACCCGCACTGGGCCCTCGTGGTGGATTATGTCCCACTCTCTCTCACCGAGAGGAGGCCTGTGTCCCAGCAGTGGGAACGTTATAGGCTGCTAATGATTAGGTATCAAACACGGTACATATAGGGTTCGAAACACCTAGGCCTGGCGTCAGGCCACGTGCCTGACATGGATGGCTTCGGGAAGGTAGAGAGAAGCTTCGTAGTCGGAACCAGTGTGAGACCGCGCTAGCAGGACTCAATATGCTGCTGCGTCCAGCTACACTAACGACGCAGCTCTATGTGTCCCGTCTACATTATACCACGAAGGTTAAGGAGATCGTGGAGTTTGTACGTGTTAAGTCCAACTGGACCTTAAGGGTCGAGAAGTTGGAACCGTTCCACAACACGAACTTCAAGTCATTCGTGGTGCGAGTTCCAACTCATCAAATCGAGACTTTCCTCAAGGAAGAGTTTTGGCCGAAGGGTGTCGTGTATCGGCGATTCAACGGAAGGCTACGCGATACTACACAGCGCAACACGTCGCTGTCACTTCGTGTACAATAATTATGTTTACGTGGTTTTTATTTGTATGTATGATAGTCTGAAATGTATTATGATTTGGGTCTTTGTAGCCCGAAATAAACTGGTTTGATTGATATATGAAATTAAAATTTATATTTTCAATAAAACTTCACATCTGCTATAAATGATAAATGATTTTATTTCTGTAAGTAGGTTTGTACAAACACTTTTACATACCAATGTTATGTTAAAAACATACTAGTTCGGCGTTTGACACAGCCTGTTTAAATAATTACCCTACTTTGGCCTGCTGTCAAGTAAAACCTCACCTTTTTTACAATTATAATGCTACTCCATTCATTCGTTGTGCTCTTGCATTTGAAGTGACAGTACTTGACATATAGATATATTGTTGACATAATTCAAACCTAAAAACAAATTAAATATTTTATTTTATTTCTAAATGAATGATTATTATAAGTTATTGGGATAAAACAGACGTTCTTCTCTAGAAAATAAGGTGTTTACTCAATATTATTTTACAAAGTGAGAATAGATTGTTGCTGTAATGCTTTAGTGAAGGTGGTGAATTCGATTTATTGTTATCATCATCTTATTGGTATTTCATTCTTGCAAAATGAATAAATTAATTGCCCTGTGCAGGCACTCCTAACCTTGAAGGTACTGTTCAGTTTTGGTTTATGGTTCTTCCTATTTTCATACATAATTTAGGTCGTCTCTAAATGGTAATAGAGAAAGACAGACACATATACAGACGAAATACAAAGTTAGGAAAGCCAACACTTATTATATTAAATAATTACAGCAAAATGCTTAACTACTACCTTTTTCTGTGAACACAAATATTTAAAAAACGTAATTTTGATCGCACCGATTTGTAAAAAAGTGACATAGGTTCGTCGTCGATGAGCCCTACTGGGCGACTGATTTATGAACGAACGAGAGTGATGACACTATTTATGATAGGCAAAAGAAGAGATGGCGATAATGTGTGTGCGCTTGGAATAAAATAACGTATGTGCCAAACCGAATCGCCGTTTTTTATGAATGAAAAGTATTATTAAAACGAAAACTGTTTTACAAAAACTTAGATAGAATTATAATCAATGTTTTAAAGTAAACTATGTTTAATAATACATACGCATCGCACCTTGAGGCTAAAAAAATCATAATCATAGATAGAACTTTGCGATTTTTTTGTATCGAGAAAATTTCATCGTATCGTGTATTCCTTTTACAGGATACTAGATCATATAGTCAAAAAACATACACTAAAAGATTAAGTTCGGAAGTCATACGATAAGAAAGGTACGCTAAAAAGAAAAAGCACGTTTATCTCGCTACGTCACCTTAAGGGACAGGAGATCAGCTCCGGAATCAGCCAAAAGTGTGGCTGAAGTTCGTCGGAAACAATGACCCGTGTACAACAGGGGTTCTGGAAGTTCAAGAAATGTTGCTATTTCTCGTGGGATACTGCCAATTTTATTAGTACCCATAGGCTGTCTAACACACTTTCCATTGCGATACTGTAGAAAAAATCGATTGATTGGAGTGTTAGGCGGGTTTGATATTTCTCAACAATCGTTACGTATTCCTTGCGAATGACGAAGTTGCGGTCTCTTTTTGTCTTTGTATTAGGTAAATTAATTAATAGTAAGTCATCTGAATGTTTCTCAATGTTTTTGACATTAAGTTGTGTTAGTTCATTAGTTCGACATGCTCCGTTTATTCCAATAATAAGAACAACCTGTAACGTAAAGAGTATTGTAGTAGATAAATGAATAAAATTGATATGAACGCATAATTATGCCTATCAACATCTACTAAGTATACTATTTAATTGAGATTAATATACTTAAGTAGATACTGAATGTGCAACTGACTTACTTTTGCCGCCAAATATACGGAATCGGGTGCTTCGTTAAGAAACTTTTCAATATCAGATATTGTGAAAACCTTCGACTTTTTTGGTTGATGACCAGATGAGGCTCTTTTTAAAAATGCCACTAATTTAGGATAGGTATCGATATGTTTGTCTTTTTTCATCTTTATTGTTGCTTTTAGCATCGAATACGTACTCCATAGAGTGCTTGCTTTCTTGTTCTCGGATAATTCTACAAAATATGCCAGCAAAACGTTTTCTGAGAAAGTTTTGGCTCCTTTTGCTAGTCGCCACGAGTTGAACATATCGTACTGTTTTATACTTCTCGCGTGATTGTTGAGGGAGAAAGCTAATTTGCGCATTATTAACAGTTTCAGTCAATTCTGTTGGCGTCAAGCAAACTTCCTCGTCGCTAGAATCACTCATTTTAGTTTTTTCACTTGTTTTCAAGTTTCTTGTTTTTAATATAAGGTTTAACAATGACGTGAAAAAATGCCGCGTAAAGAACCGCGTACAAAGCAAATTGAAAAAAGAACACCAAGAAGGTTCCGAGTCTGAGTTTTTAACAAATTAAAAAAAAGTTGTATGATATATTCGGCACCATAGAGGTAGCAGTAAATAGGTTTAATGTTTTTTTTAATTCACAAACGTAGTGCACACGATGTTCTAAATTCAATTTACTTTATCCTCTAGAGAATAATAACGGCTTTTCCACTCAGATATTGAAGATTAAAAATACTCTTTCCGAGATGGTGGGATGAAAAATAAGTTTGCATGCGGTTTTTTAACTATATCTTGCTAATAATTCACCCGAATGTTATCGCTTTCTTTCTGCGATATGTAACTACATAATATGATTGGCTTTTCTTACTTCTTCGTGTGTGGTAAACACTGCTTGCCCAGTTTTTTGGTCAGGGTCGTAGTTCCGCAGCCACGATGGTCTTTCCCACCACAGCGAATAATAATAATAATAATAATCTTTATTTCCAGTTTTACAATTCGTCTTATAAATTGTAGGTTTATAGGTACAGAGTTATAAACCTCAGTCACCCAAGTTAAGATTCAAATTTTGTTATGGGTGACAGGGTTCTCAAGTTAACACCAGTTATACAACAACAAAATTTCGGAACTTTACAGTGTAGGCACAACGTAGACAGAAAAGATAGAAAATAAAGATTTTATACCAAAAATAAAAATTAAACTAATTAAGGAGAGAACCATTTGTATTGTGTGTGTTCTGTATGTGTTTTGTATGTGGGGGTATGTTTGTGTGTGTGTTATGTTGTGTTGTATAGTGTTCTGTAGTGTTGTTTGTGTGGGAAGGTGGGTGTACTCGAGGATGTTCAAGAGGGAGAGTTTTCGGGTGAGAGGGGGTGTTGGTAAAACTTACGTAATAAGAATTTTTTCGACCTCATAATAACTAAGGGTACTTATCCAATTACGGACTTTACCTTTAATTTATTGAACGTGTAAATGTTACATTTTTTATTGACGAAGTTATAAATACGACTACCAAGAATTTTGAAGCTGCGACTAGCAAGTTTCGTTCTGTGCCTCTCTATGGGACACATTTCCGTAGTTCTACGTCTTGTCAAGCGATTAAGATCCAGTCGCAGAGAAGTATGTCTGCGCAACGTACAGTTTAGTACAAAGAGCTGCCTCACAGTTAAGACCTGACAGTCTTTGTACAATTGAGCCGTACTATACCGAAAGTGTTTAAAGGTCATGACCTCGAGGGCAGCTGTCTGCGCCCTCTCCAGCTGGATTATGCTTGACCTCGCAGCACCGGCCTAGACTGTAATGCCAAAAGTTAATATTAACTGGCAGAGAGACAAATAAACCATACGTAAATTATCTGTGTCAGCACTATACCGTAGGCTTTTAAACACGGTCATAAGTTTTCTAACTCTGCCAGACAACGCCCCAATCTGAGGATTCCATGATAATTATGAGGTTATCTATTACTAATCCAAGGTATTTCACGTTTGTTTTTCTTGTAAGGCTAAGGCACGAGCATTGGTTTGGGTGAGCATTACAATTAGTGTGCGCTTTAACTGAGAGTGTTTTATACGGTTGCGAATTAGATTTGAGGGAGAAAGTGATATAGTTGGTTTTATCCACGTTTAAAGTTAGGCTATTCGCCGATAGACAAGACATCACTATAGCAAGTACAGATTTTGCATTCCCTCGAGCTTCGTTCCAATTTTCAGCATGCACCAGAAAGGCCGTATCATCCGCATATTATGTGTAAATTGAACAATTAGGGAGAGCTAAGTTACATAAACTGTTTACATATAAAAAAGTGTAGGCCCCAATATAGAACCCTGAGGCACTCTGAAAGACAATCCGCAAACATCGCTGATATATGTGTTAACTTTGACAAACTGCGTTCGCTCAGATAAATAACTCGCAAAAATAGCAAGTCCGGGGCCTCTAACTCCAACTCGCTCCAATTTTTTGAGTAGAATGGGGACAGAGACGGTGTCAAATGCCTTAGATAAATCTAAGAATAGACCAATGCACTTGGACTTTTTATCTAGAGTCTCAACAACTTTGTCAATCAGGGCAGAGATAGCGTCCTCACAGGACTTCCCCCTACGAAAGCCAAATTGATTACTGGAGATAATGTTGTGTTTCTCCAGGAAAGACATGAGTCGATTATTCAGGACCCTCTCAAAAACCTTAGATAATGCCGGTAGGACTGAAATTGGTCCATAGTTGTTGACAATGTCTCTGTCCCCCTCCCTTATGAATTGGGTGAACGACCGCTCTTTTTAACACTTTCGGGAATACACCTTCAGAGATACAAAGGCCACAAATGTTAGCGATGAGGGGCACAACTGCACAAGAGTTTGTTTGCACATTTTTAGTAACTGTGAACTGATTCCATCCCATCCTGGGGCAGAATCAGAACGAAGACTCATTATAATGTTATCAAATGCAGCGATATCCGGAGGGAGAAGAACAATTGAGTTCACCTGAGCGTCATCCCTGAGGTATGACGTATGTAACGTATCAGCATTTGTATGGTTAGCTGCAAGTTCTTTGCCAATATTCGCAAAGTACTTGTTGACTAAGTTTAAAGATGACTTGCAGTCTAGGTTGGACATTGACAATAACTCTATTGGAGGTGATCTAGAGGGCTGTTTACTAATTATGTTTTTTATAGTGTTCCAGGTCTTTTTAGGGTTATTTTTTTTATTTTCCCTTTTAAGTTGCGATAACGTATATAGGTTAATTTTAAAGTATAACTGTCCGGTGTGCTTTTGTGTTCTCTATGCATGTTTGTTGTCCCTATTCTTAACGCATCTTAGTAGCCCTGGAGTGATCCAAGCCTTTATTATTCTAAGCCTAGAAGGAATGCAACTGGTGATGGCATTGTTGCGTAAGATAGAAACAATTGTATTAATAAGAAATTCTGTGGCCTAAAATCGGTTTTAGCAATTTCAGCAACAGCTTTAAGCAGATCAACTTTTGAGATAACTTTAGTTGTTTGTTGTTTCACTACGTCTTTTATACAAACAAGTGCTGGAGCATGATCGGTAATGTGACTGTCCAGGATAAAAGATACTACCAGTTTTAATACTTTAATCATGACATGATCGAGACAACTTTTTCTCTGGTAGGGAGAGTATATGCCGGTAAGAGTCCATGTGACGCAGTCAAGTTCATGTATTCATTATAATGTGGATCATTATTAGTGGTGCTAATGTTAATGTCTCCCACCAGAATGGTTTTTCAGTTGATCGATACCCAATCCATAATGGAGGGTGGGAGCCAGAGAGACGAATCCTTTCACAACATTTAACATGGAGAACATAACCCAAGTTAAAACCAACAAATTCGGAGTGGAGGCGAAAGCCGATGAAGCTCCCAAGAGTGGTGCTTGCACTTCTCTTGCCCCTGGACACTGCAGCTAACGCCGCGGGTACCAGCCGGGCGCCGGTCTCGCTGTGCGAATGCCACAGGTCCAAACAAAAAAAGTCCCAAAATAAACAAAGGGCGTCGGCGCTGATTGGGACCAGTACCGGCCCTTCCAACACCCAGGGAAGGACCACGGCAAAGTCTAACATCGCTGTCGGTCCGACCCTTCCTAAACTAACACCGGTGCCGGTTATTACTGGCACTGGGAAACACCATCCCACCTCTGCGGCTCCTCTAGCCTCCTCCCATAAGGAGGTCGCCACCGATCTAACGGTGACCGACAGCCACGAGGATGCGATCTCTCACGCCTGGAAGGTTGTACAGAAGCGGGGCAAGGGCAAGGGTAAAAGCACTCAACCCGTTGTCCTTGCACAAACCCCTCATGCGCTCCAGCTGCCACAGCACAGCGTATGCATAACGCGGAAAGAGCGCCGTCAGGCTCGCAGAAGGCCAGATAAAGCCAGGCCAGGGCCTCTAAACAACCAGGCCACTGCCGCTAGTTCGGGCAAACCGACTAGCGGCCAGCTAAACTTTGCCGCTGGAAAACGGTCGTAGACAGAGGCCGGCTTAAGCCGTCCGGCGACCAACCGACCGTCATCCAGTGCGCCGGCAAAGACACAGCAACCCGGAAGGAAGGGTCAGGCCACGGCCAAGCGAGCTCTCAACGAGACAATCACACCTCGTGGAGAGCATAAGCGGCCGCGTCTTGATCAATCCAAACGGGTTGCTCACAGAAGCTACGTCCAAGCTGCTAGTGCTACCCTCGATATAGCGGTCACCTATGACCGCACTGGGTTCATCAGCAAGGACGTATCGGACCAGGTGCTCGCTGCTATTCAGAAGCAGATCCTAGTCGAGGCCTGCTCCCCGAAACATGACAGCACGGCGCCGACTTTTAGCGTAAAGCCGCTGAATGCCGGTGGTGTCCTCAAACTGTGGTGTGAGAACGACCACACCTTAGCCTGGCTAAGGAAAACAATCTCCGAAATGACTCTCCCTACTAACCTAACGCTAGTAGTCAAGAGTCAGTCGGAGATCCAAAGACGGGCACGATGTGGCATCGTGATCCCCGACGAGCAGGGGGTCCTCGGAGAGCCGACCAATATTGGCCGTGCTCTCAGTTACCAGAACCCCTGGGTCGACATCAAGCGCTGGTTGCTGCTGCATGCCGACAAACAGGCCTCGGCATGATTCGTGGTGGTCGGTGTCCCCACAGAATAAAGAAAAGTAGAGGAACTGCCCCTCAGAGATCGCGCGTGTTATATTAAGCAGTATATAACTATAAGTGTATATACATGTACTAATTATGTATAGGGAAGGGTTTCAATAAATAAAGCACAGAAAGACAAGACTAGACCTTTATTTCAATTAGGCTTGTCAGCAATTAATCAGAAAGCTAGTCGTCGTCCGTTCTAAAACTAGGTCTTCATGGAGAAAAAGGACAAGAAACTCCATGGAAACAGTATTGAAGTATTATATCAACACATTTCTTACATTACCATACATTATCATTATCTTAAATACATTAATTCTATCTCTTGGACCATTGTCCAAGAGAACTCAGAATAATATCAATATAATCAAAATATAACAAGAATATCTGGGAAAAGAATATGAATAGCTATTCCATTTATATGATTTAAAATATTAGTAATATTGGCAACACTATAAACAGTACAACAACAATGTCATAATAGGCAATAATTACGATATAATATCTATTACTTAACTTACGTGACCTCTGGTCGAACCTTCCACACAACAACAGCACTAGAACTAGCCAACTGAACATCTGCCAAGCAACTGACAGTTTCACTGTGGCTCCGGCCTTTTATACCCGTTAACAAACAAGTATTCAAAAACTGACTGCTTGAGTCAAATCAGTGTTTGACTCATACAAAAATAAGTTTATAATCAAAATCATTTACTAATTCCATAATTCAATATTAGACACATAATAATTACATATAATAATTACATATATCACGGCCATACTGACAAGTACTTCGCTCTCGAAGTACATTAGATACCTTGTTTTCTACAACAGTTTTTTTTTTCCTTTTGTTGTTTTTCTCATTTTGTTTTGCCAAGTGCCTAGACGTGCCAAGTCCCCTCCACCCGCTGCTAGTGGTATAGACTTGCACCAAGCAAATGACCGACCAGCGGAAACAAATTTTATCGGTTACTTCGTCATGCAAGTCCTATTCACCCACTGCTGGTGAGATAGGCAAGCACCAAGTAAACGATCGCCCAGCGAATCTTTACTTTTTTTTTTTAACTTTTTTGATTCTCATTTCAGGTTCTCTAAGCGTAATAAAACTTATCTACCTATGTATCGAAACCTTTTGTTTTTTTTTTTTTTTCTTTACCTCCCTAATGTCATAGAAACAGGTTAAATACTTTAACAATTTTGACAAATAATGAATCGTTTATCGGTATAATTTAGTTTACAAAACAATTATTTTAGAAATAATTGAAAAACCCATTCCTATTGATTAACTTTTAACTATTGAAATTAAAAATTAACCGTTGTATCAAAACAGTAACCAGTGATCATGAAAATGATTCGAATAATTCATCGCTCGGTCAATCTGACAATATTACCGAAAACCGAATTCAATAATCATTTACTATTAACATTTCCACAAATTTTTGACATGGCCACTCCGACCACAACATTTCCACTTCACTTTGGAAGTAATAACTGTAACTAATACCTAACAAACCAAAGTAAAAACAATTATTTCACAGAGGTTAATCTTGAGAAAAGCTATTTATTTTCTGTACTATGTGATGCTCACTACTTTGGAAAAAATAAAGAATTAATCCAAGTAAAAGAAGCCACATCCTCAAATTAATTTTAGTAGGTGGTGTTAGCTACTTTCTCACAGAGTCAACGGAGCCTGACTGTCCGCTTAAACGGGTCCAGTGACCACGGTCTCCAGCAACGAAAGACCGATTGAAGAAAAAATTGAGGATCATACCGAAGTATAAATTGAATTTTCAGGACGTTAAACTACTACTAACTAAGTGTTGTTTATCAGAACCTAAACAAGTAATTTTAAGTTACCATGAACATTTGAATGGCATTTAAATATCTCTCAAATAACATCGTTTTTATAGTACTTGTACAGTCAACCAAACTATATTCGTACAGCTTCACCGACTCAACAGTTTGTAAATGTTTGTAACGTCTATTAGCACAGAATGACATTCAGCTATCATCTTAATATGTCAAACCGAATCAATAGTGTGACACTAACAGCATCATTATTTTCTGTTGTTTTTATTTTATTTATTTTTCATAAAATGGTCAGGCCATTGAAAATAAAAGATTTGGGTTGCTTTATCGTTAATCGCTGTAATCCAATTTAATTTAATTTTCTATGTGATAATCTGCTCAGTATCGTAGCTTAATGAGGTGAGCTTGATACAGGAAATAAATTGAGAACTGAAGATATAAAGGATCAGACCATAACTACAAAAAAATAAATAATGGTAAATGCCCATTGCAATTGTTACATCATGTTATTACATCAGTATTCACAATACCTTTTTCTTAATCTTCCAAAATAATTATCCAATAAATTATAATAAATCTAATCTTTGTCAATATATCGTTTGAACATTCAGTACAACTGAAATAGACAAAAATGCTTGTAATTTGAAAATAACCTTTTACGACCATGTCGAACTGTACGTCATCTCGAAGTACAAGTGTCAAAAGCGATAAGAGGAACATTTATATTGTTTTCATTGGTCTATGACCCAAGTGATGTTATGGTCTCACCCGCTGCACGTGAGTCTCCTAACACCAGGCCTAAGACTAGCGGTTAATTTTCATTTATTTCACAATTAAATTCACCTCGAATTGTGTAGTTTATTTTTCTTTTATTTGTGTTGTTTAAATATATATATATATATGTATAAATCCGGTTATTTCAGTTTAACCAAACCTAAATAATAAGGTTTTGTCTCAGGTCTCATCCCTGTGAGTATGTCCCTATAATAAAAACCTCACAAGCTAATTCTAAATATCTTAAAATAATATACCTAACCCTCAAAAGAAATGTGTTATCTGATCTATGAATTCTGCGTTTACTACCATCTCAAATATTTTTTCACATTTACTCCATTAATCGATTGATTTAAAAATGCTAGAACAACCTTGGGCATACACCGTCCGTGACATGTTCCAAAGCTAATAATGAACAAGCTGTGAAGAATTTACACTTAAAATATATCTTAGGTCGGAGAAATAAGTCTATCTATAGTGTATTCAAATCCTAATAACAAATTTATTTTATAGAAACTTGAATATCTATTTAGCTTTACGTGTAGGTATCAAGATTATTATTTTTGAACTAATTTGTTTACATGTTTGAAAATTAAATAGCAAACGCAGATTAAGACAAAAATAAAAAATGCAGAAAACAATTAGTCAACATTATGACGTTTTTAGCATCTTATTTTTTTCTAAAAGTAATTTCATATATTTTCGGAGTTTGTTAACAATTACAAATTGTGGGTAGTCCGCATAATTTGTTATGAATTGTTTTTATTATCATTCATTTAGGGGATGTTTCTATCAGATATTGTCTTATAAATCAGAGCATAATTTATTGAGTACTTGGTGTACGCACTAATTGATTTAGGGCTACTTATTTCGATAATTGTAACCGATACTTTTGTTCAAAACAACAAATGACTTGTTACTTTAATTTTAAAATGATTTGCGTTGCTAAATTCACCGTTGTTTATTTATGACAATTATTCTTGTAATATTTGATTACTTAATAATGTAAGTCATATTAGATTAAGCATACTTTAGGGTTTTGTATTAAGTAAACACGTGGCGTACTTCGGCGCGCCATCGGACAGAGTTGTCATGGATATTAAGGCGAGACATTGTCCTATAAAAGAGCTGGCACTCAGTGAGCAAGTCAGTCTATCTGCGGATTAGACTCATTACAGAGCCTCTGCTCCTGACAAAACTGTCGGCTTACCTGGTACAGCGCTGCTGTATATTCACATAGCTGTATTGACTAGCTAAATAGCGAAAGATACACTTTGTATTTGGGTCGTTTAAGCCTCTATACGAACTGTAACCTTTTGTTCGTTGAACTGTATTGTTTTAACCTACTTTACCATCTGTTACCTTTTTATTGTGTTTCTTTTTATATCGTGTAATTAATATTGTATTAAAACGCTGTAACTGTTTATACTTCTTGTTTATCCCAATAAAATGGGAACTCCAAACCCTGACGATATATCGTTCGGCACTCCCGATTTATTTGTAACCTAATCAACGGTTTCTCAGCCAAATTCTGGGTTGACTATATTTAGATTACTATCGACACACTAAGAAGAAGAACGGTTTCTCCTTAAACTTTTCTAATGCTACGGTAAATAATAAAATACGTGGCCAGCCAAGTGTGTATTACGGGCCTAATGTAACGATTTCTTGTTGTTAGTACGTGTATCATCATTAAAACTTTACGAAAAACGGATTCACTTTACTATTTTTTCAACCGACTTCAAAAAAGAGGTTCTCAATTCAACTGTATTTTTTATGTTTGTTACCTAATAATTTTTGGCTGGGTGAACGATTTTGATGATTCTTTTTTTTTAATTGGTAGTCCCATTTGAATTTCATTGACTTTGCTTTGGTAGTTTTTGCATTAGCTTCGATAATACGAATTTAATCCACTTTGTTTATCATGATAATATTCTAATAGTCCTGTCACTACTATTCAAGTGGCCAGCAGTGATATAGGAGATACATACCATAACTAAAAAGTTAAATATATAAATCCCTTTTCAAAAAAACAACAACCGACCTCCTTAAAAAGTGGCTAGGTTCTTTTTTTAAACTTTAACATCTGTAACCGGTACCTCTTTCTGTGCAAATAAATACTTTCTAAACATCTGACATCGTGAAGTTTCATTTCTGTGAACACCTGCATCATACTACTTCCCCTTTTTTTCAAAATTGTATCCTCTTATAATACTTGAAAGAAACAATGGTACAATGACTATTAAGTAGTTAATATGTTTCCATCCACAATAACTCATTGGTACTTGATTATCTATTGAATGAAGATGTAAAAGTGATTGGCAATACTTTATCCCTTAATTTAATAATTTTATCCCTTTGTATTTCGTTTTAATGTAGAAGGGCCTCTAAGGATTTCAACGATTTCATTTACTACTTATTTCCTGAAAACTTCGTGATATTATTACAAAAAGTCGAGGTTCCGCAGTTTCAAACCTCATACAGCAACTTGCAGCACCGCAGCTCAGATGTCAAGGTGCAAGTGTAGTCAGCGATCCGCCAACGAACGGTTTCCAATAGACCGTTAGTGGCCCCACCATCGAGCATGAAAATAAGAAAATAACATTCATTAGTAAGCAGTTTTAAAAGGACAGGGAACAATCGCCACTTCTGATGTTATATTAAGCAGTATATAACTATAAGTGTATATACATGTACTAATTATGTATAGGGAAGGGTTTCAATAAATAAAGCACAGAAAGACAAGACTAGACCTTTATTTCAATTAGGCTTGTCAGCAATTAATCAGAAAGCTAGTCGTCCGTTCTAAAACTAGGTCTTCATGGAGAAGAAGGACAAGAAACTCCATGGAAACAGTATTGAAGTATTATATCAACACATTTCTTACATTGCCATACATTATCATTATCTTAAACACATTAATTCTATCTCTTGGACCATTGTCCAAGAGAACTCAGAATAATATCAATATAATCGAAATATAACAATAATATCTAGGAAAAGAATATGAATATTCCATTTATAGGATTTAAAACATTTGCAATATTGGCAACACTATAAACAGTACAACAACAATGTCATAATAGGCAATAATTACGATATAATATCTATTACTTAACTTACGTGACCTCTGGTCGAACCTTCCACACAACAACAGCACTAGAACTAGCCAACTGAACATCTGCCAAGCAACTGACAGTTTCACTGTGGCTCCGGCCTTTTATACCCGTTAACAAACAAGTATTCAAAAACTGACAGCTTGAGTCAAATCAGTGTTTGACTCATACAAAAATAAGTTTATAATCAAAATCATTTACTAATTCCATAATTCAATATTAGACACATAATAATTACATATAATAACAACACCAATAACTATAAGTGTATATGTATGTACTAATTATGTATAGGGAAGGGTTTCAATAAATAAAGCACGGAAAGACAAGACTAGACCTTTATTTCAATTAGGCTTGTCAGCAATTAATCAGAAAGCTAGTCGTCGTCCGTTCTAAAACTAGGTCTTCATGGAGAAAAAGGACAAGAAACTCCATGGAAACAGTATTGAAGTATTATATCAACACATTTCTTACATTACCATACATTATCATTATCTTAAATACATTAATTCTATCTCTTGGACCATTGTCCAAGAGAACTCAGAATAATACCAATATAATCAAAATATAACAAGAATATCTGGGAAAAGAATATGAATAGCTATTCCATTTATATGATTTAAAATATTAGTAATATTGGCAACACTATAAACAGTACAACAACATTGTCATAATAGGCAATAATTAGGATTTAATATCAATTACTTAACTTACGTGACCTCTGGTCGATCCTTTCCACACAACAACAGCACTAGAACTAACCAACTGAAAATCCAACAAGCAACTGACTGTTTCACTGTCGCTCCGGCCTATTATACCCGTTAACAACCAACTATGATTTGAAAAGTGACAGCTGAGTCAAATCAGTGTTTGACTTGTACAAAAATAAGTTTATAATAAAAATCATTTACTAAATTACATAATTCAATATTAAACACATAATAATTACATATCACAATTACATATATCACGGCCATACTGACAAGTACTTCGCTCTCGAAGTACATTAGATACCTTTTTTCTACAATTGTACTTTTTCCTCTTTTGTTTTTCTGCTTTTGTTTTTTCGCCTTTTGTTTTGTCAAGTGCCTAGACGTGCCAAGTCCCCTCCACCCGCTGCTAGTGGTATAGACTTGCACCAAGCAAATGACCGACCAGCGGAAACAAATTTTATCGGTTACTTCGTCATGCAAGTCCCATTCACCCGCTGCTGGTGAGATGGACAAGCACCAAGTAAACGATCGCCCAGCCAAACTTTTTTTTTTTTAAATTTTTCATTTGATTCTCATTTCAGGTTCTCTAAGCGTAATAAAACTTATTACACAGAACTGAAACTCAAAAATGTTTTTTTTCATCAAACCCATACGTGTGGGGTATCTATGAATAGGTCTTCAAAAATGGTAATGAGGTTTCTATTACCATTTTTTTCTAAACTGAATAGTTTGCGCGAGAGAGACACTTCCAAAGTGGTAAAATGTGTGTCCCCCCCCCCCCGTTATTTTTGAACTAATTTGTTTATATGTTTGAAAATTAAATAGCAAACGCAGATTAAGACAAAAATTAAAAATGCAGAAAACAATTAGTCAACATTATGACGTTTTTAGCATCTTATTTTTTTCTAAAAGTAATTTCATATATTTGTCGGAGTTTTTTAACAATTACAAATTGTGGGTAGTCAGCATAATTTGTTATGAATTGTTGTTATTATCATTCATTTAGGTGATGTTTCTATCAGATATTATCTTATAAATCAGAGCATAATTTATTGAGTACTTGGTGTACGCACTAATTGATTTTTGTCTACTTATTTCGATAATTGTAACCGATACTTTTGTTCAAAACAACAAATGACTTGTTACTTTAATTTTAAAATGATTGGCGTTGCTAAATTCACCGTTGTTTATTTATGACAATTATTCTTGTAATATTTGATTACTTAATAATGTAAGTCTAATTATGATTAAGCATACTTTAGCGTTTTGTATCAAGTAAACACGTGGCGTACTTCCGCGCGCCATCGGACAGAGTTGTCATGGGTATTAAGGCGAGACATTGTCCTATAAAAGAGCTGGCACTCAGTGAGCAAGTCAGTCTATCTTCGGATTAGACTCATTACAGAGCCTCTGCTCCCGACAAAACTGTCGGTTTACCTGGTACAGTGCTGCTGTATATTCACATAGTTGTATTGACTAGCTAAATAGCGAAAGATACACTTTGTTTTTGGGTCGCTTAGGCCTCTATACGAACTGTAACCTTTTGCTCGTCGAACTGTATTGTTTTAACCTACTTTACCATTTGTTACCTTTTTATTGTGTTTCTTTTTATATCGTGTAATTAATATTGTATTATAACGCTGTAACTGTTTATACTTCTTGTTTATCCCAATAAAATGAGAACTCCAAACCCTGACGATATATCGCTCGGCACTCCCGATTTATTTGTAACCTAATCAACGGTTTCTCAGCCAAATTCTGGGCTGACTATATTTAGATTGTTATCGACACACTAAGAAGAAGAACGGTTTCTCCTTAAACTTTTCTAATGCTACGGTAAATAATAAAATACGTGGCCAGACAAGTGTGTATTACGGGCCTAATGTAACGATTTCTTGTTGTTATTACGTGCATCATCATTAAAACTTTACGAAAAACGGATTCACTTTACTATTTTTTCAACCGACTTCTAAAAAGAGGTTCTCAATTCAACTGTATTTTTTATGTTTGTTACCTCATAATTTTTGGCTGGGTGAACGATTTTGATGATTCTTTTTTTTAATTGGTAGTCTTATTTGAATTTCATTGACTTTGCTTTGGTAGTTTTTGCATTAGCTTCGATAATACGAATTTAATCCACTTTGTTTATCATGATAATATTCTAATAGTCCTGTCACTGCTATTCACGTGGCCAGCAGTGATATAGGAGATACATACCATAACTAAAAAGTTAAAAATAGTTATCCTTTTTCAAAAAAATAACAACCGACCTCCTTAAAAAGTGGCTAGATTCTTTTTTAAACTTTAACATCTGTAACCGGTACCTCTTTCTGTGCAAATAAATACTTTCTAAACATCTGACATCGTGAAGTTTCATTTCTGTGAACACCTGCATCATACTACTTCCCCTTTTTTTTTCAAAATTGTATCCTCTTATAATATTTGAAAGAAACAAATGTGCAATGACTATTAAGTAATTAGTATGTTTCCATCCACAATAACCCATTGGTAGGTACTTGATTATCTATTGAATGATGATGTAAAAGTGATTGGCAATACTTAATCCCTTAATTTAATCATTTTATCCCTTTGTATTTCGTTTGAATGTAGAAGGGCCTCTAAGGATTTCAACGATTTCATTTACTACTTATTTCCTGAAAACTTCGTGATATTATTACAAAAAGTCGAGGTTTCGCAGTTTCAAACCTCATACAGCAACTTGCAGCACCGCAGCTCAGATGTCAAGGTGCAAGTGTAGTCAGCGATCCGCCAACGAACGGTTTCCAATAGACCGTTGATGGCCCCACCATCGAGCATGAAAATAAGAAAATAACATTCATTAGTAAGCAGTTTTAAAAGGACAGGGAACAATCGCCACTTCTGATGTTATATTAAGCAGTATATAACTATAAGTGTATATACATGTACTAATTATGTATAGGGAAGGGTTTCAATAAATAAAGCACAGAAAGACAAGACTAGACCTTTATTTCAATTAGGCTTGTCAGCAATTAATCAGAAAGCTAGTCGTCCGTTCCAAACTAGGTCTTCATGGAGAAGAAGGACAAGAAACTCCATGGAAACAGTATTGAAGTATTATATCAACACATTTCTTACATTACCATACATTATCATTATCTTAAATACATTAATTCTATCTCTTGGACCATTGTCCAAGAGAACTCAGAATAATATCAATATAATCAAAATATAACAATAATACCTAGGAAAAGAATATGAATATTCCATTTATAGGATTTAAAACATTTGCAATATTGGCAACACTATAAACAGTACAACAACAATGTCATAATAGGCAATAATTACGATATAATATCAATTACTTAACTTACATGACCTCTGGTCGATCCTTCCACACAACAACAGCACTAGAACTAGCCAACTGAACATCTGCCAAGCAACTGACAGTTTCACTGTGGCTCCGGCCTTTTATACCCGTTAACAAACAAGTATGATTCAAAAACTGACGGCTTGAGTCAAATCAGTGTTTGACTTATACAAAAATAAGTTTATAATAAAAATCTTTACTAATTCCATAATTCAATATTAGACACATAATAATTACAAATAATAACCTGAAATGAGAATCAAAGAAAAAGTAAAGATTCGCTGGGCGATCGTTTCGTTCGTGGAATATTCATATTCTTTTCCTAGGTATTATTGTTATATTTTGATTATATTGATATTATTCTGAGTTCTCTTGGACAATGGTCCAAGAGATAGAATTAATGTATTTAAGATAATGATAATGTATGGTAATGTAAGAAATGTGTTGATATAATACTTCAATACTGTTTCCATGGAGTTTCTTGTCCTTCTTCTCCATGAAGACCTAGTTTGGAACGGACGACTAGCTTTCTGATTAATTGCTGACAAGCCTAATTGAAATAAAGGTCTAATCTTGTCCTTCTGTGCTTTAATTATTGAAACCCTTCCCTATACATAATTAGTACATACATATACACTTATAGTTATATACTGCTTAATATAACCGGAATAACCGGATTTATAAAACAACACAAATAAAAGAAAAATAAACTACACAATTCAAGGTGAATGTAATTGTGAAATAAATGAAAATTAACCGCTGGAGTCTTAGGCCTGGTGTTAGGAGACTCACGTGCAGCGGGTGAGACCATAACATCACTTGGGTCATAGACCAATGAAAACAATATAAATGTTCCTCTTATCGCTTTTGACACTTGTACTTCGAGATGACGTACAGTTCGGCATGGTCGTAAAAGGTTATTTTCAAATTATAAGCATTTTTGTCCATTTCAGTTGTAATGAACGTTCAAACGATATATTGACAAAGATTAGATTTACATTTCCTTTATCAAGCTCACCTCATTAAGCTACGATACTGAGCAGATTATCACATAGAAAATTAAATTAAATTGGATTACAGCGATTACCGATAAAGCAACCCAAATCTTTTATTTTCAATGGCCTGACCATTTTATGAAAAATAAAATAAAAACAACAGAAAATAATGATGCTGTTAGTGTCACACTATTGATTCGGTTTGACATATTAAGATGATAGCTGAATGTCATTCTGTGCTAATGGACGTTACAAACATTTACAACTGTTGAGTCGGTGAAGCTGTACGAATACAGTTTGGTTGACTGTACAAGTACTATAAAAACAATGTTATTTGAGAGATGTTTAAATGCCATTCAAATGTTCATGGTAATTTAAAATTACTTGTTTAGGTTCTGATGTTTATAAATTGTTTCGGAGATAATTTTAACGAAGAAAACAACACATAGTTAGTAGTAGTTTAACGTCCTGAAAATTCAATTTATACTTCGGTATGATCCTCCATTTTTTTCTTCAATCGGTGTTTGGTTGCTGGAGACCGTGGTCACTGGACCCGTTTAAGCGGACAGTCAGGCTCCGTTGACTCTGTGAGAAAGTAGCTAACACCACCTACTGAAATTAATTTGAGGATGTGGCTTCTTTTACTTGGATTAATTCTTTACTTTTTTCAAAGTAGTGAGCATCACATAGTACAGAAAATAAATAGCTTTTCTCAAGATTAACCTCTGTGAAATAATTGTTTTTACTTTGGTTTGTTAAGTATTAGTTACAGTTATTACTTCCAAAGTGAAGTGGAAATGTTGTGGTCGGAGTGGCCATGTCAAAAATTTGTGGAAATGTTAATAGTAAATGATTATTGAATACGGTTTTCGGTAATATTGTCAGATTGACCGAGCGATGAATTATTCGAATCATTTTCATGATCACTAGCTACTGTTTTGATACAACGGTTAATTTTTCATTTCAATAGTTAAAAGTTAATCAGTAGGAATGGCTTTTTCAATTATTTCTAAAATAATTGTTTTGTAAACTAAATTATACCGATAAACGATTCATTATTTGTCAAAATTGTTAAAGTATTTAACCTGTTTCTATTACATTAGGGAGGTAAAGAAAAAAAAACAAAAGGTTACGATACATAGATAGATAAGTTTTATTACGCTTAGAGAACCTGAAATGAGAATCAAACGAAAAGTTAAAAAAAAAAAGTAAAGATTCGCTAGGCGATCGTTTACTTGGTGCTTGTCTATCTCACCAGCAGTGGGTGAATAGGACTTGCATGACGAAGTAACCGATAAAATTTGTTTCCGCTGGTCGGTCATTTGCTTGGTGCAAGTCTATACCACTAGCAGCGGGTGGAGGGGACTTAGCACGTCTAGGCACTTGGCAAAACAAAAGGAGAAAAAAACAAAAGAAAAAAATATAACAGTTTTAGAAAACAAGGTATCTAATGTACTTCGAGAGCGAAGTACTTGTCAGTATGGCCGTGATATATGTAATTATTATATGTAATTATTATGTGTCTAATATTGAATTATGGAATTAGTAAATGATTTTTATTATAAACTTATTTTTGTATAAGTCAAACACTGATTTGACTCAAGCTGTCAGTTTTTGAATCATATTTGTTTGTTAACGGGTATAAAAGGCCGGAGCCACAGTGAAACTGTCAGTTGCTTGGCAGATGTTCAGTTGGCTAGTTCTAGTGCTGTTGTTGTGTGGTAGGATCGACCAGAGGTCACGTAAGTTAAGTAATTGATATTATATCGTAATTATTGCCTATTATGACATTGTTGTTGTACTGTTTATAGTGTTGCCAATATTGCAAATGTTTTAAATCCTATAAATGGAATATTCATATTCTTTTCCTAGATATTATTGTTATATTTTGATTATATTGATATTATTCTGAGTTCTCTTGGACAATGGTCCAAGAGATAGAATTAATGTATTTAAGATAATGATAATGTATGGCAATGTAAGAAATGTGTTGATATAATACTTCAATACTGTTTCCATGGAGTTTCTTGTCCTTCTTCTCCATGAAGACCTAGTTTTGGAACGGACGACTAGCTTTCTGATTAATTGCTGACAAGCCTAATTGAAATAAAGGTCTAGTCTTGTCTTTCTGTGCTTTACTTATTGAAACCCTTCCCTATACATAATTAGTACATATATATATATACACTTATAGTTATATACTGCTTAACATTAAGCATAGATGTGCAACATTTAGCTTATTCGCCGTCAGATACTTTTCGCGATTGGTTGTCTCAGAAATACGCGAAATATTACAAATTATGCCTTGTTGTGCGGTTTTGACCTGCAAAAACGAAAGCAGAAAAAAAATTTATCTTGTGGAGGTGTATCGTATCATCGGTAAGTACTAAACTTTGTTAATTTTTAATATACCTAATTGATTTAAATTACAATACCACATGTTATGACTTCAATGCAAACTATAAACAACCTTATATTCATTGAAACAAAGTCTAAATGCACTTGGTCGTCATCTGGAAAATCATAAACTAAATTCTAGTAACTTCGACGCTACTCGATTAGGGATGGGACACATCCGTAAAGTAGGTCGGTATCGATAATTTTTGTTTGATTTTAGTAAGGAATCAATAGCTCACATAGCTGGTTATATAATAAGACAATTGATTACAAATAATAGTTTAAAAAAAAACTAAAAAACACGCTTCCATAGAAAACCAAACTAAAAAGTAGAAAATAATGGAAAAAGAGCGTGGGGTGCCTGGTGCTTTTAAAGGTATTTTTTTTATTGATATCAGGCACCCCACGCTTTCTACTTTTTTAGTTTGGTTTTCTATGGAAGCGTGCATTTTAGTTTTTTTAAATAATTTTCTATTTTTTAGGGTGTTTCGAATTTTGTGTCAGCGTAGTTTGTGACGTATGTCAGCGTAGTTTTCGAAGACAGTTTTTTTGCTGTCCTAGTAACCCTGGCAAGGATAATGGCACAAATTTATGAAAGTATTGCATTGTCATCGGTCTTTGACAGGTGTGCAAAGTTTGAATGAAATCTGGTCGTTTAAAGTGGGTCAAAATCGCGCTATAAGGAGTCGGTTACAAACAAACATACAAACAACAAGTGAAGCTAATACAAAACGTGTAAAAAATTAAGTATGATATTTGCGTTAGTGCTTTAGTAACAGAAAAACAAATCAATAATTACATAGATTTATTATAGGTAAGGCTAGAGGGGCTTATTATGCCCATCAGAATCTGTGATTAAGATATGTCAGATATCCGAAATATTTTTAAAAGACGGTCACATCTATACTAATATTATAAAGCTGAAGAGTTTGTTTGTTTGTTTGATTGAACGCGCTAATCTCAGGTCTGGTCTGTACTGGTCCAAATTGAAAAATTCTTTTTGTGTTGGGTAGCCTATTTATCGAGGAAGGCTATATATAGGTTATGTAACATTACGCTACTAAGAGGAGTGGAGCAGTAATGAAAATTGTTGCAAAAACGGGAAAAATTGCACGGGTAGGTGATTCGACGTGACGGGAAGGGTCGGGGGAACAAAAAATTTAACGCGGATGAAGTCGCGGGCAGAAGCTAGTATTTAATAAAGTTTATATCATGGCTAAAATAATGCACCAGTTTATCGGGTTATGAATATTCCAAAACATAAGTTATCATCAATTAGGGGATTTTCCTACGTCTAATCATATTACTGTCTTAATGAAAGCTATCACGGCAAAATATATTAATATTCGACTATCAAAACGGCAATTATTAAATAAATATGTATTTATATTTAATAATATTTCAAGGTCAGTAAATATTTTTAGTGCTATCTGTTATCGTTTCATTTATCGCTGCTGAACTCGTTGTAAATTTGTCTATTTAAAGTTTTTAGACGAAAAACCCCCGACACAAAAACCTAATTTCACTTTAAAAAGTAAAAAATAATAAAAAAAAACTCAATCTTAAAGTACCTAAGTATGTATTAATAATTCAAAAAAAAATACTTCGCGTTGGGGGACCGCTCCAGACCTAACAATTTAATTACAAATAGTCTATTACCTAACTAATTAAGAAAAGAAAACTGTTATAAAATTACTTCACAATATTGCATTTAGGATAAGTACGACCGTTAACGTCTGCCCTCGCGGAGCGGTCCCCCAACGCGACGTATTTTTTTTAAATTATTAATACATACTTAGGTACTTTAAGATTGAGTTTTTTTTTTTATTATTTTTTTACTTTTTAAAGTGAAATTAGGTTTTTGTGTCGGGGGTTTTTTAAATTTTAAATTTAATTTTTTATTTATTACTTTTTATAGGTAAATACTTATTATAATGTAGAATCAAACGAAGCTAAGAACACTCTCGATTAATTCATCAATATTCTCTTTCAGTGCGCTTTCATTTGAGACCCCAGTCGAGTATATTTGCTAACATTCGGTTACCCTTCCCCACTTTCTCCCCCACAACTTTTAAACGGCTCGACCGATTTTCATCAAACATGTCTAAGAACACTCGCACATAAGTCACCTTTAATGCATTTTTTTTTAAAGCTTCATCCGTTCAGGAGCTATGATGCCACAGACAGACAGACAGACAGACACGTCAAACTTATAACACCCCTCTTTTTGCGTCGGGGGTTAAAAAACAAATCATATCACTATTTTTTATGTGTGTAATGGAGAATTTGATTTGCAAATGTGTGAGTTTGGCGACACTAGTTCCCGTGCTTAGCCAGTGTAGGGGCACTTCTATGTATTCTTTGTTCTGTGGGTGTCCCGGTGGACCAAATCCCGACCCTGATGGGTGCGTGGCGCCGTCTATCATTGGGGGCAGGGAAGGTTCACCGATGTCCCCCATGTTTGTGGATTCGGTCGGGATGACTTGTAGATCAAGGAAACTGCGTTAGACTGTTCTATTTTTATTATATAAGTAGTGTTGGCGCCATCTATTTTATTTTGTTAAACTGTTACGCAAGATGTCAAGCTAGTTCCTTTTCCTGCCACCTATATCGTGCACTTCGCAAACTACTCCTTGAAGAGCGTCGCCTTCTTTATGGCTCGCTCGAAAAAGACATTATAACAGTTCAAATATGAATTCCATCGTGATCGCTTCCCCGCTGTGTTTTTTTTACCCGCTGTGTTAATTTATCGCAGAACGATATAATATGGATATTATAAGTTCATAGCAGTCCCGCTGTTTCAATAGTGGTGTTATTTGTGGCTTCGACGGTTGTACTGAAGTGCTGTGTAGTGCCTCTGGACTTGGTTCGACACGTGGTGAGCCGAACTCTGCGAAGACTCCGGAGCAGAGCTGCTGGTAGATCGAGCGGCTTCACGAGGAGGTAAGGTGCACGGTTTCCCTCATCCCTTAACCCGTAGGCGAGACACTTGCGTACATCAGTTTTTCTGTCCGCGTCGAAGGTACCTAATTTTCGCCTTCCGTCGGAGCCCCACCATTATTGTGGTCCTTCGAGCCGGATGATACAGTTTCCGCCCCTTTTAGGTCACCTAATAGGAGATTTAGTGTTAAAACCCGCCGTTTTTAGGTCTTCGTTAGCCTAGAAAACGTACCGACGCCATTACGCTCGTTGCGTACAGCGAAGGTATTTATTTCATTTTGTTACCGCTTAACACTAAATACTTATTTTCTCGCTGTCATACTAATATTTCATCTTATTATTCGCTGTAATATTCATATTCTCAGTGGTATTCGCGAAATAAGGTTCTATTTCGATAATTATCGCTGAGATTTACCTTTTTTAGAAGTACCCACTTGCACTTTGATATTATTCGCAAACTCACAAATAAATTATTTTGCATACCTTCAATTTAAAATTCTCATTTCATAATGAAGAAAGCTATTAAGTCTAATAGTACGGAGTTATCATTGTTGGCGTTGGAAGCCAAACGGAATGCTTTATTCGAGTGTTTACAGTCTGCCTACGATTTATCTAAAGACATAGGCACGGGAGATGATGCGAAAGAGGCCTTTCTGGACGCTAGCTCAAACATTGACGCTATTCGTTCCGAATTTCATGAAGTTATGGATCAGTATAATAACTGTCTACTGACAGCTGACCCCACCGCGCGCGCTGACTACAAGGCGCTGGTTTCGTTTGAACAGTTATATAGTCGCTTAAAACGTTTGGTTGCTACCAATGCAGACGTCATTCCGTCCATCTTAGAGAAAAAATCTTCTTTCATTAAGTTACCGCCGATTGAATTAATGAGTTTTAACGGTGACATTCGTTCATGGCCATTGTTTTACTCAAATTATAAATCCGCTGTTCATGATAATCCATCTCTCTCGGATCATCAAAAATTACATTATTTACAGGGCAAATTGACCGGTAAAGCGCTAGCCGCATGCGCCGGCATTGTACCTACCGCTGAGAATTACGAACTCATTTTCAATACGCTAGTGAATCGGTATGAAGACAAACGCACACTAGCGGTCACTTATTAAAAACAGATCATAGATTTTAAATCGTTAACTTCCGTTACTTCCGATAATTTAGACATTTTTAATGATAAGTTTGTTAACGCCGTCCGTGCCTTACAACATTTAAAAAATTCCAGATTTATTGAATTTAATTTTCGTACAAATAGCTATTACCAAGTTAGACAGTGAAACTGTTCGTAACTTTGAAAACAGTCAGGATCAGTCTGATATTCCTTTATTTAATGATTTAGTCGATTTCGTTAATAAACAGAGTAAAATATTGTATCGCACCCACGCTCTAACAGCCGGCGCGCAAGTACATAATTCCGCAAAATCAGCTGATCGTTCCCGCAGTTCTAATGATAGTAAAAAACCGCAGTCCTCCCCGCGTTATAACGCGTATGTAAGCACGGTCGAATCTGATTCAACAGATAAATGTTTGTGTACTAATGTCACACATCAACACTTATTTAAATGTCCTGATTTTCATAAATCAACTCCGTATGAACGCTTACAGGTTGTTAGGAAAATTAACGGTTGCGTTAATTGTTTAAGTATTAAACATAAAATATCGAGTTGTCAATCCGCATCTGGCTGTAGAACGTGTAAACAACGTCACCATTCACTATTACATTTTACTCGGGATTCGAACCCACGGACCGCGGAAGTAGCGAGTTACACTAGACTTACGCCGCAGCGCGAAGCGCCCGATCCGGTGACGTCAACGCAAGCGAGCGCTGCTGTCGTCCCAATCGCACCCGTGCCCGCGTCCGAGCCGGTGCGCCACGCAGCCTGATGTAGCTTTGTGTTCGATGTCCGTTGACGCTCCGCATTCTGTTTCCTCTAATGCCGCTTGCAGCGAGACGCCGCAATGTGATTCGCATACTACCGTTTTGCTCGCGACTGCTCAAGTCGTGGCGTACGATAGTGCTGGGCGTGAGCATTTAATAAGAATTTTACTCGATTCCGCCTCGCAAAGTCACTTCATTACTAGGGAATGTTGTGAACTTTTACGTTTACGTCAAAACAATACACGGTCTACGACCGTAAGAGGTTTTGGAGGCACAGAGAGGACGTCGTTCGGGACAGTAAATTTACGTATATTTTCACGCTTTAACAAAAATATCCGATTTGATATTGACTCGTTAGTAGTTGATCAAATAACGGACAACTTACCTTCCGCTTTTGTTGATATTAAGGCCCTACCTTACTCGAATAAACTTCAGTTCGCTGATGATAGTTTCGCTATTCCAAGTAAAATTGATATTTTGATTGGAGCATCGCTGTTCCCGCATTTACTTTTGCCTGACGTGGTTCCTGGTGGCCCGTCAGTGCCCGCCGCTGTCAATACGGTGTTAGGCTACGTACTCATGGGGGTCGTACCTACACTCAGTAACCGCCCAGCATGTCTCACATCGTGCTGCGCCATAGTCCCTTCGCCTATGGATAACAATTTGATTTCCCGCTTCTGGGAACTTGAAGAAGTTCCTGGCCCGCCCGTTCAGCATCCTGCTGATGCTGAATGTGAATATTTTTATCATTCAACTACGCAACGGGACCCAGTTACTGGTCGCTATACCGTGGGTCTACCGTTTGATAAGGATGTGTTCACACTGGGTGACTCATTCAATATCGCTCGTAGACGTTTTTTATGCTTAGAGAGGAAGCTTGAAGCTTTACCTGAGCTACGCGCCGCTTATGACGAAGTTTTAAATTATTACCTTTCTAAAGGTTATATCTCGCCCGTCTCAGTTCTTCCGCATGAAACTGCAGATGTGTACCCTACTTATATAATCCCACATCATGAGGTTCTCCGCCCAGACAAGTCTTCGTCTAGGTTGCGTCCCGTGCTGGATGGCAGCTGCAAATCATCGTCCGGTGTTTCGTTAAATGATTTGCTGCACAGTGGGCCCAACCTACAGGGTAATTTATTCAAAATTATTTTAAATTTTCGTCTACACTCTGTAGCGATGACCGCTGATTGTAAACAAATGCTTTTACAAATTATGATTCGCGAATCTGATCGACGTTATCAGAGAATTCTTTATCGTTTTAATCCTAAAGACCACCCTCCGTGGTCCCAATGGCCCCCCTGGCTAACGTTACATCCGTCGCAGTGGCCTATTACTGAAGGTACGGAACCGCTCACGTTGGACGAGATACCTGAACAAAAGAAACTCGCTCACGCTGTTTTAATTCCCGCTGACGATTCTTATGTTTATGATACTCTTTGCCGCCTTTCGTCATGGAGTAAAATACTCCGTACGATTGTTTACATTTATAGATTCGCTAATTTGTTACCACGTCGCGATTCCGTACATATAGCCGCAGCTGATTTGAGTTTTGCAGAAAACAAATTACTGAAACTTATCCAAAATAAACGTTTCAATAAAGAAATTCTAAATTTAAAACTGAACACGCAGGTTTCATCATCTCTTAATAAATTAAGACCGTTTTTACATAACGATTTAATCAGAGTTGGTGGACGCCTCACCCATTCTGATGTAAGTTACTCACAGCAGCACCCGGTACTTCTGCCAAGCCATGACTTTTTTGTTAACTTATTAATTGAATATTATCATAAGAAATATTTACACGCTGGGCCTGAACAGCTCATGTCACTCTTACGGCAGAAATACTGGATACTGTCTGCTCGTCGTGCTATTCGTAAGGTAGTTCACGATTGTAATATTTGTTTCCGCGCTCGACCGCATCCCGTCTTCCCGCTCATGGCTGACTTGCCGGACTGTCGGACGCGTCAGGTTATTAAGCCGTTTACTCACACGGGCTGTGATTACGCAGGTCGTATATCTTGCACTCCCATTCGCCGTCGGGGTGCAAAGGCTTTGAAAGCATATATTTGCGTGTTCACTTGTCTCACAACTCGCGCGCTACATATTGAAGTAGCCACTGATCTTAGCACCGCCAGTTTTTTAGCTGCACTTAAACGGTTCTGAGTGCCGATCCCGCAGAACCTACCGCGTTAACGCCAGGTCATTTTTTGCATACCGCTCCTTTACTCTCATTGCCCGCGCCTGAAGTAGAATCAGATAATCTCAACTTGCTTCAGAGACATTCTCTGCCTGATAAATTAGTGCAATCTTTTTGGAAAAGATGGAGGATGGAATATTTACATAGTTTACAAACCCGAGAGAAATGGAATACTCCGTCTGTGCCAATCAAGCCTGGCACGGTTGTTGTTATTATAACTGACAATTCACCTCCTTTATCGTGGCCATTAGCGATAGTAGAGAAGATTCTTCCTTCTAACGATGGTATAACGCGTGTAGTTTCTGTAAGAACAGCTAAAGGTACATACGTGCGTCCGGTCGTACGTTTGTGCCCATTACCTACGCAATAAGATTGTTATTTTTATATGAAAAAGTACTAAAAAAATTAGAAAATGGAACAATAACAGTAAAAAACTTTTTGCATCGATTATTATAATTATAAAAAACTTGTTAAAAAAATTACATGATGTTGCATTGTGTTTATGACGTATTTTTCAAATCTTTTATTTCTATTCTTTTATTCATTACTAGCTTCTGCCCGCGACTTCGTCCGCGTAAAATTTCGTGTTCTCCCGACCCTTCCCGTCGCGTCGAATCGCCTACTCGTGCAATTTTCCCCGTTTTTGCAACATTTTTCATTACTGCTCCGCTCCTCTTGGTTTTAGCGTGATGTTATACAACTTATAGCCTTCCTCGATAAAAAGGCTACCCAACACAAAAATATTTTTTCAATTCGGACCAGTAGTTCCTGTGATTAGCGCGTTCAACCAAACAATTTCATATCCATATTCGTATCCGTATCCGGTATAATAATCATTCCTTCATCCGTAACCAATCCGTATCCGAAATTTCATATCCATAACATCCCTAGAAAATATCACCTGGGAACCTACTACCGGAATAAAGTATCCTTTATGGTAAGTACCCAGGATAACCAAAAATCCAAATCCATCCAAAAATCTGAAATTCTAAGCCATATTCCAAGGTCTCTTACTTGGAATAATACAATAAGGTTTATTTTGAGTACTTCGAACACACATGATATTCGCATTTACTATGAAACCCAAGTAATATGAATTACAATCCTACTAATCCTGCACTATCAATCGCTTGGTAGCGGTCGGGTACCGGTACCAAGCGAGACGGCCGGACGCGGAACGGCCCGCTAGCCGCTCTGCGGCTATTTTATTTTATTACAATCTCTGATATCTTCTAAAATATTCATTTTAATGATATGCTGTGAAGGGCAATTTTGATCTACATGAAATGCACAATATATCTAATGTATTTAATTGGATAAGAATTAATGCTGTATTGTTTGCCAAACTTCTTGGCAGTATATGGTTAGGTATAAATGAGACCAAAGATGTAGTATAGTCTGGTTATAATTATCCAAAGGTGCATCTTATATACTAGCGACTACGTGTTGATAACAGATAGTAGAAACATTTAATAGATATTGAACGTGCGATAAAGAACATAAGATTGCGATGTAGATCGTAGATACAGCACAAAGATATTGTACTGCAAAATTCCCCCCCCCTTTAAAAGAAAAAAAAAAGTAAATATTATGGTAATAGTGTTTACAATATTAATTTGATCTAGACCTTACTAGTTATTTGCTGATGTATATAAATAATAATGCTATTGTACGCGGTGGAATTTGATGACGCCTGTTGTGGTGTGATTTGCTGACGTCTGTAATTTTGACTCAGCTGTTGCACGAGTGTTTATTATTTTTCCGTTAAACTCTTCATTCTTCTGTCCAGTGTTTTCATAATGCCATAAATTAGGATCGCACCGATTGTTAAAATTATCTGTCCCATCGCAACATTTCTTGTCCACCGTAAGTCCTCCTGGATCAGGTTACGGAGCTTGTCCGCTTCGTTTTGATTGAGGCAACTGTCCGTATTGTATGTTATCTGGTCCTTAGAACTTTGATTTCCCATTTTAGATGTCTTGTTGTTACGAGTAGTTGTGAATTAATGGTATACGTTAAGATCTATGTTAATATATATACGAATAACTTGCTTCTATCAGCGATTTTTAAAGACGTACTACCGGCTTTACCTTACGTCCCGATCGTGTAGTGTACGTGTGTGAATGACTGTCGCAATCCTTTGAATCTGGCACGTAGCTTGATTCGTCATTGATCATGAAAGCTGGTTTCAATCTATCAATTGATATCACTGTCTCTTTATCCCTAATTCTAATGCAAAATGTTTTATCTGTTCTACTAATTACTGGGTAGGGTCCTTCATACGGCGGCGTCAGGGCTTTCTTCATTCTATCACACCGAACAAATACGTGTGAGCATTCTTTGAGTTCGGGATGCACAAATATAGCTTGGTTATGGTTTCTTCTTTTCGGAACTGACGTCATTCGTGTGATGTCCTTTTGAATTTGTTTTACAAATTCTTCGTACGTTGATAACTGTGCTGCTGATGACTCAAAAAATCCTCCAGGGAGTCGTATTGGCGTTCCATATGTCATCTCCGCTGAACTATAACCTGTGCCTTCTCGCAAGCTACTCCGCAACCCGAGTAAAACTGTTGGGATTTCTTTTAACCAATTTTCGTTGGATTCTCTTGTCATTAACGCTACCTTCAAAGTTCTATGAAATCTCTCTATCATTCCATTGGATTGCGGATGATAAGGTGTTGTCCTAATTTTATGTATTCCCAAAAATTGAGAGAGTGACTCAAATATTCTTGATTCAAACTGCCGGCCTTGATCCGTAGTAATGCGCAATGGATATCCAAAACGAGTAATCCATCCTTCGAAAAGTGTCTTGGCTACTGTCTCTGCAGTTATATCTTCTACCGGAAATATTTCGGGCCATGACGTACAACGATCTATGATTGTGATTAAATACCTCTTCCCTTGTGAAATCGGAAGTGGTCCGACGATGTCAATATGTAAATGCTCAAAACGCTGCGCTGTCATAAATGTACCAGGAGGTGATATCGTATGTCGCTGTATTTTTGATTTTTGGCAGGCTATACATGATCTACACCAATTATTGATATCTTTGTTCATATACGGCCATAAATACCTTTGGGTTATCATTTTTCTCGTAGTTCTTTTTCCTGGATGGCTCATACCATGAATGGTATCGAAAATTTGTTTGCGAAAATGCTTTGGTAAGTAGGGGCGGCTTTTCCCAGTAGACGTGTCGCAGGTGATGTTTATTGTGGAACCCGGAAGCGTAATGTTTTTGAATTTTAATCCATTATTGTCACGTAATTTACTAAGTTCAATTAGGCTCAGTTTGTCAATTTCCATGTCTTCCGTAACTGCTAGAACCGTAGTAACTGATGTTGGTAAAAGCCTGAACCATAGTAGTTTAATTGTTTCGTCACTGATTTTTCCTCTCCCGAGGACTCGCATTTGACGTAATAACTGCGAAGGTTTTTGATCACCGAGTTCTGTCTCTGATATTAATTTTTGAAACTGTCGCTGTCCTGTTTCTTCGTAACAATCAATTAAACGTTCCTTGATGTTTTTGTATTTATCTGTAGTCGGTGGCGAAGTGATTAGGTCACTAACCTGTAGTATTTCTTCCTTGGATAACTTTGCTATTACCGTACAGTACTTGTATTCGTCTCCTTGCTTCTGTGGTGCTAATATGGCTTCTAGTTGCGTGAACCATAATCTGGGTTGGTCTTTCCAAAATTCCGGAATGCGGGATAAAACCGAGGTGCCAGCAGCTACTTCAAGTGTTCCTTGCTGATTTATGTTCGCCTTGCACGGTGATTGTGCCATGTTTCTTGCTGCGTATTCGTTCGTCGGGGTCACCAATTTGCCAAACTTCTTGGCAGTATATGGTTAGGTATAAATGAGACCAAAGATGTAGTATAGTCTGGTTATAATTATCCAAAGGTGCATCTTATATACTAGCGACTACGTGTTGATAACAGATAGTAGAAACATTTAATAGATATTGAACGTGCGATAAAGAACATAAGATTGCGATGTAGATCGTAGATACAGCACAAAGATATTGTACTGCAACATATTGCTTAAAATCGCTTCGTAAATAAGCCATTATTTCTCATAAAAATTAAAGGATAAAAAATGGTTATTGTGGGTTATCCCTAAGAGATAGACATATACCATCGCGGATTTTTTTGTAGAACTTTGTAAGGTGTACAATACTGTAGTACATTATTTTGATCTATTTCGTAGGGTTCAGCCAGCGTTCACAATGTAAGCGCAATAAAATGAGTTTATTTATGACATCAAATTAGAAGCCTCTAAAATTATCACTGTTTCTTTACTATATTATGCATGTTATATACATATAAACCTTCCTCTTGAATCATTCTATCTATTAAAAAAACCCACATCAGAATCCGTTGCGTAGTTTTTAAGATTTAAGCATACATAGGGACAGACAGACAGCGGGAAGTGACTTTATTTTATAATAATACTAGCTTTTGCCCGCGGCTTCGCCCGCGTAGATGTCGGAAATTATCGCAAGAGGACGTACTACCGTGGTAAGAATGTATTAATCCATGTTATACATACATCAAATTACGCCTTCTTCCCGTGGTGGTAGGCAGAAACTACGGAACGATACCTGCTACATATCATGTGTGTTTGATGTACTTAAAATAAAACTAATAGTAGGTATTCAGAATAAGATGACTGACACATAGGGCTGGATTGAATTGAATATAAGTCTTACTGGTTTTTCTTAACGCTCCTATTCTACCTATACAGACACTCAATTATTTACCAGACACCAAATTAAACATAGTTATAAGAATAGTACTTTTGCCAGTGGCTTCGCCCGTATAGCTTTCGGAAAATATCACTTGGAAACCTACTACCGGGATAAAGTATCCTATGTATATGGTAAGTATCCAGGATAACCAAAAATCCAAATACATCCAAAAATCTAAACATCTAAGCAATATTTCGCGGTCTCTTACTTGGAATAATACAATTAGGTTTATTTTGAGTACTTCGAACACACATGATATTCGCATTTACTATGAAGCCAAAGTAATATGAATTACAATATTACAATCCTATTAATCCTGCACTACCCGACCGCTACCAACCAGGACGGCCGGACGCGGGAAGGCCCGCTAGCCGCTCTGCGGCAATTTTATTATAATCTCTGATATCTTCTAAAATATTAATTTTAATGATATGCTGTAAAGGGCAATTTTGATCTACATAAAATGCACAATTTATTTAAAGTACTTAATTGCATAAGGATTAATGCTGTATTGCTTAAAATCGCATTCATAAATAAGCCATTATTTCTCGTAAAAAGTAAAGGATAAAAATGGTTATTATGGGTTATCCCTAAGAGTTAGACATATACCATCGCGGACTTTTTTGTAGAACTTTTTAAGGTGTATAATACTGTAGTACATTATTTTGAGCTATTTCGTAGGGTTCAGCCAGCGTTCGCAATGTAAGCGCAAAAAAATGTGTTTATTTATGACATCACATTAGAAACCTCTAAAATTATCAGCGTTCCTTTACTATATTATGCATGTTATATACATATAAACCTTCCTCTTGAATCATTCTATCTATTAAAAAAACCTGCATCAAAATCCGTTGCGTACTTTTAAAGATATAAGCATACATAGGGACAGACAGACAGCGAAGTGACTTTATTTTATAATATGTAAAGATGTAATGATGCTTTTCAGTTTTTTCGGCGGTTTATTTTTTTTTTAAGTTTTTTCATAAGTTAATTACGGTCAGGGACAAAGGTGGTTTACATTTTCCGTCCAAAGATATTTTTGCAATTTGTTGCGCTTGTGAAATCGTAATAAAAAGAATCATCAAAGATGACATAATAACAAAGTCAGAAAGACAACATTTATATGTCGTTACTCAAATTTTAAAAACCTATATAAGGGCAAAAAATATTTTTTATGATTTGGAAAACGAACACAATTTCGCCGGCATGGATCACAAAGTAAATTTAATACGTACTGTTGTTGAAAAATATATAAATATAAGATTCCACCATATTTCAAAACTAGATACTATATCCAGAAATCGGGATACAAAAAGGCAGTATTACCGGAAATTAACGCAACACAAAGGTTTTTAAAATTTGTCTCTTTTATTTTTATTAAAAGTAACCAATCGTAAAAAAGTGTTTAATTTAAAAGTATTTCTATGTCATAAAAAATCACAATTATTTAATCAGAAATGGGGAAAAAAGTTTTTGGTGGCAACATTTTTTCCTTCGCACACAGACGCAATACAAGTGTTGCGACACTGAGGTTACGCACACAATTCTCCAAATGGTGCTTCACTTTTCGAACGCTATTGTTGGCGTACGCGCCGTCTACCTTTTTTACTTGGTCTGAGCCTGTAACATAAACATAACCCTACTTTGATAAACAAAATTACGTTACACAACCATTAACAATTTACATTGAAAAATTATAGTTAATCGTATTTAAAATCATTACAAATATGGTTATACAATAATATCTTATTATGAATTAGTGAGTGCATGCCAACATTACAATAAAAGTTACAATTTACAATTGAATTACATTATGCCATTAATCTTGTGTAATTAACTATCTTGTGTAATTAACTTATATTCTAAGTATTAAACATTACAAATCAAGTCTTTGTGTTTTCTTTAACAATCTTCCCCTTGAACTATAAGTATTGTCTTTCAGCATTTACAGCTTCATCATTACATGGCAAAGGAGACTGTTCTCCACTATTTGGAACACTTAATTCACTTGGACTTTGAAGTAAGTCCTCTAAGTTTCTACATTGAGAAGACATTGGACTTTCGATATCAAATTCGTTATAGTCATGTAGACTTTCAGGTGAAACTATTGTTTCATCGACATTAACAAATATAGGTGACTTTATTATGTTTTCTGACCGACTTTCAGATTGAGAATAATCATACAAGTTTAAGTGACTTTGATTTTATTATATTTTGTGACTGTTTTTCAGACTGACAAGAGTGACTTGACTCTATTGATAAGAATGAATCTGAATCATTGACTTGACTTCTGATAGGTGAAGATGAATGTATAACTATCATCCTCCTCTTCTAAAAATGTTGACTTATTTAGTTTATTATTTAGTTGACGAGGACTAAGACTATCCTTAAAATTGACTTTTTTGTTATTACTTTGAGAAACGTTTTTCTGACTTGACGTTTGACTTCTTGACTTGTAATTAAAACGAATATGCTGACTGTTCCTACGGTAAGTAGTATTATTATTACCTTTGACAATAAATGATCTCGGATATATGGTTTTAGACACAATAGTACCTTCTGTCCATATAATTTCTTTAGTGAAAATCTGTATATTTTTTACTGTTTTTATGATAAATGATAAATGACTTTATTTTTGCAAGTAGGTTTGTACAAACACTTTTACACGTCAATCATATTTTTTTAAACTAGATGAGTTCGGCGTTTCCTATCTGACTACTCTGAGAAGAAAGGCCGAAACAAACTCAGAGGTCACAGTCTCTTTTAAAGTCCAGACATAATTTGGTTAGATCATGTGAAGACTATGTAGATAACTGTCTGAAATGGTCTTTAGAGGAAAGAACCACACAGATTGAGTGGACCTGTCCAATCAGTGCACGCATTTGTCAGTAATCATGCAGCTCAACTCAGAACTTAAGGAGGTCAATGATTCGACGATACCAAAGAAGGGACATTTGTGTAGGTCGCATAAATTACTCAAACTGCCAGACTGTGATAAAAAATAAATGAGAAGAAAAGGAACCTAGAAAAAAAAATAACACCCACTTAATCTTCACATTTACAATAATTAAAACAATATAATACTTTAAAAGTAAATATTAATGTTATTGTATAGGTAAAATTCATCAATGTCAATGTGTATATAAAATCAGGAGATAGTCGCTGTCTGATAATTTGAGGATCATGTACATGGAGGTGTCTGAAATGGTCTTTTGAGGAAAGAACCATACAGATTGAGTGGACCTGTCCAGTCAATGCACGCATTTGTCAGTAATCTTTCAGCTCAACTCAGAACATAAGGAGCACAATGATTCGACGAACAATACCAAAAAAAGGACATTTTGGTAGGCCGCATTAAGTACTCAAACTGCCAGATTATCATTAAAATAAAATGAGTAAGTATAAAAAAAAAACAAACATCTACATAGTCCTCACATTCAAAATTATTAAAATAATAATAATAGTATACTCCTCAGAGTATATATTCATGTCATAGTTAAGCAATAATCAAAATGTTAAAGTGTATAAGCAATAATCAAAATGTCAAAGTGTATATTCCCAATAAATACCTAATTAATAAAAAAAGGAAAGTAATTAATAATAAAAAAATAAAAAATATAATTCAGTTCAATAATATTTTAAAATAAAACTTGGATAAAATATATATCATAATAAAACTTGGTTTTTTGAATTTTTTCTTGTTTCTTTTTGTTATGTTCTGAATGCTTTATAATCTTGGGTTGTAAGTGACTAATTTTGTTAGGTAGTTGAGATCTTAATGTTCTAGACATTAAAAGCTGTGCTGGAGAGCTTAAATTTCCTCTTAGAGTATTTCTATATTGCAAAAGACCCAAATGAGGATCGGATCTGGAATCCTCACTTTTCCTTAATATATTTTTTATTATTTTTACTGACACTTCTGCTAAGCCGTTGGATCTTGGTAAATATGGACTTGAGACAATGTGTTCAATGTCCCATTCATGTAAAAATTTCCGAAACTCAATGGAGTTGTATGGCGGGCCTCCGTCTGAAACTAGTTGCATTGGAATGCCATGACGTGCAAAGATAGATTTTAGGTGTGCGATGACATTAGATGTTCGACTGTCTTTATTTAAATTTGCAATTTCAATGTAATTAGAATAGTAATCTACTACCAATAAGTATTTCTTGTCTTTATATTCAAATAAGTCTGTAGCTAATTTCTGCCACGGAAACAAAGGTTGTTCGTGTGTTAACATTGGTTGTTTTGATTTATTTGCAGAATAAATTGAACATGTTTCGCACTGTCTAACCTTATTTTCAATATCCTGATTGATATTTGGCCAATAAACTACACACACCTCTTGCTAAGTTTTTTGTTTTTTCAATTCCTTGGTGACCCTCATGTAATATATTTAATATTTCTGTACGCATTGACTGAGATATGATTTAATAACAGAATTGTTTTTGAAAATTATATCATTAATTACATGAATTTCCTCTTTTATGTTCCAGTAAGGTAATGTTAAACTATTACAATGTGTAGAGGAAAGTAAGTAAATGTGGGCTAGTGGTTTAATATGGGCTAGTAACAATTCTCGAAAACCTACAATCGAATGACGCAACAAACGACGATAGCCTATCGCATTCACTCGCTCTAACATCGCACTCACTCATTCTCGTCAGTCGCTCGCGAGCTGTCACCAGTGTCGGCCATACTTGTGTTGCTGCTGTCGAAAAATTTTCTGCGGTACGTATCAATGTGTTATATAATTAATGAAAATTAGGTCTAAATAGTGTAACTATGTGTTTTTTTTGCAGAATATAAGTTTAATTTAATGATTTTCGATCGATTTATTGCTTGCTATAAGTGATTTGTAAAGTACACGATCAAGTTGATTATAGTAAAAAATTTCTAATATGGGCTATAACTATGGTCCTGAATATGGGCTAGCCCATATTTAGATATTATTTTAGGTGGTTGGTTATGTGGTTCTAAAGGTACTTACTTAATTTTTTTTCAGAATGGCGCCATCACAATCAAAAGAACCAAGGAAAACTTGGGATAAAGAACAAATGATTAAAGCCATAAAAATGGTTCGCGAGAAAAAAATGGGCACTTTAAAAGCAGCAAAGTTTTTCAAAGTACCAAGAACGACATTGCAACGCTTAAGCCTTAAAACGGAACTTAGTCCTGAAGAAGCGGCTGCCACGACATTAGGTAGAAAAACAACGTTGGGGACACAATTAGAAAACGTTTTAGTAGAATATATTTTGACGTTGGAAAGCAAATTTCATGGATTGACAAGGACGGATCTTCGCAGAATGGCATACATGTTGGCAGTACGTAACAATTTGCAAAATCCGTTTGGTGAATCTGGCATAGCAGGAAAAACATGGTTAAGGCTATTTTTGAAACGTCATAAAGACAAACTTTCAATTAGGAGGCCTACGGGAACGTCATTTGCAAGAGCATTCGGCTTTAATAAAGAAAACGTAAACGATTTTTTTCAACTTCTTGAAGAGATGTACGAGAAAAATAACTATTCACCAGATCGTGTCTATAACGTTGATGAAACCGGCCTGACAGTTGTCCAAAGTAAAATTCCAGAAGTAATTGGACGCCGAGGAAAGAGGCAGATAGCATCACTAACATCAGCTGAAAGGGGTTCCCTGGTTACAATTGTAGTATGCATGAATGCCACCGGCCATTTTGTACCTCCGTTCATAATTTTCCCAAGAAAAAATATGAACTTACAACTGATGAGAGGTTGTCCTCCTGGAGCTGAAGGAGTTGCACATCCATCAGGCTGAATCCAAATGAATATTTTTACAGATTGGTTCAAACACTTCATAAAGCATACACACCCAACACCAGACTCAAGAGTTTTACTGATATTAGATGGACACTTCAGCCACACCCGAAACATTGATGTAATAGACTTGGCTAGAGAGAATAATGTTGATATTGTATCTCTACCACCTCACACAACCCACAAGCTGCAACCGTTGGACAAGACATTTATGGGGCCATTGAAAGTTTACTACAGTGAAGAAGTACGAACCTGGATCAGAAACAACAACAGAGCACTGAGCCCTTTTGACATTGTAGAGTTATTTGGGTGAGCTTACATGAAAATGCAAACAGGTGAAATTGCAGCAAACGGCTTTCGCGTTACAGGACTTTGGCCATTGAATAAAACCATATTCAGCGATGCAGATTTTCTTGCAGCGGAACAAAATGCTGTCAAAAATGTATGCAATGATATTACTCCGAAAAAATCTACCCGCAATAATGAAGAATCATCGACTAACAATCCAAGATTCCCCCTTTCACCATTGACTTCTATTCATAATGATGAGAATTTGATTTCGAAGCAATCACCGGACTTGAGGTCTAGGTCTGAGACTCAAACAGAAGGATCTACTTCTGGAACTGGACATGAACCAACATTTGACTGTCAACCTTCATCTTCCGGAATTGATCGTAGCAGTTTAGGTCTAGTATCTCCTTATGACATAAGTCCCGTGCCAAAAAAGTCAGAAAGACATCTAATAGAGGTAGAAAAGCTGCTGTGGCCTCGGTTATAACTTCGTCTCCATATAAAACTGACCTTATTGAAACAAATAAGAATAAAATTGAAAAAGAAAATAAAACAAAAGGTAAGAAACCCAAGCAAAAGAAAAGAAGTATAGGAAATAAGAAAGCCAAGACCAGGGATGAAAATGAAGGTGAAGAAGATATCCAATTTGATTCAGATAGTGAACCAGATGCCCCTATAGGAAGAGAGGCTCCTGACACTGCCGATGCAGCATGTATGTTTTGTCAGGAACTTTTTTCCGAAAACGCAGCAGGAGAACTGTGGGTCAGATGTTTAATGTGTAAGCTCTGGGCACATAATGACTGCGCTGGGCCAGAATTTGACACCTGGATATGTGATTTTTGTAAGTAAATTATGTGATTTCTTCCATCTACCAAAGTAATTTGATCTCTTATAAGATAAATATTTATAATTGTTATTTTCGTATAAGATATTATAAGTTTCTATTTGTAGCGCATATTTGAGTACCTGTTTCATATTTAGCATCTATTTTGATATTTTGTTTAATGCTCAATTTAATAATATATAATAATATTAATAACATAAGATTGTTACTTAGCTCTTTAAAAATATATGTGTGATTATTTTGACGTCAATAAATGGTTAATTTTTGAATAGTTTTTTATTTTTGAGGCAAAAACAAAATGGTAGCCCATATTTGCTTACTCTCCTCTAGGCGAAGCCCAATAAAACAAGCTATATTTAGTATTTATGTATCTTTATTGTTGTGGGCGACGCCCAATGAGACTAGCTAACTTTTAACGTTAATATCTCCTCGCTATTGTATTCGGTAACTCCGGTATAGCCTCTGTGGAATACCTAAACAAATACCTATACTGTTCTTTAATAAAAGTAGTAGATTTCCATGAAGATACTTACGTAAATACCAATGTATGTTTATAATCACCTGTATTACCATTGTCTTGACCTTTTGAATTCTAATTAACCTGTAATTAACCTGTAACAATAACCTGTTGGATTCTAATTAGTCTGTAATGCCTGTGTCATGTTTGTATAAAACTAATTAGAATATAGTTACCTAACTCATTGATTGTAAAGCACTAATTAGCTGTAATTAGGTATGAATATAGGTACCTAAAATATCTTATGTAGTTCGTACACGATTTTGAAAGAAGCGTACGTCCAATAGGACGAGCTACATTGTTAATCCAATAAGAAAGCAGAAACCTTGAACTCGCTTACACGTGTTTTGAAATTCTCGACAAGTCGAAACCTGTCTCTTAGGGAAAGTCCATTTTTCTCGCTCTCAATTGGCGGAGCGGCTAATCAAAGTAAAGAAATGTATACGCTACTTGCAGTAGGCAACAAAAGTTGTAAAAGGGCCGAGCGTCTATTTTTGGATTTAGTATTTTTACAAGTTTACACGAATCATCAAGTTACCACGTAGTGTTTGTGAAGTAAGTGGCTCCGCTGTCCACTGCTTAGTCGCGATGTACCCTATATCTAGTTAGCCAGTCTTCAAGTGTAATATAGCTAGGATTTAATTATGTGTACTGCTTATTCTGATTGTATTTTATATTGTGTGCTGTGTACTCTTTTACAACCATTTTTAGTGATTTCCGTGTAATTTCTGTGTGCCAAATATACTCAATTATTACGACATTCTGACTGGTTTAATTTCACTCTTTCGTCAAGGGAACACCGTCACCCCCGCCTACAACACCTGACTCCCGTTTTATTAACACAATGTTCTTTACATTAAGGCCATCCATTTTATAATATTCTATTAATTTTTGAGAAACTAAATCTTGTTTAGTGTGATTTGTAATTTTTTCAAGTTTTTCTGGAGAAATTGCTAAATTGGAGGTTAACAAATTTATGTGAATATTAATATTTGCATCTAAATCTTCCAAACTGACTAATTCTTGGTTAATATTATCATTTTTTACTGGAGCACGAGACAATGTATCAGAAACATACATCTCTGAACCTTTCGTATATGACACAATAAGATCATAAGCTTGCAACGTGATCATCATACGTTGTAATCTTGTTGGTATTTCTGACAAGGGTTTTTTGAATAATGTGACTAGAGGTTGGTGACCTGTTTCAACTTGAATAGGTTTTCCATATAAATATTGGTGGATTTTTTTACACCCAAATACTATGGCATAAAGTTCGTTTTCAATCTGTGCATAATTAATTTGACTTTTGTTTAATGACTTCGAAGCATAAGCTATCGGATTCTTGTCGTGTAGAATGACTGCACCTACAGCATGTTGTGATGCATCGACTGACAATCTAATGGGTTTTTTCATGTCATAATGGACTAAGACTGGAGATTGACATAACATTGACTTTAATTTTTTAAATTGTGTTTCATGTTGCTCTAAACATTGCCACTGATTATGTTTTTTGAGCAATTCTCTCAGCAAAGAAGTTTTTTCTGCGAAATTTGGTATATATGAACCTAAATAATTGACCATTCCTAAAAATCTTTGAAGTTCTTTGAAATTACTTGGACTTGGCATTTTTAAAATTGCTTTTACCTTTGACTGATCAGGTGATACACCTTCATTGTTGAAAATGTGACCTACATAGCGAATTTCAGACATACCAAATTGACATTTGGATTTATTGAACTGCTCGCTTGAATAACGATTCTAGTCTTTCATTATGCTTTTCAATAGTAGACCCATAAACAAGTATATCATCTACATATATAATTATACCTGGTAAGTCTCCGAATAATTGATTCATAGTCCTATGGAAAATTTTACCACTAGAGTTAATTCCATAAGGCAGTCTTAGAAATTTGTATCGACCGTATGGACTGTTGAACGTACAGAGGTCACTACTTTCCTCGTCCAAACATATATTCCAATAACCTGGAAGGCAATTCTCGCGTTTTCGCTCGTAAATGTCACATTCGTGGTTTTCGCTCGTGTTCTAAGTCGCTTATAAAACGGTGAGATTTTCTGAAATCATCTATTCTCAGTACAAGTCGATCCTAAACTACGAGTCTCGGGACAAAAATGTTGCCATTATTTGTCACACCAAATAATCCATTTTACATAACGATACAAATTTTATAACGAAGTCGTTATTTTACTTTCAACCATCTTTAAAAATGATTTTCAAGTCAAAAAAATGTTTTGAGCAGCATTTGATACGTATTTTATAAACATTTATCAATATCATCATTCTTAATTTCGTAACTCCATTTTTATTTTCAATATTAACATTAAAATGAGTTCTCCTTAGTATTTGCTGCAACGGAATGCATTGCTGCCGTTTTGTCAATGTCAACCAATATTCGTCACATCAAATTAAACCCATCATTTTTGATTGTTTGTTTACATCGGTCAAATTTTCTCAAATTAATAATTAAATAAAACGAATGACTGCCAATGATATTTTAAGTAAACAGATTATAGGTAGTAAACGGTTTATTATGGTCAATAACATCAAAGCTTCTCAAGATGAAGAAGAAGAGTGAGGAGGTATAATTGTCGTAATGCCTGCGTTGTGCTCCAACCGGACTGTCCTGCTGTTCCAATTACGCAGCTATATACCTATGTGATCCATGAAATTACTTTACAAAGGCCCAAACGAACGTTGGAAAATTCTTGCGAAAACAAATTTTGCCCTGCGGGTCACATTAGGAGTCTCATCAAACACGAGTTCCACACGATCATTTTTCGACATTCTAAAGAATTTGGCCGAGAGGTGAAATGAACCGGCGATTTCTAAGCTTGAGGATAGCCCGCGATCATGACTCCGACTATTCGTATTAACTAGTGATTATTATAATGTATTGTTTACGTAAAGTCTTGTTGTTAGTAATATAAGTTTTGCACATATACTAACTGTGTTTTTAATTTATAATACCTAGTTTATTTATTTATAACTACCAAATTTTAAAAGAGCTGTGGTGGCCCAGTGGCAACGGCCGCGACTTACGAGTAGTAGGTCGTGAGTTCAAACCCAAGCAGGCACTTTACTTTGTGTAAATTATTTTATCACCACTACTCTCAAAACGGTGAAAGAAAAAACATCGTGAGGAAACCGGCATATCTTAGAACCAAAAATCATGTATCATCTACCAACCCGCACTGGGCCCGCGTGGTGGATTATGGCCCACTCCCTCTCACCGAGAGGTCTGTGTCCCAGCAGTGGGAACATTATAGGCTGCTGATGACGAAATTTAAAAGCTAACTTTCTTTAAATAATAACATGTACAAGTCTAGGTACAAAAGTAATATATATTATAATACATGCTTGACTGCGTTAATCAATTTTAATTTAATTACAAATATTCAAATAAATTCTCCTTTGTATTTGTTACAACCAAGGAACTTAAAATATCCTTGGTTACAACAGAATGCATGGGCGCCTATAGAAAGATGCTGATTTGTAAATGTCACGAGTTTTGTTATGTCAAATTAAAGTCATATTTTATTGTTGTTTCATTGTTTACATTGGTTACCTACCTATATATTATGTAATGGAATTTATACAGAATCTCTGCCAATAAGTAAACTGATGACTACTAAATAACATTAAAGCTTAACACGTTGGAGAAGACGAAGCGTGATTGTTGTAAAGACCGGACCGAATCACTGGCTTTCAGTATAGCTTTTGCGTCCAACCGTTCCAACGACACAGTTGAATCTATATACATAATTGTTCCAGCTACATTACTCTTCGAAGTCTGAAAATATTGTTAATCTTTGTGTAACCAAATGTCCTGCCTGAAGGACAAGCGGTAGGAGTCTTGTCAAACACGAATTTCAATTTGTTTGTGGTGAAACTGCTGAACGACCGTGTGTCCACATTCACGTGTACTTTGGGCCAGGGATGTTATGGAGCTCCGTAACCGTAACCGAAACTATCGGATATCCGATATAAAAAATTATCCGTAACCGTAACCGAATCCGAAATAAAAGTTTCGGATAATATCGGATTCGTTATTACATTTTTATTTTAGGTAGATTAGATAACACTCAATATATATTTATAATCATTTTTATTTTAAATAGCTGTAATAATTACTCACGGACTGATTTTAATTCCTACCAAATGGTGACATATAAATTAAACCATTTTATTAGCTATTTATATTAGGTCTTTACCCATGAAATTGCTGTTCTGCAGTACTGGCCATTTCAAATCAAAATAATTTTTGTTTGTCTAAGAATTCTAATTTCAAATTAATTTTATTTTAAAAACATGGAATTATTTTTCCAAAAGTAGTCATTTGTTTATTGATTAGTGTTACATTTTCATCGCATTTCAATCTTTTTCGTCATCATGGATACGTTAAAAATTCGAGTAATTATGGAATATGAGTACCGTCGTGGCAGCAACGCGGCACAAGCCGCACGCAACATCAACGACGTTTACGGAGCTAACACTACAAACCAACGCACCACCTGTTATTGGTTTGCTCGCTTCCGTTCTGGAAATTTCGACCTGAAAAATGAACCTCGCGGTCGTCCGAAGACTGGTCGACAATGACGAATTAAAGGCGATTGTGGAAGCTGATGATACACAATCTACGGCTGAATTAGGAGCAGCTTTCGACGTTAGCGTCAAAACAATATTGGTCCATTTACGTCAAATTGGCAAGGTAAAAAAGCTTGACAAATGGGTGCCCCACGAACTCAATCATCGCCAGCGTGAAGTACGCGTCGAGACTTGCCTTGCACTGCTCAACAGACACACAAATGAAGGAATTTTGAACCGCATTCTTACCTGCGATGAAAAATGGATTCTGTTTGATAACCGCAAGCGCTCAGCAAGTTGGTTGAATCCTGGTTCAGCACCTAAACAATGCCCTAAACGAAAACTGACCCCTAGAAAAGTGATGGTCACTGTTTGGTGGTCTAGCGCCGGTGTGATTCATCACAGCTTCTTACCAAACGGGGTGAGCATTACTGCAGATGTGTACTGTGAAGAACTGAACTCAATGATGGAGAAGCTGGCACATCTCCAACCAGCATTAGTCAATCGCTCGTCTCCGCTGCTCCTGCACGACAACGCGCGACCTCATACTGCACAGCAGACGGTCTCCAAGTTGCAAGAACTGGGGTTGGAAGCTCTCCGTCATCCGCCCTACTCACCAGACCTTGCGCCTACAGACTACTACTTTTTCCAGAATTTGGATAACTTCTTGGCGGGAAAAAAATTCAATACCCGAGAGGCAGTACAAAGTGCCTTTGAAGAATTTGTTGCCTCCCGTCCAGCTGATTTTTTTAAGAAGGGCATCAATAAACTGCCACTGCGTTGGCAAAGATGCATTGATTGCATGGATTTCGATTAATACAAATAAAAAATACATGAAAAAAATTCGTTTATTTTTTGGTAAAGGTAAAGACCTATTATTATTTTACTTTTGAAATTCCTGAAAAGTTTAATATCCGTAACCGATATTATCCGAAACTAACGGATAATCCGAAATTATTTCATATCCGTATCCGTATCCATATCCGGTATAATAATCATTCCTACATCCGTATCCAGTCCGTATCCGAAATGTCATATCCATAACATCCCTACTTTGGGCAAGACGTGAAAAGATTCAGCGATTCTTTAGCGGGCTACGGAACAGCATACTACACATGATGCCGACTAATCATGTAAACTAGTGTTTCTTATAATATATTGTTTATGCACAGTATTGTTCCTATTTATAAGTTACATATTGAAAAAAAAATTAAATCATTATTGTTTGAAATGCTTTTAATATTCTCCACAGTGTTGATGACCCTGTTTTAAGACAATAATAATAGGTGACAAAAAGCCCTTTATAAAAATACATCACATACTAGTTTTCATAAATTCAGAATAAACCACAAAAACAGCACCACACTTGGGTTTGGTCATGCTCTTCACTGTAACATGCCCGCAACACAAGCCGAGAACAATTCTGGGCTAAGGACGCCTTTTGCAGCGCAGGAACCTCAACGATGAAATACTTAAATGTGTAGTAGTGTGCGACTTCATCCGCGACAGCTTCAGCAACGTTCTTCCATTAGTACTGATTTGGCTTTGGCTCCTCTATCTATGTGAGGGTCAAATCTGGAAACATGCAGAAGGATGGTGAGCACCGCAGCTCAAAAATCCTCGCTTGGAGTGGTACCGCGTATGTAATTATTGCCACGCGATAAACCTTTCTACGAGGCCTGAAATCTTCTTCGTATGTGTTTTCCTTGTCGTGGCGATCGCAGCGTCTTCTGAGATGTTTATGAACACGTAACACATTTTGTTAAAAATATTTATAAATGTCTTTCGCAATTGACACAATCATGACTGACTGTTTGACGTTCGAACGCCCCTCGAAATGACGTCACGGCCGTTTCGACTGGTCTCCACCACTCTATGCATGTCGCATGTAAACGAGGGCATATCGCGTGGCTTTCCTGCGAGATATGCTCGAATCGACGTGGCGAGAATAGCTCGACTCGATTTTAACGAGTGAAAAGTACGAATCGAGCTACAATAACGAATACGAGTTGCGCGAGAATTGGCTTCCTGAGCTTGCATCCAATTTTTGCGCCCTGCAATTTTAGACCTAAGATCGTCGAACGTTGGATATGGGTAATGAGGACGTTTAATAGCCATGTTTAAGTTTCTAGGATCAAGACATATTCTTAATTTACCATTAGGTTTTTCAACTAAGACAATTGAGTTTACCCATTTAGTTGGCTTATCGACTTTTTCTATGACCTGTAATTGCTCCATATATTCTAATTCCTCTTTAAGACGTTTTTCTAATGAATAAGGTATTCTCCTGACTGGACAGATTTTAGGTGGAACACTACTATCAATGTCTAGATGAGCTTTGTATGGTAGACAACCTAGACCCTCAAATGTTTTAGCAAATTTAGAAACAATTTCTTGTACTGACCTTTGCTGAATTCCATATATATTCTTTTCACAATACCCAATTTTTCACACGAATTCCATCCTAATATTGTTTTACATTCACACTCAACAACAACAAAATAGAGTTTTGCGGTTATTTCGTTTTCAAATTTACAGTTAAGAATACATGTAAGTACCTAAATTTGGCACTAATTGTCCTGAAAAGGAAAAGATTTTATCATTTGTTCTTGAAATGTTGATTTTTGTGTGAGAACTGGACATAATTTTATCTAAAATTTTCTTGCTAATGACATTTGTATCTGCACCTGTATCAATTTGACATGTAAGTTTGAAATTATTACAGTAAACATTTATTTGCCAATTTCTTGTGGATTCTGAAATTTGAATTGAGTTAATAACAAAATTATTAGAAAAATCTTTTGACATTGATTGTTCATAAGAAATATTACCAACCTTATGGTCTGGTTTCCTGAAAAAGCAAAATTTAGCAAAGTGACCCTGTTTTTTACAATTATTGCAAATTTTGTCGTGTGCTGGGCATTTATATTTGTGAATTTGACCACATCTGGTACAATTCCTGTCTGATGGTTTATTTCTGTTGTTTGACTGATTTCTTCCATGACTATTGTTTCTTCCATGACTATTTTTCCTTCCATGACTATTGTTTCTATGTCCCGAATTACTTCGATGGGTTGATCGACTTCTATTTTTATAATTTTGTTTTTGCTCTTTGATCCCTTGAACAACTTCCTTTTTAATTTCTTGGTTGTTTAATTTATTTATCAATTCTTCTTTCAGATTAGATACCAAATTCACATGTGGTAGCTAGGTTATTCAATATGGTCAAGTATTCATCCAAAGATTCATCAGTTTTTTGGTTTCTTGTGAAAAAATTATACCTTTCTACCGTTACATTTATGTGAGGACTGAATTTCTCGTCAAATTTCTTTAGGATATAGTCTAACTTTGTTGTATTTCTATCTATATTGAAACTATTAAAAATTTCTATTCCGTCATCACCAATTGCATTTAAGATAATTGCTGTCCTTTTCGGATCCATTACTTTAGTTAAATCATTAGCGTCACTGAAAATTTCAAATCTAAGTTTCCATTTTTCTGCCGCGTTATCGCCATTTTGTATGAGAAGCGGTTTCAATTGTACAAGGAACGCTTTATCCGCCATGTTGGTGACTTGGGTGACTTGCAGTAAATTATTACTTACAATTTTCTAGATTTTTCTTGACTTTTACTGTTTTCCTTTTAAATCCCATGAGACACCATGTTTGTGGGTTCGGTCGGGATGGCTTATAGATCAAGGAAACTGCGTTAGACTGTTCTATTTTTATTACATAAGTCGCACTGTGCACATACATGAACCAGGTTGACCATTGAGAGCTCGGGCGTTCGTCATCCCATAGACAATCATTATATTTTATTAAACCATAGACTACAGCACCCCAGGGATGGGACTCCGCCACGGGCACCATTTCAGAGGCTCTGTTGCAGCAGCCAAAGACACCAGCGGGGGAGTCAACTCCCCCACCAAACAACCCGGAAGCAACCGCAGCCGAACGCGCTGTAGCAGAATCGGCCGCCCCAACTAACGAGGAGTCGGACGACATAACCTTGTCTCCGGCTTCGCGCCGGGAGGAGGATGAGTTCGACGAGGGCGGCCTGCTTACCGGGCTCAATTTGGAGGAAGACGATGAGGGATCTACCAGCAATGGCGTCCTCCTCGTCAATATATAAAATCCTCCAAGCAAACCTCCACCACAGTCAGACCGCAACAGCTCAGCTCCGGAAGTGGTTGGAGGTTCAACAAACGGCCATCGCCCTGATCCAGGAGCCGTGGATTAGAGCGGGCCGCGTACAAGGACTCTCCAATCTTGGCGGTAACCTCCTGGTTACTACTGATCACGATCAACCCAGATCGTGTATCTATGTCACAGGACACCTTAAAACACAGCTTCTAACTGAATTCTGTTGCAGAGATATCTCTGCAGTGAAGCTGCTTATACAGCGTGACGGTGCCATGGAGATGGCAATCGTCTTTGCCTCGGCTTACATGCCCGAAGCGGAGGCGCCACCCCCGCATGACCACGCCCGCCTTGTGAGCCATTGCGAGAGTTCCGGGCTTGAGGTCATCATCGGTGCCGACGCCAATGCTCATCACCAGCTGTGGGGTATGGACCCGCAAATCGAAAGGTGTAAGGCCTTGGTTGACTACTTATTCTCGACTAACCTATCCCTACTAAACACTGGCTTCCAACCGACATTCATAACCAGACGAAGCCGCACAATCATAGATCTCACTCTGGCAACAGAGGCCGCAGCGAGGCCAGTTCCTCAGGAAGGCTTCCTGCTCCGACCGCAGATGGATCCGCTTCGACATCCAGGCCTCCGTCCCGTCAGTAGCTTCGCGCCGCAAACCGCGTAACGCAGATCGTGGTACTTACACACGCAGCCTAGTATCCAAACTTGCGACATCAAGCGATCCGACGTAATTTGCGGACACTACACAGATTGAGGTACAAGTAGAATACCTCACTAAATCAATGATAGACAGCTACCAAACTGCCTGCCCAGAGACGACTCCTCGTAGTACACCGGGCAAACAGCCCTGGTGGGGTGCTGATCTAGAGCGAAAGCGCGGGAAGGTAAGGAAAGCTTTGAATAGAGCCATGAATACATGTGCGGGTGAGGACTGTGATGAGTACTACGCAGCCAAATCCTGCTACTAAAAATTCATCAGGTTCAGGAGCACCTCGGGATGGCGCAAATATACTGGTAGCATTGAGTCCTGCCAGGAAGCAAACAGGGTAAGGAAAGTACTGGCGCAACAAACTACACCGGGGCCAACAACCCTTCGCAAGCCAGACAACACTCTCACATCCTCGCCAGAAGAAACGAGACGCGTCCTTATCGAAACACACTTCCCGGGATGTATTTTCTCGCAAGCAATCGACTGACAAGATGCAACTCAAACACCATCAGACAATGATTGGTTTAATACTAGCAAGGTGATCACGCTGGAGAAACGTCAATGGGCCATCCAGAGTTTCCATCCATTTAAGGTCGCTGGCCCGGATGGGGTGTTCCCCGCCCTACTACAGTGGGGTGGAACCCTCACCGCAGCAAGACTGGTGCCCAAAGGATGGAGGGAAGTGAAAGTAATATTCATCCGTAAACCAGGTAAGGGCGACTAGACTACACAAACGCCAAATCCCACAGACCAATCAGCCTGACCTCTTTTCTTCGAAAGACCCTGGAAAGGCTGTGCGACAGGGAGCTGAGGGACGGCGCTCTGAAAACCCTACCGTTGCATGGTAACCAACATGCATACAGCTCGGGTAAGTCCACCGAATTGGCGCTTCATCTGGTAGTTAGCCAGATAGAGGAAGCGATTCATCAGAAAGGGACCTGCCTGGGTACTTTTATAGACATTGAAGGAGCCTTCGACAAAACAAACTTCTCCAGCATCAGCAGCGCCCTCTCCAGACATGGAGTTGAACAGGTACTCATAGACTGGATCACAAACATGTTAAGCAAGCGCGTGGTTCGCCTAGAGGATGAGCAGCAGCTGGCCATGATTGCCAGAGGCTGCCCCCAAGCAGGGGTGCTGTCACCCCTTCTATGGAATTTGGTGATTAACGAATTAATCGCCAGACTCAATGCCAATCACTGCTACACAATAGGTTATGCGGACGACCTCGCCATCCTTGTCTCAGGGAAGGTGACGAGCACGATCTTTAACCTCACCCAACAAGCACTACGTATCGTAGAGAGATAGTGCAGTGAATATGACCTCTCAGTGAACCCCACTAAAACTGAGCTAGTCATGTTCACCCACAAACGATCTTTAGGTCCCTTCCACCTACCGAAATTGTTCAATACAGAACTTCAACTGGCCAACGAAGTCAAGTACCTCGGGGTCATTCTTGACAGTAAGTTAAACTGGAGTAGTAATTTAGACAGCAAACTAAACAGGGCCTGCATTACATTCTGGCAATGCAGGAAAATGATAGGTAAGAATGGGGCCTATCCCCCAAAATCATACTTTGGCTGTACACCGCAGTGATCCGACCCAGGATCACATACGGGGCCGTGGTCTGGTGGCCCCGCACCAAGCTTATTACAGCCTGTAACAAACTGCAACGCATGCAAAGACTAGCCTGCATGGCGGTCACGGGCTGCATGAGGACTACTCCGACTGCAGCCATAGAAGCTATGCTGGGCCTACCACCGCTCCACCTGTTTATACAGCAGGAAGCCACGATGGCGGCGGCGCGTCTGAACGCAACTAACCTCTGGAGGAAGAGAGACACACAACACACCGCGCTGCTTAAGGAACTCAACAATGACTTCCCTATTACCAAGGCTAACCGCAAGGTTGACCGGGTGCCCAAACAATTCGTTTTTGATTAAATATACAGAATCCAGCTTCACGAAGATCGCCGGTGTGAGGGTTTGCGCCCCACTGAGCTGCGCATCTTCACGGACCGATCAAAAACAGACAGTGGCACAGGTACTGGAGTCTTCTCGCAGGACTTCAACATACATATAGCCACACCATTAGAAGTCCACAGCACAGTGTTCCAGGCGAAATGCATTGGGATCACTCTTGCCGCCTCAGCCATCATGGCCAGGGCAGTTAAAGACCACTCGATCCGCATACTATCAGAGAGTATGGCCGTTCTGCAAGCGCTGGACAGTCACTCGATTGACTCTGGGCTAATATACGAGTGCCACCAGCGCCTCAACCAGGTGGGTAGCCTCAATAATATAACCATTCAGTGGATAAAAGGACACAGGGTTTTCTAGGTAATGATGCCGCCGATGAACTTGCCAGAAGGGGGTCGACCATGACACCGGTGGGACCAGAACCCATCGCGCCACTCCCCTTTCGGCTCCTACGCTCTCTGGTAAGGAAACGTACCAGGGATCTACACTTTAAGCTATGGGTGGACCAAAGTGAGTGCAGGCAGCCAAGGAAGCACAACCAACCATCGATGCCCGCCTCACAAAACAGGTCCTCCGGCTAGACAAATGACAGCTGCGTATGGTTACAGCAGCAATAACTGGCCATGGGTCGTTTAATAAACATCTATTTGTCATAGGGGCTACAGACAGTCCGCTGTGCAGGGCCTGTATTGAGGACGACGAGACAGCAGCGCACGTGCTTTTAAACTGCCCGGCGATCGCCACATACAGGGCCAAGTACTTCGGTAACCCAGGTACCCTACGCGAGATAGTCAGCAACATCAAGACGTTGCTGGCCTTTTTCGAGGAGCTGGGGTGGATCGAATAACCGATTTCCCACCCGTACACAAAATACGCGCTCAGACGTGGAGTTGCGGACACCAGCCCGGTCTACCTATTACCTACCCAATCCATACAAATTTCGAGCAGGGTAACCATAATTTCGATTACATTTGGGAATACAAATAATAAAGAAAAAACAAGTGCACGATTGCGCGACCATAACTTCCAAGGTGAATTATTATTATGTAATTCCTTTGTTCGAACTGTTCAAACTATACTGCATGCATGTGTGTAATAGTACCTATGTGTGTGTAAGAAACGATCCTTTTAATATCTGTATTACCAAGTAGCTAATTAGTATTGAAATAAACCCATAAGAAGCAACACCTCTTTAAGTTAAATCATCGTCCTTACAAACTAAACTAAACCTTATCACCAAACAAACATGGTTGAATTTCGAACCGGATAAATAAATCTACCTGGGTGGTCGAGTGGTCAGTGCGAATACAAAGCGCCGCATTCCTTAGATAAGGAACTCGTTTTTTATGAGTGATTTGTGCACATTATAAGAACAAGTAATTAACGTGTGTTTTACGAAATATTACGATTGGATTATCTCTTCAAATACGTGGCCTACATTGCGTATTTTGGTTATGACAACTACAGCGGAACACTTGCTTTCGGAATTAGAAGATGTTGCGTTATTACTGCAGAAGGCGCAAACTAACCTAAAGAAATGTCCAAAACAAAGACTTACAAAAGGATACATTGAAACACGATTGCAATCCATTGAAGAATATTGGAAGAAGTTTACTACGGCGCATCATAACTTATTAAAGGTGGTACCTAAAGAAAAGAAAAATGAGATTTTGTATTTTGCAAACGAAGACTACTTTGTTATTGAAGATTTATACTTATGTCTGCAGGGTGATTTGAAAGATCTTTTATCGGATAACCATAACCCGAGATTAAGTGATATTGCCTACAATACCGGTACAACTTATGAAGGAAATCTCAAGCTGCCGCAAATACAGTTACCCGCCTTTTCCGGAATTTATGAAGATTGGACTTCATTCAAAGATCTGTTCAGATCGTTAAGTTCACAACAATTCCACGTTATCCAAAGTTCAAAAGCTTCACTACTTGAAGAGTACCATCACCGGGGAAGCAGAATCATTACTGAAGCACTTACAAATCACAGAAAGTAATTACGATCAAGCTTGGGATTTATTACGAGTTTGGTATGGAAATCGTCGTATCATAGTGAATTCTCTCATTCGAAAACTAATGATGCAGAAGAAGATTACGTCACAAACTGCTTGTAATATAAAGACATTGTTAGACACAACAAGTGAGTGCATCAATAGTTTAAGAAACCTAAATGTGTCCACAGAATCTTGGGATCCATTCATCATATTTGTGACTGTGCAGAAACTGGATCCAGATTCACACCGGGAATGGGAACAGTTTGCTTATAAAGATAATTTAGAAGAATTACCTAAATGGGAAGAACTAGTGAAGTTCTTACAAACTAAATTTCGCACACTAGAACTGATCGCTCCGCCTTCAAGAGAAAAACCATCAAAAGGTAAAGAATATACAGTCCACGCTTCTACAGTACCTGCTGCTACTAAACCAAGAAGTTGTTTACTTTGTAAGGATACCATACGCTATGCCATTGCAAGGATTTTACTAAAATGGAACCAACAGAGAGGTGTGACTATGTTAAGAAGCACCACTTATGTTTCAACTGTCTGGCACCTGGACACTCAGCTAGGCAGTGTCGATTAAACATGTCCTGCCACATTTGTCATAAGCGCCACCACTCTCTTGTTCATCAACATGCAAAATCAAGTACAACCCAATCAGATAACAAGCTACATCAAAGTGATCAAGAAACCAAACCAAAGGTAGCTAGTGAATCAGTTGAGCTTGCATCACATTTCACCGCCAGCACCAGCACAGCATTATTGGCAACAGCACTCGTGCCAGTTTTTAACGAATCAGGACGAGTGACAGTGCTGCGCGCGCTCATTAATCAGGGGTCGCAAGCCACGTTCATTAGTGAGAGAGCTGCCCAGCTGTTACGACTCAAGAGAATGCCTGCTCACGCAACAGTCAATGGGGTTGGCTCGACCACAACTGCCGTTAAACACGCTGCTTATATCGAGCTTCGATCAAGACACGACGACAGTTTCAAGTTAAAAGTGAAGGCTTATATTATGTCAACACGAATCACAACGCAATTACCATCACACACCATTCCAACCAACACCTGGTCTCATTTAGAAGGTCTCTTGTTAGCCGATCCAGGCTTCAATGAGCGAGGAAGAGTTGATCTTCTGCTAGGTGTCGAAGTATGTGCCCAAATATTAAGAAGTGATATCATCAAAGGTCCCCCAGGTTCTCCATGCGCTCAAAATACCAGCTTTGGGTGGATCCTGTTTGGAAACATACATGAAAAAGGAAATACCAATGATTTTATTGTGATGCACCACAGCCTTGACTTAGACAAGATGTTAAAAGCAATGTGGGAGTTGGATATTGAAGATAAAACAAGACTAACCCAAGAAGAAAGAAAATGTGAAGATATTTACCAATCCACTCACTCAAGAACAGAAGATGGACGATATATTGTCAAACTACCAAGAAAAACCGACAAGCTGTTATCAATACAAGGAGGAACAAGAGAAATAGCTCTAAAGAGACTTTATCAATTGGAAAAGAGACTAGAGAAGAATCCTACGCTAAAAACAGAATATACAAAGGTCATGGATGAATACATAAATATGAATCATATGGAAGAGATATCACAAGAAGAAATAAACAAAGATAGTGTATACCTGCCACATCATGCAGTGGTAAAGGAAGACAAAGAAACCACTAAAGTCAGAATAGTTTTTAATGCATCGCAAAAGGGAAACAACAATGTTTCTTTAAATGACGAACTTCTAGTTGGACCACAGCTACAAACAGATATGAGGAGCCTCATCATGAGATGGCGTACGAAGAAGATTTGTTTTGTGGCTGACATACAGCGCATGTATCGCATGGTCTTGGTCACAAAAGAAGACAGGGATCTGCAAAGAATAGTATGGAGGAGTGACCCTAGCCAACCAGTCAAAGACTAGAGACTTACGCGCGTCACTTTCGGCACAGCATCTGCTCCATACTTAGCCGTTCGAACTTTACATCAAGTTGCAGATGATGAAGGAACCGTATGCCCTGAAGCTGCCAAAATGATCAAAGAAGACTTCTATGTTGATGATCTCATGGCTTCTAATGACAATCTAGAAGATGTAATACACATAGCAAAGAGTGTAGAAGCTATACTACAGAAGGGAGGCTTCACACTGCAAAAATGGTGCTCAAACGACGCTAACTTCTTGAGGCAATTTGAACCTGCAAAACGAACATCGCATGCCAATCTAGACATCACCATCCATGGCACCATCATAGCTCTAGGCCTTCGCTGGAACATGGACCTGTTTCAGTACAGTCTTAACTTACCCCCTATGAACAATACGATAACCAAACGCACGATTCTGGCCGACGTTCAACGACTATTTGATCCACTCGGTTGGTTAGCTCCAGCTATGCTACCAACAAAGCTTCTAATTCAAAAACTGTGGTTGCAAGGAATCAGCTGGAATGAAGAAGTAGACAATGATGTCAGACAAGATTGGGTTGCGCTGAGGAATAATCTTCATCATGTTAATGAAATCGAAGTACAAAGATGGCTGGGAACCACAAATCATAAAGAAACAAAAATAGAAGTTCACGGATTTTGTGATGCCTCTACCAAAGCCTATGCAGCTGTTGCTTATGTCAGAGTTGAAAGAGATGATGAAGAAATACAAACACAGATAATAGCTGCAAAGACTCGAGTAGCTCCAGTTAAACCTGTTTCTCTTCCGCGATAAGAGTTGAGCGGTGCCCTTTTCTTATCTCGATTGCTCAAGCAAATTAAAACAGCAATGAGAGTACCAGATGATAAAATATTTGCATGGAGTAACTCAACAATAGTACTCTCTTGGCTACTTGGAGATCCAACGAGATGGCAAGTTTTTGTAAGAAACCGGGTAGTAGAAATATTGGATAACACAGGATCCAACTGGTTTCATGTACAAACAAACGATAATCCTGCAGATGTTGCGTCACGGGATGAACATGTTCTGGAGTTAAAGGAAGATGAGCAATGGTGGAAGGGCCCAAAATGGCTAACAGAGAAAACAATAACATTCAATAAACCTAACAACCTAACCACAAGTTTAGAAAGAAGAGAAGTAATACAAACAAATTTAAAAGTAGAAGAAGAAAGTCTGGAAAACCAATTTCACCAATTTGATAGCTTGGAAGAAGTTTTAAAATCACTAACTTATTGCAAAAGATTTCTGAAAGGGAAATTAATGGTAAACAAAGATGCAGTCATAACAACTCAAGAAATAGTCGAAGCACTCAAGGTCTGCATTAGAATAACACAAAAGGAAAAATTCTACTCTGAAATTGAGAATTTAAGCAAAGGGAAGGAAGCAAAAAGGGATAGCAAATTAAAATTTCTGCGACCCTACCTAGACAAAGAGAACATTCTGAGGGTGGGCGGTAGACTGCGGCATGCAGATTTATCTGAAGACTCAAAAAACCCAATAATATTAGATAATCACAGCATTTTATCTATGCTTATCATGAAAGATGCTCATCTCAAGTCTTTACATGGTGGAATACAAATAATGATGGCCTACCTAAGAACTAAATTTTGGATACCTAATCAAGGCGAAGAGTTTAATCAAATTCAGAACCCGCAAATGTTTAATATGCTCCAAGCATAATGCTGCAACTAAAAATCAGCTCATGGGTGACTTACCAAAGGTCAGAGTGACTCCAGCCAAATCATTTCTGAACAGTGGGGTGGATTTCGCGCGACCATATCAAGTCTTAGCATCCAAAGGCAGAGGAGTCAGGACGAACAAGGCGTATGTTGCCGTGTTCGTTTGCATGTCCACCAAAGCCATTCACTTAGAAATGGTCGGCGATCTCACAACCGAATCTTTCATTAGTGCATTCAATGGAAGGAGGCAAAATTTGAACTCGAGGATCCAATAGCAGAGTCACTTGCATTGGATGGTACGCAGTGGCACTTCATACCTGCCTACAGCCCTCATGTCGGAGGTTTGTGGGAGGCAGGCGTGAAATCTATGAAGTATCACATGAAAAGAATTTTGACCAATCACCTGACATTCGAAGAAATGAGCACCCTGCTTTGCCAAATCGAGGCGTGCTTAAACTCCAGGCCGCTAAGCCCAATAGATGACGAAGACACAGACAACATAACACCTTTAACACCAGGACATTTTTTGATTGGCGAAGCGCCAATTAATGTCCCTCAATCGTTAGGTTAGCGTGATAGGTGACTAATTGGAACGTCTTGAAGGTTACTTCAAGACGTTCCAATTAGTTACCTATCACGCTGGAAGCACATGCAGAAGTTGATTGGAGATTTTTGGCATAAATGGCAAGCAGAATACCTAACCAGCTTACAGCAGAGCCCGAAATGGGTCAAGCGATGCAAAGAGCTTGATATTGGCAACATTGTACTCATCAAAAATGATCAACTCCCTCCTGGCAAATGGGCGTTAGGTCGGATCGTTGCTAAGCATCCAGGTGATGATGGTGTTACAAGAGTGTACAGTGTTAAAGGTGGTGACAATGTAGTTAAGAGAAGTTTTAATAAGTTGTGTCCTTTGCCTATAGACATTGATGATTAATATTGTAATTATGACGAATGTTTCACTAGAATCAAATCAATTTAAGCTATTACTTTTATTAAATTATATGAGTATTTCCATTAGTGTCTATGACTTGTGCATATATGCTTAATGATAAAATCTAAACTAATTAGTTACAAGCCCTTTGGTGGGCGGCATGTTCGAACTGTTCAAACTATACTGCATGCATGTGTGTAATAGTATCTATGTGTGTGTAAGAAACGATCCTTTTAATATCTGTATTACCAAGTAGCTAATTAGTATTGAAATAAACCCATAAGAAGCGACACCTTTATAAGTTAAATCATCGTCCTTACAAACTAAACTAAACCTTATCACCAAACGAACATCCTTTATTACATTTAAATACATATTACCTAATTACATTTTTGAATATTAAAATATATTTAAAAAAAAATTAAGAAAACATTTAAAAATGTAAATAAAATTAAAGAAAAAAAAACCTTTTTTAAGAACAAGCTTTTATTATTTGTTAATAAAATGAACTAAAAAGTTAACAATAAATTAACTCTAATAAGAACTATAATAAAATAAAATAAAAAAGCCTTTTATTCCATGCAAAAGAACTAAAGTTTTACAATTAAGTACTTAACATTTAAATGATACTGTTGCTTATCCCGGCTGGAGGCCTAAAAAGGTAACTTTTTAGAACTCGCCGGGCCCCAATCCGTTTAAGTAGTCACAATCTTTTCAGGATTAACTACGAGATGCCCCACAAAAAAAAAACAAAAAAAAAAAAAAAAAACTGTTGCTTATGATAATTACAATTTTTACTGTTATGTTTTGTATTTTTTTTTTATTTAATTAATACGTTTAGAAGATTTCATGCACGGACCCCCCTTAGATGAAGGCCTCCTCCAAAGATTTCCATTTCTCTCTATTCTTTGTTATTTGCATCCAATGTGGTCCCGCTAACCTTTTAATGTCGTCTTCCCAACGTGTATATGATCTGCCCGTGCGTCTTTTTCCTTGTGGGCCGTGCCATGTGGTTATCATGGATGTCCATCTTTTATCTTTTAGCCGGGCTATATGACCGGCCCATCTGAATTTCAACTTTTGCGCATAGCTCAGAGCATCTTTTTTGCGAAATTTTTGATTTTTGTATGGCGGACTTTGTGTACCTATCTTTTTTATTTTTAGCATGCTACGCTCCATGCTTCTCTGGCAAGTAGTTATCTTGTTTTCTATTTCTCTCGTGAATTTCCAAGACTGGCAGGCGTATGTTAAACAGGGAAGAATACAAGAATCCATAATTTTATTTTTAATAATAAGAACTATAAAACTTTATAAGTTCATTGTATTACATGTTGTGTTACATTAAGATAGCAAGAGGGAGAAGTAGGTACGTGCTAAATGTTCTAAATTATACCATCAAAATGTAACTCGCTTTTATTTATAAAATCGAGACTGTGATAAAAACGGGCAAATTTAATAATTAAGATGTAAAGTTTTAGTGTTAAAAATATATAATTATATACGATATGGAATTATTTTGTCGCAGACGAAGAAGCTTAATTATTGTTAAAGGCTACAATGAACTTAAAAAGTGTTATAGTTCTTATTAGAGTTAATTTATTTTTAACTTTTTAGTTCATTTTATTAACAAATAATAAAAGCTTGGTTTTAAAAAAGGTTTTTTCTTTAATTTTATTTTTAACTTTTTAGTATGTTTAATTCGAGATTTATTCCTTTTTTCTTGTGTATGTATTCTATCGATATCTTGCCTATTTGTGCGTTGTTCTAACGATTAGTTTTTCCTCCTCTCTTGTGTATGTATTCTATCGATATCTTGCCTATTTGTGCGTTGTTCTAACGATTCGTTTTTCCTTCTCTCTTGTGTACGTAATCTATCGATATCTTGCCTATTTGTGCGTTGTTCTAACGATTCGTTTTTCCTCCTCTCTTGTGTATGTATTCTATCGATATCTTGCCTATTTGTGCGTTGTTCTAACGATTCGTTTTTCCTTCTCTGTTGTGTATGTATTATATCGATATCTTGCCTATTTGTGCGTTGTTCTAACGATTAGTTTTTCCTCCTCTCTTGTGTATGTATTCTATCGATATTTTGCCTATTTGTGCGTTGTTCTAACGATTCGTTTTTCCTTCTCTCTTGTGTATGTATTCTATCGATATCTTGCCTATTTGTGCGTTGTTCTAACGATTCGTTTTTCCTTCTCTCTTGTGTACGTAATCTATCGATATCTTGCCTATTTGTGCGTTGTTCTAACGATTCGTTTTTCCTCCACTCTTGTGTATGTATTCTATCGATATCTTGCCTATTTGTGCGTTGTTCTAACGATTCGTTTTTCCTTCTCTCTTGTGTATGTATTCTATCGATATCTTGCCTATTTGTGCGTTGTTCTAACGTTTCGTTTTTCCTTCTCTCTTGTGTATGTATTCTATCGATATCTTGCCTATTTGTGTGATATGAAATATTTATACACCCTCATACCATTCAGCCCTCGGCACGTGTTTATTTTGGCATTGGGTCATCCATCTAATTAATCAGACATAATCCACATTCATAACAAACGGAACGATGTTTTTTTTCCAAATTAGTTGGGGTCGCATATTCACGCCAACCAAAATACTCGTCAAGAAGAATCAAACGAGCCCAAACTCGATAGGGTTGCGTCGTTTAATTACGGAGTTCCTATGGCCACCTTTCAGCTCCATCATCAGACCCTGGTTACCATATAGTATCAAAGTACTCGTCAAAACAAATCAAATGAGCCCAAACTCGATGGGGTTGCGTCGTTTAATTACGGAGTTCCTATGGCCACATTCCAGCTCTATCATCAGACCCTGGTTACCATATAGTATCAAAATACTCGTCAAGAAGAATCAAACGAGCCCAAAATCAAGTGTTACTTCGTTTAATTACGGAGTTCCTATGGCCACTTTCCAGCTCCATCATCAGACCCTAGTTACCATATAGTATCAAAGTACTCGTCAAGACGAATTAAACGAGCCCAAACCCGATGGGGTTGCATGGTTTAATTACGGAGTTCCTATGGCCACCTTTCAGCTCCATCATCAGACCCTGGTTACCATATAGTATCAAAGTACTCGTCAAAACAAATCAAATGAGCCCAAACTCGATGGGGTTGCGTCGTTTAATTACGGAGTTCCTATGGCCACATTCCAACTCCATCATCAGACTCTGGTTACCATACTGTATCAAAGTACTCGACAAGACGAATCAAATGAGGCCAAACTCGATGGGGTTACATCGTTTAATTACGGAGTTCCTATGGCCACCTTCCAGCTCTATCAGCAGACCCTGGTTACCATATAGTATCAAAATACTCGTCAAGACGAATCAAATGAGCTCAAACTCAATGGGGTTACGTCGTTTAATTACGGAGTTCCTATGGCCACCTTTCAGCTCCATCATCAGACCCTGGTTACCGTATAGTAGTTTGACAGGCCTGTTGGTCTAGTGGTTAGTGACCCTGACTGCTATGCCGGAGGTCGTGGGTTCGATTCCCACCCAGGACAAATGTTTGTGTGATGAGCACGATCATTTGTTCTGTGTCTGGGTGTAATTTATCTATAATATGTATGTATTTAGAAATATATAAGTATGTTTATCAGTTGTCTAGTACCCATAACACAAGCTCTGCTTAGCTTGGGACTAAATGGCGTTGTGTGATAGTTGTGGAATATTATTATTATTTTTATTTAGAATTTGTTTTTCTCGGCCTAGCCGGATAGAAATGATGGCACGGGCCTAAGCCAAGTGTCCAGCATTGAGGTTAAGTGTGGGGGGAGTAATATGATAAGTGGACTGTATGGTAGACGAATTTGCATGGGCGTATTGGTGCAAGGTGTCCGGTTAAGACTGAAGAAATTTTCTAACTAGCCAGCATGTGTTAAGGATCACTGCCTTTTGCAGCAAGTGAAAGGTGTTAGATGGCTGGTTGAGGGAAGTAAGGGACTGATGAAGTTGTTTAGGAATTACTCCTGTTGTTGAAAGCACTATGGGGACTATTGTGACTTTTTGAAGATGCCATATTCTAGTTATTTCGTCTTTAAGTTCGGTGTATTTAGATAATTTTTCGGCTATTGTAGTCTGTAAGTTATGCGTATTAGGCACAGCAATGTCTATTAGGAACCCAGTTTTATTTATTTTATCTATTAATGTGATGTCAGGTCTATTAAAATGTATTGTGCGATCTGTGAGTATGGCTCGATCGAAATATAGTTTCGTTGTGGGGTTCTCTAAAACCTGTTCAGGGTTGTATTTATAATATGGAACTACAGTGTCGATAAATTTATATTTTAACGCTAGTTTTTGGTGAATGACGTTTGCTACTTGATCGTGCCGATGTTTGTAGTCAGTCTGCGCTATTGATTTGCAGGCGCCGGTAATATGTTGGATTGTCTCTGGAGAAGTATTGCATTTTCTACAGGTATCGGTGCTTAAATTTTTTATAATGTACTTTCTGTAGTTTTTCGTCTCAATTACTTGGTCCTGAATTGCAAGCATGAACCCTTCAGTCTCCGGGAATAGTTCGCCTCGATTTAACCATGCGTTCGACGCATCTTTGTCGACATTTAATTGGCATAAATCTTGGCGATGTCTCCCGTGTAGAGACTTCTGGATCCACTCTTGACATTTGGTTTTGTCGTCAGTCACTTTCTCGTTTTTTTGTTCTGTAGTGTCATTTAAATTAAGAGGTGTGATATTTTGGTCATTATGTGCTATTAGTTTGTGGAGTAGGGTAGATTCAGTTTTGGTAAAGAAGTATTGTCTAAGAGCTGTAATCTGTCTGTTGTGTAAGTTTAAAATATCTATAAGTCCTCTACCTCCTTCTTTTCTTGGCAGCGTTAACCTTTGGATACAAGATCTTGGGTGATGTTTGAGAAATTTAGTCATTGTAGTGTTAATTTTCCGTTGCAGGTTTTTTAGGTCAGTTTTGTTCCAGTTTATTTTTCCGAATGAATAAGTGAGCACACGTATAGCAAAGGTGTTAATTGCTTTTATGGTGTTTCCTGAATATAGTTGTGTTTGCAGTATTGTATTAAGTCGGTGTTGAAATTATTGTTTAAGTTTTTGTTTGGTATCTTTGTAGTGTATCTGACGGGATTGATTGTAACCTAAGTATTTATATGTGTCAAGTTCATCCAATGGCTCTATTCGTTCTCCTGGCTGTTCGTTCTGGCCTGCTCTAACTGAATTTATTTTGCACTTATCTATGCCGAACTCCATTTTAATATCATTTGTGAATGTTTCTGTAAGCTTAGCTAATTCGTTAAGTTGACTCTCTGTTTCTGCATATAGCTTAATATCATCCATATACAGTAAATGATTTAAAACGCCTTTCTGTGGATTCCTTCGTCGGTCGGTAGCAGTAAAATTTAAAGAGATTCCTAATGAGGTCGCGTTTAATATCTTAGATAGGGGGTTTAGAGCAAGGCAGAACCACAGTGGGCTGAGTGCATCTCCTTGGAAAATTCCTCTCTGTATTTTAATTGGGCTAGTATCTGTGGTTTCGGTTGGGGTTGTGAGTCTTAATACTGTACACCAAGTTGACATCATGGTCTTCGTAACTATTGTTGGGTTTATTTTGTAAATTTCTAACACTTGCAATAGCCATGATGATGGGGAACAGAATCATACGCTTTCTTGTAATCAATATACATGGTAAACAAATCAGTTTTAGATTTCTGAACTCTTTTTAATGTAACGGAATCAATTATTAATTGCTCTTTGCAGCCCTGACTATACTTTCGACAGCCTTTTTGCTGTTCGGCTAAGATGTTATTGGCGTCAATGTGCTCGTATATTATTTCAGATATGCAGGATGTGATGATCTTATCAAGGTCTGTAAGCATGTAATAGGTCTATATTTAGCTGGGTTAGAGAGGTCATTGCAATCTTTCGGAATCATGTAAGTTGTGCCTGACGTTATATAAGAAGGTATAATTTTAGGATCTTTAATGAAGCTATTTATAAAATTATATAGGTAACAATGAACTGCTGTAAATTTTTTGTACCAGTAACTATTATTATTAAAATATTAATATATAAATATATAATAATAATATATGAATATTATATAATAATATATAATTATTTTTAAATATTAAAATAACAAAAATCGTAAAAACATTTAAAAATATAAAAAATAGTAGCCCACCGGTATCGGGAATAGGGTCCAAGCTACCGGTGGTCAGGGCTGCTGAGAGAGGAACCTCCTCACTATACGTGCCGTGTCCAGTAATACCGCCTTCTGGATCAAGCCCTTGATCCAGCTGCCTAACGAGAGCCTCTTTAGGTGTTGGTCGAGGCTCTTGGCTATTATGCCATTTGCCGTCACGACTATCGGCACAATGATTGCTGTATCCACATCCCACATCTCGACAACCTCGCGAACCAGATCAAGATATTTAATCTGCTTATCTTGTTCAGCTTTCACGAGCATAACCTTTGGATACAAGATACTGCGGGACTGCTACATCAATAATCATTGTGCGACGCTCTGATCGATCTATCAAGAAAGAAAGAAAGAAAGAAAGAAAATACGTTTATTTAGCACAAACTCAAAAGGCACACAAAATAATACACCAAAAAATACATAAATTAACAAAAAACATAAATTAAAAAGAAAATCAATAAAAGTGCGATGTTAAAAACTAGCATTTATGTGTGCCCCACGGCTGCGCTAAAAAGGTTCAGTTCAGCAAAAAATGCCAGACAACTAGTGCCTGACGCTGGTTTTCAACTGGACCTGAAGTGTGAGCGGACGGATGTTAATCAGTTTTATACAAGTACTGCAACGTGGCGACTGTATGCATTCTTAAATAAAATAAATGAATAGTGAAATGTTGATATGCATATATACTAAGTTTAGTAAGTATCTAGTGTAATTACTTAGAGTGTGGTATTTAATACAATTGCAAAACAAAACAAATAGTTAGGCAAATACATAAATGAGACAAAAGCATGATAGACCTTAGCTAATTAAGTACATAAAGAAAGAAACGTATAAAAATTAGTCAGAGTAAAAAAAAAAACAGAGATAAAAAATAATTTTCTTATAGAATGCGAATCTTCCACAACATACTATACAATTCATTTATCCATGCACTTCATCGCAGATTACGCTGCAAGCAGTGAAACACGACGGACTATTCGCAGAACAGTTTGCAACTTTTGGTATTTTTAAATCATCTATTATTACTATGGTTTGGTTTGCATTGAGTTTGATTCAAATGTCGATGGTTATGACATATATAAATAATCCTGTTAAATATTTTTGCTGGAAGTGGAAATGAAAGAAAAAAAAAAAAAACATGTTGGCCAAACGAAGAAAATAGGGATGAAAAGGTATGCGGAAATCAATAATAATTTGTAGTATTATTTGCAGAAACAGTCGTGATGAATTCTTTAATGTGTAGGCACCTACCCTCCTCCATTTTATTTTTGTCTCTTGTCTACAGTGTTATGCTACTCTATGGGGATAACAAATCAAAAAATGCACGAGATTCACCACGGGAAAAGTTCTTGGTGATGAAATGTGAGATAGCACCATCACAACCTCACGATCACGATGCGTCTCAGTCGCATGCAAGTAGGCCAGGCAAATTAGGTAAGTTGAAAAGAAAACGACGTTTAGCAATGCTTCAAATTGTAGGTAAACGTGCATTTTAGTGTGTTGTATTGTATTCTACAGGCTTCACCCCCGCGAATGGGACGCAGCAATTCCGTGGGTATCGAAACCAGCCTGTGGCCAAGGATATAGGGGAGGGAGGGCATGGGGCTGAGCCGAGCGTGAGAAAGAGCAAGATTTCCAGCAATGAAACTGTTCAGTGCCACACCAATCATTTAAGTAAACGTGCAATATTTACCGAAATTAACACTGGCACGTACTCAAGTGTGTACTTAAATAGGTTAGGTAGGTACATAAATCAGATAATTGAGACATTTAGTGTGACCATATCCAGCTTCCGTTGCGCTTCTATAAGGTACTGCCGTAAGCGTCGTCGAAAAGCGTCTATTGTGTTAATTACTCTAATCGGTGGTGGTATGTTATTCCATATTTTAGAAGCCGCATAACGAAAGCTGCCTCTAAAAGCAGCTGTACCCTGAGATTGCGTCGAGAGTTGCTGTGAGCATTGCCTTCTTCCGCATTCGCGTCTACTCGCAACCCAACTCAGCTTGTTATATAGGTAGTCCGGTTTTTGATATTTAACCACACCGAACAGAAGGCAAGCTAAGTGTAATTTGCGTCTAGATTTCATTTTCAGTGTAAAGTGTTTGTTTAGAAACGGTGTTACATGGCTTCTGCGAGGGATATTATAACAAAACCGAGCACAGGCGTTTTGTACCCTTTGGATGAGGCGGTCTGTGCGAGCTAATAGGCGCGGGCCGTAAACGGTGTCAGCGTAGTTCAACCTGGACAGAACCAGGGTCTCCACTAGCTGTTCCCGTAGTTTTTCCGATAAATATGGCCTCATATTGTATAAAACTTTTAGACGGTAAAAACAATTTCTAACGGAGTCCGCTACGTGTTTCTCAAAACGAAGGTCCTTGTCCATCACAACACCTAGATTTCGCGCTTCATACACTCGCTCAATTTGCTCGCCCATAAGTTTCAAATCAAATGTCACAGGTAGTCGAGCCAGTTGCTGTCTTGTGCCAAATACCAGAAATTTAGTTTTTATTGGATTTAACGACAGGCAGTTCTCCTCTGACCAGGCGGCGATTCTTTGAAGATCATCATTAAGGTCTTTAATGGCTGTATTGTACTCGTCGGGCCTAAAAGATATATAAAGTTGGACATCGTCGGCGTATATATGGTACTTGCATTTCTGGAGACATTTTATAATATCCGCACAGTACAGAATAAAGAGAATAGGACCCAATATAGAGCCCTGCGGTACCCCTCTCTCTACAGAAATGAGTGTTGATCTCAGGGTAGTGCCGTCACCCAAACGCAACTCAACAAGTTGCGCTCTATCACTTAGGTAGCTGCGGAACCATTGCGTAGCGCTAGGGTCGAAACCATAATAATTTAATTTAGATAATAATAGTGAGATATTTATTGCGTCAAATGCCCGGGAAAAATCAAGTAGAACCAGTAATGAGCACATTCCCCTGTCTTGTGCAGACAGAATGTTATCAGTAACATCCAGCAAAGCAGTAGATGTACTGCGCTGTTTTCTGAAACCAGATTGCAAATCAGGAAGAACGTTATTTTGTTCCAAAAAGAGCGTCAGTTGGCGGCTAACAACTTTTTCTAATATTTTGGAAAGACAGGGTAATATACTAATAGGGCGTAGGTCTTTTAAAGTAGATGGACTTGAATTTTTCGGCAAGGGCCTAACGGAGGCAATTTTCCATAGATCGGGGAACGTTGACGTTACTATAGAGCGGTTTATTATTTCCGTGACAACACTTAACGTGTGTGGCAGAGTCATGTTAATCATGTCCAGGGTAATGTTGTCGTAACCTTCAGCGTTACTTTTGAGGTTGGAGATAATGCGAGAGATGTCGCTCTCTTCCACTGGAGTTATTGTGAAAACTTCTTCACCATATCTGTGATTTCCGTAGTAGCTTATAAGCGATGGACTTGCCACAGGATTTCCGGGGACTTTTAAAAAGTTGTTATTAATTATTTCTGGATCTGTAAAATGTGACGGTAGGTCTTGTTTAGGTTTATAAGGCGATAAGGTGGATTTTAAATTTTTCCATAATAATTTAGGGGTATTTATTTTATTATTAATGTTGTGCTTAAAATATGCAACTTTTTCACTATACAATGAACTAAGCACCAAATGTTTCAGCTCTTTGTAATAATTTTTTTTGGAATCGGCTTTCGTTTTCCTATAACTACTAAGTGCGTCGTCGCGTAAACGCATCATAAATTTGATTGTGTCTGTAATCCACGGATACGACTTTTCCTTTATAGTACACGTCTTGATCGGTGCGTGAACATCAAACAAGGAGATTATATAGGTGTTAAAGACATGCACCATATCATGAACGTTCTCAAGCGTCGAAATTATTCCAAAGTTTAAAACCGATAAGTCCAAATTAAAACTTTCCGCGCACACGTTTTTAAGGGGCCGAAATTTTACCAAGTATGGTTTGAAATGATCACGCTTAATGTGAAATTCACCAACGATAATGGAATGGCCGTTAATTGAACCAAAAGGTTCTACCGCTGTTTTTCTTGCTTTTAGGTCGGTACACAGGAGATCGATGAGGGTTTCATTGGATGCTGTAAAGTGGGTAGGAGTTGTGACCAACTGTGAAAGGCTGAGGCAATTCAAAAACTCATTAATATTTTTAGTTTTTAACCCGGTTGTGTCGAGCAAATTAACATTAAAGTCGCCAAGTAGTATGTAATGGTCGCAATTTCCCAGTGAAGTTATGGAATCCGTTATGGCATCAAGGAAAAGGACCAGGTCATGCCATGGTGGTCGATAGGCTGTACCTACAGCAATTTTTTTGCCGTTCACAGAGAGTGTTATCCACATTTGTTCGACCGATTCGAACCTTGGATCGATCGCACCAGTCCATGTGCGCGCGCTCAGACCTCGCCGCAGATAAAATCCGACGCCCCCACCACGACCCGAGCGCACACTCGCCGGCCGCGGCGTGTGACGCAGACGGTATCCCGGCACCACAGGAGCGCGCCCCTCCTCGCCCGGTCTCAACCACGTCTCATTGATGGCCATAACGTCAAAACAATGCCTGTCGAGTGCACCAATCAAGTCATCATGTCCTGTACCCAATGAACCAGCATTAAGAAATCCAACTTTTAGAAACTTATCCCCTTTTGTCATCATTATAATAACACAAAATAATTCCGTCATAATGCAATCTTATCAGGACCCATTCAGGAGTTTCAATTCCAATTTGAAATAATATTATTAGTTTTAGTTTCATTTTAAATATGTTAATTAGTATTATAATAAAATAAATTTTAAACAAAAGTTTTAGGATTCGGTATGTAAATAAAAGGTATAAATTAAATAGTAGATTCGTAATAAATACGTGTAAATAAATATGTGTGCCGTTATAAAACTGATTGAAGTGTGGTTGACTGAGGTGCGCCGCGAGGCACACACCTACTAACAAAAAGGATAACAGATAGTAGCAACATAATCTTAACATTTTTGAAATGTTGATTCTTACGACAAAAATACTTGATTTAAAAAACAGCGTGACAGTACAAGCAAGTATGCATTTAACTACACAGATAATTAGTGTAGTGTAACAAAACAATAAAACAAATAAAAAAGTAATGTTAAAGTGCGTTTTTGACCTCGCCTTCGTTACCCACTGCCGCGGCCGGCCCGAAGGTGCGCCGTAAGTCAGCCTCACAGCGGATGTGGCAGGCAGCGTCTCCGGGTTTGTATCGGGCAAGAATACGACCTCGTTTTGCCCATACGAATTGCCAACCGAAGCGACTGCCCGCTTCACGAGCGCTCCGAAATAACTCACGGTTCACCTTCGTAAGGCGCTCGTTCACGTAAAAACGCGTGACAGGGCCTGGAAAATCTAGGTCCGCAGTAGTCATGCCGCGACGTACTCGTGCACCCTCCAGCAGCTCGTCACGCAGGTCGCGGCGCGCGAGGCGCACGACGAGGAAGCGGGGGCGGGTCTCCACCGGCGCCGTCGCCTGTGTCGCGTTGATACGCCGACCTCCGACACGCTCGGCGCTTACTATATCGCGCGCTTTGATTTTGACGCCTATCCTCGACGCAACTAACATAGCCGTGTGGATTGGATTTTCACCATTGGGCTCGGGTACGCCAGAAATCTGTATGTCATTCCCCAGCAGCTCCTGATCACGGTCGTTAATATCGCTCCGCAGTTGAGATATTAAATCATTTACTTCTGACGATACTTGGGGCTGGGTGTGTTTGTTTTCTAACACAGCTACTCTCTCTTCCAGATTACTCATTCTGTCATTAGTTGCGTTTAGAGAGGATCTCAGCTCCGACAGGTCATCACGAAGCAACTGGAATTCATTCCGTACGGTCTTCAAAAAATCCTCCTTAAATATATTAAGCTCAGCCCTGAGGATGTCTAAGCTGAGCTCCTGTGTGGCGTCAAGGGCTGTGCTATTTATGGGGCTCGTATCCATGAGGTTCACGAGGCTTTCCTCGTGCGCAGCTGGTGTACGCGCCCTCACCGGCGTTTCAGCCTGGTTGTCCCGCACCAGGTTCTTATTACACTCTGGACAGTGCCAGGGGGTCGTCAAAGGGCCGGTATTCTGTATACCCACGCACCCTCGATGGTACCAGGATCTACATTTACTGCAATTAGCGGCCTCCGCCGACGACAAAAACTTGCCACAGCCACCGCATTTAGCCATGGTAAAGTTGTTGCTGTATAATTTAGTTATCGATGAGTCCAAGTAGTACGCCAATAAGGCAATAGATGGCGCTATTTTGAAAACACGTTTATGGCAGTTTTCACGGTGTGTATGGGACGGATAAACACCATAGGCTGAACACAGTATCAGTGTAAAGGTGCGCACACACTAAAAGTTTGGTCACAGTTAGGTCCCGTTTACGAGATAAAACACTGTTTATTTTTCTTTCGTGTCAGGTACTTAAATATTATTGGGGATCGGCAAAACGTTTTTAGAGTTTAGTTTATTTTACACGGCACATAAACACTAGACAATGTTTTTACTTGTAAGTTGCACTTATCTAAGTATTTCCACAATAAACTTTAGCAAAACAAACTTGTGTTTTATTTATTTCGCGAGAAGTAAACAGAGAGCTTTACGACTGTTTGACATCCGTGACGTCCCACTATGTCCGGCTTATTAGCAACAATAGTCCTATCAGTGATGATAGATCGATCCCAATACAATGTGATATTGCCATTTTGGAGAACTGGGTCGGGCACATACTTATAGTACGGTACTTCTGATTCCACAAGACTGTATTTCAGAGCAAGTTGCTGGTGGATAATCCTGGCTACAAGGTTGTGCCTATGCAAGTAGTCTCCGTTAGCCAGACGAGAACAGCCAGAAATAATGTGTCGGATTGATTCCCCCGGACGGTGGCATGCCCGACAGATGTCAACCGTGCCATCCTTCACAATATATTTCCGGTAGTTGTTCATCATCATAACTTCGTCCATAATTGCAAAGACAAAACCTTCGGTTTCTCCAAATAGATTTCCGAATCGTAACCAGGATACGGACGCTAAGAAGTCTACATCGGGTCCATGTAGGACCCGGTAAAAGCGTCCGTGAAGCTCCTTGCTTTGCCATACCTCCCTGCGGTCATCCGTATCTAATACTTTAGGTTTGCGCCAGTTCTCGTTAGCCAAGGAGAGCGGGGAGAGACTCTTGTCCACTGAGACCACATCTCGGTGCATCCCCACGTCGGCTTCTAGGAAGTATTCCCTGAGACTGCATATCTCACGGTTGTGCAGGGTCTTAGCATTCAAGAAACCTCGACCTCCGCACTTCCGTGGGATATACAGTCTCATCACCGATGACCTTGGGTGATGCATTCGATTTGCGGTCAGCAGTGTGCGGACCCGTCTATCCAGGGCGTCAAGTTCTGTCTGAGTCCATTTGAGTATGCTGAAAGAGTACATCAAAACCGGCATGACCCAACCGTTGAAGGCGCGCACCTTGTTTCCGCCTGATAAAAGACTTTTTAATACTTTATTCAGGCTGCCAAAGAAGCGCTCCCTCAACGATCGTTTCATGTCAGCAGTGTTGATGCCTAATGCTTCCGACATACCCAAATACTTGTATGTTTCGATTGAGGAGAGGGATCTTAGGTGTATGGAATCCGAGAGTTGGGTTCCCACGGATTCCACAATCTCCCCTCGCTTTACATGCATGACCGCACATTTGTCCACACCAAATTCCATCCTGATGGCGCTACTGAAGGTTTCAGTTACTTTCAGTAGCTCCATTAGTTGCAAATTGTTGGGGGCAAAAAGTTTTAGGTCATCCATGTAGAGTAGGTGAGATATAACCTGACCACCTCTCCTCAATCGATAGCCTATACCTGAATCCTCCAGCAGTGTGCTAAGAGGATTCATGGCTAGGCAGAACCAAAGTGGACTCAAACTGTCTCCCTGGAATATACCTCGCTCGATCCTTATCGGTTCGCTGTTCCTCTGGATATTTCGACATCCTGGATAGCGAAGGACTGTTCTCCACTGCCCCATACATGACATCAAGAAGGTGCACAGCGTTGTATCTACTTTGTACAACTCCAGCACCCTCTTGAGCCAGGTATGTGGCACCGAGTCATAGGCCTTCTTATAGTCTATCCAGCATGTCGACAGATCCCTTCTGGAACGACGAACCTGTTGACTAATGGTCATATCGATAAGGAGCAGCTCCTTAGTACCGCGGGACCCGTTCCTACATCCATTTTGAGAGACAGACAAGATCGAGTTTGTGTCAATATGATTGTAAATTTTAGCTCTCAAAATGGATGTAAGTACTTTATAGACCGTCGGTAGACAAGTGATCGGTCTATAATTTTTGGGTTCCGCGGTACTACCTGATTTATGGAGCAGGTGGGTTATACCTGTTGTTAAGAACTGGGGCAACGACCCTGACTCTAAGGCTGACTGAAACTGAGATGCCAAACGAGCGTGCGACTTTTGGAACCACTTGATCCAAAAGTTGTGCAGTCCGTCCGGCCCTGGAGATTTCCAGTTAGGCAACGGACGGACTGCACAAGCGACATCTTGGGGGCTGATGGTAATTGCCCCCATTTCTGTTATTTGACCGCACGCTCGCTCGATCTCCCTAGTCCAATCACCTTCGGTGTGGCTGACAGACACCGACCAGATGTTTCGCCAGAACGAAGACATGGCGACATCATCCGGAAGGGGCGTGTCAGCCACACCTTGGTCCAGTCGCTCCCATGCTCGGTAAACCCACCTTTCATCGCTTTGGAACGTGTGATTCTGGGTGTACCGCTCCACCCTCCGCCGGTACCGACGAATACGGTTTGCCCATGCACAGATCTTCTGCTTCAGGAAGTCGATGCGCTCTGTGACGCGGGACAAATAATCCCGAGGACTAACATCCGTCCCGGAGAACGCCCGCTTCACAAAGCGCATCACTCGAGGGCGAGTATTGCCCTCCCTGAAGCAGATTAGCTTACCGATGAGTGCTCTAGCCTCACCGATACGACGCTCAATCCTGCACTGCCAAGCTGGTACGGCTGGTTTTGGTCGTGTAGCTCTGTCACTGTTAGGAAACTTAACACGAGCTACACGACAAGCCGCTACAGCTGCGCAGTACAAGATCGAGTGGGTATCGACCAGGTCTTTGCTGCCGTCAAAATATGTTGACAGCTGTGAGTCTAGAGCACACACCAGCGCCTTGTTTTTCTTATGCATGGGCAAACGAGGTAAACGTGGTCTATGTTCAGGCGGAGTAGAGCGATACTCCCTGAAAGCATCCTCCAAAGCGCTCCTCAATCGTGCATTGCATTGGGTACTCACGGATATAGCCCCGTCATCATCCTCTTCACCAACGCAGTTGGGTAGCGGTGAAACACTGGGTAAATTTTACAGTTGCACCGCGACCAGTGGCGAAGCAAGCGTAACATGGCTATTCCGTGATTCGAGGCAAAGTCGTTCAAGCACGGCGGCATCCAGCATATGATTACGCTGGATGACCCGTGCCTGATCCGACAATCGTTGCGACGACACGTTGACACCTGGTTCAAGCACCTGAAACAGAGAGAGCATCCGACCACGGTACGCAGTCAAGTTAGTTGCCCCCTCTGTAGCCCCATAGTAAGCGCGCATGACATTTTCCTTGACCGCTTGTGTCCAATTCATGCGCTGCACACTCCACTCCACAATTATTATTATTATTATAGTATCAAAGTACTCCTCAAGACGAATCAAACGAGCCCAAACTCGATGGGGTTGCGTCTTTTAATTACGGAGTTCCTATGGCCACCTTCCAGCTCCATCATCAGACCCTTGTTACCATATAGTATCAAACTATTCGTCAAGACGACTTAAACGAGCCCAAAATCGATAGGGTTACGTCGTTTAATTACGGAGTTCCTATGGCCACCTTCCAACTCCATCATCAGACTCTGGTTATTATACTGTATCAAAGTAGATACTCGTCAAGACGAAGTAAATGAGCCCATACTCGATGGGATTGCGTCTTTTAATTACGGAGTTATTATGGCCACCTTCCAGCTCCATCATCAAATCAGCTCTATGTCATAATAATATTGCATTGTCATCCGATTTATACATGCTTGGAAAATTTCAGCTCAATCAGAAACCGGGAAGTGGATCAAATTTTACTTGCAAGATTTGATTACAGACAACGGGACAGGTGAAAGTAAATAAAAGCTTGTAATAATTGTAGCCCACCGGTATCGGGAACAGGGTCCAAGCTACCGGTGGTCAGGGCTGCTGAGAAATGAACTTCCTAACAATACGCGCCGGGTCCAGAATTACTGCTTTCTGGATCAGGCCCTTGATCCAGCTGCCTAACGAGAGCCTCCTGAGATGTTGATTGAGGCTCTTGGCTATTATGCCATTGGCCGTAACGACTATCGACATAATGATTGCTGTATCCACATCCCACAAGTCGACAACCTCGCGAGCCAGGTCAAGATACTACATCTGCTTATCTTTTTCAGCTTTCACGAGGTTCTCGTCATGCGCGACTGCTATATCAACAATCATTGTGCGACGCTCTAATCTATCTATCACCACTATATCCGGCTTATTGGCAACAATAGTCCTGTCAGTGATGATATATCGATCCAAATACAACGTGATATTGCCATTTTCGAGAACTGGGTCGGGCACATACCTATAGTATGGTACTTCTGATTCCACAAGGCCGTATTTCAGAGCAAGTTGCTGGTGGATAATCCTGGCTACAAGGTTGTGTCTATGCAAGTAGTCTCCGTTAGACAGACGAGAACAGCCAGAAATAATGTGTCGGATTGATTCACCCGGACGATGGCATGTCCGACAGATGTCAACCGTGCCATCCTTCACAATATATTTCCGGTAGTTGTTCGTCATCATAACTTCGTCCATAATCGCAAAGACAAAACCTTCGGTTTCTCCAAATAGGTCTCCGAAACGTAACCAGGATACGGACGCTAAGAGGTCTACATCGGATCCATGTAGGACCCGGTAAAAGCGCCCGTGAAACTCCTTGCTTTGTCATACCTCCCTGTGGTCATTAGTATCTAATACTTTAGGTTTGCGTCAATTCTCGGTAGCCAAAGAGAGCGGGGTGAGGCTCTTATCCACTGAGACCACATCTCGGTGCATCCCCACGTCGGCTTCTAGGAAGTATTCCCCGAGACTGCATACCCCACGGTTGTGCAGGATCTTAGCATTCAAAAAACCTTGACCTCCGCACTTCCGCGGGATATACAGTCTCATCACCGATGACCGTGGGTGGGTGATGCATTCGATTTGCGGTCAGCAGTGTGCGGACCCGTCTATCCAGGGCGTCAAGTTCCGTCTGAGTCCATTTGAGTATCTATGCCGAAAGAGTACATCAAAACCGGCACGACCCAACCGTTCAAGGCGCGCACCTTGTTTCCGCCTGATAATAGTTATTTGTTATACAAGAGTGCAAAGTTGCTTTTTAACCGCGTGCTCAATTTTGATGACCGAGCAAGCGAAGGATTCTAAAATTGAATCACGAGCGCAGCGAGTGATTCAATATTACAATCCTGAGCGTCAGCGAGGGAATCAAAATTGAGCACGAGGTGAAAAATCTTTGCACTCGAGTGCAACACGTAACTTTTCTCTTAAAAATACTCTTTCCGAGATGGTGGGATGAAAAAGACTTTTTAATAAGTACTTTATTCAAGCGGCCAAAGAAGCGCTCCCTCAACGATTGTTTCATGTCAGCAGTGTTGATGCCTAACGCTGCCGACATACCCAAATACTTGTATCTATGTGTCGATCGAAGAAAGGGATCTTAGATGTATGGAATCCGAGAGTTGGGTTCCCACGGATTCTACAATCTCCGCTCGCTTTACATGCATGACCGCACATTTTTCCACACCAAATTCCATCCTGATGTCGCTACTGAAGGTTACAGTTACTTTCAGCAGCTCCATCAGTTGAAAATTGTTGGAGGCTAAGAGTTTTAGGTCATCAATGTAGAGGAGGTGAGATATAACTTGACCACCTCTCCTCAATCAATAGCCTATACCTGAATCCTCCAGCAGTGTGGTAAGAGGATTCATGGCTAGGCAGAACCAAAGTGGACTCAAACTATCGCCCTGGAATATACCTCGCTCGATCCTTATGGGTTCGCTGTTCCTCTGGATATTTCGACATCCTGGATAGCGAAGGACTGTCCTCCACTGCCCCATACATGATGATATCATGTGCGCAACAAGGTGCGCAGCGTTGTATCTACTTTTCACCCTCTTGAGCCAGGTATGAGGCACCGAGTCATAGGTCTTCTTATAGTCTATCCAGCATGTTGACAGATCCCTTCGGGAACGACGAACCTGTTGACTAATGGTCATATCGATTAGGAGCGGCTCCTTAGTGCCGAGGGACCCGTTCCTACATCCATTTTGAGAGACAGACAAGATCCAGTTTGTTTCAATATGATTGTAAATTTTAGCTCTCAAAATGGATGTAAGTACTTTATAGACCGTCGGTAGACAAGTGATCGGTCTATAATTTTTGGGTTCCGCGGTGCTACCTGATTTATGGAGTAGGTGGGTTATCCCTGTTGTTAAGAACTGGGGCAAAGACCCTGACTCTAAGGCTTACTGGAACTGAGATCCCAAGCGAGCGTGCAACTTTTGGAACCACTTCATCCAAAAGTTGTGCAGTCCGTCCGGCCCTGGAGATTTCCAGTTAGGCAACGGACGGACTGCACAAGCGACATCTTGGGGGCTGATGGTAATTGCCCCCATTTCTGTTATTTGTCCGCACGCTCGCTCGAGATCCCTAGTCCAATCACCTTCGGTGTGATTGACAGGCACCGACCAGATGTTTCGCCAGAACGAAGACATGGCGTCATCATCCGGAAGGGGCGTGTCAGCCACACCTTGGTCCGGTCGCTCCCGAGCAATGGGAACGGGTAAACCCACCTTTCATCGCTTTCGAATGTGCGATTCTGAGTGTACGGCTCCACCCTCCGCCGATACCGACGAATACGGTTTGCCCATGCACAGATCTTCTGCTTCAGGAAGTCGATGCGCTCTGTGACGCGGGGCAAATAATCTCGAGGACTAACATCCGTCCCGAAGAACGCCCGCTTCACAAAGCGCATCACCGGAGGGCGAGTATAGGCCTCCCTGAAGCAGATTAGCTTACCGATGAGTGCTCTAGCCTCACCGATACGACGCTCAATCCTGCACTGCCAAGCTGGTACGGCTGGTTTTTGTCGTGTAGCTCTGTCACTGTTAGGAAACTTAACACGAGCTACACGACAGGCCGCTACAGCTGCACAGTACAAGATCGAGTGGGTATTGGCTAGGTCTTTGCTGCCGTCAAAATATGTTGACAGTTGTGAGTTGTGACACCAGCGCCTTGTTTTGCTTGTGCATGGGCAAACGAGGTAAACGTGGTCTAAGTTCAGGAGGAGTACAGCGATACTCCAGGAAAGCATCATCCAAAGCGCTCCTTAATCGTGCATTGCATTGGGTACTCACGGATATAGCCCCGTCATCATCCTCTTCACTAACGCAGTTAGGTCGCGGTGAAACACTGGGTAAATTTTGCAATTGTACCGCGACCAGTGGCGAAGTAGGCGAAACATGGCTATTCCGTGATTCGAGGCAAAGTCGATCAAGTACGGTGGCATTCAGCATATGGTTACGCTGGATGAAACGTACCTAATCCGACAGTCGTTGCGATGATACGTTGACAGCGGGCTCAAGCACCTGAAACATAGAGAGCATCCGACCACGTTACGCAGTCAAGTTAGTTCCCCCCTCTGTAGCCCCATAGTATGCGCGCATGACATTTTCATTGACAGCTTATGTCCACTTCATGCGCCGCACACTTCCACAGGGAGCGGGGACCCTATCAGCGGCCGGTGGGCCTCGGAGTCCCAAGCTGGCCGGTGGTCGGCCTCGTCCGCACCGACGTACTGGTGGTGGTGGTGTCATCGGCGGCGAGAAGTATTCGTCGCTTGAGCTCGACGCAACTGCAGCGGCCGGTATCACTGGACTCACGTCTGGAGCAGGATCCGGCACTGCGAGGCGGAGCTGAGCGACGAACCCGAAGATGTTGGTTGTGTGGTTTTAGTAAGTCGACTTCGCGTCAGCATCGCACTTTCAATCGTTTTCTTGTCGTAATATTCGCATGATTCTTTAGCATATTGAAAGAAAGAAAGGAAAAGAAAAATATTTTATTTATACATATATTGTTGTTATATGTTGTCATTTGTGTTTTTGAATGATATTATGGTGGTACATTTATCAAAACATTGTTAAATCATTTACGTTTAATAATTCTAGAAAATAAATGCACGGACAAAAAATTTTTGACCGTCACCTCGACAGTCGGGCCACAGATTATTATTATTATTAACCCTTATTCATTTTTAAATACTTATAAATTATATTTTTAAATATTAATACATACAAGTATAAAAACATTAAAAATATAAAAAATAGTGACCCACTGGTATCGGGAACAGGGTCCAAGCTACCGGCGGTCAGGCCTCCAGAGAGAGGAAACTCCTAACAATGCGAGCCGTGTCCAAAAGTACCGCTTTCTGAATCAAGCTCTTGATCCAACTGCCCAGCGACAGCCTCTTCAGGTGTTGGTCGAGACTCTCAAACCATTGGCTGTTAAGACTATCGGCACAATGATCGCCTCAAGTCCTCATCCCACATGTCGACAACCTCGCGAGTGAATTCAAGATATTTGATTTGTTTATCTTTCTCGGCTTTCACGAGGTTCTCGTCATGTGGGACCGTTATGTCAACAATCATTGCGCGCCGTTCTAGTCGATCCACCACCACTATATCAGGCTATAACATATATTGGCAATAACAGCCCTATCAGTGATGATGGATCGATCCCAGTACAGTCTGATATGGCAATTTTCAAGCGTCCGTGAAGCTCCTTGCTCTGCCATACCTCCATGCGGTCATTAGTGTCGAATGCACCAGTTCTCGTTAGCCAAGGAGAGCGGGGTGAGGCCCTTGTCCACCGCGACCACATCTCGATGCATCCTCACGTCGGCTTCCAGGAAATATTCCGTGAGACTGCATATCTCTCCCATAAACACAGATGCGCGCAACCGTACTCTCACTCATCACACACACAACACACACACACACACACACGCACGAACACACTCACAACACACAGTCACTCACCCAAACACAAACAATATAATTATTTATTAACTACACCTCTAGTTGTAATTTGTACCAACTTACTCGCCGCAGGAGGAAGAGCTGGAGTCCTGAAATACAGGGCTGCCTTAGTTTAGGTTCCAGTCCACTCCATTTATTTTATGTAGGTACTATACTGTGTTTAGATTAGTGTGGAAAATAAATAAATTTTTACTTTTACTTACTTTAATATGTCGCGATTGTGGAGAGTCTTAGCGTTTAAAAAGCCTCGACATCGCACACTTTCGCGGAATATACAGCCTCATAACCGATGACCGTGGGTGATGAATTTGATATGCAGTCAGCAGCGTACGAACTCTTCTATCTAAGGCGTCGAGTTCGGTCTGAGTCCATTTGAGTAACCCGAAAGAGTACATCAAAACCGGCATGACCCAACCGTTGAAGGCGCGCACTTTTGCGCAAAAATTTCAAAGACCGAGACAAATTAACGTCACTTGGCATGCACATTTTATGTTGCCGTCTTTATCTTGCACTTTTATTTTAACAGTTGTGCGACGGTGACAAGAATAATGCCACAGGGTGGCAAATGCTATACATTTTAATTTTTGTCTACTCAGCGCCATCTATCTACGAGGACATAAATTAAAAATGAACAATGTTGCCAGCGTATATCCATAAAGTAATTGGTAGTATATGTAAGTAAAGGGGGAAGCGCATAATCTTCGATTTTGATCTATTGTGAGATAATTAATATTTTTCTCGTTTTTTTTTTTGCATTTTCAAATGTTCCTTGATCATTGTATTTTATGAATGCTTTGTTCATATTGATAAGAAATTAAACTATTAGTAGAATTTACAACAGGCCACAGGGCGATATTGAAATTTTATGTCATTACAAACATGTCTGCGTTAGGGATGTGACATTGTACGTAAAAAATCGATTTTCTATTAATCGGTTTTTCTTTTTACCGAGAAAAATCGATTAATAAATAATCGATTTTTCTTCAGAAAATAATCGATTTAGTTATATTAATGGTTATTTTCTTAATTTGCCAATTAATTTCAAAATATACGCCATAAATAGTATATCAATAGGTTTATTAATTAAAAATAAACAACAGAAATAGTAAGTTCTTATAATAATCAACACAAATTAAAGTTTTAGAACAATCAAATTATAAAAGGTTCAAATTAAAATGTTTTTCACATAAATCAACAAAATTAAATTATTGAAAAACTAGAAATCCGTAGGCAACGAGTTCAGAAATAACGGCTTCGGTAAGCGTTTCGATAATATTCGGCTCCTGGCCTTTGTTAATATGGCGCCAGCTTTCGAGAACAATCTCTCTGCTGGAGCCAAAGAAGCCGGTACCAATAGGTGCTTACACGCCAATTGTGTGAGTTGGGGATATGCTCCCTCATAGGTTCTCCAGGAAGCGTCTTCTTTTAATCCTATTGGAGGCGCAGCTATGTACAAGCTTACTTCGGATGTCTGACTGTGACTTTGACTGGTTCTCATAGTCTCCAACAACAGCTTGTTGTGGGTTTCCCAAGTGTCATCATTATCGACATCATCTGCGGCCGAAGTTATTAACAGTGGGCAATGCTCAGCTTTTCGGTTTTCTTCAATGGATCGTCTTATGTAGTTTATAGTTCTTGCCAAAGATGAACCGTCACAAAGGTGTAATTTTTTAAAACGAAGATCTAAAAATGTTGCAAAGTTGCAGATGAAAAATCAGTAATAATTGATTAACTGATGATAAAAAAATCGATTATTAATCGATTATTCATAAAAATAAAATCACGTATTAAAATCGATTTTTACTTTTAAAAAAATCGAGATTTAATCGATTTTTTCCATAATCGATTATTTTTTCACATCCCTAGTCTGCGTTTGCGCATGTTTTTGTAATTATTTCCTTTGCTTCCCGATTTTGAGTGTAAATTACGCGAATTTAGTTCGCTACTACGTATTTACTAAAGTCTTGGAAGATTAGCATTCCCTTAGTGTCTGTTCTTTCTAAATTACGTCGAGTTGAGTCCCTTGTGTTCCTCTGTGATTTAATCGAACCGAATTACTTAGGCCCCCCGTAAATTGGAGTTTGGACCATATAAGTGTTTTGTGTTTAAATAACAATGTCTCGAAACAAGTGTTGTGTGCCCGGTTAATCAATAACAGCTGGTACCGAAGTTAATGTTTAGTTTTTATATGTAAAGTAATGTTTTGTTTTACGCAATAATTATAAACACCCAAAATTGATATTTGTTTTACTATCCCCGAAATCACAAGTTTATTGTAATAATGAATTAGCTTTACCTACCTACCAAGTAGACTAGTGTGGAATAGTTGAAATATTCTGTTATAGTAAAACTAAACCTAACAAATTCAAATCAAGATTTGAAATCTAGATTTGAATTTTTAGGTTGTTTTACTGCAACAGAATTTTCAACCATTCTACATTATTCTACTTGCTAGAATTACCGATACAAACAAACAAGGTACTACGTAGGTATATTGACAGATGAATAGTGTATGTCCTGGTAACTAGATGGCGCTGCCTAAGAAATACTTAAGTTGCCAGTCTATCTCTAGTATTTATAGTAGTCTATGAATAATGCTTAGCGAAAGGCCATGCTAAGTAACGTTTTTAAATTTCGGTCAGTAATAATTCCTTCGTTCCACTTTTGCCCACTGGTAAAATAAGTCATTAAAGTTTGTGGCGATGACGTGTCGGCCGACCACTGAAGATCGCGGCGGATCTACCGCCACTCCCCGCGTGCGGGGAAAGCAATCCAACTATCATGTATTATAAAGGTAGGGTCTTAAGATAGCATGGCGCTGCTACTAGAACAAGCAGTAAGTTGAACTGACGAATAATGAAAATCATGTTTAATTTCAAAAATACTTTAATTCAAAGAAAGTACTGACTTGATTCATATTTTTATCACAGAAACAATCAATACATATTATACTTAATTCTAAGTAATGAAAAATAGTACTTGAGTGCTACCTGTGATCACCTGTCCAATGGTTTGGTCTAAGATTTCATACACAAGTCTTAGCATAGCATTAAGGATTAGGAAAAAACTACTATCCTTGATCACAGCTATCGGATGAGTAGCATCCATCCAGCTAATAGCTAAATGCTTCAAACAAAAAGTTTAGTCTGTCGTGGTCACATACTTCGCCATAATGATTTGATAGGTACTAAAATACAAAACATCACAAAAGATTTTTGTGCACCTTTAAGAAGGCCGCATATGGAATCTTGTCGATTTAGCAGATTTACTTTATTTAACAGACGTACTTTTACAGTTAAAATACTGTATTTCATAAGCAAATGAAATACAGCAAATGCATAACATGAAAGATGTGTCGAATATTATCTAATGAACGTTTTATTTTTGTCGAGTATTATAATGTGAGTTTTTGGTTGTTTTAATAGATTAATTAGTAAGTTCTTTTTTTTAATTTTTTGCATTTGTTATTCAGGAAATGGATTGATTTTGAACTGAAGTTTCACTATTGTTTTAATTATATAAACGAGTGTTCTGAGCAGAAGTCGAAAAAAAAGCGATTGCTTTTAATTTCGGGTACTGTTTTGCTATTTCGGCATTTGGCCCACTTTCTCTAAAATTTGACTAGGTTAAATATGTTTTTTTTTAATCAGACTGGTAAAAAGTATTTCATACATAGAGTACATATTTTCAGAACAATACATTGTATTATTTCAAACTGTATAGGCGTCAAAACGATCCGTAATTATGTGATGTTCCAAACCTTTTTACAGCTAGATTCGCAAAACAGTCGCCGGTTTCAGGTCAATGAATCAGAATTAAATAAGTAATAAAAATTAAAATGTTTATTTGTTAATTATATATATTAATTGTAAAAGTAAGTCTTTGAAATCAAGAAATACAGCGAAATCGAAAAATTTCATATACGGTCTCTTAACATGAACAGGAAAAGATACAAAATAATTAGGGGCGGTTATAAATGATTTTAAATTAAATTTAGATGTCAAAAAATCACATTAGCACAACAGGGTATGTAAAAATCAAAGAGTTTTAAGAAAAAACTTAACACTTACCAATATAATAATAATAATTAATTACTGAAGTAATCTTACATCCAGAGTCAAACTTTCCTTACATCCTTTTTCTTATAACTAACGTAAAAAATATATATCTAATATAAAAGCTTTTGGCAGCAGTTGTCAAGATCTATTAATTCAGAGGTAAGTTGTTTTATGCTGATAGCAAGGCACTGGGCTGAAGGTACTGTACGGGTCGAACTAGGGTCTGAAGCCGGGTGGCCAGCGCATGGGCCCCATTGCAGGCCCGGGACCCACACCATCCGAGGGCCCCATGGCTGTCCAGGATCCCGCGCCGTTTGGGGGCCCAATAGTAGGCCGGGGCCCCACGTGGCCCGGGGGCCCCATAGCAGGGCGGGGCCCCACGCCGGTCGGGGGCCCCATGTTAGGCCAGAGCCCCGCGCCATTCGGAGGCCCCATGGATGGCCAGGGCCCCGCGCCGTTAGGGAGCCCCATGGAAGGCCATGGCCCCGCGCCGGCCGGGGGCCCCATGGAATGCCAGGGCGCCGCACCGACCGGGGGCCCCATGGAAGGCTGGGGCCCCGCGGCGCCCGGATGGCCCATGGCGCGCGCCAGCGTGGTCGCCATGTAGCAGTGCGCGGCCCCCGGGTGCACGCAGGCCAGCTGGCGGTACATGTCGCACTCGGCCACGCTCAGCATCACCACGCCGGGCGCGCCGCCCTGCGGGCCCGGCCACGGCACGCGCGGCGCCACCGGCTGACGGTTATAGCATTGTCGGGGAGTAAAGCTCTGGGCTTCCGGGTTGATTGCAGACTGAGAAACGACGGAAGGCTCGACCCTCGCCTCGGGTGGCCGGGAGTCCCTCGGAGGCATCATCGGAGTTTGCTCGAATACCGGCGTGGCAAGTGTTCGCGCAGGTGGCGGGGCGGTGGGGGCAGGCGGGACGGACGCCGGGTCCTCTCGGGTGGGACAAGTAGGCGCAGGGGCCACGCAGGGCCACAGCAGCGGGATGTGCGTGACGAGCTCGCCGAGCTCCGGGCTGGGCGGCGCGGGTGGCTCGGCCACGTATAGCTCGTGCAGCGTGTCCTGCGGGCTGGCCAGCTCGGCCACGTATAGCTCGTGCAGCGTGTCCTGCGGGCTGGCCAGCTCGGCCACGTACCGCTCGTGCTCGTGCTCGCCGGGCGGCTCGGGCTCGGGCAGGCACACGGGCACGTGCCGGCGGTAGGCGTCGACGTAGTCCAACGCGATGCCGTCGCGCAGGTAGGCGTGTATCTCGGCCATGTTGGGCGTGTCACCTTCCTCCAGCGCCTCGAACCTCGGGTACAGGTAGCACTCCGCCGTCTGCAACGAGCGAGGGGCCGTGAGCGACTGTGACTGTGCGCGAATCTCGAGGACGCGTCCGACGCTCGTGTTGTACCGATTCTACCGAACCCTTCCCCGAGGTTCGAGCGCAGCGCTTTATACACCAAGCAATATATCTACTAAATACTAGCATGTTATACATAGTTTTTAATAATAATAATATTATCATCATCGTTCGCTTTGTTCCACCCACTGCTGAGTATAGCCTTTTTCCCCTGTATGCCGTGGTACTATAGGTACTGGGTGTAAAATGACCCATCACGAAGCCGTTATTTACGCATTCTATAAGTCACCGTAAAATTGTAAATACCGTTAGATTATAATCTACCTCGCGAGATTGTAAACTGTCGAAAGATTGTGAACCGTAACAACTACTTACAATTTAACGCATAATATTTCGGTAGATAATAATCTATCGAAATGAAACCGTCAAATTGTAAAATGGCATGCGACGATTTCGTTAACGGTGCAGGGTCATAAGAGTAATTACTGTTAAGTTATAATATTTAAAACCTGTTTCCGTATGAAACGTTAAAATATACGGAACCTTTAATATCTCCGTAACAAGACGGGTGCAGTTTTGGACCAGTAATAAAAAGTTTTTAACAAAAAAATTAAACCGCCGAAAAAATTGAAAAGCAAAAAATAATAAACCTTAAAATTTTGAAATATTCCCGGCGCCCCCGCGGGGATTGCCAAATCAAAAAAAAAAACCCCAGTTGCCACCGGTGGTGACTAGGAACTCATCGCCCCCACTTCAGTTTCGCTGTACATTGCTTTCTCCATCGTAGAGAATAAAAGGATGAGGCAACTTATCCTAAACCTACCTCTTATCTACACTAATATTATAAAGAGGAAAAATTTGTATTTTTGTTTGTTTGTTTGTAATGGATAAACCCAAAAACTACTGGACCGATTTTAAAATTTTTTTCACCATTCTACGTTAAAAAGGTTGTGGAGCCCATCGATAATCATGGTCATCATGGTCATCATGGTCATTAAAATTCTTCAAAAAAGATACTGTTCACCTCTAATATTTATTTTCCCTAGAAAGAGGATGACCATGATGGTGCTGCGGGAGCCTTTTGCAATTTCACTGGACGTCCATGAACATTACAAAAAAAACCATATGCATATGATGTCTATCTATGATGAAGGCTAAAGTTGTGAAAAGCAAGAGAAAAGGAGTAGGAAAGAAAAACAAGCTGCAGAAGGTACGAGTAGGTGAGAAAGTAAACAAGCAAATTGTTCAGGAATCGAATGATTCATCGATCTCAGAGGTGAATACGACGATAAGATGACTTGCGCCAGGACAATGTAGACCAGCCTTTCCCAAAGTGGGCGATAACGCCCCCTTTTGGGTTCTGCAGTCCTAAAGGGGAGTGGTAAGAGTGTGTAGACTCTACACAACGCCCCCATTTTTTTTTCTGGGGCTCTTACCACCCCCCTTTAGCAGCGCCCACAAGGGGGCGTTATCGCCCACTTTGGGAAAGGCTGATGTAGACGATGATGTTGGTAACCAGTGTCTTGTATGTGAAGAACTAGGGCGAGGCAACGAAATTTGGTTTCGGTACACTTCTTGTGGGATTTAGGCTCATGGAGATTGCATTGGATGGACACAGCTCGAAATTATGAAGATAATATGTGTTAACTACCATTGTCTACAGCCTGATCACCATTGCCAACCGTTGCTGACAATGGTAAACTAATCTGTTTTTTTTTTTTAATGATTGTAGTTCCTAAATTAGCAACCCAAAGTTATTAAAGGTGATCTCAATTGATAGTTAATTAAACGAAGTTTGTATTGCGATTAAAGAAATAAATAATTGACTTATAGATTTGCTTTTATTTCATTTCCCGCTTAAGTGACCCCCATTACCAACATCTCCCCTTAAGGGGGCATCCATAAATTACACCACACGAATTTCATGATTTTTTACCCCCTCCCCCGTCCTTGTCACAGCTGGTCACATTTGTGAGACCCCCCCCCCCGTCCCTAGTGTGACGGCACAAATTTTATCATTTTACATATAGAAATGATTATTGAATTAAAACAGCAATTCCGAAATTTAAATGCTTTTTTTAAATAAAATGAACATCAAATCAAATACTGCAAGAAATTAACAAAACAAAAAACTATAAATTATATTAATTAAAGATCAAACTTAAACAGGGAATCAAGAAGTCCCTATAGGTAGGCATATGCATGGCATAGCAGCCACATCGTTCTCGTTTGGGTTGTTAATGTCAGGAATATTCGTTGTGTCCACATCTTCACAACCATACAGCATCATCGTCATCATCCAAACAAAGAATTTCTCTGGCAACTCTAGCAGAAATTCTTTGAGGACGAATCTTCACCATGGGCAAAAGTTGTTGTTTTGCTTGTGTTGATTAGTGGCCTTAATGATGCAAAATATAGACCACAAATGCCACATGATCGCTTAAACAAGTATGCCTCGATACTGGGGCAATAGCTATCATACGAATATGTGTTTTACTTAACACTTAGATTAAAATTGATTATGAAATGTGACGTCACGAAATTTAGGACCCCTCCCACCCCCTTGTCACACAATGTCACTCTGCGTCGACCCCCTCCCTCCCCCTTAACGTGTGACGTAATTTATGGATGGCCCCTAACTCCCCTATAACTTGACAATTGGAGGGATACCAGGTTTTGACAAAAAATGAATGCAATTGAATGAACTTGAAATAATGTACTTACATGCAAACTTTTTATTTTAAATTTAAGAACTTGTCTTAAAACACTACATACATATACTCATCATTTCAGCCGTAAGACGTCCACTGCTGGACTTAGGCCTCCCACAATATGGGGGGCTTTGCCATAATCGCCACGCTTGGCAGGCGGGTTGGCGATCGCAGTATGGTGGTAAAATGCATAGAGAACGCTGCTGCCCATTCTCTAGTAAGTCCCTTAGTCGCCTTTTACGACACCCACGGGAAGAAATGGGGTGGTGTTATTCTTTACGTCCGGCACCACACGGTACAACTGCAACTGCACTGCGGTGCATCTACATATACTATATCGATATATACATCGTCTAAAGCTACCTGAAGAAATAAAATGAATATAGAAAAAAAAGTAAAATGACATGATTTTTATATTTGGTTTTGTTTCTATCAGAAGAAAATAAGAAACGGAAATAACTGTTACTAAAAATTATTACTTATTCTTATATTCCACATCGTAAAAACGATTTTTAAAGTTTTATTTTAACCATTTTTATCATTCATTCTTAAAGCGAAATCGTTCACTAACCCAACACTATTAGTTTTAGTATGGTATGATTATTTTTCTTTGAATTGTCAAGTTACTGAATAGGATTAAAAGTCGAACCTTAAGGCATTTTTAGGGTTCCGTACCGAAAGCGAGTTTAACGGGAATAGAGATAATGCCAGTCATAAATCGTCACTAGGATTTATTTCGCAGATTTGCCGTCAATTTATGTTCTTTTCCCGAGCTACTTTAAATTAATTAGGAATGATCATACAGCTCACAATATATGAAATCAGCTATTACGTCAAATAGTAAAAATAAGGTAGCCTTCCTTGTGCCCACCGAGAGAATGTGATCCGTCACCTGATTATCTTTATAGTCTAAATTAAATAAATAATAAAGATAACATTACCTAAACACAAAAATTCATTTGTATAAAGTATATACAAATGAATTTGTGTTTGCATCCGTACCGCATGCTCTCACGACAGCCAGTACAGATATCTTTGTAATTACCAATGTTAAACAAAACGAAACATGCGATTGTAGATTAATGATCATCATGTCAGCCGAAACACATCCACTGCTGGACATAGGCCTCCCCTAATTTGGGGGGCTTTGCCATAATCGCCACGCTTGGCGGGCGGGTTGGCGATCGCAGTATGGTGGTAAAATGCATAGAGAGCGCTGCTGCCCATTTTCTAGTAAGTCCCTTAGTCGCCTCTTACGACACCCACAGGAAGAAATGGGGTAGTGCTATTCTTTACGTCCGGCACCACACAGATTAATGATAGTGAACTCAAAATGAGTATATCCTGAAGTATCATGTTGTACTATTGAGTTATTGTGTAAACAGTATATTTAAATTCCAGTGTTTGTGGTATCGATGCACTTTTCGATTTCCATCGTTTTTAACATTTGAATCAATACTATAACAAAAAAATCGTATATAAAAAAACTTGGAATGGAAAAAAGCGTGGAGTGCTTGATACCAATTAAAAATACCTCAACAAGCACCCCCAAGCTTTTTTCCATTATTTTCTACTTTTAAGGTTTAAAAAATAAAAAAAACACGCTTCTATAGAAAACTATGGAAGCATGTTTTTTAGTTTTTTAAACATTTTTTTTTCTATTTTTAGGGTGTTTCGAATTTGGTGACGTATGTCAGCGTAGTTTTCGAAGACAGCTGTTTTTGGCTATCCTGGTAACCCCGGCAAGGCTAATGTCACAAATTTATAAAATTATTGTATTGTCATCGTTCCTTGATAAGTGTGCCAAATTTCGAGTTAATCTGACGTTTTGAATGAGGTCAAAAACATGTTCAAAGTTTCAGTTACATAAGCACATAACTAACATATTCACATACAAACGTACTAACATACATTTGAAGCTAATAAAAGCATGTTAATGATTTTTTTTGTATTTGTGTTTATGAAAAGCATCGTAATACATATCGTTTTACTTTCAGTAAATATATTTGTTTATCTTTACATTAAAGTTGCTTCTCGTGTCTGTGCGATTAGATCTTTGAAGCTACACAATGGATTTTAGGCTGGTTTTAGTCTTACGCCGACGGCACGCGCACCATCAGTGCTGATGGCCGAGATACATGAACTTCTAGGAAGCGTTTTTGAAAGACGCGTAGCTATCAGCGCGCACGGTGGTCAGCGCTGATAGCTACGCGGCCGTACGCGTCGCGCGTCGGCCCCGCGTAGCTGTCGGCGCTGACGATCGCACGAGCGCCTCTGCTTTCAGTGAGCGTTCTAGTGTCGAGCGGAGCGGACGTCGTCAGCGCGTACAATCATGGCGAATCGCGAAGTGGATACAGGTCGAGTTATCGACGAGGTACGCCTGAGGAAGAAATTGTGGGATGCATCAGATCCACTCTACAAAAATAAAGATGCAAGAAACAAAGCCAAAGTGCCATATAACAAGACAAAGTCTCCTGCGACGGCTCTCTGCTCAATTAACGGATGAACATGGAGTCTTCGTCGTCGCCGGTTTTTATTTTTTTGGAATAGATAGTATAAAGGGGTGCGTCTCATAACGTATAAACTCATTTGGTCTAATTTCATTTTATTATCGTTCATAAGATATAATTAACGTGAGATATACCAACTGTTGATATAATTTCTTTACATATAACATTTATTTATTCTAAAACTTAATTAGTATAACGTTGTTTGATATAACGTTTATGTAATCGAAAATCATTAGGTCTAACGTTTAATATATATAAAAAACGTCATTATGGTTAACACCCCGACTCAGAGTACCCCGACTCGCTAAGGCGGGAGCGAAGCGTAGCGGAGCTCCCGCCTTAGCCTTCGTGGTTAATTTTTTTTTAAACCACCCAGAAATAGGAGCCCCGCCTAGCGGGGCTCCGTCGACCTATCTTAACACATTTCATCGTATTAGACCAAATAAGTTTTATATATTTTGAGTGGTATTTCAAACGATTTTATATTTAATGTATGTTATGTCAAACGATGTTATATTTAATGTATGATAATTATGCTTATAAAAATTAGTTATTTTAAAATTATAACAATCGTTCATTATATTAACTAATCGGTGTATTAAATAAAATTATAGGTTCCGTTGTTATATGTTGTAAATATTAGAGATTTTGTTGTTATATCATCTATTACTTACCCAGTATAAAGCAGCAATAATTAATACAATCCGCATTTTGGTCGTCGTCTGTACAGTAAGGCCGTCAGTACGAGACTAAAACGAGCCACACTGAGCCTCAGCGCTGACAAACTACGCGCTGAGCTATGAGCGCTGACGGTGAGCGTGAGACTAAAATCAGCCTTAATGTGGTTTTCATCAACAGGCAGAGTGATTCTACAGGAAGGTTTATATAGGTATAATACTCGAATATAATACACAAATAGTTATTATAATCTACGCTATGATACATTTAGCACCAATAAATGATTTTTATCAATTAATAAATAGACTACCGCTGCCAACTATGACATACTTTATTATTTTCTATGCTGCACCGTTACATATGGCTTGGCCTTAAGTGTGAGGCAAAGAAGAAGAAATGAGCAGTTCGTAAGTTAATCCCGATACTTTTCATTTAAAGCGAGTCGACGGCGCAGAATAGGATTGGTGATAAGAGAGCGATGCTCCGGCGCCGACACGCGTGCGACCGACTCGTGCTGGTCGGGCTCGTGCGTGCGCTCGTGCGTGCGCTCGTGCGTGCGCTCGTGCGTGCGCTCGTGCGTGCGCTCGTGCGTGCGCTCGTGCGTGCGCTCTTGCGTGCGCTCGTGCGTGTGCTCGAGTGGCGGCTCGTGCAGGCGCTGGTGCAGCGCCACGTGGCGGCGCAGGCGCTCGCTGCGGCGCGGCGGCGCGGCGTCGGCGTCCCACGTGCGCAGGCGGCGCGGGCCCGCGCCCACCAGCTCGGAGGCCGAGGCGCTGACGTCGCTGAGGCTGGAGCTGGCACTCACCCGCAGCGCCGAGTCGGCGCGCGCGTCCGCGTGGCCGGCGCGGATCAGCTCCGTGCTGACGCACACGTCGTCCGCGCCGCGCGTGTCGATCAGCAGCGTCTCCAGCACGTCGTGCTGCGCGGGGACATCACACTGTGTTAACTCGTATCACACATGTATTGTATCACATATTTTTGGGCGGAAACAACGGATCGTAAGGACCATTTATCTAAAAGGGAGAGCCGACGCACAGTGGTCTGAAAATCGAGCTCCATACTCATAGAAACTCAAACTCAGAAAATTAAAAAATTAAAATTGCAATGTGTCTGGTATACATACATTTATGTAATATTAACGTATGGACGGTACTAGTAACTCCACGCGTGAGAACAAAAAGTTTGCAGTTTTTTTTGTATGGGAGAAAACACTTAAAGTTAATTTATTTGAAACTGAATGGAACTGAAGGGCTGGTGCTCACACGAGGTATTGTACCATACATGGAGATCAAGGTGACATCAAATTCATATACCGGTCGGTGCCGCTTCGCGCGTAGCAAATTTTTTAACTTTCGATAGGTGATTTTTCAAATCTTTGACTTGATCAAACGAAGTTGACCATCGATTTACCTGTACTATCGTTAGTTAATAACCTACTAATGACTTTTTTATGAGAATAATTAAATACGTTATTGATCTAATACATTTTTTATACAAAATTGTACAATCAGTCATAATCACGGTGATTAACAAGTGACTGAAAGCTGATGTTACGAGTACTAAGTACCTCATTTGTTAATCACCGTGACTGTGGCTGAGTTATAATTTGACATGAGCATTAATGGAATACAGCTCAAAGGAAGTAAGCTATGAATCTTTAGAATGGCTATGAATTTTCGATTAATAAACATCTAATTCAAAGATTCTACATGTAGGAATTTTCCAAATCTAGCCGCAGTTTTGTTCAAAATAACTTTTACTTTAACCCCGCTTTCCGAGACTTCTATGGTATTAGGCGGATAGCAGTTCTTCGCTTCAAGGATAGCTATATAAGAAGGATAGAATGGTATTCCTTCTTCTTTTGAACAAGACCTTAATGTTATATACTGCCACTTAGAAAGCTTCAATGAGGTCAAAATACCTAAACTTTTATCAGCAGAATATATTATGGGCATAGTTTTCTTTGCCTTTAACAATTCCTTTATCTTTGTAACTTCTTCGGGATGCTCCGAGACTAGTTTAATGATATCTGCTACATTCTTATTTTGACTTTCAGTGTTGTGCGTTAGGAGCTCTTCCACTCTTATTCTCTTGTGTAGCGGGCTTAGCTTCACAAATGGTTTTCTGAGACTCACAACGGATGTTGATGTTCCAACACTGAACGTTTCCAATCCACAGGATGTTGAAGCTTTTATAGCGAAGACCGAACTGGAAAATGGTTGCTGTTCTACTAACACTACAGAAGGGGTTATCTTTTCCCTCACGACCTCAGGCTATTTTATGTCCTCTTGCAGCTTACTTTTTTATGAATGTACGTCTCATGCGATTACACGAAACTTATTTGTTCCTCAACGAGCACACATAAGTCTGACAGAATTGTTTCAATTCGTTCTTTTCATTTTCTGACAAATCAACTACATTCTCAAAAACTTCAAAAAACATTTGAGGTTGTGAAAAACAACTGTTGTTTGCCACAAACAGGAAACTGTCCAAATTGGTACCAAAACCTTGCATCACCACACAATTATAAATAAAACGTAATAACGTAATAGCGCACAAGTGTAAGTTAATAACTGATAAAATTAAAATCAAACGTCCTATTGTTATACAACTACCCTCATTAACGTTCGCTTTTCTCTCATTAGGTACCTATATTACAGACAATAATTTTTTATTGTGACTAGGGCTCATTTGGCCCCGCTAGATGCTCATGTCATTAGTGTCTAATTATAACTCAGCCATAGTCACGGTGATTAACAAATGAGGTACTTAGTACTCGTAACATCAGTTTTCAGTCACTTGTTAATCACCGTGATTATGACTGATTGTAAAATTTTGTATAAAAAGGATTAGATTAATAACGTATTTAATTATTCTCATCAAAAAAGTCATTAGCGGGTTATTAACTAACGATAGTACAAGTAAATCGATGGTCAACTTCGTTTGATCAAGTCAAAGATTTGAAAAATCACCTATTGAAAATTAAAAAATTTGCTACGCGCGAAGCGGCACCGAAAGGTATATGAATTTGATGTCACCTTGATCGCCATGTATGGTACAATACCTCGTGTGAGCACCAGCCCTTCAGTTCCATTCAGTTTCAAATAAATTAACTTTAAGTGTTTTCTCCCATACAAAAACAACTTCAAACCTTTTTTTTCTCACGCGTGGAGTTACTAATACCTCCTATACGTTAATATTACATAAAGGTATGTATACCAGACACATTGCAATTTTTATTTTTTAATTTCCTGACTTGAGTTTCTATGAGTATGGAGCTCGATTTTCAGACCACCGTGCGACGTCGAGATGACGTATTTGAGTCGCGCCACGCCACGTTCGCCCAAAAAATGTGCTCACCTCCGTGTCCACGGCGACGACGTTGGCGTAGAGGCGCTTATCCTGCACGCGGCGTAAGAAGTGCGCGGCGGCGGCGTGCGGCCAGCGCCGCCCGGCGGCGGAGGGGCGCAGCCCCGCCAGGCGCGCGCGCACGGCCTGCGCCGGCAGCGCGCCCCACTCGCGCCGCAACGGGCGCAGCTCGCTCACGCGCACGCTCTCCACCGTGCCGTAGTCCACGTGCCGCACCTGCCATACGCACACACACACACGTTACATGCGCACCACACGCGCACGCTCTCCACCGTGCCGTAGTCCACGTGCCGCACCTGCCATACGCACACACACACACGTTACATGCGCACCACACGCGCACGCTCTCCACCGTGCCGTAGTCCACGTGCCGCACCTGCCATACGCACACACACACACGTTACATGCGCACCACACGCGCACGCTCTCCACCGTGCCGTAGTCCACGTGCCGCACCTGCCATACGCACACACACACACGTTACATGCGTACCACACGCGCACGCTCTCCACCGTGCCGTAGTCCACGTGCCGCACCTGCCATACGCACACACACACACGTTACATGCGCACCACACGCGCACGCTCTCCACCGTGCCGTAGTCCACGTGCCGCACCTGCCATACGCACACACACACACGTTACATGCGCACCACACGCGCACGCTCTCCACCGTGCCGTAGTCCACGTGCCGCACCTGCCGTACGCACACACACACACGTTACATGCGCACCACACGCGCACGCTCTCCACCGTGCCGTAGTCCACGTGCCGCACCTGCCATACGCACACACACACACGTTACATGCGCACCACACGCGCACGCTCTCCACCGTGCCGTAGTCCACGTGCCGCACCTGTCATACGCACACACACACACGTTACATGCGCACCACACGCGCACGCTCTCCACCGTGCCGTAGTCCACGTGCCGCACCTGTCATACGCACACACACACACGTTACATGCGCACCACACGCGCACGCTCTCCACCGTGCCGTAGTCCACGTGCCGCACCTGCCATACGCACACACACACACGTTACATGCGCACCACACGCGCACGCTCTCCACCGTGCCGTAGTCCACGTGCCGCACCTGCCATACGCACACACACACACGTTACATGCGCACCACACGCGCACGCTCTCCACCGTGCCGTAGTCCACATGCCGCACCTGCCATACGCATACACACACACGTTACATGCGCATTACACACACACACACACACGTTACATGCACACCACACGCTCTCCGCCGTGCAGTAGTCCACGTGCCGCACCTGCCACACACACACACACGTTACATGCGCACCACACGCGCATGCTCTCCACTGTGCCGTAGTCCAAGTGCCACACCTGCCACACACACACCCACACCCACACACACGCACACGCACACACACACACACGCATGTACACGCACGCGCACACTCGTTACATGCGTACCACACGCGCACGCTCTCTACCGTGCCGTAGTCCAAGTGCCACATCTGCCACACACACACACGCATACACGCATACGCACACCCGCACACGCACACACTTAACATGCGTACCACACGCGCACGCTATCTACCATGCCGTAGTCCAAGTGCCGCTCCTGCCACACACACACACACGCACACACGTTACATGCTTACCACACGCGCACGCTCTCCACCGTGCCGTAGTCCAAGTGCCACACCTGCCACACACACACACACACACATACACACACACACACGCAAACACGCACACGTACACGTACACGCACACGTACACGTACACGCACACTCGCACACACACATACAAGCACACACAAGCACACGCACCCTCGCACACACGTTACATGCGTATCACACGCACCCACGTTACATGCGTACCACACGCACACACGTTACATGCGTACCACACGCACACACGTTACATGCGTACCACACGCACACACGTTACATGCGTACCACACGCACACACGTTACATGCGTACCACACGCACACACGTTACATGCGTACCACACGCTCACACGTTACATGCGTACCACACGCACACCCGTTACATGCGTACCACGCGCACGCACGTTTCATGCGTACCACACGCACACACGTTACATGCGTACCACACGCGCACGCTCTCCACCGTGTCGTAGGCCAAGTGCCGCACCTGCCATTCACACACACATGCGCACCACCACGCACACACGTTACATGCGCACGCTATATGCATATTCATGTAGGACGCCGCAAAGTGGTACATTTTTCAATTTTGAGGGACGTTAATATATTAACGAAAATATCAGGTCTTAGTTCATTGTAATTAGGGTTAATAATAAAAAAACGTTAATTTATATAAATACGTGAAAATACAGAATGAAATAGTTAATTAATAATAATCATTCCTCATCATCAGTGGATTATTTTAGGTGCTTGTAATACATTTTGGACTTTCTGTGGTATTTTATTTCTTTTTTTATGTTATTGGCCATAAATTCGATATACAGGGATCCAATTGCAAAATTACGTAACAAGCAAAATTTTAAATTTGTATCTTTCAGTGAAAATTCGCGTGTGTTGTGTTCTCTATAATATCTTTCGTCTTTATGACGACAATCCTGTGCATCATCTCCTAACTGACTTTTTTGCTGTTTTTTAGCATAGATATCAAATTAACTACTACTAACTTTGTAACCATAATTTAAAGTTTTCAATATTACCCAAACCTTGACTTCTTCCAGTAATACTGTGGGACACTGATGTATTGTTAAATAAAGACTTGCATCACGCCATCATTGGTATTGCCAAACCTTTGCTTCGGTATAGGATCTATAAGTAAACCGAGTTCCTTTCGGAATGCCTTTCGAATATTACTTTTCTTTTCGACCGTTCAGAAGCGCCGCACGAACGCGGCGAGTTTCCATAAAACTAGTTTCAAAGTAACCATTTTTCGTTAACGATTACTTAATTTTTTGTAAAAAAATGTACTAAAATAAAAATTGCGTGGTTATTATAACTCGTTTATGTTTAATTTATTAAAATTTGCGCACTGGTTTAAAACTTGTTCTGTATATAGAGACCACTATCGTATTTTTTTAAGTAACACAGACAGTTAAATTTATTTCAATAACGTGTTATTATTAACATAATTTGTTATGGTTATCATTACATATATTTGTTAGTATCATTATGCACAAATAGACGTCGTTACGTGTTTCAACATTACGTAATTAATAGTTCTGCCTGGACACGTTAAATTGATTTTATCTTTTGATAGAGCAAATACAAAATATTTGAGTACAAAAACTAACAATATTGGTTTCGTACCTTTGACGCCCATACCTGAGTAAACAGGAATATAAATATTTTTAATGTATTGAAACGCCTCGTCAACAGATTCATAATATGTATAGGATAGACTGGCATCTATAAAGTCAGAAATCGTACAAAAATTTTACGTAAATGTCTAAACTTTATACAGGCTATAAGGGGAACGCTTCCGAAGCCAGAACGTAGCTTATATACAACCTATATGCAAACGGTATTAATCTTCAATGAAAAACGTACAAAATGTGAGGCCGCTGACACGCAGCGCACCGCTGGCGCCCGTCGGCAAGACGCGGGCAGGCCTCCGTCACTCCATGTACTTGCGCGCTATAATTACCTACCGCCCGGCCGAGCGGTCTCGGGCCGTTTGCGGACCATATTCAGTGCGGTTTTCGCAAGCGAAGCGCACGCACGTTGTTCAATTTTAATCGTTCCATTCAAGCATAAGTACCTGTTCTGGCTTTGTTGCTGAATAACAGAACATTCCTGATTTAAATGAATCTACGAATAGACTGTTTATCCATTTTAAAGCATTCAATAAAACATCGTCGTTTTACGGAAAGTTAAAAGTGCCAACAGATGCGTTTCATAATTATGTAAGAGAACTCGAGACTATAATTATTAATAATTTTGAAAAAAATATTAAACTAAGGCCGGGTTCTTTATGAAATTTTAAATGACATACATTTTGATTCTCCCTGCCCTTGTTTCCCAAAACAATATTTAATAGAATAGAATAGAATAGCTTTACTTCGGACACACAATTATCCATATGGTGTTAGTAACATAAAAAAAAAAAACTTATTGCCTAGTATTAGTAACAATCAACCTCCGCACAAACTGCTGTACAATCGGAGAGCCAAAGCTCTCGGCTACAGTTTTCAGGATGCTGTTTTGACTGCCCCTCACTCTCCTCAGAAGCGACGGAGTTTTTTTTGCGTATAATAGCAAAGAAGCCGTCGGTACGGGCTTGCGCAAACATATTCGACGCGCTACAGTATCGAGGCAGTCTCAACAACATCCTGAAAGCATTGTTATATTGGACGCGCAGGGCATCCAGCGAAAACTTTTTATTAGATTCAGGATTTTTTCTTCATTAAAATTTAATAACCGAGAATTAAGAAAGGGTAAGAAAATTATAAAAAAAATGTATAAAAATAAAACACATGTAGCTTTTAAAGATTTTTTTTATTTTACCTACACACTGACCGCTATAATTATGTATTTGCACAGTCAGCACCAATTTATTAAAAACATATTTTACCTTTATACGATACAATTTTAAACTACCGAACATATTCACAGTTCTCAATAAAATGGACACAAATAGTTATGTTAATTTAATTTTATCGAAGAGGCAGCCCTGCGATTGCTGTGGGATCGCGCGGTGTGAAGCAATCACAACTGTACGCTTGAGCATTTAGGCATATTTTAGCATGCAGCGGTTGCTGACGCGACGGAGTAGGCTATTATAGCAGTAGGTATTGAAAATTTTCCACTGAGTGAAGTATCTGTTACGTAGTAACTATTATGTAATCTGTGACGCGGGCGCCACCGCGCCGGCGCCACCGAACCGCGGTCTACGCACAGCCACGTACCGGATTTTATAGGGAATTTACAAACACTACTTTCAATATTCATTATTTTGTAAAGTGTATAAGGGAGGCACTCTTACACTTTATAAATTATGAATTTTAATCGTATTCGTATCCGTTAAACATTAAAATTGACTGAGGCATTTTAAGTAACATTCTAAATCTTTTGCGATCTTATGAGGTTTGGCTTAATTTGTCGAACTATGCTCGATACCTTTTATGCGAGATTCAGAAGGATGCTGGAAGTTTGAAAATCTGTCTCGATAAATTCATAAAGCAAACAGAAAAGCTTTGCCACGGGCTTCTAAACACCTCAACATGTTACCGTTTTCATGAGCACTGTACACGTAGGCCTCATGCATTGTTTATCACAACAAAAACAATAAAAATAACACTCGAAATGTAACAATAATAACAAGGCACAATTTTAAACTAAAGTGTTAAATACTACTCAATATCTATCGATCAGTTACACTTACTACTTTCGCTCACGAACTGAGTCGAAAAGAAACTAACGAGAGAACTAACACAAGATAAAACATGCCGCCAGCGCGCGGTGCTGCAAGAGCTGCGACGGCGCCGCGCTAGAAATGGATTCTACTGATCATAACTATTCTGTAAAATTTCATATGGGGCAAATGGAATGAAATGAAATTAGGCAATTGCGTGTACAAATGAAGGAGTTATAATATTTTTAAGAAAAAAATGTATGGCGCTGACATGAAAAATGGTCCATCTCTGAAATCATAAGGTTCGCCATTATATCCTAACACACACATATTGTAATTTTTTTACATACTTCATGTTGCGCCACCATTTGTGGCTTTTGCCAATCCTCAAAATTAAAAAAAAAGTGTTGGTAATGCATTTTTATGGTTAAATGATTTAAATTGGGTATGCTTAGTGCAGTTCACAATACTTTTTTATACTATAGGCCAAGACAGTCTAAGAAATCACAAAGTTCGTTTCACTACATTGAAATAACATGGTAATTGTTCACTGCCAGGCCAGAACCCTAGCCATAGGATTTTAATTATTATGTGGAAGCGTGATAATCGTGGGCCCTGGGTCAAGAAGTGGCTAGCGAAACTAGTCCGCCGTACGCGGAGCAGACAATCCAAAGAGAACAATTACAAATACAACAAAAGAACTTACCTGTGGTAGACGAACACCTGCTCTGGTGCCTACCTGGAGTTATGTATGTAAGTGAGTATATATGTTGTTGCGTACCGTTTATTATCTGTGCGACTAACGGAATGCGCGTGTAACGAAGTGACATCTGACATGACAGTTTTGACGTTTGACACTTTCTCTTGGAATTTGGTGGGAAAAAAGGGAACACGTCGCCGCTTGAGTCTCGCGATCTTTTTGTAAAGTAATCCCTTAACCGGTCGTTTTTGGTGGACAATGGACCATGACCCAGTTGTTTGAGTTAATAACCCCTATCTTGGTGTAATAACACGGGTTTTGGACATATTTTGGAGAAATAGTTTGAAGGTCATTCAAGTGACGCTATTGGGGAACGAGTGATTTGAAGACCGCATGCTGTGATTGCCTCAAGCCTAAGTTGAAGCGTAATCTTGCCAGAAGAATACTCGTAACGTCACCACACAATACAGATACACTCACTTACATACACAGATCCAGGTAACCGGTAAAGCAGGTGGTCGTCGCCCATCAGGTGAGTTCCTTTGTTCGTTTTATTGTAGTTAAGTTACTTGCAATTGTTCTCTTTTGTTGTATGGTAAGTGTTTGATTTGATTGTCTGCTCCGCGTACGGCGGACATTACGCTAGCCACTCTTGTCTCTAGAGCCCCACGGTTATCACACTTCCACTGCGCATTTAAAACCGTATTGTGGGCCTAGTCTGGCAACGTACATATGTATTGTGTTGTGACGTTATGAGTATTCTCCAGGTTTCAAGCCGCAACAATGAGGCTGGAGGCAATCACAGCATTCGGTTTCCAATAGCGTCACTTTGCTTAACCTTCAAACTATTTCACCAAGATATATCCAAAACTCAACCCGTGTTATTACACCAAATTGGGGTTATTTACAATCAAAGCAATTGGATCACGACTAATTGTCACAAACGGATCGATTTAAAAGGATTAATTTCAACAAACGCGTCGCGGGGTCCCAATACGGCGACGGACCCTTTTAAGCGCCAAAAACCAAGAAGAAGAAGTGTCAAGTGTCAAAATCAAACTGACAAGTCAGATATCATTCTGTTACTGAAACGTAGGCGCATAGAGTAACTAATCGAACAGGACGCAACATCTACCCCCCCCCCCCCCCCGGACGGGCCTTCCCATCCACTAATCACTTGGCAATCCCGACAAGGTTGCGTTTTATCAGTCCACCTGACGCGCTGCTGGAGGATGTGCAAATACTCCAAGCTCCAACGACTCCAAAACTCTGAGCGAGCTGCTGCACCAACTGAAACCGCGATAACCAATTTTGGCTCACATCGACAAAAGGGTGCTCCGGCAGGGCGGCAAGTGGCTGTCAAATCAAAAAATGGCCCGGGGTCAGGGCCTCCAAGACGTTCAGGTCCGAAGACAGCGGGCACAATGGACGCGAGTTTAATACAGCTTCAAAACGGCAAAATACCGTAGCTAACTCCTTAAAGGTGAGAACGGTGTCTCCCAACAATCTGCGCCAGAGTCTCTGTGCCGCTTTCACCGCGGCCTCAAAAATACCCCCCCAATGGGGGCAGGCTGGCGGATCAAACAATAACAAACAACAAACAACAAAACAACCAAACAACAACAACCAAACAACAACAATAACAATTTAACCAAATGGCCCTCCTTAGGCAACAAAAGGGGGTGACGGGCCCCATAAGGAAGGCTAGAGTGCCTCAACCGTCAACAACCAAACAACAAAAGACCCGTATCGTCCAAAAGGGGGTTCAACTTACTAACGGCTCCCGACAATTTCCAAAACTCTCGCTGCAGAATGGCCAACAGCGCATTGCAACCGGCATGCGAGTTCATAATGTGACGATCAGTCACCAACAATTCAACAACAACAAACAACAATTCAACAATTTGTCGAGGGAGCTAAATCGACTCAACAAAATCAGGGTCAAACGGAGAGTCCTTCGTTCCAACAGCGAGCACCTTGAGCCCGGGCAAAGGACCCGACATCAAGATTGGCGATCGAGGCCAATCATCCTCGGGGTGAGTCAGCCAGTCTGGTCCCCACCATAGGGGGTAAGCAAACAAGCGGGGTGCCATGCACCCACGTGAGGCCACGGCGCCTGGGTTCAAATCTCCAGGCACGTGCCTCCAAATCAAATGCGTTTTAGACTTTGAATCTGGGACACTCGGTTCGCAACAAAGACCTCCAAAGAGTGGACGGACGTCTTCAACCAACACTAAACAATTTGACTGTCCGTCCAGGCGTAAGAAACCCGAATGTCCACAGTTCCACCCAAAGTGTGAGCAACGTGGTTCAATAGACGCACAAGAAGCGCCGCCCCTGACAATTCTAACTTTGGGATGGTCAGTGCCGTCCGGAGGGGGGCCACCTTGCTCTTGGCCAAGACCAGTGACAAATTCACCTGGCCTGTCGCGCAGACGGTGCGCAGACAAACAACAGCTGCATAACCGTGCGAAGACGCATCACAAACAAGGGTAGCAGTGTAGCTCCCAGGGGGGAGGATAGCGCGGGGTAACACGACCTCGTTGACTGCAGGGAGTGCGGATACAAATTGGAGCCAATCTTCCAACAGGGTTTCTCGAATTGGCTCGTCCCAGCCAAGTCCCGCAGTCCAAAGGCGCTCAAGAAAACAATTTTGCCCAAAACAATACAAACAAACAACAAAACAATAGACAAAAGGCAACCCTGGGCTCCCATGTCCATAATGACACGGACCACAACAGAGTCCCCCGTGGGCCCCCAGACCTGACCGATGCCGTTGGCAACAATACCGTGTCGATCTGAGGGGTACCTTAGCGGGGCAGGCGCCAATGTCCTAACAATGCCTGGGCGGCGACCGATCGCCGCACACCCAGGCTCCGCACCCAGGCTCAAGTCCCTCGCGACGAGGATGGAAGCCAAACTCCTCGTCCGCGCGGTGTCCCGAGCCACGCGCCATCGCTGGATGGGCATATCCCACGTGAGGCCTGAATGGCGGGGGGCGTGACTCCCACCGGAGACGTTCCGCCAAAGGAGGGGAGGGCAGGCGGTGCTGGTCTGGCCAGCGGTGCCTAGCAACAATTGCGTAATCGCCTTTACGCGGGGAGACCAAATGGCGGTCGCGCGGCTCCCGATCAACTTGCGCGGGGGGTGGAGTGCGGCGCTAAAAATTGCGGGCCTCTCCCCGGTTCTGAACCGGCGAGGCAGAAGCCCGGTGACCAACTCCATGGTACCCCCCAGTACGCGAACCTTCATCAGAGGCTGGTCTGCCAGCGTGGTTCGCGTTAGCGCACAAAATGTCCAAATGGGACCCTCTACAAATTTTACAAGGGCGGGGGTTGGGGCAGTCCCGATGGAAGTGAGCCCCCAAACAACAGAAGCACATGCGGCGTGCATTGGCAATTCGGCCGCGAGCACTCACGTGCAATTTCAAAAAGGCCGCCCAAGTTGCCATGCCATGCCCCGTGTCCCTACAAAACTCACAACCAGGACGACTCTGGGTGCCAGCAAAACGAGCGGCGGGGCGACCATCAACAGGCCCGCGAGCCCTAGTCCGTCCCTGGTCTCGTGGCCGGGAAGACGGCTGGCATGACTCAGTGGCAACGCCAGAGTTGTCCACAAACCGACACTCATCCTCCAAAAATTGGACGAGGTCACCAAATGGGGGGAGATGTGTAACACTATCCCCACCATACTTTTGCTCGAAACGAGCCGTCAAATCGGCAGGAAGCCGTTGCAGCACAACGTGCACCAAAAGGTCCACCGGCAAGTCCAATCGCTTTAAAGCGTTGGTCGCTACCACCAACGGGTTCAACAGGTCAGTACGCAATGCTGACAAACTAGTAATGACCGGTAACCCCAAAATCAATTCAATATGAACGTCAGCCAAACAACGTTTATTTTGGTACCGCCGGGTGAGTAGTTCCACAGCGGTAGGGTAGGCTGAGTCAGTCAACGACAGATGCTGTACCAAGGCTCGGGCCTCACCTTCTAGGACAGACAACAAATAGGCCAACTTTTGGGCGGGTCCGAGGTCCGAGCGTCCATCAACCAAACTTTCAAACAGGTTTTGGAAACCTAACCAGTGGTCCAGGCGACCGTCAAAGTGTGGCAGTTCCAAAGTAGGCAGTCTACTCAATAGTCCGGGACCTGAAACAACCGAGGTCTCCGGTTTGACCTGGACAGGTGTCCGGCTCTCCAATATTTCCCGATCACGTTGACCAATGACATCCCCCAGTTCCAAGATCTAATCATAGTCAGCAAGGAGCTTGTCACGTGCTGCCTGATCCAGCACTTCCAGAGCCACATCACAAATGTACTCGTTGTAGCGGGTAAGCAGAGCATCAGCGTTGCCGAGTCTCACGTTCAACTGCTCGAACCCAGCCAGAGTGACCGCTTCAAGATCCGGGCGCTCAGCGGTCGCTGCAGCTGAAGTGAACCACCGTAGCTGTGTGGCTGGCGGGGCTCCGACGGAAGGCAAAATTAGGAACCTTCGACGCGGACAGAAAAACTGATTTTCGCAAGTGTCTCGCCTACGGGTTAAGGGATGAGGGAAACCGTGCACCTTACCTCCTCGTGAAGCCGCTCGATCTGCCAGCAGAATCTGGGAGCTCCGGAGTCTTCAGAGCTCGGCTCAACCACGTGTCGGCAATGTCCAGAGGCACAACACAGGCACTTCAGTTCTACCGTCGAAGCCACAAATACACCACTAATGAAACAGCAGGACTGCTATGAACTTATAATATCCATATTATATCGTTCTGCGATAAATTAACACAGCGGGTAAAAAAAACACAGCGGGGAAGCGATCACAACGGAATCCATATTTGAACTGTTATAATGTCTTTCTCGACGAGCGGGCGACACTCTTCAAGGAGTAGTTTGCGAAGTGCACGATATAGGTGGCAGGAAATGGAACTAGCTTGACATCTTGCGTAACAGTTTAACAAAATAAAATAGATGGCGCCAACATTTCCTCCCCCTTTTAAAGGGTCACCTTTAAACCCAATCATAAATGTATAAAGAACTGCGAAAATATAATATTGAAACTGCGATTTATATAAGGTACTGTGGTTACAAAAAAAAATATAACAATCTTATTGCGTAGGTAACGGGCACAAACGTACGACCGGACGCACGTATGTACCTTTAGCTGTTCTTACAGACACTACACGCGTTATACCATCGTTAGAAGGAAGAATCTTCTCTACTATCGCTAATGGCCACGATAAAGGAGGTGAATTGTCAATTATAATAACAACAACCGTGCCAGGCTTGATTGGCACAGACGGAGTATTCCATTTCTCTCGGGTTTGTAAACTATGTAAATATTCCATTCTCCATCTTTTCCAAAAAGATTGCACTAATTTATCAAGCAGAGAATGTCTCTGAAGCAAGTTGAGATTATCTGATTCTACTTCAGGCGCGGGCAATGAGAGTAAAGGAGCGGTATGCAAAAAATGACCTGCGAGTCTAAAAAGGCCACTTTGGCAGAATCATAATAGGATAATAAGAATCATATTATAAATCGTAAAATGGCATATGGTCACAAATTGACAACCCATAATGACAGTTCATTCTGAACTGAATTGAGTATGATTGTGCTAATATGTGTCATCATTTCACGTAAATTACAGGAATTGCTAATGAATTGCTGGGAATTCAGAATATGAATTGCTTAATGTGGCCTTTTTAGGCCCTCTGGCGTTAACGCGGTAGGTTCTGCGGGATCGGCACTCAGAACCGTAAGAGGCCGAGAATTTAACAAACACTCGATCTGAACGAGCACTGTAACTAGCTCTTCGTAAGAGAGAAGCTGTTGACCGATGACCTTGAAAAGGTGCGTCTTGACGACCTTCACCATACTCTCCCAACATCCGCCAAAATGTGGGGCGGCCGGACAGTTAAACTTCCATGTGATACGGTTTTCAGCAAGCTCTTCTTCGAAGCGAGAGCGGAACTCGACATTATTAAGAAATTTATATAAGTCGCGTAAATAAGAATTAGCGCCTACAAAATTAGTGCCTCTGTTCGAGTGCATTACTTGGACAGGGCCCCTGCGAGACAAGAACCGTTTAAGTGCAGCTAAAAAACTGGCGGTGCTAAGATCAGTGGCTACTTCAATATGTAGCGCGCGAGTTGTGAGACAAGTGAACACGCAAATATATGCTTTCAAAGCCTTTGCACCCCGACGGCGAATGGGAGTGTAAGATATAGGACCTGCGTAATCACAGCCCGTGTGAGTAAACGGCTTAATAACCTGACGCGTCCGACAGTCCGGCAAGTCAGCCATGAGCGGGAAGACGGGACGCGGTCGAGCGCGGAAACAAATATTACAATCGTGAACTACCTTACGAATAGCACGACGAGCAGACAGTATCCAGTATTTCTGCCGTAATAGTGACATGAGCTGTTCAGGCCCAGCGTGTAAATATTTCTTATGATAATATTCAATTAATAGGTTAACAAAAAAATCATGGCTTGGCAGAAGTACCGGGTGCTGCTGTGAGTAACTTAGATCAGAATGGGTGAGACGTCCACCAACTCTGATTAAATCGTTATGTAAAAACGGTCTTAATTTATTAAGAGACGATGAAACCTGCGTGTTCAGTTTTAAATTTAAAATTTCTTTATTGAAACGTTTATTTTGGATAAGTTTCAGCAATTTGTTTTCTGCAAAACTCAAATCAGCTGCGGTTATATGTACGGAATCGCGACGTGGTAACAAATTAGCGAATCTATAAATGTAAACAATCGTACGGAGTATTTTACTCCATGACGAAAGGCGGCAAAGAGTATCATAAACATAAGAATCGTCAGCGGGAATTAAAACAGCGTGAACGAGTTTCTTTTGTTCAGGTATCTCGTCCAACGTGAGCGGTTCCGTACCTTCAGTAATAGGCCACTGCGATGGATGTAACGTTAGCCAGGGGGGCCCTTGGGACCACGGAGGGTGGTCTTTAGGATTAAAACGATAAAGAATTCTCTGATAACGTCGATCAGATTCGCGAATCATAATTTGTAAAAACATTTGTTTACAGTCAGCGGTCATCGCTACAGAGTGTAGACGAAAATTTGAAATAATTTTGAATAAATTACCCTGTAGGTTGGGCCCACTGTGCAGCAAATCATTTAACGAAACACCGGACGATGTTTTGCAGCTGCCATCTAGCACGGGACGCAACCTAGACGAAGACTTGTCAGGGCGGGGAACCCCATGATGTGGGATTATATAAGTAGGGTACACATCTGCAGTTTCATGCGGAAGAACTGAGACGGGCGAGAACCTTTAGAAAGGTAATCATTTAAAACTTCGTCATAAGCGGCGCGTAGCTCAGGTGAAGCTTCAAGCTTCCTCTCTAAAAAACGTCTACGAGCGATATTGAATGAGTCACCCAGTGTGAACACATCCTTATCAAACGGTAGACCCACGGTATAGCGACCAGTAACTGGGTCCCGTTGCGTAGTTGAATGATAAAAATATTCACATTCAGCATCAGCAGGATGCGGAACGGGCGGGCCAGGAACTTCTTCAAGTTCCCAGAAGCGGGAAATCAAATTGTTATCCATAGGCGAAGGGACTATGGCGCAGCACGATGTGACACATGCTGGGCGGTTACTGAGTGTAGGTACGACCCCCATGAGTACGTAGCCTAACACCGTATTGACAGCGGCGGGCACTGACGGGCCACCAGGAACCACGTCAGGCAAAAGTAAATGCGGGAACAGCGATGCTCCAATCAAAATATCAATTTTACTTGTAATAGCGAAACTATCATCAGCGAACTGAAGTTTATTCGAGTAAGGTAGGGCCTTAATATCAACAAAAGCGGAAGGTAAGTTGTCCGTAATTTGATCAACTACTAACGAGTCAATATCAAATCGGATATTTTTGTTAAAGCGTGAAAATATACGTAAATTTACTGTCCCGAACGACGTCCTCTCTGTGCCTCCAAAACCTCTTACGGTCGTAGACCGTGTATTGTTTTGACGTAAACGTAAAAGTTCACAACATTCCCTAGTAATGAAGTGACTTTGCGAGGCGGAATCGAGTAAAATTCTTATTAAATGCTCACGCCCAGCACTATCGTACGCGACGACTTGAGCAGTCGCGAGCAAAACGGTAGTATGCGAATCATATTGCAGCGTCTCGCTGCAAGCGGCATTAGAGGAAACAGAACGCGGAGCGTCAACGGACATCGAACACAAAGCTACATCAGGCTGCGTGGCGGAGCGCACCGGCTCGGACGCGGGCACGGGCGCTTCGGGCGCTTCGCGCTGCGACGCAGGTATAATTGAACTCGCCGCTTCTGCGGTCCGTGGGTTCGAATCCCGAGTAAAATTTAATAGTGAATGGTGACGTTGTTTACACGTTCTACAGCCAGATGCGGATTGACAACTTGATATTTTATGTTTAATACTTAGACAATTAACGCAACCGTTAATTTTCCTAACAACCTGTAAGCGTTCATACGGAGTTGATGTGTGACATTAGTACACAAACATTTATCTGTTGAATCAGATTCGACCGTGCTTATATACGCGTTATAACGCGGGGAAGACTGCGGTTTTTTATTATCGTTAGAACTGCGGGAGCGATCAGCTGATTTTGCGGAATTATGTAATTGCGTGCCGGCTGTTAAAGCGTTAGCGCGATACAATATTTTACTCCGTTTATTAACGAAATCGACTAAATCATTAAATAAAGGAATATCAGACTGATCCTGACTGTTTTCAAAGTTACGAACATTTTCGCTGTCTAACTTGGTAATAGCTATTTGTACGATAATTAAATTCAATAAATCTGGAAGTTTTAAATGTTGTAAGGCACGGACGGCGTTAACAAACTTATCATTAAAAATGTCTAAATTATCGGAAGTAACGGAAGTTAACGGTTTAAAATCTATGATCTGTTTAAATAAGTGGCCGCTAGTGTGCGTTTGTCTTCATACCGATTCACTAGCGTATTGAAAATGAGTTCGTAATTCTCAGCGGTAGGTACAATGCCGGCGCATGCGGCTAGCGCTTTACCGGTCAATTTGCCCTGTAAATAATGTAATTTTTGATGATCCGAGAGAGATGGATTATCATGAACAGCGGATTTATAATTTGAGTAAAACAATGGCCATGAACGAATGTCACCGTTAAAACTCATTAATTCAATCGGCGGTAACTTAATAAAAGAAGATTTTTTTTTCTAAGATGGTCAGAACGACGTCTGCATTGGTAGCAACCAAACGTTTTAAGCGACTATATAACTGTTCAAACGAAACCAGCGCCTTGTAGTCAGCGCGCGCGGTGGGGTCAGCTGTCAGTAGACAGTTATTATACTGATCCATAACTTCATGAAATTCGGAACGAATAGCGTCAATATTTGAGCTAGCGTCCAGAAAAGCCTCTTTCGCATCATCTCCCGTGCCTATGTCTTTAGATAAATCGTAGGCAGACTGTAAACACTCGAATAAAGCATTCCGTTTGGCTTCCAACGCCAACAATGATAACTCCGTACTATTAGACTTAATAGCTTTCTTCATTATGAAATGAGAATTTTAAATTGAAGGTAACAAAATAATTTATTTGTGAGTTTGCGATTAATATAAGTGGGTACTTCTAAAAAAGGTAAATCTCAGCGATAATTATCGAAGTAGAACCTTATTTCGCGAATACCACTGAGAATATGAATATTACAGCGAATAATAAGATTAAATATTAGTATGACAGCGGGAAAAATAAGTATTTAGTGTTAAGCGGTAACAAAATGAAATAATTACCTTCGCGGTACGCAGCGAACGTAATGGCGTCGGTACATTTTCTCGGCTAACGAAAACCCTATAAACGGCGGGTTTTAACACTAAATCTCCTATTAGGTGACCTAAAAGGGGCGGAAACTGTATCAGTACGGTTCGAAGGACCACAATAGTGGCGGGGCTCCGACGGAAGGCAAAATTAGGAACCTTCGACGCGGACAGAAAAACTGATTTTTGCAAGTGTCTCGCCTACGGGTTAAGGGATGAGGGAAACCGTGCACCTTACCTCCTCGTGAAGCCGCTCGATCTGCCAGCAGAATCTGGGAGCTCCGGAGTCTTCAGAGCTCGGCTCAACCACGTGTCGGCAATGTCCAGAGGCACAACACAGGCACTTCAGTTCTACCGTCGAAGCCACAAATACACCACTAATGAAACAGCGGGACTGCTATGAACTTATAATATCCATATTATATCGTTCTGCGATAAATTAACACAGCGGGTAAAAAAAAATGAGTGAGTTTACTTACTAAATAAAGGATACAGTCATTGCAATAAACAAGCTCGCGTCGTGTGTCAATCACATTGACATAAAGTTCAAATTCAATTGACTCACGAGAGTTAGTTGTTTGAAACTGTACACGTAATGAAAATGTTTTAGACAATCACAGCTAATGTCGGCGATCTTATACTTTATTTCATTCACTATCGATTTATCGACTTACATATAAAACTGTTATTAAATGTAAGACACAGTCCATCAACTTAAAACTTTTGTAATTTTACATCGATCACTAATAAAGAACTAGATACACAATCAGCGTCAAAAAATGGCCTCACCAAATGAGCACCCAATTGAACATTTGGGTGCGCTTTTGATTTAGTATCATTCGAACGCTCCGACGGTAAACATCTCTCGGTGCTCGATTAAAAATTGTAAAAATCACACATCTAGGACGCTAAAATAGGACGGAATTTCAATTTTTCGGTAAGTATTAATATTATCATTATTTGATCGTTATCACTGTATTAAAAATGCTGATATTTTGTCAAGAAATCGTCGTAAAAACATTTTTTTTTAAATTAAGTCGTATTAAATTAAGGAGTTATAAAGCATCTCAATTGTAAAGATTCTTACTAAACCTATTAATCATATTATCGCATGCCCACTTAAATTGTTCGGATTACGTGCGTTGACTCTGTTCCATTTGTAGAGACGCTATTGTTTTAAAATTAAATAATATTTTTTATTTAATGAGAGAGCTTTGCTGTTTCTATCAAAATTATAGTAATATTTTATAGATTTAATTTTAACTAAGTGCATGTAATTAATGACGTCAGTTTTTTTTAGCTTTTCTCGAGATCTAGTGAGGTGTGAATGGATATCAGTTAAAGCACGCCAAAAATCCGTGATGAAGATGAAGATGAAGAATAAATAAATGATTATGGCTACGATATATTAGTTTCATTAATAAATAAATGTGGTGCCCTATCCAAAAATATTTACATTCACGTAAATTATAATTATTACATATATACACCATAGAATAGAGTTGTACGACCTGATGATGTCCAGTCAGGGTCTGGTCGGGGCCTCGGTCTCGAATTCAGAAGGTTCTGAATGAAACGCAGCTATGTTTTCCCAATGGTATATTTGGCTTGACTAACTTATTCTAAGTACAGCGGGTCCTTATATGGTGTCGACGGAAAGTCTTAACACCGCGATTTGATTAATAGTAAAGTGCCATCTGTCGCGGCAATTAGAACTAATTTCAATAAAACAACGTTAAACTTAGTTGACACTGTTCGTACAACGTTATACATTCTCCCCCCATTAAGGGCAAGCATAAATTGACCTTAATATTATAACAATTTCAGACAACAGCGCAACAATTAAAAATTACATACTAACCAACTAGACTAATGTAAAGTTAATAATTGTATAGGTGTAAACTAAAATGGTAACAACAAAAACACTTGGATTCCCACCACCGTACATAGGTACTTATTAATAAATTCTACTACCTAAATATAAAATCAAATTATTACATATTAACTAGGCTATTCAGTAACAGGAAGCAAGCATAATTTAGAAACAGGTCTTTTAATAATCGAGTTTTTCGTTTTAATAGTGACCACTCGTACGATCCCGTCATTACCTGGATGCTCTTCCTCTACTAAACCCCAGACCCAGCGACACGGAGGAAGACCGTCTTCCTTGACTAAGACCACATTTCCTCTTTTCGGAGACAGAGTTTCCGAGGTCCATCTATGTCTATAAAAGAATTGCCTCAAATATTCCTGAGACCACTTGCGCCAGAATGTTTGCAACATACGTTGGGTATACTGCCATCTCTTTAACGAGTTTATATTAGAGTTTTCGAAGTTATAATCAGGAGGCGTAACAAGAGGCTCACCAACCAGGAAGTGGCCAGGAGTCAAAATTTCCGTATCTTCGGAATTGGTTCCCAATCTAGACAGCGGCCGGGAGTTTAGACATGCTTCCACTTGAGCTAGCACAGTTGCTAGTTCCTCATAAGTCAGGGTGGAAGTGCCAACGATGCGTTTTAGGTGATACTTCACTGATTTTATACCCGCCTCCCACAGCCCCCCGAAGTTGGGCGCGTGAGGCGGAATAAAATGCCAAGACGTTCCATTAGTACCTAAAGTTTCCGCTATCTCCGACAAAATACTATTCTTTTCCCTGGTAAAGAGAATACCCAGTTCCTTTGCAGCGCCTACAAAATTTGTGCCATTGTCACTCCATACCTCCTGACAATGGCCCCTTCTCGCTACAAACCTTTTGAAGGCCTGCAAAAATCCTTCTGACGTAAGATCCGATACTGCTTCAATATGAACGGCACGCGTTGACATGCAGACAAACAAACATATATATCCTTTATATGCTTTATGTCCACGACCCTTTGCTGTACGCAATTGAATAGGTCCAGCAAAGTCTACACCACTACGAAGAAATGCGCGAGCGGGTTTGGCACGAGCTGAAGGTAGCTGCCCCATCAGTGGATTACAGGTAAGCCCATTGTTTTTAACGCATGTAACACATTTCCGTATATGGCTAGATACAAGCTGTTTTGCTCCGAAGATCCAAAATTTATTATAAATGTAACTCAAGGTTAATTGTGTACCCCCATGAAGAGTTTGCCTATGACCAAAATCAATAATTAAATTAGTAAAGTTTGATTTTTTTGGTAAAATAATGGGGTGTTTTCTTGAAATATTTAATTCGGATTCTTCTAATCTGCCGCCTACTCTTAAAATATTTTTTGCATCTAAAAATGGAGTTAATGTTTTTAAAATACTTTTTGATTTAATTTGTTCTTTCCTTTCTAATGCTTTTATTTCCTCTTCAAAATGTTTTTTCTAACACAATCTTACACATGTCTCAAAAGCTTCATTTATTTCTTCGGTTCGTAAATAACCTTTCCACATTTTTAAAGATTTGATTTTCTTTGTTGTTAACATACGCCTACAATATGCTACAACCCTAGTTAGCCGCGTCAACGTCGCAAATCGATCACAGATATCTGGATCTTCTACAACGTGATGCACTCCGACTGACTCTAAGTCAGTGTTCAAATCGTGAGATTTATCATATTTAATGTTTATTTCCCGCAAGAAATCAGGTCCATGAAACCACAATGAATGCTTGCTTAGCTCTGCAGGGAGCATGCCCCTAGATGCGCAGTCAGCGGGGTTTTGTTTTGTAGGAACGTGTGACCATTGCCATGGATCCAACGAGGTAAGTATCTCTGACACCCGATTCGCGACAAATACCTTCCATTTATTCGGCAAACCATTAAGCCAAGCCAGCACAATGCTGGAATCAGTCCAAGCTCGCACGTTCGGTTTTTCTATATGTAATACCTTTGCTACTTCTAACAACAGTCTTTTCAGCAATACTGCCCCGCACAACTCTAGTCGCGGAATCGACACTTGTTTTATCGGTGCGACTTTGGTTTTGGCAGTAACTAACGAAATCTGAATGTTGCCCGTCGAATCAATCACTCGGAGATAAATGACCGCAGCATATGCTGATTTCGAGGCATCGCAGAAGCCGTGCAATTCTACTGTGACGTTGCTAGAGTTGGTACTTACCCACCTGGGTATCGCAATATTTTTCAACTCGTCTAAACTACTGCGGTAAGTATACCATTCATTTTTTATTTCAGATGGGATTTCCTCATCCCATGTGATCCCAGAAATCCATAATTTTTGAATTTGCATTTTGGCTATTACAATCACAGGAGCTACCCATCCTAAAGGGTCAAATAATCTTGCGATTTCCGATAATACCTTTCTTTTTGTTACAGGTTCCTGCAATGGAGACAACTTGACGGAGTACTGGAAGGCGTCCCTGCTTCTGTTCCAGGTAAGTCCCAGTGTTTTTAATATCGTATCCTGCTTAATGTCGATCTCTTTACCTACCCTTTCTTGTCCTTTACACCTTTCACCGATTATTTTCTCCAGTAATTCATCGCTGTTGCTCGACCACTTCTGTAAACTGAATCCTGCTTTAGCCAGTAACTCTTCCATTTGACTGTAAATTTGTATGCCTTCTTCAATAGTGTCACAACCGGTCAACAAATCATCCATATAATAATCGTTGAGGACTCTTTCAGCCGCCAGTGGGTACTTTGCTCCTTCATCATAAGCTACCTGCTGCATCGCTCGAACCGCTAAGAACGGCGCAGAAGACGTCCCGAAGGTAACGGTAAGTAACTTGTAATCTTTAATGTCCGAGTCCTTGTGATCTCTCCACACAATGCGTTGAAAGTCAGTGTGCTCATCAGCCACGCGCACCATTCGATACATTTTAATTATGTCCGATATTAGACAAATACGGTGAGTTCGCCACCGAATTAATAGATGACGCAAATCGGGTTGCAGCCCAGGGCCGATCATTAAATCATCGTTAAGAGAAACCCCATTACTTCCCTTGCAGGAGGCGTCAAAGACGACTCGGACCTTTGTGGTGTCCTTGTCGTCTCTCACAACCGCGTGATGAGGTAAGTAGACCGCATGTTTATTTTCTATATCCACTTCGGCTATTGGCTTCATGTGACCTAGTAGTAAATATTCTTGCATTACCTCGGCGTATATTGCTTTGAGCTCGACATTTCTATTAAGTTTACCTTCCAGGGCGTGAAACCGCTTTAAAGCTATGGCTTTTGAACCTCCATATTTGCAGCCTGGATCTTCGCTTCGGAATGGTAAGTTCACTATGTAACGGCCCTTTACATCTCTGACCGTCGTAGCTTTAAACAACTCTTCACATTTTATTTCTTCACTTGTCATTTTCTGTTGACTAGATAGCTCTTGATCTGTTTCCAGTTCCCAAAATTGTTTTAATAAGTCCTCTTCTTTTTGCACTTGACAATGTAATGCCAGTACACCTTCCGTTTGAGTAACGGACGAATCTACAACTCCAGATAAAATCCAACCTAAAGCTGTAGACTGAGCAATAAGCGAACCTGTAGGGCTATGCATCAATCCTTCGTTCATAATCCGACTATACATCTCAGCTCCTAATAAAAGGTCTATTTTATTAGGTTGATGATACGTTGGATCTGCGAGATCAATCCCTCCTAATTCTGACCATTCCAATACATCAAATTTCCTCGTTGGAAGAAGAGTTGTGATTGAGGACAGAACATGAGCCTTAAAGGTGAATGTGCAATGCGGATTGACTCTAGATTGAATTTTCATGTATACTATTGATTTGGAAAGTAACTCTTGATCTCCCCCTAGACCAGAAATCTTACTTCCCAACGAAATCTTTTTTAATTTCAGGTCCTGAACCGTGCTTTCTGTGACAAAGTTTGCCTGCGAGCCTTGGTCCAGTAACGCTCTTAAAACGTGAAGATTACCGAATTTCGACTCTGCTTTGACTAGCGCCGTCGCTAGCAAAACCTGTTTACAAATTTTCCCTGTCGAAAAACAGCTAACTACCGACGTTTGGCTTTCTGCTTTTTCAGCAGAACCCCCTGCCTTAGGAGACTCCGGCTCCTGCTGCGGAGCGCTCTTGCCTGCTTCCCTGTTTGATTTGACATCAGTGGTCTCAGGCGTATCTGAGTTCTTTGGGTGTAATAGTGTGTGGTGACGACGATGGCATAATTTACATTTGGTGCTAATGCGACAAACCCTCGCTGTATGATTATTACCCAAGCAGTTGAAGCATAAATTTTTTGTAGTGACGAAATCGCGACGTTTGTCCACTAATTCACGAGAAAATTTCTTACAGCCACTTAACCTATGAGTATCTTCAGAACAAAACGAACAGACAACTTCTGATACATGTAATGATTTCAATTTAGAATTATTATTGCTGTTAGTTCTGTTTGCTGAAGGTTTATTATCAATAAACTCTAGAGCCCTGTATCTATTTGTCAAGAAATCTTTGAATTGCTGGTAAGTTGGCAAGTCATCGCAACTGTTACTATTACTAAATTCGAACTCCCATTGCTTTCTCGATTCTAAGTCCAATTTTAAAGTTAAAATATGAATAATCATTATATCCCAATTTGCTACATCTATTCCGAGGTTTGCCAACCCACTTAAGCAGTCATTGGTAGTGTCCACTAATTCCTTTAAGTGATATGCTGATTCCGTAGTAATATTTTTCTGACTAAGAAGTCGCCTTATTATATTGTGAGATAGATACCGTTTATTATTATACCTACCTTTTAATAACGACCAACACCTTTCATAGTTGTCGTCTGCAATGGGTATTTGCCTTATTAATTGTTCGGCTTCACCGGTCAAGTAACTTTTCAAATAATGAATTTTTTGGACATTGCTCAATTGTGAATTACAATGTACTAATGAAATAAACAAATCTCGGAAACAAACCCATTCTTCATACTTTCCAGAGAATTTAGGGATAACTATTTTTGGTAGTTGAACAGTCTGAGATTTTGTTTCGTCCTTTGAAGACTCAGCGCATACGTTTTCATCTTTTGAATCTTTACAAAATAACAACAATACAGATTTCAATTCTGTTTTATATTCTAAATAACATTCTTCAGCTTCATCATACATATCGTCTTTTAAATATTCATGGCCGATTAACTGAGAACCAAATTTTTCGATTAAAGTTTTGTGGGTACTTGTAAATACATCCCATAATTTTTCTAATGCTTCTAATCTCACTTTAACGTAAACATCCGTGATCCTTTCCTTAGGAGACTTTTTAAAGTTACGTCTAGCCTTTACAATATTATTCAAATTGTCACTTTGAAGTAACAGTTTGGACTCCATCTTAAAATAACGATCATAAAGTCGAGAGAAAAAACAATACGAAATGACCAAACAAGTATAAAATTGATGATCGATGTTTAACTTTTACGTAAACTAGCTAATTTATCTAAAGAAACACAAGGACTTAGTCCGAACCCAATACACAACGTAAATTATACACAATATTTTTGTTAATTATCTAAAGTAAAGTCTCTGAAATGTTTTCTTAAAGTTTGCAGATTGTAACGCCGATGACAATTAACGTTGCAGTGTCACTGTCACTTTGAAAGACAGGCTGTGTCACTGTCAACGTCACATTGAGTGACAGTCTGTCACTTTTGGAAATGACAGCTGTCACTATATGACAGTGACAGCCCGTGTCACTTTTGGAAATGACAGCTGTCACTATTTGACAGTGACAGTTAATGTCACTTTGACAGTCACTAATAAAATGGTTCAGTACTCACGGTTCTTTCACTTCACTCACGATTGCACCAACCTCGTGACGTCACTCCACGTGGTCAGCCTTGCTTCTTCAGGTGGCTTCCGGGTCCAAGTCCTGACAGTGCCAGCGCCTGTCTCGAAGTCCAAGGTAGGATTCACCACCAAACCCTGACTCCGGATCGATGCTGCAGCAGCTCCTCACGAGCTGGTCTGCTTCCACGGAAGACCCCCCCCCCCCCCCCGACTCAGTTGCACAAAAATGCACCACCGCTTTGGTGCCCAGGATACTGGTGTATCCGGCTCGAAGGACCATGTACGACCTGATGATGTCCAGTCAGGGTCTGGTCGGGGCCTCGGTCTCGAATTCAGAAGGTTCTGAATGAAACGCAGCTATGTTTTCCCAATGGTATATTTGGCTTGACTAACTTATTCTAAGTACAGCGGGTCCTTATATGGTGTCGACGGAAAGTCTTAACACCGCGATTTGATTAATAGTAAAGTGCCATCTGTCGCGGCAATTAGAACTAATTTCAATAAAACAACGTTAAACTTAGTTGACACTGTTCGTACAACGTTATACAAGAGTAAAATATGCTTTAACATGTACATGACGGCAGCCATATTATTTGACAGCTGCGAGAGACGGCGAGTAAATGGCGCTAGTGGAACGTGCACCGGACGCATCATAGACAAACCTTCACTCTTTCGATCATTTGACATAAAGTTCAGTTGAATAAAATATTGTAACTACCCTCGGCCACTAGCGACCGCCTTTATAAGGAGCTGCGCTGTTGAGACGGCACGCATTTCAAACGGAAGCGTCTCGGTGCACGGACCACTGTCTCTCGACAGTCAGTACTGCCCGGTTATTAGATGTGGAACACTGTGTCCGACAGTTAGTACTATCTTTATTGCGGTGGGTGCATGGACCACTGTCCCTGACAGTCAGTACTGCCCTATGTGACCGCCCTCACTGCTATTATTCGTTATTTAATTTAATTCGGTTTTATTTCGTTTCTATATTCCCTAGATTTAAGATAACTGATTTTTTTCAATTGAATAAATTTGTGTATTGCCATAACTGAGTTTTACTTCTGATGTCTGGACCAAACCCGACATCAGAAGTGGGATCGGATTTTCCGCCCACCTCTGGCACTTCATCATCACAAAATATGCAGGAAGATATTCCGCTACCCTCAAATAGTTTAGAAACATTTCTTTCAAAATTAACTGACGCTTTACTACCCCGGTCCATCAATGCACCACCACAACCTTTCATAACGTTGGTACCTTTTGATCCTGACGACCCCAATTCAGATATAGAGGGCTGGTGTCGGCTGTCAGACACTATAATTAAAAGCAAAAATTTGAAAAGTGTCGATTTAATCATGACGCTAACCCATTGTCTTCGAGGCCGCGCAGCTACATTACTGACCAAGATACCTCCCAGTCAATATCAATGGGAAGATATACAGGAGACTTTGAAAGCTCAGTTCTCTCGCCCTATGCTTATTCAGGACCACTTTGACAGTATCCTCAAATTTCAACTTAGTTCTAATGAGACCCCTGCTCAGGCATGTTTACGTCTTTGGCAATTGATTGAAAATATCCCGGACGCAAGATTATCTGAAAAGGTTGTGACAGGCTTTGCTATTTCTATATTATCTCAGTGTGATGTTCAAATACGTCGTGAACTAAACTCAACTGTGGTAAATGACAAATCCCAGCTATTTCGAGTACTGCGAGGCATATCTTTAAAGAGAAAATCGGAACTGCCTGAGTCAAGCGATTCTGATGTCAAACGCCCTCGTACTACGTTTGCCTTTCGTGGCAACTGCAACATATGTGGCAGGACAGGGCATCGTGCGGCTGATTGCCGCGAAAAAAACAAACCACTTAGTCGCTCTGTAGTTGCGGATAAACGTGTCAACCAGAAGCCACAAGTCACATGTTATGCCTGCGGGGAGCCAGGCCACGTCGTCTCCACCTGCCCAACGAGGGTTGACAATACGAAGAAGGAACAAGTTGCTTCTGGAAGCAAAGAAGTCAACGTGTGCTCGAAAATTGTTCGAGGTATTTTGAACTGTAATAGTATGACATTTCCCTTTATTTTTGATTCCGGTTCAGAGTGTAGTTTAATTAGGAAAAGTTTTTCACACCTTGTTGTAGGACAAAGATTGCATGACCTTATCAACATGACTGGTATTGGAAAGAGTATCGTTAGTAGCACAGAGCAAATCATTTGTAACATTAAAATCCAGAGCGTCGAAATTAGCGTCACTCTTCATGTAGTTCCAGATGATTGCTTGCGCGACGCTATCCTATTAGGTAGAGATATACTTGAGCGCGATATTCTTGTTGAAATTTCAGAGAGAGGTTTAACATTCAAGCGGTGTGTCGAGACTAATATGTGTACCAAAACCAAACCTATTTTTGACATTGATTCAATTAATACTGACTTAACAGGACCTGATCGAGTAAAACTTTTTAACATATTAATGCAATATGCAGATAATTTTATTGAAAATTTTCCTACAACTAGAATTAAAACAGGGCAGTTGAAAATCGATTTAATTGATCCTCATAAAGTGGTACATAGGAGACCGTATAGGTTATCCCCTCAGGAATCTAAGATAGTTGATGAAAAAATCGAGCAATTGTTGACGGCAAATATTATTAGGGAAAGTTCATCACCGTTTGCAAGCCCCATCATTCTTGTAGAGAAAAAGGATGGTAGTACACGCATGTGTGTTGACTATAGGGAATTAAATAGTAATACTCAGCCTAATCATTATCCTTTACCTCTAATTAGTGAACAAATTGATAAACTTAATGGTGCTCATTATTTTAGTAGTATTGATATGGCCTCTGGATTTCACCAACTGCCTGTACATGAAAGTTCCATAGAAAAAACTGCATTTGTTACCCCAAAAGGGCAGTTTGAATATTTGGCTATGCCTTTCGGTTTGCGCAATGCCCCTTCCATTTTTCAAAAGGCTATTAATACTGCTCTACAGCCTATGAATGATGAAAGAATTCTAGTTTTCATGGATGATGTCCTTTCAATTTCAACAGATATTGATGAGGGGCTTGACCGTTTAGACAAATTACTTAAAACGCTGTCCAATGCTGGTTTCTCATTTAATTTAAAGAAGTGTTCGTTTCTCAAAGTTCAAACTGAGTACCTTGGGTATATAGTTTCAGCTGGGGAGATAAGACCAAATCCAAAAAAAATTCAAGCCTTAATTAATGTTCCAACTCCAAAAACTGTCACTCATGTTAGACAGCTCATAGGGCTGGCAACGTATTTTAGACAGTTTATTCCTAACTTTTCCCAAATAATTCGCCCTTTATATCCCTTAACAAAAGGAAAAGGCAATGTTAAGTGGACCCCGGAGCATGACCAAATACACAAAAAACTTATCCACATTTTGACATCTGAACCAGTTTTAAAAGTTTTTGACCCTTCCTTGCCCATTGAACTCTATACCGATGCAAGTAGTGCTGGATATGGTGCAATTCTTATCCAAAAACATAATGATACCCCTCACGTAGTAGCGTATTATAGTAGGAAGACCATAGATGCAGAAACACGATATCACTCTTACGAGTTAGAGACCCTTGCGGTAGTAAAAGCAATCGAACATTTTCGTCATTATTTGCATGGACGAAAATTCACTGTATTTACCGATTGCAACTCCCTTAAAGCTTCTCACTCAAAACGTGATTTGACTCCAAGGGTTCACCGTTGGTGGGCTATATTGCAAGCTTACGATTTTAATATCGTGTACAAAGAAGGTCGAAAAATGGCTCATGCAGATTTCCTGTCTCGCAATTTGTCAAACATAAATTATTCTGAGCCCCGCAAAGTAAATTTCCTTGAATTAGATAAAGGTTGGTTAATTGTAGAACAAGAACGCGATTCGGAACTTTCTGAAATAATAGCCAAAATCCGTAATAATCAATTACCTGAAGAGATATCGCATACGTATGATTTAAGACAAGGAATATTGTATAGGAAGATAGAACGTAGAGGAGTTTCTAGTTGGCTACCTATTGTACCACGTTCTTTGGTTTGGTCCCTTATTAACCATGTTCATAATGAAATAAAACATTTAGGTTTTGAGAAAACTTTAGACAAACTTTACGAATTTTATTGGTTTTCTGATATGGCTAAATTAGTCAAAAAGTTTATTAATTGCTGTGTAGTATGTAAAACTTCTAAAGGCCCTTCAGGTGCACAGCAAATGCAGTTGCATTCAATTCCTAAACATCCAGTCCCTTGGCACACAATTCACTTGGATTTAACTGGAAAACTTTCGGGCAAAAGTGATAAAAAAGAATATTGCTCAGTTTTAATAGACGCCTTTACAAAGTTTGTACTGCTTGAATATACCCCGGCCTTAAGCTCTTCATACGCTGTAAGAGCAATTAAGAATGCTGTAAACTTATTTGGTGCTCCGAAGCGCATTATCGCAGATAGAGGACGTTGTTATGACTGCAATGAGTTTAAAAACTTTTGTAATAATAATGGAATAGAGCTCCATTTAATAGCAACTGGTTCTAGTAGAGCTAACGGGCAGGTTGAGAGGGTCATGCGAACTTTGAAGAGTATTCTAACTGTTATAGAATGTAATTCTAATAATGCTTGGAAGGATGAACTAGGAGAGATCCAACTTGCTCTTAATAGTACACGTTCCAGGACCACAGGTTTTACGCCTATGGAACTGATGTTTGGCATTCAAGGTTCCTCACTTAATCTAGCTAAAATAACTCCTAGTTCTTCTGAACCACCTATAATTAATGTTGAAACGGCTCGTTCATCCGCATCAGAAAATATTCAAAGAGTAGCTAACGCTGACACTATACGGTTTAATAAGGGAAAAGCTCGAATTAAACCTTTTGCAGTAGGTGAATTTGTTTTTGCAAAATGCGAAGCAAGACATCAAACAAAGTTAGACAATAAATTTAAGGGGCCTTATAAAATAATCACTGTATTAGATAATGACCGTTATGAACTCAAACATATTAACGGTTCTAACAGAATTTATAAATTTGCACATGAAAATTTAAGGGAAGTACCTAAAGGGCAAGAAAGTTATTTAGAAATTTGCGAAAATTATAGTGATGAAAATGATGAACGGACCGTGACGGCAGAAGATGAGCTCAGTGCGTCTTTTGTGCCTATAAATACTAATATGACCTCAGACTCGGAGGAAACCCTTACTGTAAGCTCGCGTACACTGACTGCAGATGATTCAGAGGAAACGCTTTCTGTAAGCTCTCGTACATTGACTGCAGATGATGCAGAGGAAACACTTTCTGTAAGTTCTCGCACCTTAAGTGTAGATAATTCCGATGCTATAATAGAATCTTTGGAATGATCAATTAGTATGAGGTCTCTTCTACTTCTGTGGAAGATGATCGTTTGTGCAAATAAAATATTAAGATCTTTCCTGTTGTAGTGGGAGATGATCTGTGATGCTCTGTAGGAATCTCACCTGCTTTTGTGGGTGACGATTCAGACCAGAATGTTTGCACTGTATTGGTTTTCTAATGTCTATTGCTGTTGTGAGCAATGACGTGTGAGGTGCTGTAGGAATCTCGCCTGCTTTAGTGGGTGACGATTTAGACCAGCCTGTTTGAACTGTAGGGGTTTTCTGTTGTAAAGAAATACCTAGACCAGTGATATTTGATATTAAGGTATGTAACGATGATGATGATGATGTGAATTAATTTGTCTTTTTATTATTTTTAGATGATTAAATGCACTCGAGGACGAGTGATTTGTCAGAATGGCCGTGACGGCAGCCATATTATTTGACAGCTGCGAGAGACGGCGAGTAAATGGCGCTAGTGGAACGTGCACCGGACGCATCATAGACAAACCTTCACTCTTTCGATCATTTGACATAAAGTTCAGTTGAATAAAATATTGTAACTACCCTCGGCCACTAGCGACCGCCTTTATAAGGAGCTGCGCTGTTGAGACGGCACGCATTTCAAACGGAAGCGTCTCGGTGCACGGACCACTGTCTCTCGACAGTCAGTACTGCCCGGTTATTAGATGTGGAACACTGTGTCCGACAGTTAGTACTATCTTTATTGCGGTGGGTGCATGGACCACTGTCCCTGACAGTCAGTACTGCCCTATGTGACCGCCCTCACTGCTATTATTCGTTATTTAATTTAATTCGGTTTTATTTCGTTTCTATATTCCCTAGATTTAAGATAACTGATTTTTTTCAATTGAATAAATTTGTGTATTGCCATAACTGAGTTTTACTTCTGATGTCTGGACCAAACCCGACATACACAATTTTTAAAATAACACTAATTATTACAGTACATATAAATAATAAATATTGGTCAGTTCGACTCCACGTATTCCTTGTCCTAGCGGAGAGCCTGGATCGTATAACTGTATTGTTATTTATTGGCACTTTTTAATTCAAACTTTAAAGCATGCGGCTAAGGTTCAATTTCTTTTGATGAGTGTTGACCAGTGCGAATAGGTCGTAAAAATTTATTGCTTTTTGTACATAGCTTTGTGAAATAAACTTTAAGCATTGCACTTAAAGTTGAATTTACATTAATGTTTATTTATTTCAACTAGCATAACAATAACACAATTTGGTGACAGTTTTTAGAGAACTTTTGCTTGGGATTGTGTATCTAGTTCTTTATTAGTGATCGATGTAATTTTACTTATTTTATTTTGGCGGCATTTTACAAAAGATGCGTAAAGTCGCCGCGTGTACTTGGGCTCGTCGACCACTCGTCTGTCGGGAGCTCAAGTATAAGCTGATTTTTACATTTGAAATTATATTGCTTGCAAAAATTGTAAAAAAATATATTTTATAGTGTACATGTTAAATCTCAAATAATGGCTTATGGTTCTGTTCTCACAGCATAATGTACAAAAAAAGCAAAAAAAGAAATGGTAAAAATGTTTATAAAAAAAACCAACATTTTTTTTTTTTTGGTTATGTGTCGAGAATAAATAGCCCTATCACCTGTCTTCGTTTTCGAAAGCGTTCCCTTTACACCCTTTGTATTAATTGAGGACATTTGTTGTCAAACTATCTAAATTCTGTTCTCAAAGCAAATAAAATTAAAAAGAGTCATTATCATCATCATCTGCCTAGGCTTTTCAAAACTCACTTTTCACAAATCATAATACAGACCACAAAATAATAAGATTGAGTATTCCTTTTTTGATATTTTTAGTGATCAAGAACGGAATACTCGGTAGGTATTTGTAATAAGACTCTTTTCGCGTTTATTATTGATTGCAAGAATACCTTGACGGTGTCGCTATCGATGATCTTGACGATGACGGAGCGGTGCCAGTCGTTCTCGTAGAGCGTGGAGCAGTAGTGGCCCACGCGCACGGCGCCGCGGGCCAGCGCGCGGCCGCGGCCGTCGCCGTTGTAGTACAGCCTGCAACGCGCTCGCACTACACGCGCCGCCCAACCGCACAGCACACGGGATACGTGCGCTGCGGGCTGCTGGCTTGCGTGCTATCGCACCTTGCTTTTATTAAACTTTATGGCCTTATGATACAGCTATGTTGAAATGAAATGTTGAATCTTGTCGTCAAAGTTACGAATGCACCCGGACCGTTCGGTGCACAGTGTTTTATGAAGACTATTTTTCGGACATTGCTTGTTTATATAAAAAACTGATAGTCTAAGTTATTTCAATGCAATATTTTGTATCCCCATTTCACTAGTATGTTTAGTTTTTGTGATAGATTTTTTTTTATTAACCTAAGAAATAAGATTCCTTCATACGATCTTTAGAAACCCCTAAATCGTTCTATTGGAGATAGTTCTGAAAATAAAAAATGGCATTAAAATATAAATCTGCCCTGCCCACTGCCCGTTAAGTTTGGCGATTTTTCTGATTGTGTGGATAACTTTGGTTTAAATATAGAGATACTTCAGATCCGGATATGAACTAATATAATATGATCGCGTGACAACCCTAACGACGTAGAATACGGATCAAACTTAAAAATGGTGTGGTTTCTAGATTCCACGCAATTAGGATGTTTTATTTTTGTGGTATGTAGGGAAGATAAAGGGCATAATTTTAATATAAATAACTTTTCAAAATACGACGGAATTACCGAGAAAAAAAATAAAAACGAAACTAAAAACCTCGTATAAGTCTGAATCTAACGAAGTTCGGAGATTTATTTGTACTCTAAAATATGCAGCATAAAAAACGCCGTCGATGTTTTTAAGGTTACAATTGCGTATCATATTTAGTTTCAGATATGATTTTTTTTCTAAATACCAGGTTGAAAAAAGACGATTTAAAAAAAAATCTATCTCAATAACTAAACATACTAGTGAAATGGGGATACGAAATATTTCATTGAAATAACTTAGACTATCAGTTTTTTATATAAAAAAGCAATGTGAAAACCGGCCAAGTGCGAGTCGGACTCGCGCACCGAGGGTTCCGTATAAACCTGTACGTATTCTCGGTTTATGCATAAGGTTTATGTTTATGAAATTAAATGTGTTATTTTTTTATTTTTATATTTGAATTGACTGAATGAAAGGTAAATTGTGGTTTACGATTTATGACGTATTAAAAAAAAAACTACTTATTAGATCTCGTTCAAACCAATTTTCGGTGGTAGTTTACATGGTTATGTATATCATATATTTTTTTCAGTGTTATCATTCTCTTATTTTAGAAGTTACGGGGGGGGACACACATTTTACCACTTTGGAAGTGTCTCTCGCGGAAACCATTCAGTTTAGAAAAAAATGATATTAGAAACCTCAATACCATTTTTGAAGACCTATTCATAGATACCCCACACGTATGGAATTGATGAAAAAAAAAATTTTGAGTTTCAGTTCTAAGTATGGGGAACCCCCTTCGATCAAAAATGTACTAGATTCCCGATGAGCGCTTCAAAAACGGCCCGAAAAATAAGAGCACAAATATTTTTGTGCTCTTATTTGAAATTAGTTTGGTCCAATGATAGCCAACGATAAGACGTCCTAAATGCCGTAGCACGCGTTCAAAAATTGTGTAAATAACCACTGTAGCACCAAGTTTTTGGAAGGAATATCTTTTTGTCCATAAGTTTAAATCTTTAAGTGTTTTTCAGAAAATAAAAACAATCAAATAGTAAATATAAATCATTTAGCAAATACATATTATGATTGTTTGACCAATGTTTGCGACAATGCACCAACTATTGTAACAAACATTGTCTGTTCTGGAACAGAGAATGCATGAAGTAGTATTGTAATTTTATATTATATTTTTTTTTGTAGATTTCCTAGCGAGCCATTTCGCTGTGCAGAATGGGTATCTATTGTAGCGAAAGAAAGAGGAGAATGAATATACAAACCTTATAAAAATTCATATTTGAACTTTAATATAAATGAAAAAATAATTTGATATAATACAAATTTAACTTCTAAATACTGGTACATAAAAGTAGACGCACCCATTTTTTATACGGGTGGATCACATTGATTTAACCCACACTTAATTAAATTAAATAACTATTATACTATTTTAGTCCTACTACTTTTTTAAATCGATTAAAAATGTCTGCCACCATCAAAACGTACCTTTTCACCTAAAACATTATATTCTGCAACTCTACGTCTTTCCATACGTACTGTGTTCTGAGCATTGAAACGTAATACCAAGAACTACGTCTAGTTCCAAAATAGAGTAAGCACGAAATTGTCAACACATTGTTTTTAACCATATTCCTTAGACTTTAAGTTTCAGTTTAGAATAAATAATTTTGTACTTATATCAAAATGACTTTTGATTATTTTGCAATCGTAATTATGCTTTATGTTTGAGTGTTAAGGATTATAATAAACTGAACTTGTTATTATTATGAAACGTTTTTCTATATTTCGTAGTAAGAAATATAAATGTGTAAGTGTGTGCAAACGTGGCCACTTGAGCGCCTTATTTTTGTTCCTGATCCTTTATCTAGTGCTATTATTGATCGAAGGGAACCCCAAAATGAATTGTTTTTTTTTTCTATTTTAGTGTGAAAATCTTAATGCGGTTCACAGAATACATCTATTTACCAAGTTTCAACAGCATAGCTCTTATAGTTTCGGAAAAAAGTGGCTGTGACATACGGACGGACGGACGGACAGACAGACAGACAGACAGACAGACAGACAGACAGACAGACAGACAGACAGACGGACAGACAGACAGACATGACGAATCTATAAGGGTTCCGTTTTTTGCCATTTGGCAACGGAGCCCTAAAAATGGTCTTCATAAAACACTGTGCGGTGTCTAGACGTGCACTGTAGTTACGCAGTTGACACTATCATCATCATCATTTCAACCGAAAGACGTCCACTGTTGGACATAGGCCTCCCATAAGTTCCACCACTTCGTAATACTTACAACATTAGTGGACAGTGTTGCGTGGCAAGTTTTCGCTTGCGTCGGACTGAACAGTCGTAATGCTGTTACTTACGAGCGCTATGCTTGCCGCAGTACTGAAACTTGTTTCCGGTGAGTTTGGGATTTTATTATAGGTAGCAAGGCTAGTATACCACAAATTCACATTTACATATTCTGTTCCGGTAGAATCAAAGGCGTCGTAAATATTCCTAGATTGCGGCAATCGTAAGTGAAGCTGAGTGTGGTACGCTCACGTCATCTCGTCCATGATCTCCTCCATGGCCAGGTTGTAGCGCTCGCCGAGGCGGATGAGCCAGAAGTGCGAGGGCGAGTACACCTCGCCCACCATGACCTCCAGCATGGCGCCGGGCCGGCAGTCGGCCAGCGACAGCGCCGGGATGCTCTCCGAGAAGCGCATGCAGTCCGCGGGGAACACGTCCTCGTCCTGCGCGACCAACAACATACAGGTACCAGTACCGTTCCAGAGAGCTGCTAACACAATGATACGTGTAGACGTCATATTTCATACTATTCAAAATAATTTCATTTAACCGGCAGACTCCATTGCAGCCTAAATGTATGTTTTGTACGAGCAAACTGTTAGTGATCAGTAGCCTCATTTGGTGAGATTTCTTAGCCGATAAGTTGATTGAAATTTAGTTTTTGTATTTCATTTGTTTAAGAGTACTTTTGTATACTATATTTAGGTAGAATATATTATATGGATTTGTCACAAACAAATTGTTACACAACTGATACTTAGCTAATTTGATTCTATGTATTTCTTGGGCAACTTCAAAAATGTTATATTGCCGCGGGTCGATCGTTACAATAAAAACCCAAGACCAAGCATTCTGACATGACTGGCCTGTTAGTCTAGGTGTTAGTGACCCTGACTGCTAAGACAGGTCGTGGGTTCAATTCCCACCCAGGACAGATCTTTTGTGTGATGAGCACAATTATTTGATCTGTGTCTGGGTGTAATTTATCTATAATATGTACGTATTTAGAAATATATAAGTAGGAATATATTTATCAATTGCCTGGTTGCCGTAGTACAGGTTCTGCCTAGTTTGGGATCACATAACGGAGTGTTGGTGGTCCTAACATATTTATTTATTTATTCTGTAAAATTATCAAATAATGAAGCTGCTTTTTGAATTCGAAAAACACTGCATTGCAATACTGCGATCAAGAATAAATTACATTCCTGAGTAGCGCTTTTTAACATTTTTAGCGATGTGCCTAAAGGTAAGTAAGTACTAGAAATATGAGCGATGTGACTCACGAATTGCACGCCGGGCAGCGCGTCGTCAGGGTCGTGCTGGTCGGCGCGCGCGGCGTGCGCGGCGTGCGCGTGGTGCGCGCGCACGCGCAGCGCGGGCGGCGCGGGCGCGGCGCGCGCGCGCTCCGTGAGCAGCCAGTCGCCGGTGTCGTCGGGCCGCGTGATCTGCACGCGCGCCTCCAGCACGTACACCAGGCTCACGATGCTCGTGTAGCCGAAGCGCGCGAAGTTCAGCTCGCGGTTGTACCGCTCCCTGTGCAACCGCACGCTCACTGTCACTAGCGCTACACCATTATATTGCTAACGCTTGCTAAACCTTACGAAATGAATCAAAAAACTGTAGAACGGAATTGTATATCTTAAAGAGGTCTGTCTACAGAAAAGTCCGCGATCGTATATGTCTATATGTTAAGCATAACACTCAGTGACCACTGTGACCATTTTTATCTTTTACATATTACTACAAAATATTGGGTTATTTACGAAGCTCTTTTAACTATTACTGCTATTTATCCAGGCAAGGAATCATCAATCAAAATTGTCATACACAGTATATCAATTAATAGTTTAGAAAATATCACAGATTTATAATTATTAAACACTCACAGCGAAATGGGCGGTCGGCCGGCATGCCCCGTTGCCGTCCACCCCGCGGTGAAACATTCTATAGCTCTATAACCTCCGTCACTTACACTACTGGCTGCGCCATTTAAAAAAACCCAGTAAGTGCAATGGAGCACATTTTACAGGAGAGTGAAAAAACATATTTTGATTTGCCCTGTTTAGGCATTAACATGTATAAACCTTTAAATATTAATTTTGTAAATTATTCATTAAAGTACATTTTTAAGAATAAATATTTTAATTAATTTAAATATTGCATGTTTGATGCCCCTTACTAATTTTATAAAAAGAATATACTTGTGTAATTACCTCCTAAAAACCAAAATCAAAACATAGTACTTAACTTAGTAGGTTACAATATGGTTATCAAGTATGGGCCAACCGCAAAATATTCTGTTTTATACTTTGTATTTGGGGCCAAGTAAAAACTAAAGTTTTACAAAGGTAGTATTCACTTTATACAATAGAAAAAAAAAAGCCATGGATTAATTAATTTATCATAATACAGCTCGTCTATAGCGCGTTGTGGACATGGTTGAAGATCAAGTGAATTGTTATTAATAAGTATGCCAGAAATTATTTCAGGATTCTGGCATCAGAGCACCAGTTTTATAATAATTTACTCCATTTTCTCTGTAGCCACGCCTCATGGATAAGGAATAATTTTAGGTACGCTAAGGACGTCGAATCATTTAATTTAAAAACCAATCCCATAAACTGATATTCGAATCTCAGTTTACTGGGTTTTAAAATGGAGCAGGCGTGTACTGTGTACACCATTGCGATGCCAGGGCGTGTCGCTAGTAAATATGAATTATGTAAGAATTTTAACCTAGCCTGCTTACATGCAGGTTTGCTCCAGCCGCTGACAGGCAATGAAGGCTCAAATGAGAAGAACGATGGCTGTCTGAAGAACTCACCTATAAAGCCTTATTAGATCTGTGCACCACACTCCCTCCGGAGCTGCAGTGATCAGCTGCATTATCTCAGACTGTAGCTCCTCAAACTGACGAGTCTTTGTACTGCTGCCACCTGAAGAGAGAAGCGTTACCTCTTAAGTATTCATTACTTCTGCTATACGAATTCATTGCCATTCAATCAAGTTTACTCATTGGTTTCAGTGACACCCGAACTTAGTCTCCGTGATGTTACTCCAATTGAAGGTTGAAATGTCCAAATGTAATGTCGAAACGTTCAACAATTTGATAAAGAAAGTTACAGCGTCGCACCAACATTTGCAGCTCAAACAGCTGTGATTAAGCTGCTGAACCTCCTAATTGAAGATCAGTAACGAACGATCGGAAATTATTTCGCCACAATCAAGAATAGACGAGGGTACCTGAAGATTTGTTCATTAGAACTGAGATGAAAGAAACTCATGTTGTTTCAATGGATATATCGAAGAGCGAGATGGATAAACCAGGTGCGATATCTTCCACGCTGCGTGCGAGGAAGATATTCGTTGGTAGTGTTTCTAAGGAACCGCACGAAAAGGTGACGGAACGTGCATGTCGAGCGGCCGAGCGAGCACTGTATAAGGCTGCGTCCATACCACCGAAAAACAGCTGGAGTTTATCGGAAACCGAAGTGACCACATTGACTAATGCCATACAAAAAAGAGAACATAGTTAAATTGCTACGCTTCAAGTATGTAATTACATCCAGTCATCCACTAAATCCTAAGACAATTTATTCTTGTTCCAAATCGAAATAGAAGTCCAATGTTTTTAAAATATTATCTAATGAAATAGTGTGAGTCCTTAATGTAAACATGTTATATTGTAGCTGTTTATTGTTCCATAATAAATAAAATACATTAAACTAAGAAAGCGACAGGTAAAAGATGAAAAAAAAACGTGTGAGGTCGCCATATGCGCACACACTCGTCTATAATAGAACGAGATAGAAAAAGATAAAGTTGCATAGAGGTGAATTTCACTATTTCTAACAGTCAACTCCTAGCACAAGCCGCGTTAAGGAAACTTGACACAACTTCAATTTGTGAAACCCTTTTACAAAAGCAAATAACATTGATAGTTGGCCATTAAATGCGCAATTTAGCCAAAGGGTGTGGTTTTAAAACTCCCGAAACCAGCAAAAGGCAATGAAAGTCAACAATAAGTGCAGTCTATTTTCAAATTGTTCGAGAATTACGAAAGCAAAACGAAAGTTTTATTATAATTTATTAGCATCGACGTATCTCTTTTTGCAATTACGGTTTGACAACGTAATGAAGGGTCTCAATAAAGGGAACATGACGGATAACAAATTCCAACAGAATTCAAAATATTTATTACGTGATCGAGCGGACGAAAGAAAACATGCAGTATTTGTGCCGGTTTCCACGCGAATAGTTTCAATCGTGTTCAGCTGACAATGTGGACAAGGCCTTATTTGAGATTGTGTTCGCGACGGTAAACGGAAAAAATAAGTTTCTGATCTGTGTTATGTTGTTTACATTCCGTCAAAATGTGATGCTACTGTATTTAAGCAAATATGTTTCATTTATTAGATAATGTTTCTGTAAACATGGCAACGTTTTAGTGATGGTTATCTTAATATATTTTCGATAGGTACGACATTGGAAAATTAAAGTTATTTAAAAAATGTTTTGTCTACTGTGAATTTCGGCAGGTAACTAATGTAAATAATCGTACCTTAGCGCGGTCGCCCACTGCGATTTTTTGTAGCGATTCAGTAGTGTTCCAATCGCAAAAATACCGCGTTACAGAGGCGATGCAGTCAATGGACGTATACCTTTTACCACGTAACCACGATTCTGCATCGTGGCTACATCGCGGTTGTACTGCGATAGTAGCGCAGTACAACCGCGATTCAGCATCGATTCAGCAAGATGCATAAGTAAGTAAGTAAGTATCGCTACTGAATCGCTGTAAAGTCGCCGTGGACGAGCACACTTAACATGGATACACGACTGCCGCTCGTCATTAGCGCCAAGCTCTCATCGGGAGCCAGAGGATACTCCGGGACTTGCTCAGAATGAAAGTATTTCGTCACTCAATACACAGGTGGAATTTTAATAAAGCTAAATTCATATAGTCTTTTAGGTTAGTAAATTGAGAATTCTTGCTAAGGGGGACGCGCGGAAGTAACTCTCAAAATTCACATTATAACAATTTTTATGTCATTGTCAGGTTATACATATGTTGATTAAGATATGACTCACGACCGTAACACGTATACATTTACAGAATTATAGTAATCAGAATCATCAACCACAAAGTTGATTTAATCCCATTTAATTTGGCGGCACGTTAGTGACCTCCCAACAATAGCCACGCGTAGCGCAAGGGGCCGTTACTAGACTTGTGTCAGTAATGCGAGTGATGCATTGCGCGTCATATATCTCAGCCGCGTACTGTAACATTACACATGACTCGATTCAATCAACCATGGCACATGACACTAAAACATGACGCGCGGGCCGCGGCGCGCTGTTCGGTGTTCGTAAGCTTCGTAATATCTCGGTAATCTTTGCTGTGTGTGCAAGCGAGAAGGAACATGCTCCAGTCGGTTGGCTGCGAGATAAGTGAACTATTATTTAGAACCGTATTGTTATTCAAATAAGGTTTACGTTTTATTGAAACCGCTGACTGCCTACGTGATGTTTCAAATCATGACTCGAACTGTATGACACTATGACAGTTCGAGTCATGGTCTATAATCACTATTGCAAACCATGTCTATCGTTTTAATTCAATTATTCCTTATATTGGGGGTTAAATATGAAAGAAAATCGACTATATGAATATGAAACAAAATCAAATATACGAAGCGAAGCGGCGAAGCGAGGGCGCATTGCGTTTGACCCATGTCACATCACATCACAATATAGGTAATACGATATCTCATGTAATGATGTACCTATATCTTTTACAACGCGGCATTTCATTACAAAAACCATCGCGCGTGGTGCGTCATCTCGCGTCATGTTTGGAGTCATGGTGTAATGAAACATTACTCGGGACAAAACGTCATGCCATATGACATTACTTTGAAAGGCACTGTTTTGCGCATGTCTAGCCGTTACGATATCGTCACATAGGCATGAGGTGCAAAATGTATACACTGTTCATTACTTTTCTGTTATACAATTGTTCTTGTAGTAACGAAACGGCTAAACCACATATTTTGACTAAGGTGCAGAGTTTGTGAACGTAGGGCTTGTAGAGTTCGAACCTTGGCTATTGGGCAGTGCGAGTCATATGGTCCCGACCTCTCGACTTGGCAACATTTTACATCAACATTTTTGGTGGGATTACTATTTAATGAAAAAGTCGTTCGGAATTTTGCGGGCTGCATTACGCATCCACCTTAAGAGCCCTCTCACAAAATTTGAATGCTCGAGTTTAGGTAAAAGACGGCAATCTTATGTATGTGTGCGTAGCTATCCACACATGCACAATACAAACAGTGTAACGCGAGTGTCGAGCCGGTCTAAACAATCTTAAGCCGTTAGAATTATAATGCGGTATTTAGATATTTATGAAAATACTTACTTTTATTTAGTCAGTCTAATAAAGATTTCTAGACTAATCAAAAATTACAAATATATGCTATATAAAGTATACAATAAAAAATTCAAACAATTACATATTGGTGCCGATTCTGTTGTACACCGAACTAAACTATCTCTAAAATTCCTTACTTTTAGCTATGAGAATTGTTACGCTATTCTGCAAGAAATAATCTCTAAATTTATAAATTATTTTGACACGACTAAAATCAAATTTGACAATCGCGACTCAACGTGGTATTTCTTTTTCTTTTGGTTTCGCAACTTGGTACTTGTGTGCGTTACGCAATGAACTTGATGAGAGACGAAGGCGCGCGCAAGGGGGCAGCCTGGACGTGTTTTATATGGAACTAGCCTGTGCCAGCGACTTCGTAGCGTAACGTAGCGTAAGCGAGCGCTAAGAAAGGAAGTAGAATTGCACGGACGAAGTCACGGCCAAAAGCTAGTAAACTACAAAACTTCTTTATACACCAAATTTTTTGCTACTCTATTACTGTATGCCAAAATTATCAGACTACTGGGTGAGCTTACGCGAGAGCAAGCCACATAGAATTGCCCGTGTGAAAAACAGTTTTCTCTCAAGTCTATACCCACAAATCTTAATGTCTGCCCTTGTGATTCTCATTGCAAAGCACTTTGAGGGGAAACTGTATTCGTTTGAATTCAAAGGGAAGATCATTCAGGATCAATACAAAATAGGTTAGTATTTCTTTTGGTTTTGCCATTTTATTAATTTGAAAAAAAAAATTAAATTAAATTAAATTAAATTAATTAAATTTAAATATTATGCAATAAATATTATGTAATTTTGTGCATTTTTTTGTATAAATCTTCTTGTCTATTTTGTTTTATGTTTTTGTGCAATTTTTGTGAAATAGTTGTTGTTCTCGTAATCAGCGACCCAATAAAACAAAAAACGATACCCATGTTGATTTTCAGAATTTGTCACCCCTTTTCTACCTTTTAGGGGTTGAATTCTGAAAGAGTCTGACACACGTGTTTCCCCATACATACACTCATTTATTGATAGGAATACTCCTGTGAAGTTTCGAATAAAATAGTTTAACTGATCTTGTTTCCCTATACAAACTTTCAAACCCTTTTTCACCCCCTTAGGGGTTGAATTTTCAAAAACCCTAGGACACGTAATCGTTTATTTCTATTTGTTAACCTAAAAACAAAGTTTCAGGCTTGTTGCTCTAAAAATGACGGACTTCCATACAAAATTTTAACCCCTTTTTCACCCCCTTAGGGGGCGAATTTTCAAAAATCCTTTCCTAGCAAATGCCTACGTCATTACAACTATCTGTATGCCAAATTTCAGCGAAATCCGTTCAGTAGTTTCGGCTGTGCGAGTCAGTCAGGTTTGCCTTTTATATATTTAGAGTTTTCATTTTTTGTTTGAAATCTATAAAAAAAATATATAAAGGGGGTCGAAAATTTCATTATTTTTGCGATAGGACGCACCATTTTCGAGATATCAGCAAAAGAAAAAAAAAATACATTACTATTTTTGCACGTGAGGCGAGGCGTTGGTGTGAACTTTTGTTCATGACCACTAGTATTATTCCACACCTTTTTAATCGCGACTAAAAATTGTCAGATTTAGTTAATATAAATTATTTTAGTCAACATTTTTCTAAACGAAATAACCAAACGAACTAATAAACGAAACTCCTTATACAAAAAAATAAAATTGCGAAGAGTAGCAAAATGTTGTAGTCGTAGTATATTTTTGCGTTCACGATACGAGTACCCGAAAACTGAGACGCGGGAAAAAGTGGCACAGGTCCTACCTCGTTGGGCGCTTGCGCCGTACTAAACGCTGCCCGCTTGTGCATCGTAATTTATTGTAATTTAGAGTGATTTCAAAAACGATATTATGTCTAATTAAATAAACGGATTTAAATAAAACTTGAGAATTCGATTTGTTATTGAGCATACTTTATATTGACATGAATTTTTAACGTAAAACGATAAAATTGCGAATAAATCGTAAAAAATGCCATAAGACTTATTTTTTTACTAATTAATGTTATTAAAAATCAATATTCTAGTACTAAATGTAACAACTAGATTATATGTTTGATGTTTTGTGTATTTTTTTTACTCAAATTTCTACATATTAATGATAGAAATAGGAGCCTGAAATTGACCCTGCACTTATTTTTTTTTAAACTAGTTGTGGGAGATTAATTACTACAAAGTAAACAAATAAGTTTTTGTAAATGTGCTACTAAAAGTAACAAAACAAAAGATTGATCTATTTTATACATGTATTCGTCAATGCCAGAGTATTTATAATGATGAGATGAGAGGTAAATAAGGCGACTAAAATCTTAGATATTTGCGCAAAAATGTAAAATGGCTCTTAAGGACGCTATAACATTTTTGAATCACTTAAGTTTAGGTATCTGAGTCGCCACACAACAACATTCCGCGCACGCACACATTGAAACCATTGTTTGCTCGATTTTAAACATTAAGTAACTAATCTTGATACTCGAAGGCATTATTTATTTTATTTTATTAATACTGTTGAGCAAAGACTAACTTTACTTTCTGCTTTTGGTGACAGTAAATAAGTTTTATTACCATGCTCATCATTATTTTTGGAATAACGTATATAATTTGTCAATTCAAAAAAAAAGAAGTGTAACAATAAAAAACTTTAATACTTAATACTTTTGGATAAAAAACAAAACGATAAAAATACAGGATATACCCTAAAGAAAACTAAGCAAAAATTGTGTGACGCCCGAACCTCGCCTTTGAGATTGGAGCGCGTATTCAGAATTTTTAATACACAATAGGAACCCTTTATAGGAGTCCTTCATTTTTTTGTATGAAGGCTGTTTTTGTACTCTACTATGTATTTATAATTCGAAATGACTTAAACATTTTTGAGAGATGATGATTACACAGGCTTACAAAGGAGGACGGGCAAAAATGTATAGAAGCCAGCCTAGGAACCAATAACAACATGCGATATATCATTGGAAAGGTTTTTTTATGTACTTCAACTATTGTTATGGCGGGAAGTCCCAAATCGCTGTGTAAATGAAGTTATGGCGCAATAAAACTAGACTTTATTCACAGAAATGCCATTTCTCGCTAATTGTGGACCAAGTGTTTTATGGCTCCTCAAAATATCGTTTAACAGATAGCTCAGTGTTTGTTATACTCTATTAGTTACATGTGTTTTATAGAAGTGCCTAATGTTTTTGGCCAAGGCTGTATCTCGCTCTCACTCATCTCATGCTACAGGCGCTGGTATGCTTAAACTGGAAGTACCTACATACTATCATTATCCTACACATTTTATTTCTGAGAACAATAGGTCTGGGGGACCTAAGTTCTTGCTCTACATAATAAAACAACACACAAAACGCGTATTGTTGAATATAACCTGGAATGAAAACAATCAGTATCTTATATAATCCTCTTAGTGAGTGAATGAATTGGTTTAACTGCCTTTTTAAAAGTTGTTTATTGTAGGATTTTAAATAGAAAAAATAATTAACTAATCCAACTACTCGTATTAACTAACATTTCCTCTTAGTAGGTATGGCTTCATAATAAGAGCACCAACGGTGTAAGTCTTTATTGCTATTTATGTAGTACCACAAGATAAGCAAACACAATATAACCGTAGTATAATATATTCACTGTAATAAACAAATCTCCAATAGTGCATGTTCCCGTAAATAATCTGCAAGCTCAGGTTGATCTTGTGGAATATTTTCAGCCAAAATGTGACGCTAATACCTTCTGTTATGTAGCCCACGCTGGCACATAACACAATTTTTGTGGTGTTCATCCATGACTAAAGCAGGGTGTTTTTAAAAGCTTAGATCTGATCCCGATAAACAAAGCCAAAGGTCGTAGTCTCCTCGTGGAGGCGATCGGCAGCGGCGACCTCTCGCGTCCGGCCCTGGTGCGAGCCATGGTACGGAGCGAAAGGGCATGAGAAGCCGTCACCTCCTTCTGCGAAGCAGTAATGCTCGCGAAGGAGGAGGCTGGGCGCGTGAGGGAGTGGCAGTCCCTGCGCCCTCATGTCCCTAGCCGCCGCAGAAGGAGACACCCCGGGCGTCGGGAGTCAATAGCGGACTCCCGGCCACCGTAGGCGCGAGCTTGCGGGCGGCGAGCAATACGTAGCTCGCCGCCCGGTAAGGATCAAGCTCGGGTCGACGGCGCGTAGTGTTCCACGCGCGTCTCAAAGAGATGTCAGCAAAACTGAAGGGGTTTGCTAGAACTGATGCCTGCCAGGGTCGCGAGATTGTTCGAAAGAGATACCGTGACCCTGGCACATGGGCAACTGAAGGAACGCGGGTGGGTTTTAGTCAGTAAAAGTCTGACACGCCCGCCCGCTCTGCCAAGAGCGGGAGAAGTCATTTGATGGTTTCCCATCCAAAAAAACAAAGGTCGTAGTCGAATGATAGTTATGACGAATGTAAATGGTAATAGTTAAACGTATTTGCTACCCTCAAATCAAAATAACGACTAACGAACATGCGCGCGCGCGTCTGATGTGCCGGCCTGGCTCACTTACCCCTCTCATCCGCAAACACCTCTTGCTACTCGTTAGGGAAAAGATAGGGAAAAGCACAAGAAACCAGTGGTACAGACAAGTAAGGCGTCGTTCTAATATAAAGCGATGGTTACGCGAATACGCGATCGTCGCTTTTTGTTCGATAAACCGGAACGCGTGGTCTTGCCGACAGAGGGCGCCTTCCGGTTTTCCGACCAAAAATGACATATGAACGCTTTATATTAGGTCTTACGGTTATATGTATATACATTTATAAAAAAAAAATTGTTTTGCTTAAGTCTTGCTTTATTGTGCAATAACTTCTTCCACACAGCGATTTGGAATTTCTTGCCATAACAATAGTTGAAGTACATAAAACAACCTTTCCAATGATATATCGCATGTTGTTATTGGTTCTTAGGCTAGAACGCCCGTTCTCCTTTTTAACCCAGAGACTAGACCTATCGTACCCGAAGGATTTTGATGCGCTGAATCCAAATCCGTGTTCAGAATGGTTCCTGTACGTCTGGTTTTCGAGATATCCTAACCTAAAAGTGCAAAAATGCGGTTTTTTGCAGTTTTAAGGTTACGTGACAGAAGGAAATAAATGATTATCAAAAAACGTTGTAGGGCAATTGAAAGTACCACCCTTTCCCTTTTAAACCTATTTGGATTTTTTCAAATATCTTTTTTTATCACCAAAATATCGCTACTTGAAATTTTACACTTTAGCGTATTAACGCAACCACAAAAATAAAATCGAGAAAATTCTGCCCGAGACCAGACCATGTTGATCTTGTGTTTTTGGGGTCGCTGATTCCGAATCCGAGTTTGTTAGTTTTGATTTTTTTTGTTTAAAGAATAATAAGTGCTGTGTTGGTTAGCGTGCTTATGGTTACTTACGAAAAATTCTGACCTTATAGGGTGAATTGGACCTCGGATTCCGAATAAGCGACCCTAAAAACACAAGATCAACATGGTCTGGTTACGGGCAGATTTTTTTTTTTTTTTGTGGTTGAGTTAATACGCTAGTATAAAATTTCAAGTAGCGATATTTTGGTGAAAGAAAAAAGGTATTTGATCAAATCTAAATAGGTTTAAAAGGGACAGGGTGGTACTTTTAATTGACATACAGCGTTTTTTGATAATCATTTTTTTTTCCTTCTGTCATGTAAACTGATAAAGTGCAAAAAAACGCGTTTTTGCTCTTTTAGGTTAGGATATTTCGAAAACCAGACGTTATGAGCAATTCTGAGCACGGATTCGGATTCAGCGCATCAAAATCCTTCGGGTATGTTAGGTCTGGTCTCTGTGTCTGGACTTTTGTTAAATTTTGTCGGCCTGTGTAACTACATGATTTTCAATTTATGTAAATAATGAAAGTTACGTTAAATATTTTGACTATATACTAGCAAAACTCCCAAAATTGATACCCATGTCGACATTTCATCATAACAGTACTGTTATCAGCCATTTTAAATTAAAAATCGATGATTTCATAATGCCTACCCCCAGTATGGATAGTAATATTTTTATAAAATATTTGGATCAAATTTGGATGAAACATTCGTAATCACTATCCTAAAATTACCCAAAGTTGATAGCTATGCACACTTTTCATTAAAAATAAATAAATATACGGCGTTTTGAATGAATAACTTGTGGGGTCGGTGGACATCCCGTCAGGAAGTATGTTCCTTTGACTCCAAATGTAATTTATATGGAGTTTTTGGCTTCAGCACCTTCGAAAATATTGAAAACAACAACCTAGATGAAAACTTTGAAAATTTTCGCAACCGCCATTTTTTATTTTGATTTTTAGCTCACAATCGGCTTCGACACCCTTGTTTACCCCTACCGCAAGCTACATTAAAGAATTTCATTCCAAAAATGGACGAAACTTGCATAATTTAATTACCACATTAAAAATAGATGTTCATATAACTTTTTATTGAATAATCATTCGCCATCTTGAATACATATTCATAATCATCACTACTCCATAATTCCTAATAAAATTTAAGTTATTTATTTTTAAACCAAGTTCTGGTAATAAGTTCGGTACTCATACTTTTGGTCCGAAAAGTATCAAGATTTTTCAACCGCAGTATACAGCACGGCACTCACTTCATTGTTATTTTAATCGTATTTATTTCGTACAAAAAAGCAATACGCCCGTGCTTCCTAGGGCGCGTCTGAGCGCGGAATGACAAGCCGCGAGTAGAAAATGTATGAAGAAATTTGAGGGTGTTCTTTATTTTTCTCATAAATAAAAAAGTTACGTATTTAATTACAAAATATTCTGGCAAAACGTAGAAGATTATACTAACCATAATTTCCTGTCATTTAGAAGTTAAAATAGATCTCACTATACAGGTACCGATACAGACCCCATTATTTTTCATTTTCTTCGATTATTGCGGAGGGGAAAACGTATTTTTGTGAAAATATTGTATGGGACTATACAATTTTTATAGTTCTATCATGGAGTTGATTAAATTATCTTTAATTTAAGTCATAATTGACTTCACAGTTGTGATTCCTCTTGATTTAATTGGTACCGGAAAACCACCGATATTTGTAGAAAAATGTTATAGCGTCCTTAAGATTCAGATCTCCGAGGTGACATTAGATTATTTTATAAAATAATGAACGAAATCGTTGTAAGTGTGGTCCTATAGGAAAATATTAAATCAAACGTTACGACCAATAGGAGCAGAGCATCAATGAAAAATGTTGCAAAAAATGGGGATTTTTTTTTTCCATTTAAGAGCTTCTGTTGAGTTTAAAAAAAGTCTGAGATAACATATATCTTTTAGGTCGGCCATCTAATTAATGTGAAGCATGAATAGTTTGTTTGATTAAACAGACTAATCTCAGGAACTATGATTAGTGTTGGATAGCCCATTAAACAAGGTTATAGACTATATAACATCGCGCAGGGTTCTACCTTAAGAGCCGAGCAAATAGAAAAAGTCATGAATATGAAGACCTGGCACAGGCAGGCGATTCGATGCAACAGGGTGGGTTCGGGAAGCAAGATATTTGACGCGAACAAAGTCACAGGCATAGGCTAGTATATAAGTAGTTAAAGAGATGTACACATGTAATTAGAAAAAAAGGAACTCACTTGATGATGTATGTCTCCCGGAATCATCATCTTGGAATAGAGACTGAGCTCCATCTTTCTCAGAAGCAGTCTCATCTAAATTATGTAAACTACTGTACAGTGCAGTGCGCTTCTTAAGGAAATTCTTTACATCATTACTAGTGACCGTTGTATTCTTGTGATGGTCAACATTCTCCTTATTCTGGCTGGTGCTTTTTGGGATGATGTCAGGAGCTTTTACCTCCACCTCTTTTGTCTCTCTAATGATGGGTGGATTGTGGTTGACAAATGAATTGTAAATGTGATTTTGATTAGTTTGGACCACTTTAGCTTCGTGTATGCTTCTCCTTTTTGTTTTACTGTAAGTATACAAAGTATTTAATATTTACATTTAAACACATAACCCAAAACTTTTGACATGCATTTAAAATGGAGTGAATGTATGAGTTGTTATTGTGCAAGGTAGTATTTCACTCACACTTTTGCAGTAGAAGGTATTTTTGATCTCTGTACAAAATTATCAATGTGCTTTGAGGACTCTGGCACAATCACCGTTAGTATTGGATTTGATGATGGGCCGGACAACTGAAAATAAACAAAAGTTTCTTGAGTATCATAAAGAAACAACTGAACAAGCTTAAATTGTAATGCTTTGAGTATAATTGCAATGTGCAACAGTTTTGACCGTAACTAATATATGAGTGCACATCTAAGAACTATATAAAAGAATGTCACTCAATACTTAAGCATTACTCGAAACTTGTTACAAGTCATTTGATTGATTGAAACTAATTTTAAGTATTGCTTAACACTTTTACTGCCCACCCGGCTCCCGGGTCGAACGATAATATGTATCTTGCGACCATGCCGAGCACCCGCCTACCAGGTGCAAATCACAAAAATAAGCTAGGTGTGAATAGGGTGAACTTTTGAATAATTATTTTTTCAATTGGGCACTGAAAGTGTTAAGCATTGAGTGACATTCTGTAATATGAGACTAAAAGACTAACATTGCAATATGTGTGAGAACAAATACCAGGAAGAATGAAAAAAACGAGTTTTACGTAGGATCACGTATTAAACATGTTAGTGTACATCACATAAAACATCAAGGACATTGGTTGTCTTTAAAATGACATAGTTGTATTTTACTAGCTTTTGCCAGCAGCTTCGCCCACGAGGATGTTCAAATTATGCCACTGGAATATACCTTAACACATACAACTACCTTGAACATGCCTAGGTCAAAGTATCTTATGTGCCTATACTGGTTATAGACAATAAATATGACCAAAATTTATCCAGAGCCATTACAACGTTTTGAAGTGATTGAATCACAAATAGATTTCACATACTAAGAACAAAACTAGTAAGATAGAAACTACAAACGATTGGGTCAGCAGAACGCCAAAACTCACCAGGAAACTGTCGCTGCACCGCTCCCTCAGGAAAGTAACGAGGTCCCTGTATCCCATCCTGGCCAACGGAATATTTGTACCCAACAGCTTTGAATAGTCCCGCATCAACTGGCGTGAATCCATCTGCGTCGGGCTCGACACCACCAGGGAGCGAAGCGTCATTTTTACCTCTTTTATTGTGTCTTCTTCCATTATTGCTAACGCATAAGAAACAAAGTAGGTATTCAATCACTCTACACCAAATGTCACCAACTAAATACACAGTTCAAATTTTAGTTTGTTTGACAAAAGATTTTATCATTTTTACTAACACTATTGAATATAAGAGCAGCCTTAGTCCTTAAATCGATGCTATGCAAAAATATTTATGTGCTTAAAATAGACAGTTTAAACGTTATAAAAATAATGTCCAATTTTGCAAGTATAACAGTGCCAATTCATGCCAATGAAATAGCCTTGGAAACAGCAGAACTCATTAAAAAAGTACTCTGTGTGAGCAGAGATTCTTGAAGGGACATTGTTAACGTCTTTCACAGGCGCCCTATGCAGGCGGCCGGCTTTATTTTCTTTTGAAACTGTCTCAAACTGTCCACACAGCCACACTATAGCAACGTGAGCGTCAAAAATTGCGTTGCTCTGTGGTCAAGTGAAGTCTAGCCAACTGCCAAGGAAAATGGACAGTGTTGCCAATTTGGTATCAGATTTTCGAGCTAAATGACAAATGATAAATGATTTTATTTCTGTAAGTACAGCTTGGCAAAAAAGAGTCTGGAAAAAATGAGGGCGCCTGCTTAGCAGGTATGGCCACCCTGTATACTAGGACTAAAAGTGATAAGATACTTGTTGTTTTAATCCATAAACACGAGATCCCGGAAATTCTCATCAATCAAGATTTCAAGACTTGATAGGCACACAGTCTTTTACTTTCATTGTATTTAGTAGATTGCGCATTATTTCGCTGGAATAACCTTTTATCTAAGAGTGCCATCATAATAACATACCTAATGCAAACTTGTTCAGTTTAAAAATTAATTAAATTACACTCAGAGATTGCTGATTGAACCCGATACAACCGAACAAGACATAATGTTCAGCAATCGCATTTGCGGCCACCATCTAGGGTATTCACAACCATTCGATGGTTGGTATGCCTGTATCAAATTTGACATGAATGATACTGAACGAATCCTGTTAATGCTGACAGTTTATGGACAAGAAGGCGCTTACAGCTGCTTACTGTCGGAAACTAATCGGAAGTCAGAGAGTACCTATAACATGTCGCATTCGAAAGGTACAGGCAGTATCGAATAAACTTGAACAGTTGACTAATGAAAGCGTCAGGTATGTCTATGTGGGGTACATAACATTATCACTATTCACATGACAATGAAAATGAAATAACACGCTAAAATTTAGATTTTATTTAAAAAGAAAAACGTGACATAACATCATTCTTGTATTCCTTTTCGGTGCTATGATCTCTTTCTCTGATTTCCATTAACACTGATGTGTCAGTTTTACATTTCTTATTTATGAAATCTAAATAGTGTAAAAAAAATCTTACACGTTTACGGCTCCCATTACAACCCGTCTCCTCAAACTATAGGTAATATATTACGTAGAATAGGCACCTGAAAAATAATAAATATAAATTATACTTTTCTTACTGTGGTATGCGACAATGGCATCAAAAAAAAAAAATACTTGCCTGTTTCGTTATAGTGTTGAACTTTTTGTCTAATTGCACACAGATCAAAATCATCTAATTCTTTCTTCCACCAACTGTTTTGGTGTTCCTCCAGGTGTAGAAACAAATCCTTAATTTTTTTCACCTTCTTTAACAATTTCTCTAATTGTACTGTGAGATTTACCTAAAAAACATAAAGACAATCATATTAATTCCAAGTAGGAACATTTTTCAATTTCAAGTATCAAACATCAAGAGTTAACGTACACGCGATTTGTCAAACAAGAAAACATAACCTCAATAATCTATTAGTAAATAAAACAATAAAATGGCTTGAAACTTATAATACCGATAAAACTTAGTATTAGAAAGGAAAATCAATGACTGGCATTGAATAAAAGATAAATTTCTTGGATAAATACCTGTCATGTCAGCAGTTCTTTCGTAAACATTGTCAATCGGAGACAAAATTTGTTCCGCTTCAGATTCCGCCAAATTTCTTACGAAAACCTAGTATATCACAGCTCACACCACTACTCCTTATTGTTTTATTCATTTTTTATATGTTCAAAAGCATTAATAATTGATAGTTAATTAGAAATAAGTAAAATACAACTAGGAACATAACACAATGACAGATTAGCTACTTGTTGATGATATTTTTTTTTTTTTTTTTAATTTATTCCTGACCATGGATACATGTCCTTCAGTCGTAATCATTAAACATACTACTCTTATTCTCAGCTAAGTACATCTGAGAGGCGATGAAATTATCTAATTAATATCAACAAAATATTAGTTAAACATAAAAAAAAAACAATCTAATGAACCCCGAAACAATTAAATTTTTTCTACAGTATTCAGTAAATATCTAAATAATGAATTGAAATAAACTGTGTTGGAAAGTAATTCCTGAACGTGGCGGGGAACACATAAAAGAGTTTTGTTCTGCTATATCACTAATTTCACTGACAAGTAACAGTCTTTGCATGGCGAACGATTCACAGTCTAACGTGTTTTATATCCGCATTTTCTTCAGAACAATAGGTATACATTTGCTTTCACTGATGAATCTTAGCTTCAATGTCTTCAGTAATTACTTTAAAATATGTATTTATGTTTTTGTTGTATTCTCTTCCGTTTCATCTTCACATTCTTCATCTTCAAAGTTTTCGTGTGATTCGTTCTCAATTAGTAGCAAATCATAGAAGATCTCGTCGTGGAATAATGAATAAAGCAGCTGTTTCAATGTTAACATTTTCCTAGAAATCTGAACTGTTAACATCAATTTCTTCAACATTATTTGGTTTTTCATCCATATCTTGAATTATATTAATAAATATAAAATTATTGAAAACTTTTTATATCTTTCCCGCCAATCACCATTTTTCTTCCTCCTTGTTGATGATAAACAAAGCAGTGTTGCCACCAAAAAAATATTTTAGTTCCAATGGTTATCACGACAGACTCTTTTTTGCCAACCTATAGGTTTGTACAAACACTTTTACATGTCAATGATATTTTTTCAAACTAGATGAGTTCGGCGTTTCCTAACTGACTACTCTGAGAAGAAAGGCCGAAACAAACTCAGAGGTCACAGTCTCTTTTAAAGTCCAGACATAATCTTGTTCACATCATGTGAAGGTCATGTAGATTGGTGACTGAAATGGTCTTTTGAAGAAAGAACCACACAGATTGAGTGGACCTGTCCAGTCAGTGCAAGCATTTGTCACTAATCGTTTAGCTCAACTCGGAAGATAAGGAGCCCAACGCTTTGACGAACAGTACCAAAGAAAGGACATTTGGGTAGGCCACATAAATTACTCAAACTGCCAGATCATGATTACTAAGAACGAAAGAAAACAAAATTAAAAAAGACCCACATAGTCTTCACATTCACAATAATTAAAAAATACGATACTTTACAGAGTAAATATTCATGTCATTGTATAATATAAAAAATTATCAATGTCAATGTGTATATATAAAAAAAAAATAAACGGATATAATTAGTTGGTCAGATCATTTGATGACCATGTAGATCGGTGTCTGAAATGGTCTTTTGATGAAAGAACCACACATATATTGCCACTAACTACTCAAACTGCCAGACCATATTCAAAAGTGAAACAATGACCCACATAGTCCTCAAATTCTCAATAATCAAAGTAATATTCATACAATTAATATTCATGTCATGTGAAATAATAAAAAAGAGTAAAAATAGCAAAATAATAATAATAATAAAAAAACAACATTCAGTGTAGATTTATTGGAGCAGCTCAATCCCAGGCCGTTTTATCCTCAATATAGTCTTTAACAGTATAATAGGCTTTCTGACATAATTTACGCTTTATAAAAGATTTGAATTTATTTAGGCTTAGTTCTTGAATGAGGCTAGGAAGTTTATTATAAAAACGAATACATTGGCATCAAAATGAGCCACCTATTTTCTTGAGCCTGGTCTTAGGAACAACAAATTTTTGTTTGTTTCTAGTATTGATATTATGGATATCACTGTATCTTTTATAGAGATTAATATTTTTATGTGCATACAGCAGATTTTCATAAATATACTGGGAAGGCACAGTCATTATATTAATCTCTTTATATTTGTCTCTGAGGGAGTATCTGGGACTTAATTTATAAATCGAACGAATTGCCCTTTTTTGTAAAACAAAAATTGTCTGAATATCGGCGGCATTTCCCCACAGCAGAATACCGTACGACATCACGCTATGAAAATAACTAAAGTAAACTAAACGGGCTGTCTCTAAATCAGTTAAATCACGAATTTTTCTAACAGCGTATGCTGCAGAGCTAAGCTTTTTTGACAATTTATCTATATGGGGGCCCCATTGAAGCTTGGCATCCAGAGTTATGCCTAAGAATACTGTGGTATCTTCGGGTTTCAACACTTCACCCTTTATGAGGACACTAGTTTCTACTTGTCTAACATGAGGTATCGTAAACTTAATACATTTGGTTTTTTTCTCGTTAAGTAGTAGGTTATTAACATTAAACCAGTTAACTACATTAGCAAGGGCTGTATTTACATTGTCAGTAACCAGCTGCTGACGTTTGAGTTTGAATAAAAGTGAAGTGTCGTCTGCAAACAACACTATATCATGTTTATCCTTTATGAGGCAAGGCAAGTCATTTATATAAATAAGAAATAAAAATGGGCCTAAAATTGAGCCCTGGGGGACCCTCATTCTAACTTAACTAAATCGAGTCTAAATGATTACGAATTGTTTAAGTCTCGATTTTAAACAATATCAGTGAAACGCGATCTCATATTCCGTAGTTTTATTATGTAACAAGAATTTGACAAAATAAAAACCAGACAAGGCTTCTATGGTGATACACATTGCACGCAATGAAGTTTGCATTCTCAGCTTTTAATACAGGCTGCATGCATTTTAAACTATAACTTTTGATAAGTTATTTATCAAAAATAACAGTTAAAAAACAAAAAACAAGCTTCGAAAGGAAACCAAACTAAAAAGTAGAAAATAATGGAAAGAAGCGTGAGGTGGCAACCAACGTTTAAGTGTTCAATGATACGGTGGAGTTCTTGGACACAAGAGTGTTAGATGCGAAAACCAATATGCTCATTAGGAATATCATTACATATTATAAAATAAAGTCACTTCGCTGTCTGTCTGTCCCTATGTATGCTTATATCTTTAAAACTACGCAACGGATTTTGTTGCGGGTTTTTTTAATAGATAGAGTGATTCAACAGGAAGGTTTATATGTATATAACATGCATAATATAGAAAAGTAACACTGATAATTTTAGAGGTTTCTAATGTGATTTCATAAATAAACTCATTTTTTTGCGCTTACTTTGCGAACGCTGGCTGAACCCTATGAATTTACATTAATTTGATCTATTTTGATCTATTTTGGAATGGTTAGGGAATAATTTTGCACGAATTGCTTTAATTATCAGTATAAAAGTACTATCATTTATGTGGTAGAGTACAATATTTATTTATTGCGCTACCGTACACAAACATGACAATTTATATTACATTAAAATGTTTATCTTTCAGAAAAATCACTCTCCGTCCGTCTTACGAATTTTCGATCAGGTCAGGTGTCCTGACGCGAGTTTAGCATTTTTTTACCCGTTACAAAAAAAGTCCACAACGCCGCTAAAGAAGTTTTCACTTCAAAAAAAACGTGACATAACATCATTCGTGTATTTCTTTTCGGCGCTTTATAGATTTTTTCCGTTAACACTTATGTGTATTTATGCAATCTAAATAGTGTAAAAATCTTTCTTAGACGTTTACGGCTCCAGTCCCATTACAACCCGTCTCCTCAAACTATAGATAATATATTACGTAGAATAGGCACCTGAAAAATAATAAATATAAATTATACTTTTTTTTTTACTGTGGTATGTGATAATAGCATTAACAAAAAAAAAAAAAAAATACTTGCCTGTTTCTTTAGTGTTGAACTTTTTGTCTAATTGCACACAGATCAAAATCGTCTAATTCTTTCTTCCGCCAACTGTTTTGGTGTTTCTCCAGGTGTAGAAGAAATCCTTTTTTTTTTTCACCTACATTATCAACTTCTCTAATTGTACTGTGAGATTTACCTTGAAAAAAATATAAAGACAACCATATTAATTCCATGTACATTTTTCAATTTCAAGTATCAAACATCAAGAGTCAACGTACACGCGATTTATCAAATTAGAAAACATAATCTCAATAATCTATTAGTAAATAAAACAATAAAATGGCTTGAAACTTATAATACCGATAAAACTTAGTATTAGGAAAGAAAAACAATGACTGGTATTGAGTAAAAGATACATTTCTTGGATAAATACCTGTCGTGTCGGCAGTTCTTTCGAAAACATTGTCAATCGGAGACAAAATTTGTTCCGCTTCAGATTCCGCCAAATTTCTTACGAAAACTTGGTATATCACAGCTCACACCACTACTCCTTATTGTTTTATTCATTTTTAGGGTTCTGTTGCCAAATGGAATAGGTCTTCAAAAATGGTAATGAGGTTTCTAATATCATTGTCTGACGGTGAGGACCTGGCAGAGGGTGTGCAGAGAGGATGTCGAATATTGGATTGGTTTCCTTGCCAGGACCTTCAGGACAGCTCACTGCGCTCGCTCGACCCGTAGCATCGCTGTTTTACCGGCACCACCCCAGACCGTGAGGCAATACATATGTACAAAAGCATTAATAATTGATGGTTAATTAGAAATAAGTGAAATACATTTGGGAACATAACATTGACAGATTAGCTACTTGTTGTTGATAAACAAAGCAGTGTTGCCACAAAAAAAATATTTTAGTTCCAGTTTCCACTCTTTTTTGCCAAGCAATACCTGACGGCTTCGTTAGCCAACTGTTCAAGTTTATTCGATCTTGCCCGTACCTTTTGAATGCGACATGTTATAGGTACTCTCCGACTTTCGATTAGTTTCCGACAGTAAGCAGCTGTTAGTCGCCTTCTTGTCGATTATAAACTGTCAGCATTAACAAGATTGAATTGTCATTCATGTCAAATTTGATACAAGCATACCAACCATCGAATGGTTGTGAATACCTAGATGGTGGCCGCAAATGCGATTGCTGAACATTATTTATTGTGTATCGGGTTCAATCGGCAATCCCTGAGTGTAATTTAATTTATTTTTATAGTGAATAAGTTTTCATTATGTTAATAAGATGGCACTCGCATCTCTTAGATAAAAGGTTATTCCAGCAAAATAATGCATAATCTACTAAATACAATGAAAGTTAAAGCCTCTATGCCTATCAAGTCTTGAAATTGGTTCTCTATTGTGTGATCTAACTTTTTTATCCATAATCTAAAGAGCCGTAATTTTTTTTGCCCTAATCATCATTTGTCCGAATGATAACTTGCCCGAACTAAATGTCACATAATATCAGATGCCATAAAATTGAAATCCCTAAATACAATATGTCATAAATATTACTATCAATAATATACAAAATACTTAAAACTGTTTTCCATAAAAGTTATAAGTTCTAAATTCAAATTATTTTATGTTTATTTATCCTAATTATATTTTTAAACAAATGTGTATTACGGAGTTTCATTAAGAATTTCATTATTTTATCAAATCCAACTGATACAATACATAATTAGTAAAGATGCAAATGCATTATGGCATTTATCAAGGCCTGGCATGGCGCTGCATGTATTATCACTCAATAAATATATCACTCAATAAAACAAGTGATTGTGAACATGTGGTTCTATTTCCCTCTAAGAAACATACAAAAAAAACATACACCATGCATGCAGCATGCATGCAAGCAAGCAACATACAATCGAGCATGCAAGCAAGCATGCAGCATGCAAGCGAGCATGCATGCAAGCAGGCAAGCAGCATGCATGCAAGCAGGCAAGCAGCATGCAATCGAGCATGCAAGCAAGCATGCAGTATGCAAGTGAGCAAGCATTATGCAGCAGGCATGGTTTCTATCACGGCTCCGGCACTGCGGGGCTTAGGTGGTCCCACGCGAGCTTATCGTCGCAGACGGTTTAACGATCACCACCACAGCTTCCTCTTGCTACAACCACCTGCTCCTCAACTCGCGGGCCGCCTCGCCCCTCCGCGCCTCCGCGATTTTAAATTACACTCTAGGGGTAGGGCAGATAAGACTACGTGGAGTCGGATTTACAGCGATTCGTTTCTGTCACTAAAACCTAACTTATAGCAATTTTTTACTACTATAATTTAATTAACACTTTGAAAATAGATAACTGACTTTGACTTTTTATTGAATAATCATCCGCCATCTTGAATCCTTGTAAATGAATACATATTCATAATCATCACTAATTCATAATCAACACGAATTTGAGTTATTTATTTCTAAACCAAGTTCTGGTAATAAGTTTGGTACTCATTTTGGTCAGAAAAGTATCAAAATTTTTCAACCACAGTATACAGCACGGCACTCACTTTATTATTATTTTGATCGTATTTATTTCGTACAAAAAAGCAATATGCCCGTGCTTCCTAAGGCGCATCTGAGCGCGGAATGACAAACCATGAGTAGAAAATGTATAAAGGAATTTGAGAGCGTTCTTTATTTTTCTCATAAATAAAAAAGTTATGTATTTAATTACAAAATATTTAGGCAAAACCTATAAGATTATACTAGCCATAATTTCTTGTCATTTTGAAGTTAAAATATGCAGTTGATCTCACTATACAGGTACCGTTTCAGACCCCATTATTTTTCATTTTCTTCGATGATTGCGGTGGGGAAAACCTATTTTTGTGTAAATATTGTATAGGACTATACAATTTTTATGGTTCTATCATAGAGATGATTACATTATCTTTAATTTAAACCATAACTGTGTAAACCATACTTGTGTGAATATCCACATATTCAATTAATTCATAATCAACGTTAATTCTTAACATAAAAAAACATTACCGTAATATCGTCAATGGAATGCAAGGAATGCCTACACATTCTTTTTGGTGTTGGAGCAGTACGTCGTGATGTTCTGCGTGACGTCATAAAAGGAATGTCATTGTGGGTATCAGTAAATAGTCTTTAATCGTGTAGTGACGAAAAGTCATCTTAGGCGGGTAGTTCTGAATCAGTCACTTCCTATTGGAGTCGTAGTCGGACGAATGTTCTCGACATTAACCGAAGTAAAGCGCGTAGGAGTATATATATGCTCGTACAGGACGCGTTAGCTCACTTTTTATTACTAAAACTTTCTGGTTACACGTTCGCAAAATAGTTTCTCGCTGTATTAGATTCTTGCGACATTACCCGTGTCCAGACTTTTATTTTTATTAAGTTTGTAGTGACTTAAGTTGTATTAATCAAATATATTTCACAAGTGAAGTGTTTATCCCCGTGAAGGGGAACAAGATTGGGTTTTAAATTACCCTCATCGACGTTCGTTGAGTTCAGCTGACTCACCCTTACCGAACGTTCGAGACCTGCGCACACGTCACCTGGCGGCACCCACCTGCGCGCCTTACCATCTCGTCTCTGCGGCCTCTTCCACCTCGGGGTCAACTCCTCGGCGTCGCGTCGCTCCAGCTACGCGTTAAGCCAGGGCAGTACTTAGTGCGCCTACTTCCACGGAGCAATAAATTAACAAGTGACGGCCTTGTAATTCCACGACCCTAAATAAATTTTATTGTTGTAAGCGTTGGTGAGAGTTTCATTTTATTTTAAATACTCCCACACGTTACATTGGCGCCCAAAACTTGGTTTTTTTTTTGAAGGTCACTTGTTTTTTTTTTGTTCTGTGGTGGTAGTGTGTTATTTTGGTGTTTTGTGTGTTTCGTGTTCTTTTTTTTTCTTTTTTGAGTTTGTGTAAACGTACATAATTTTACCTACCTACATAATTTTTTTTTCTTTGGTTCAAAAAGAAAGTAACGATTTTTTTTTCCTCTGCATTAAATTTATTATCTCATTTAATCATTATTTTTATTCGTATTATTTTTAAAATTACGTAGTAGTAGGGCCCTTGTGAAGGCCCGTCCGGGGAAGTACTACCACCACACTTATTGCAACCGCAAATCGTATTTATATTTCGGTTGTAGGGTGTGGGTGCCGGGATCTCATTACAGGCACATATATACAACCTCATCACCTGGGTTCGTCTGCCTATAAAAGAATTTTTACTTTCTTTTCTTTTATATAGGTAATTGTTTTTTTTTAATGGTTATTGCAGACTATATTATTCTGTCAGTACCAATTTTTTTTTTCAATTCATTTTGCAATTCATTTTTCAATTGTAACTTTTTTTAAACAACTTTTCTTTTGTAAAGCGTATACATTATTGCAGACTAAATCGTTCTGTCAATTTCAATTCATTTTTTCAATTCATTTTTCAATTGTAATTTTTTTTAACCAACTTAACTTTTGTAAAGCGTACACATTGGTTGCATTAATTCCTTTTGTGTGTTTATTTAATTTTATTTCGGTGCAATAGTTTTTGTGCTTGTTTTCTAGATTGTTCTCAACCAAAACGTTAGTTTTTTTTAAATCAAATTGTAACAGACGGAGTCTTAGTACATATAACCGTTAATTATTTTTTTTGGTTTTGGCACTTTCCCTACACTTTTTTTTTCTCTTTTGTTTTTTTTTTTTAATCATGGTTTATCCAGTCAAGTTTTTGTCGCTTCAAAGGTCTGAACTCGAGTACGAAGTGGCCATTAAAGGCGAATCACCTTCTGCCACGGTACAGGACTTACGTAAACAGATAGCTAAATGTGGACCTTTATTTCCATCGGAAGACATGCTAGTTAGTCCCTTCGACCCAGCAACCGACCCATTATAACGTTAAATCTTACCTTAATTTAAAGTTATCATTTTATCATACCTATCTAACCTACCACCTTTTTTTTGTTACCATTGGTCTACCCCATCGGTCAATTTAGTTTTTTGTAATACATGGTTGTGTTTTTTTTTTCCCCTATAGAGCGGTAGCAACTCTTTAAATAAGCCCTTGCAGGAGCGGTCGATTACTCCATAAATAAACCATAAATCATAAAACACAACTGTGTCTATAGAGCGGTAGCAACTCTTTAAATAAGCCCTTGCAGGAGCGGTCGATTACTCCATAAATAATCCATAAATCATAAAACACAACTGTGTATAGATTTTTTTTTTTTTTGTGGGGCATCTCGTATTTAATCCTGAAAAGATTGTGACTACTTAAACGGATTGTGGCCCGGCGAGTTCTAAAAAGTTACCTTTTTAGGCCTCCAGCCGGGGCTTATTATACTTAAAAACTAAAGCGAAAGCTCTAAGGGTTACCCCGAGGGGGGTACGAACCTCGGCTTAGGCAATCGCTGATAGGGGCAGCAAGGGACTGGCTGGATCTGGGTTAAATTATTTAGGGACTAATTTAAAGCTAACGGCGCAGCATCGCGGGCTGGCTCTTGCAAGGGTCGGGAGGGACTGTTAAGTCGGGGTCGCGACGACGGACCTCGGCGGCGAGGTCGGTACGGTTTGTGTCTGTGTGCTGGTCTAGCTGTACTGCTCTCTTTTCGACTCTCCTGGAGGAGAGTAGTGGGATCATCAGGATCGGTAAGAACGTGCCGCGAGCGGTGGACTTTGCTAATACGGGAGGGGGTGTAAGTAGCTGCCGCCACAACCAGAGGGTTGCGGTGGGCTACGGCCCTATCGAAGAAACGCTTCGAAGCGCGTTTTATGTATTGATGGATAGTCGGGAGTTTCATGTCTAAATGAAGATTGATATTCCGAACAAACCAAGGCGAGCCTGTGGCTTGACGGAGAAAACGGTTCTGGAGAGTCTGCATCCTATGGATGAATCGGGGCTTGGCATGTGCCCAGACTGGGCTTGCGTATGTCATAATCGGCCTGATACAAGCGGTGTAAAGCCGCTTCTTACACAGAAGAGACAATTTACTCCGCTTGTTCAGGACGCAATGGAGCCTACTGAGAGCGAAAGCGGCCCGCGAGCGAGCCTGCTTTATGTGCTCGGAAAAGGTGAGGTGTTCGTCGAGGATGACACCTAGATATTTGGCTTGCTTCGCCCAAGGGATCTGCTTGCCGAACATTGAGATGGGTCGGGGAGGGGGGTGATTACGTCGCGGTCGGGTGTAAAAGACCGCCTGACTTTTATCGGGATTGACCTCGATTCGCCACTTCCTGAACCAATCGCCGAGCTCGTCGACTGCGGTTTGGAGGTAGCGAACCAGCGCTGTGTCACTAAATCCCGAGAAGAAGATGGCGGTGTCGTCTGCGAACAGAGCTAACCTTGCCTTCTTGCTTCTGGGGATATCGCTAGTGAACAGCGTGAAAATGAGGGGGGCTAGTACAGAGCCTTGAGGGACTCCTGCATGGATCGGGTGAGGGGAGGAAAGTGCCCCTTCGATGCGATAGCGAAAGGTACGGTTCGCAAGAAAGTCTCGTAAGATGAGCACGAGACGGTCTGGCACTCCGAGTTGGTACAGCTTATATAATAAGCCGTTGTGCCAGACTTTGTCGAACGCTTTCGCTATATCGAAGTATACAGCGCCCGTGAACATACCACGCTGAAAACCAGCATTGATATGTTCGACGATGCGGTGTACCTGATGGACACACGAGTGTTGGGTTCGAAAACCGAACTGCTCGTTGGGGATGAGGCTGTGTATAGAGCGGTAGCAACTCTTTAAATAAGCCCTTGCAGGAGCGGTCGATTACTCCATAAATAAACCATAAATCATAAAGCACAACTGTGTCTATAGAGCGGTTGGTGACTCCATAAATAAGCCTTAAACCAAAGACATAATTTTATCACCGAAGGTTAGATTCAAATTACATTAAAATTATAAAATTGGTAGGTAGGTTACTATTGGTTGGTAGATGGTTAAAAGATAAAATGTAATTTAATAATAATATTTTATTGAACTCAATACATTATTCTCTCGCTAAGTACACCTTCTCTTTGAAGAAAACTATTTGTAAGGCATCAGGTTAACGAAAACAGGATACCTAAATTTTATACTATTGTGCGACAGCTAACTCTCCGTATCTCTAAATACAATAGCTGCCGCTAGCTATGATTTTCACTCTTTTTGGTGTTGGAGCAGTACGTCGTGATGTTCTGCGTGACGTCATAAAAGGAATGTCATTGTGGGTATCAGTAAATAGTCTTTAATCGTGTAGTGACGAAAAGTCATCTTAGGCGGGTAGTTCTGAATCAGTCACTTCCTATTGGTGTCGTAGTCGGACGAATGTTCTCGACATTAACCGAAGTAAAGCGCGTAGGAGTATATATATGCTCGTACAGGACGCGTTAGCTCACTTTTTATTACTAAAACTTTCTGGTTACACGTTCGCAAAATAGTTTCTCGCTGTATTAGATTCTTGCGACATTACCCGTGTCCAGACTTTTATTTTTATTAAGTTTGTAGTGACTTAAGTTGTATTAATCAAATATATTTCACAAGTGAAGTGTTTATCCCCGTGAAGGGGAACAAGATTGGGTTTTAAATTACCCTCATCGACGTTCGTTGAGTTCAGCTGACTCACCCTTACCGAACGTTCGAGACCTGCGCACACGTCACCTGGCGGCACCCACCTGCGCGCCTTACCATCTCGTCTCTGCGGCCTCTTCCACCTCGGGGTCAACTCCTCGGCGTCGCGTCGCTCCAGCTACGCGTTAAGCCAGGGCAGTACTTAGTGCGCCTACTTCCACGGAGCAATAAATTAACAAGTGACGGCCTTGTAATTCCACGACCCTAAATAAATTTTATTGTTGTAAGCGTTGGTGAGAGTTTCATTTTATTTTAAATACTCCCACACGTTACAACTGACCTCACAGTTGTGATGCCTCTTGATTTAATCGGTACCGGAAAACCACCGATATTTGTAGAAAAATGTTATAGCGTCCGTGCTTCTGGTAGTTCTGAACAACCCCACACATCATATTCTTCCCCATCTTATGTAGTTGAACTGTCTAATACCCAAATTTCGTCGGAAGCGGCTAGTGATGGATCTTCCTTAAATTATGTAAGGGAAGTGGCGAATAATGTAGAAATTGATGAAAGACAAAATATTCGCTATTATTACGAAAATGATAAAATGGAATAAAACCATTGTTAACCATTTTTGTTTGTATTATTTATTTATACCTATTTATAAATAATAAATAGTGATAATACATACCGTAGACGAACTGCTAGTATTTCTCTGGAACTGATTGACTTCCGAAGACGCGTGTGTTCTTTTTTTATGTCACATTCAATATTATGAATCTCCTCAAACTGTACTTTAGACATACGAAAGTACATAAAGAATCTATCTCCATCAGATTCCAGTTTCTCTAATAATATATAGTATTCCCCTAACCTTTCTCTTTCTTTATTTATCTCATGAACCCAATATCTTCTTTTTTTAACTCTTTTTCTTGTTCTAGCGGCGCGCAAATATTCATTTAAAAATAAACAACTTAAAAAATCGTCCTCAAATTCACTCTCAGAATCGGAAAACATTGTACACTACAGTACCAGAAGAAATATTGAACGAATCTGACGCCTTGTACAGCTTGGCAAAAAAGAGTCTGGAAAAAATGAGGGCGCCTGCTTAGCAGGTATGGCCACCCTGTATACTAGGACTAAAAGTGATAAGATACTTGTTGTTTTAATCCATAAACACGAGATCCCGGAAATTCTCATCAATCAAGATTTCAAGACTTGATAGGCACACAGTCTTTTACTTTCATTGTATTTAGTAGATTGCGCATTATTTCGCTGGAATAACCTTTTATCTAAGAGTGCCATCATAATAACATACCTAATGCAAACTTGTTCAGTTTAAAAATTAATTAAATTACACTCAGAGATTGCTGATTGAACCCGATACAACCGAACAAGACATAATGTTCAGCAATCGCATTTGCGGCCACCATCTAGGGTATTCACAACCATTCGATGGTTGGTATGCCTGTATCAAATTTGACATGAATGATACTGAACGAATCCTGTTAATGCTGACAGTTTATGGACAAGAAGGCGCTTACAGCTGCTTACTGTCGGAAACTAATCGGAAGTCAGAGAGTACCTATAACATGTCGCATTCGAAAGGTACAGGCAGTATCGAATAAACTTGAACAGTTGACTAATGAAAGCGTCAGGTATGTCTATGTGGGGTACATAACATTATCACTATTCACATGACAATGAAAATGAAATAACACGCTAAAATTTAGATTTTATTTAAAAAGAAAAACGTGACATAACATCATTCTTGTATTCCTTTTCGGTGCTATGATCTCTTTCTCTGATTTCCATTAACACTGATGTGTCAGTTTTACATTTCTTATTTATGAAATCTAAATAGTGTAAAAAAAATCTTACACGTTTACGGCTCCCATTACAACCCGTCTCCTCAAACTATAGGTAATATATTACGTAGAATAGGCACCTGAAAAATAATAAATATAAATTATACTTTTCTTACTGTGGTATGCGACAATGGCATCAAAAAAAAAAAAATACTTGCCTGTTTCGTTATAGTGTTGAACTTTTTGTCTAATTGCACACAGATCAAAATCATCTAATTCTTTCTTCCACCAACTGTTTTGGTGTTCCTCCAGGTGTAGAAACAAATCCTTAATTTTTTTCACCTTCTTTAACAATTTCTCTAATTGTACTGTGAGATTTACCTAAAAAACATAAAGACAATCATATTAATTCCAAGTAGGAACATTTTTCAATTTCAAGTATCAAACATCAAGAGTTAACGTACACGCGATTTGTCAAACAAGAAAACATAACCTCAATAATCTATTAGTAAATAAAACAATAAAATGGCTTGAAACTTATAATACCGATAAAACTTAGTATTAGAAAGGAAAATCAATGACTGGCATTGAATAAAAGATAAATTTCTTGGATAAATACCTGTCATGTCAGCAGTTCTTTCGTAAACATTGTCAATCGGAGACAAAATTTGTTCCGCTTCAGATTCCGCCAAATTTCTTACGAAAACCTAGTATATCACAGCTCACACCACTACTCCTTATTGTTTTATTCATTTTTTATATGTTCAAAAGCATTAATAATTGATAGTTAATTAGAAATAAGTAAAATACAACTAGGAACATAACACAATGACAGATTAGCTACTTGTTGATGATAAACAAAGCAGTGTTGCCACCAAAAAAATATTTTAGTTCCAATGGTTATCACGACAGACTCTTTTTTGCCAACCTATACGTTGCGTACGCGTAGTGTGCACACCGACTCTCCCACGTTGGATAGTATACGTTGCGTACGTGGGCTCAGTTTGTTAGCCTTTAGTATTGACAGTAATGACAGTACTGACACTGACAGTTGAATTGTCTGTCAGTTCAGTCGCCTGTCGGCTGTCTTGTTTTGGTAGAACTGGTTAGTGGTTGGAGTATTCAGTAGTACAATTACGTAAGTTTATTTTGGAATTAAAGAACGAACGAGATGTCGTTCCTATTAAAGCGCACCGTCGGTGCTGGATGTAGCTTGGGGCGTAACATTCTAAAAAATGTAAAGACTCCAGTTGTCCTGCGTGTGGCTACGAAAGCCGACCAAGCTGCTCATCAAACGGAGACTCGACCAACGGTAGCTAAAGTGGATCCGCTTCAGAAGACTCATTTGGTTGACTTTGGAAAATACATTGCTGAATGTTTGCCTAAATACGTACAAAAAGTGCAACTAACGGCGGGTAACGAACTGGAAGTTCTTATTTCTCCTGAAGGAGTTATTCCAGTGCTGCAGTTTTTGAAGGATAACCACAGCGCACAGTTCACGAACCTCGTGGATATCGCCGGCATGGACGTGCCCAACCGACCCAACAGGTTCGAGATCGTATACAACTTGCTGTCACTGCGTTACAATGCTAGAATCAGAGTTAAAACTTACACTGATGAGTTGACCCCTGTAGATTCTGCCAATGACGTATTTAAAGCTGCAAATTGGTACGAAAGAGAAATATGGGATATGTATGGTGTCTTCTTTGCCAACCATCCTGATTTGAGAAGAATTTTGACTGATTATGGTTTTGAGGGTCATCCCTTCAGGAAGGACTTCCCGCTCAGTGGCTACGTGGAGGTGCGCTATGATGATGAACAGAAGCGTGTAGTGGTAGAACCCTTAGAGCTGGCTCAAGAGTTTCGGCGCTTCGAGCTTAGTGCTCCATGGGAACAGTTTCCGAACTTCCGCAGTAACCCTGCTTCAGAGGAAGTAGTGAACCCCGCTGAAAACAAACCAAAACAATAGAACAATTTAATACATTGCCAACAAATAGGTAATTTATGTAATTGTTGTATAAAATCTTACAAAAGTTTGATTTGTCGAATTTGATTAGCAAATATTGTACTTTCAATCATAAGTTTTCATCAGGATTGTAATTCTGGTACTGGAATTAGTATAGTGAGAAAGTCACCAACATATGTACACAGAATAGTTTCAATTTGTAATGATGTTTCTATGCAAGTAAACATTACACCCTGACAGCTTACAGTTTCATTTATTATAATTTATGAATCACACTCATCAACTCAATATAACCTTTGTCTGAACAAAGCTTTTAGAGATAGTAAATGTAATTTTCTTGTATTTGTGGTGTGACTGACACTAGCATGGCCACCATCAGGGATTTTAATTTTGATAGCACAAAAAAAATGTCATGAAGTAATTGGAATCAGTTGCCAAATATAGATTCTGATATTTGGCATCTGATTCCAATTACTTCATGACAATTTTTTTGTGCAATCAAAATTAAAATCCCTGATGGTGGCCATGCTAGTCAGTCAGTCACTGCACTCCAGTTAAACAGCTGCACGCTAGTTATAAGCGTTTCTAGGTGGCTAATGTGGAGAGTCTCCCCAGCCTGGCCAGATTTAGATCTCAAAGAGTAAGATACCTTCATAAAATAACTATTATTTCGAAACAAATGTTGCAACATATGTAGGGTTGCCAGGCGTCCGGATAATTCCGGACACAGTCAGGCTTTTTAGTTGCATGTCCGGCTAAATTAGATGGTGTCCGGCCTGTCCGGCTTTTTATTAGGTTTTTTAAAATCATTATGATCATTTTTGTCTTCACCCGCCTCACTTTGTATCGCTAGCCAACTAGCACTGTCCTCTCCGCGTTATTACTATTACTACTAAATTTTAAAGGACAATGAGCTTTTGAGGGAGGTGTCTGCCAACCAAAAATATTAATTAGTTTATATTACAATGATTTTAAAGTGTATTTAGTTCATTAGTCTTTTGTTTAGACTAAAAAATTAAAGATGTCCAGCCTTTTTACCCAAATGTCCGGCTAAACTGACAGGTCTATCTGGCTTTTTGGTTTTCTGGCCTGGCAACTCTAAACATATGACATCATAGATACTGTCTAGAAACTACTAATGTATGGAGAAATTGAATTCTTTCATACGTTTTTAACTATACACCAACAAAATCTGTGACTTGGCGAAAGATTGCAACTAATTAGCAACGAAATTTTGAAGAAACCAGATTTCCACTAAGTGCCTTAGTTTTTGAGATTCAAATGGGCCAAGTTGGGGTAAGCTCTCTCCAGATCGGCCACCTATGTTATAGGGCCATAGCGGCTGTCGGTATTTATTCCAAATCAGCCACATATAAACCCTTATAACTTTTGAATCAGTGACTAATTTTGATATTTGGCAACAAATTTCACTAATTAGTGACACATTTTTAATGTAATTCAAATCCCTGATGGCGGCCATGCCAGTGTCAGTCACACTGATGCAGCTGAATACACGTCATTTACATGTAGTTGTCACGCAATGGCAACTGGGAATTTTATTCCCGATAGCCACCTGGTGGCAATCCATGTGGGGGCGACTGGGAATATTCGCAATTTATTGGCTTGGATTTTGAGGGAGAGATGTACGCTAACACTGGTCAACAGTAACCAATGAGAGTGACATCTTCAATTAATAAATCAGTCATAGGGTTGGTAATGCCTTATGACAGCACTTATCCCTAGCTACCATTCACATTTTATAATAACGAGCTATCTAGTTTTACTCTTTTATTATAGCCAATTTGAATTTCGAAATAAGTAATGCATTTTAGGTGAAAAATTCTTTATTCAACTCAGTATTGTCAATAGATAAATGTTAGTTGAATGGTGAGCAGGGAGTAGCGTTGCAGCTAGCGGCGGTATCGGTATCTCTTGAAGTGGAACCAGAGCTGGAAGATATTGTTGTGGAAGTGACAGCGGAAGCCGCGCTTGTAGGAGTACTCCCACTCGCGGTTCACGATCTTGAATGCGATGTCCTCGTAGGGCGGGCCGGCGTGGAAACGCAGCACGGCGAAATCGGGGTTCTCGGGACACGCTTTCTGAAAACAATATGCGACAAACTTTACAATCACTTTTTTTCTTTACATTACAAAGTGATATAATGACATTTCAAAGTGTAATAATGGGATTGAGTTTTTCCTTCGACAGTCAATACAAATTTTTCCTGAAAATACTAGATGAAAAATTTTGCCCAACTATTGTCCAAATAAGAAAGAAATAAAAATATGTAAATATTTGTTTGCAACAGGGACTGAACGGAGGACTTAAAAAATCGAAGTAGCGTTACTAGGGCATAGGGCATGTGGGATATCACATCAAAGAGCGCCATATGCACATTCTCCTACATTAAGTATTCTTCTTTTTAGGCCGCTTAGCTTTTTACTTTTGACAATAGATGTAAAAAGAAATACCGTTCCCCCACTCTACGAAGTTTACATAGAGAAAAATCTCAAAGTATTCTATGAGATTTCTCTAAATAGCTTATTCAAAAATAATGAACAAAAATTACATTAGTTCCATTATCGGTCAAGAGATGGCGCTGACCTAAAACTGCATTAATATATTACTATAAAATAATTAGATATGATGGTTCTGTTCCCTCGGAGCGCGAGACCGACTCGCTCTTGACCGGTTTGTTTTTCATAACCAACGAAAAAATTATATGCTAGGAGTCTCGAATTATGTGCTGTACTCGTGATTTGAGTTCTGCGTCCCTGCCACCCTGTATAATATCCACTTAAATGCAAAATCTTAAGTATATAATTTACGTTCATTGCCTACTGGTTCGGTTACACAGCCCCGGCACAGTTAAGTTCCGAAGGAGCATAATAGGGAGACTCACCTGCAACTGGACTCAACTGTAATATACTTTTTAATACAGTTGCTCAAAAAGTGGTGTATTGCAGGGACGTATAGCGTTCGGGATGTGGGCTATTACATACTAGTGCTTTTTTTTTACCTTTCCCGAACTCGTGCGTTCTCTTTCCCAACTGTCAAAATAATGTCTATTAAAAAGAAAAACCAACCATGAAGTTTTTTTTTTTTTTGGTTCTTTTCGTCCCTCTTTGGGACAGGCAAAGGGAGCTGAGCCCATACAGCCAAGTCTGATTTAGTTTTCTTTTTCTTCCAATTCTTCTTTTTTTTCTTTCTTGTCTTTCTATAATATAATCAAGGCCGAAACCATGTCTTCTTTATTCAATGTCTTCGATATCCAATAGTCAGGCCGAAACCAAGTCTTATTTTTATCAATGTCTTCAATAACCAATAGTTAGGCGTAAGCCAAGTCTTCTTTTAATATATTCAAGTTCAGTACCTTTTGTTAGACCGGAGCCGAGTCTTCTTTCATGTTTTATTTAATATTATCTCAATATCATATAATTTTATGTCAAAAGTGTAGTAGTTGTCAAATTCAAATTTCATCAACAGTTGATACAATAAAATCGTAAATTGGTAAAAAACAATCTTTTTTCGTCAAAAGTTGCTGAAGCGAGCGCGGGATATCTTCAGCATTTTCATAAATACCTAGCAGGCGATCAACTAAAATGATCCTTTGAAGAGCAAAATTAGGACAATCAAATACAATGTGATCCAATGTTTGTATAGCAGAATTACAATAATCACAATTTGGGGAAGACAGAATGCCAATTCTAAACAGATGTGCATTAAATCGACAGTGACCTAGCCGTAGACGACAAATCGTTGTATAAAACTTTCTGTTCCGATAGATATTTCCTCCTGTAAACCAAGGAGGAGAAATCTTTGTTTTAATTTCAGCTAGCCACTTTCCTTTGGTTTCAACTACATGCTGCCAGAAATTGTGAAATTCACGTGCCAGTTTTGATTTGAAATAAGTCAACGCATCTGAATTTGGAATGGGCTTATGCAAAATTGGACATTCCTGATGATGATTAACAATGAAATTAGCCAGGTAATCAACTTGTTCATTTCCAACTACCCCGATATGTGAAGGAGTCCAGAAAAGGACGATATCTTTGAACTTATGTAAATTATTGTATTTTTCTCTGATATTATAGATTATGTAACTTGTTTTTGCATTACAACTGGGATTTTCTAGTGCTCTCAATACACTCATACTATCAGTGATAATGATCCATTTATTTTCTTGCCTAGTCTCAATATACTCTAAAGCACTGAGTATTGCCATAGCCTCTGCTGTATACACAGTTGCTACTGAAGACAACCTATTTCCAAACCCACTTCGAGCCTGAACGTCATAAATAGCCATAGATACAGCATTATCATTTTTTGAGCCATCTGTGTACAATTGATTGTAACCATTCCACTCCTCAAGCATTCTGTAAACATCCTCTTTAAACTTCAAAGATTCATTAATTACTATTTTAAATGGACAATACTTTGATTCATAGGAATATAAATAACAAGGCCAAATGGAGCTAGAAAAATAATTTTGATTAGAACAATCTTTTAAAATTTCAGATAAACCTTGTACTAGAAAAGGGGGATTGATCCCATTAATAGCCTTCTTTAACTGCAATAGAAGAGGATGATCACTGATAGAAGAAATCTTAATGAAGAATTTTGTTCTGAGGTAATTGAATCTAATTATCAATGGAGGCAAACTACATTCGACTTGCATTGACACTATAGGTGTTGAACACATAGCTCCCAAAATAATACGTAAGCATCTATTTTGCACTTTTTCTAGTTTTTCTACTAGTTTTTGTACACCACCATAGCAAAAAAATGCATATTCGAAGTGACTTCTTACTAAGGACTTATATAAAATCAGTAATGTCCCTGGATCAGCACCCCAATAAGTGCCAGCGAGAGATTTCAAAATATTGCAAGCTTTTAATGCTCTGTTTGCTAAGTAATCAACATACACATTCCATTTAAAATTACTGAGAAAAGTAACACCTAAAAATTTTATGGAACTATCCACTAACATAAGGCTATTATTGTAATAAATTTTAATACTAGGAGAACCAACAACATTTTTGGAAAAGACAACAACCTTACTTTTCTCATAGCTGACCTCCAAACTGAGACTTTCAAAATAATGTCCCAATTTTTCCAAGCTAGCATTGAGTTTTGTTTCAATGCTGTTAAGGTTTTCTCCTGAACAATACACAACCAAATCATCAGCAAATTGTAAATTACAGACATCACTACCCAGCACATTATTTAATCTAGCAATATATAAAATAAATAATAGAGGACTTAATATTCCTCCTTGAGAAACTCCTCTATAAGAATACCTAGGTCCTATTAATTGATTATTGACTTTTACATACAGTTTACGTTCATTTAAAAACTCAAAAATCCAACTTACTATTTTTTCAGGAACATTTAGTGAAAGGAGAATGGATGACAATGTACTTAAATTTACATTATTAAAAGCACCAACAATGGTACCGATTCCCTTGTTCACAAACTAAACTAAATTTAAGTTCAATGCATCTTTTTCTTTGTATTGCATTAAGAAGAGGACAAAAGAAAAATTTTAGTTTAGTCCTGTCAAATTAATCAGTGCCTGTCACTACTCCATACAAGTTTAAACGTGATTAAAAACTTGCCTACTAAAATTACGTCAATTTACGTCAAGCGCTGATTAATTTGACAGGACTAAACTAACATTTATCTTCTGTCCTTTCCATAATGAAATAGAAAGAAAAAGATGCACTGAACTTAAATTTAGTTTAGTTTGTGAATAAGAGAATCGGCACCAATATCGAAGAAAACAGATCCCAACATTTTATGCTCGACAAGAGCACTGTGTATATCCAGAGATAAATGACTAAGACTTTCCCGAGCAGAACGACCACATCGAAAGCCAAATTGATTGTAAGGTAGTAGACTATTACTTTCAATGTAAAATATCAAACGTTGTTTTAGAAGCTGTTCAAATATTTTACCAACACACGAACTTAGAGTAATAGGACGATATGAGTCAGCGCTGTTAGGGTCTTTACCCTGTTTCAGGATAGGTATTAAACAATCTGTTTTCCATTCCTCAGGAATAATAGAACAATGCCAAAGTGAATTCAAAATATTTAAAAATATAGACAAACTGTGTGAATTTAATAATTTTAACATTTTGTATGAGAGCCAATCTAAGCCACATGCCGAATCTCTTCTTGATCTTAAAGCAGATTTTAGCTCTTCAATAGAAAAAGTTTCCACCATGAAATTATTTGTGCAATTTTGTAAGTTATTGTGACTGACTGTGTAAAAATTTTGAACTGAATCAGGAGTATACTTATGCAGAAATTGAGAGATCCATTCATAACTAGAAAACAAACTGCTATTTGTAGAAACATTTTTTAACTTCCTCATTTTTACCCAAACTTGACTCATTGGAGTGAGTCTATTAATAGAATGACAAAACTCTAACCAACATGCACGACGCTCCTGTCGTAGGATACGTTTTTTTCGGGCTTGCATATGTTTGAAACTTATAAAATTGTCTAGACAAGGATTTGATTTAAATAAGATGTATGCTTGCTTACAATCTTGTACAGCTCTAGTGCACTTCTCGTTCCACCAAGGGAGTCGAAGCTTCCTCCTAGATCTGCGAGAGTCGCAAGTGGTATTGTTTTTATTAAAACTGATTACTGACATCTGAACTGCTTGTAGAATTATTGAACAAAAATTATTATATGTATCAATATGACTCGAGTTATTATACTGAAAACTTTCCATCATGTCATTTACAATCTTTTTATAAATAGACCAATCAACTAATTTCAGATTACAATGAAGAGGAATATTTGAAACATTAGAAGGATCCACATCATTAGCAGTATCTATAACATATTTTGTAATGGTAGGCAAATGATAGCTGCCTATAGAATCCTGATAAACCTGCCATTCACAAGACAAAGCCAAGGAAGAAGAAACCATAGTTAAATCAAGACCATTTGGTCTCCATAGATGAGACCCTACAGTAGTTGGCTGACCATCATTTAAGAGTATCAAGTCATTTTCATCCATGGAATTCATTATAGCTCTGCCACGAGAGTCGTCACTACAACAACCCCAAAAAGTGTGATGGGCATTAAAGTCCCCAGCAATTATCAATGGTTTAGGTATACTATTTATTAGTGAATCAAATTTGTTCTTTTCAAAAGTAGGACTGCAATTTCCAGGACTGTAAAAACTAACTACTGAAATGTATTTGTTATTAATTTTAATTTTAATTGCAATATTTTGAATAGAATCGTCAAAATATGTGTCTAATAATCTAAATTCAATGCCATTACGTATAAATATAGCAACACCATTGTGATCATTACCACAATCATTCCTAACTGTGGTATAGCCACGAATGTTGTATTGTATGTGTGGTTTTAACCATGTTTCTGAAACTAAAGCTAAATGTATGTCATTATTATAGAGAAACTGTTGAAACTGTAGTTTATTACTTAGCAAACTTTGTGCATTCCACTGAGCAATATTTAAAATTTTGTTAGTGAATTTTATATTATAATATTTTTACCTTTAATAGTCTCTCTAATAGCAGATGTTATAGTTTGTGTACAAATACTTTCATTTTGTGTTTTATTTAACTTAATCAAGTTAACAATAGATTCTGTCAACAAACTTAATGCTGTGCTATTAGACAACATCAAGTTTATAATATCTGTCGAATGTTCCGATTTGTTCAGTGATGGGAAATTAGCTTTATTAAATAAGTCCGAAAAAGGGGTTTTCGATGTATTTCTGCTTTCAGCAATCTTTCTTTTCTTAATGGGACATTGGCCAGATATGGATAAATGATTACCTTTGCAATGAACACATACAGCTTTTTCAGCAGGTACAGAGCACTCCTTGAAGGAATGACCCTCAGTACATACTGAGCATCTTTGCGAATTTTTACAAAATTTGGCTAAATGCCCAAAACGTAAGCAACGGAAACACTGCTTGACTGGTGGAATATAGGGCAGTACTGAAAGCCGCCACATCTTAATATGAACGTAATCTGGTAAAGATGTAGATGAAGCAAAAGTAATAACTACAGTTTGGGTAGGCTGTAGTTCAGATGAGCTACCTACTCTAACTTTTTTCATTATTCTTCTAACGCTTATAATTTTTTTTGAACTTGATATTGCCTTAAAAATTTTTTTGTTTGACATATCCGTAGGTACTGACGTGATAACTCCAGACAATTCTGTCGTTCCAGCCGGAATCGACGCTTTGATCGACTGTTCTTTCAGAAAAGTAACATTGTCCAAGAATGAATTGGCTAAATTCGGGCGATCGAAAACTACGCCGATTTTGTATCTGTTAATTTTTTTCAAGTACTTAATTCCTTTAACAAATCTAGTGAAGCATCCACTCAGGTACATCATATCTCTTTGGCCTATTGGTTGTTCTTCATTTGTGCTCTCGATAAATACAATAAAGTCATACCCAGCTACGGCATCCTCAGGGTACCTGCGACTGTAGTCTGTAACCCTATACGGGGCATACTTCTCTGTAGGCTTTTCTTCCGCAGTGCAGGAGTCGACGTAGTCAGACTCACTTGTCTCCGAAGATGAATCCGGAGGACCAGTACCAATCCCTTCACCAGGATCTTGTTTGGGTTTTTTTCTTTTCTTAGGCATCTTAAATCCCGCTTTATAAACTAAGTTAGTAGGATAAAAAAAAGGAAAATATGTACAAACTAAATTAAAATTAAAGTAAAATTACAAGAAGCAAAAAAAAGACCGCCTATTATTTCAAGGTTCCCGCGCTTTTTTCCGACCAGAAACATTCCCAACCATGAAGTTTTTACTAAAGAGTTTTTGTGATTCATACAAATACGTATATTTCTAAAAAGAAGCTACTAATTTATTTCAATATCAGATTTAATGATTTAATTGAATGAGTTAGGTTAGATTTCATTTCATCTCATTAAATTTCATTTTCATTTCATATCAATAAAAAAAATCTACTGAAGACTAAGCTGTATGGATAGTTCCCTTTGCCTACCAAAATGGGTGAAAAAAAAAAACTCTGCTTATATTATACGGTTGGCGCCATTTTCCAGAAATTTTCTTTGCGAGTTTAGTTGTTTGTTGCACAAAATGAGTAATTTCGACCCTATTTTTTTTTGAATTAACACCACCGGAACTCAGTATAATTGCACAAAATGCTTCGGAGAACATTTTACCGGAAAAGTCAAAAAGTCGTTACATATCTACATACGACCAATTTATTGCGTGGAGAGAAGAGAAAAAAGCAAATAGTTTTATTAAATTGCTTCATTTTTTCGCAACTGTATTAAAAATAGTCGTTCAGTACACCTGCAGAACCGTCATTGCAACTTGTTCCGACTGTCAACCCTCGCCTTCGGCTGCGCCTCGGGTCGGGTAGACATTTGTCGGAACTCTTTGCAATGACAGCCTTTCCGCACTTGTAATGAAATATACTATACTTTATGGGTATGATTTTTGAGTAACCATTTGTATATAATAAACAAGTGTTTGTTGCAATATATTTTGAATTTAATCCCGTATGATATTGAGTCATTTTTTCCATAACTTGATAATTCTCTGATTACTAGCTTTTGCCAGCGGCTTCGCCCGCGTGGAGGTCGGAAATTATCCCGCGGGAACATACTACCGGGATAAAAAGTAGCCTATGTCCTTTCTCATGCTCTAAATTATCTGTGTACCAAATTTCATTTAAATCGGTTCAGTAGTTTGAGCAGGAAAGCGAGACAGACAGAGTTACTTTTGCATTTATAATATTAGTGTGGATAGTGTGGATTGTGAGTTAGGGGCCGTTCAAGTATTACGTAAGCAGATTTATTACAATTATTTACTCCCCCATCCCCCTTGTCAGCAAAAGTAAGCAAAGCTCTTACCCCCTCCCCCCATGCTTACGTAAACATTGGTATATGCATGTTTCTTTTAATGTACCAATTCTGTTTTTTTTTTATTGATTCATGGACAGCAGTTATAATTCCATAAATAAGAAAATAGATTTAAGAGAGAGGACTTTAATGCACATAACATTCATTTAAAATACATCAAATCGTCAATTGTACCGAAACGAAACAATATATTGACGGAAGAAATTTGGACAATTGGATAGCGCGGTAATTCCGGTACTCGGTTGTAAGCCAGTACCTAAACATATAAATTATTTGTGGGAATCCCCAAAAATGCGTTTCGGTTACGAACATGGACAATTGTGTAGGTTGGTATATGTTTAAAAAAACTTAATGACTACTGCTTACGTAATCACCATCTAGACCCCCCCATCCCCCATGTCATCAAAAATAAGCAAAGCAAAGACCCCCCTGCCCCCCTATAGTGCTTACGTAATACTTGAACCGCCCCTTAATGAATAAAGAGGTTCGTTCGTGGTGGTCTCCGTACGCTTGAATAACAAACAGAGATACAGGTATAGTGGAGTAGTAAGTATAGTACTAACCAGGGAGAACTCGGGCGTGGCGTTCTTGTCGATGAGGTCCGGGTAGAAGATGTTGAACTTGTAGCCCTGCACGATTTTGGGTGGCGGGTTGTCCATGTCGTAGTGCGTCTGGTTGTACTTGTTCCACTCGAAGCCCGTGTGCACTCTGTGAGCAAGGGACGCCGTCAACAGATATTCACTTCGAATAAAGGTAGCTTGTTTTGTTTGCTACTACTAGATGTGCTTATTCAGTTAGTCGGAAAAACTTCATAGAAAGGATTGGTATCAATATCGATTTACCAATTTTCATACAGCAGTGTGAGAGATGATATGCTTGAAAATGGGGTGACTTCCCAGGTGTAAAAGAGAAATATGGGAAAAGACATGCTACGCAGACCCGGGATAAGGGCAAGAGAATTATAATGTAGGTCGAGCTCTCTCGCAAGTAATGAACGGCGAGGTATTACCTGTTGAAGTAGCGCGGCTTCCTGGGGCGGTACTTGTCGGCCCACAAGCACGGCTGGTCGGGCAGCGCGTGCTCCACGCTGAACTGCGCCTCGTCGGGCGCCGCGCCCATCGCGCGCCGCGCCGCCCGCTCCAGCGCCTCCGGGCCCACTGGCGCCGGCTCCGGCTGCGCACGTCACACTCACGCGTTATCGCAACGTCTAATGTTTGTTTCGTGTCCCTTTTTACAGCCACACCACATACATTACACGTATGCGAGAAACAATTATAATAACTAGAATTATTGCATAATAACAATCAAAGCATACGTACAGTGAAACGAGGTAATTAGGGATGCAGGGGTGAATCGGGGCGAAACTTAAACAGCACTAACAATCCTACCTACTTAGATACTTAATTACAAGTGCTTTTTTAGTGTTTTATTGCCTATATATACAATTGTATATATTTTTTCAATCGCTATGCGGAATAAGATCCAGAAATATCTGTAGAGGACGAACACTTTGCTATCGTGGCCTGCCTATGAAGACGTTTGTAAGGTCTGGTCAGAGGCGGCCTTAGGGGATGGCGAACAGGGCAATCGCCCAGGGCCTCGCTCTTGCAGCGGCCTCGCGCAACAACCCAAGGGAATTTAAAAAAATATTGATATTTTAACAATTTTTTTTTTATTTAAAAGTTTTGATTTTGATCTTTAATTATTTATAATGGTTATATCATAATGGTAAACTAAAATAAACTTAGTTAACAAATTCATTCATTCAAAACATCATTGAAAAATTCATTTCAATATCGCGCCTCGAAACACTTGAAGATCGGTTTTTTAATTGCATAGCACTCGGGTCAGCTCGATAACAGGTCGGGACATAATATTCTGCTCCTCTATCGCTCAGGGAATCCCCGTGCTTCATTTCGTTCGTCAACTCTTGCCTTGCTTGCAGATCGAAAATCGTTACTGTACCGTACATATTGTTAAATTTTATTGAATATTTCATGTCTCTAGGACCAGTGGTTTAGGCTGTGCGTTGATATATCAGTCAGTCAGTCAGTCAGTCACTTAGGACTTTGAATTTTATATATATAGACTAGCTTCTGTCTGCGACTTCGTCCGCATTAAATTTCTTGTTGCCCCGACCCTTCCCGTCGCGTCGAATCGCCTACCCGTGCGATTTTCCCCGTTTTTGCAACATTTTTCATTACTGCTCCGCTCCTCTTGATTGTGGCGTGATGTTATATAACCTTCCTCGATAAATAGGCTACCCAACACAAAATGTCTTCAAATCTTTCAATTCGAATCAGTAGTTCCTGAGATTAGCGCGTTCAATCAAACAAACAAACAAACTCTTCAGCTTTATAATATTAGTATAGATTACGTTCTTATAATATTTAAAGTATTGAGTTAGATATGAAATAACTACCTAATTTGTAGTTTCACTTGGCAAATGGTATGACATTCTTACAAAGATAAATGTTATAAGTAAAATGTGGCAAAGCGAAAAAATGCACTTAGATGTGGCTATACAACACCTAACCCACCATTAACAAATTGGCTCGATAATTATCGAGAAAATGGTTTCCAGTCATCCCTTGTAACAATGCGAGAAATAGCCGAGGAAAATGATATTGACAGACAGTTCAAAGAAGTCAGAAGACGACGTAAAAAAAAAGGTATTTTGACTATGAAGGGGAAGATGAAGCTTACGAATTGAATGAGGAAGAGATTTTCAAAATATTTTTTTTTATGTCATTGTCGACAATGTGCCATCTTAGGTTTGAGGCACTAAAACATCATGAGAGCATATTTGGTTTCAAGTATAATTTAAAAAGATTACAGGAAATAAGTGATTGTGAACTTTTGAAGCACTGCAGCAACATGCAAATATCTGACAGTAGGAGAACCATGTGATATTGATGGATATAAATTGTACGAAGAGCTGAATCCCATCAAAAACAAAACATGTGAAATGAGAGCCAAGTTCAATATTATGACATATGCCTTGGTTGTTGACTTTAACGACAAAAGAAGTGAGATCTAATTGGGTGCCAAGTTCAATGGTCAGTCCTGAGTTGGCTAGTTCTCATATACGAATTATTATGTTCGATGGCTAGTTTACCAGCAAGCCAAATTTTCGGAATAATAAAATAAGAACCGACAAGTAACAGGTTTAAAACCTTCAAAGGCTATAATATAATTCGTATATGAAAAGTAGCCAAGTCAGGACTGACCATTGAACTTGGCACCCAATTAGATCTCACTTCTTTTGTCGTTGAAGTCAACAACCAAGGCATATGTCATAATATTGAACTTGGCTCTCATTTCACATTTATGTTTTTGATGGGATATCATTACTTTTTGTATATAAATTACTAGCTTTTGCCCGCGGCTTCGCCCGCATGTATGTCGGAAATTATCGCAAGAGGACGGACGTACGGTAAGAATGTATTAATCATTGTTATACATACATAAAATTACGCCTTTTTCCCATAGGGGTAGGCAGAAACTACGGAACGCCACCTGCTACGATCCTTACATATCATGTGTGTTTGATGTACTTAAAATAAAACGAATAGTATTCAGAGTAAGAAGACTGCGACATAGCGCTGGATTGAATTGAATATAAGTCTTCCTGGTTTTTCGTAACGCTCCTATTCTACCTATATAAACACTCAGTTATTTACCAGTCACCAAATTAAACATAGTTATAAGAATAGTACTTTGGCCAGTGGGTCTGCCCGTATAGCTGTCGGACAATATCACCCGGGAAACTACTACCGGGATAAAATATCTATGGTATGCTATATATCGTAAGTGTCCAGGATAACCAAAAATCCAAATCTATCCAAAAATCTAAACATCTAAGCCATATTTCGCGGTCTCTTACTTGGAATAATACAATTAGCTTTATTTTTTGAGTACTTCGAACACACATGATATGCATTTACTATGAAGCCCAAGTAATATGAATTACAATCCTACTAATCCTGCACTACCCGACCGCTACCAAGCGAGATGGCCGGACGCGGCACGGCCCGCTAGCCGCTCTGCGGCTATTTTATTATAATCTCTGATATCTTCTAAAATATTCATTATATTGATATGCTGTAAAAGGCAATTTTGATCTACATGAAATGCACAACATATTTAATTGGATAAGGATTAATGCTGGATTGCTTAAAATCGCTTCGTAAATAAGCCATTATTTCTCCTAAAAAGTAATGGATAAAAAATGGTTATTGTGGGTTATCCCTAAGAGATAGACATATACCATCGCGGACTTTTTTGTAAACCTTTTTAAGGTGTACAATACTCAATCAATCAATCAATCAATCAATCAATCAATCTTTATTTGTATACTGTAGTACATTATTTTGATCTATTTCGTGGGGTTCAGCCAGCGTTCGCAATGTAAGCGCAAAGAAAATGAGTTTATTTATGACATCACATTAGAAACCTCTAAAATGATCAGCGTTTCTTTACTATAATAAGCATGTTATATACCTATAAACCTTCCTGTTGAATCACTCTATCTATTAAAAAAACCCACATCAAAATCCGTTGCGTAGTTTTAAAGATATAAGCATACATAGGGACAGACAGACAGCGAAGTGACTTTATTTTATAATATGTAATGATTAGTAGGTTCTTATTTATACCAAATTTATAACAACATTAATACCAAATGGTTTTTGTTATAAGTGTTCCTAATAGAATCAATTAAGTGAAAAATTATAATAAAATGATAAAAATTTACCAGTTTCTAATTTATTCCTTTGTATTTATCTAATTACTTATCTGCATGCCAAATTTGAACTTTCTAGGTCATCTGGAACTGGGTTAGAGTTTTGATCTATAGGTCAGTCAGTGATAAAAATGACGATTTTTGGACGTTAATATCTAAATAACCGTTTGAAATGTGTCTATGAAATTTGGACCACATATGTATCTCGCAAGTTTCACTATATTTGCCAAATTTGACACGTTTATGTGAAATAGTTTTTGAGTTATGAGGTGGTCAAAAGTGGCTCCAAATGGTTCGTGTAATATTACACCATATGGTTCGTGTAATATTACATACACACGGTGCTGCTCGCCAGTTCTGTTACTTGAACTTGGCTTGACACGCTGCCGCGTGTCTAGATATGTTCATCCGTGTGTATTTAACGGCTTCCGTAAAGGCTTTAGCACCGTAGACCACACACATACGCTGCGGCAAGTTACAGAAGAACGAAGAATATAACCTGCCTCTCTGCTTAGCGTTTGTGGACTACGAAAAAGCCTTCGATTCGATCGAAACCTAGGCTGTACTGCAGTCTCTTCCAAGGTGCCAGATTGACTATCGGTACATCGAAGTGCTAAAGTGTTTGTATAAAAACGCCACTATGTCAGTCCGGCTCCAGGACAGAGCCTCGAAACCTATCCTTCTGGAAGGGGTGAGACAGGGAGACGTAATCTCTCCCAAACTGTTCACCGCTGCACTGGAGGATGTATCAAGGTTCTGGACTGGAAAGGGGCTGGCATCAACATCAATGGCGTTTACATCACTCACCTTCGATTTGCAGACGATATAGTAGTCATGGCTGAGACTATGGAGGACCTCATTACAATGCTTGATGACCTCAGTAGAGATTCCGAAAGAGTGGGTCTTAGGATGAACATGGACAAGACAAAGGTCATGTTCAATGCTCATGTGATACCCACTCCAATGAAGATCGGAGGCGCTACACTTGAAGTTGTGGACGGATATGTGTACCTAGGACAGACTGTCCAGTTAGGTAGGTCCAACTTCGAGAAAGAGGTCAATCGTCGAATCCGACTCGGCTAGGCAGCGTCCGGGAAGCTACGAAGTATCTTCTTGTCCCACTTACCGCAGTGTCTCAAGACAAAAGTCTTTGACCAAGTGTGTGTTACCAGTGATCACATATGGCACTGTGACGTGGTCGCTCACAATGGGCCTCATAAGAAGGCTTAAAAGTCACGCAAAGAGCATTGGAGAGGGCTATGCTTGGAGTTTTCCTATGAGATCGAATCAGAAATGATGAGATCCGTAGGAAAACTAAGGTAACCGACATAGTCCGAAAGATTGCCAAACTTAAGTGGCTGTGGGCAGGGCACATTGCTCACAGAACAGATGGCCGATAGGGTTGGAAGGTGCTGAAGTAGCGACTGCGTACTGGAGGACGTAGCGTTGGAAGACCTCCCACAAGATGGACCAATGACCTGGTAAAGGCCGCAGGAATACGTTGGATGCGAGAAGCACAGAACAGGTCGAAGTGGCGGTGCTTGGGGTAGGCCAGGTCCAGCAGTGGACGTCTTTCGGCTGAAATTATGATGTGTGTATGAAGGAAACGACGACATTATCTCGGTGCTGAAATACATAATAGAAAAAAAATACTGAAGTTTACCCCACTATCGAAATAGTCCTGAGAATTATTGTCACGGAACTGTAACAGGTGTGGCCTGTTACAGTTGCGTTTGCTGAGAGGAGTTTTCGAGGCTTAAAATTATTAAAATTTACTATTTGAGGAATTCGATGACACAAGATCGGCTTTCAGCCCTTGCTATTCTTTCTATAGAAAATGATGTTGATCATTCGTTAGATTATTCTGATTTAATTAAAGATTTTAGTCTTAGGAAAAGCCGCAAACATCATTTTTAAAATTAATTATCTCTGTATTTGTTAATTTTGTAAGCCTTTCAATGTAAAATATATCAAAATTCAAATTTTATTTATTTGATAATTTTAGCATTTCTCGTCAAACATGACAAATAGAATACACATATCAAACAACCAGACCTACTTTCACATCACATACTTTTCACGAAGGACAAAGGGCCTCGCAAAGACCTGCCGCCCGGAGCCTCGCAATGGGTAAGGCCGCCACTGGGTCTGGTCAAAGACTATTGTAATATACTAGCAGCAGCAGAGCATGGTTATAAGACATATAACCACCAAATTGGTAATTTACAGTAGCCTAATTACTTGGCAGTCTCTATACGGGAAGTAGTAATTCGCTGTAAATATTTGATAACTATGATTGCTAGTTTATTTGAAATAATTTGTAAATTTGTTGAGACGAGTAACTCATGAGGCCCGAGCCTTGGTACAGCATCTGTCGTTGACTGACTCAGCCTACCCTACCGCTGTGGAACTACTCACCCGGCGCGCGGCGGTACCAAAATAAACGTTGTTTGGCTGACGTTCATATTGAACAGATTTTGGGGTTACCGGTCATTACTGGATTGTCAGCATTGCGTACTGACCTGTTGAACCCGTTGGTGGCAGCGACCAACGCTTTAAAGCGATTGGACTTGCCGGTGGACCATTGGTCTTACCTTTTGGTGCACGTTGTGCTGCAACGGCTTCCTGCCGATTTGAGGGCTCGTTTCGAGCAAAAGTATGGTGGGGATAGTGTCACACATCTCCCCCCATTTGGTGACCTCGTCCAATTTTTGGAGGATGAGTGTCGGTTTGTGGACAACTCCGGCGTTGCGTTGCTGAGTCATGCCAGCCGTCTTCCCGGCCACGAGACCAGGGACGGATTAGGGCTCGCGGGCCTGTTGATGGTCGCCCGCCGCTCGTTTTGCTGGCACCCAGAGTCGTCCTGGTTGTGAGTTTTGTAGGGACACGGGGCATGGCATGGCAACTTGCGCGGCCTTTTTGAAATTGCACGTGAGTGCCCGCCGCCGAATTGCCAATGCACGCCGCATGTGCTTCTCTTGTTTGGGGGCTCACTTCCATCGGGACTGCCCCAACCCCCGCCCTTGTAGAATTTGTAGAGGGTCCCATTTGGACATTTTGTGCGCTAACACGAACCACGCTGGCAGACCAGCCTCTGTTGAAGGTTCGCGCACGGGGGGGTACCATGGAGTTGGTCACCGGGCTTCTGGCTCGCCGGTTCAGAACCGGGGAGAGGCCCGCAATTTTGAGCGCCGCACTCCACCCCCCGCGCAAGTTGATCGGGAGCCGCGCGACCGCCATTTGGTCTCCCCGCGTAAAGGCGATTACGCAATTGTTGCTAGGCAGCGCTGGCCAGACCAGCACCGCCTTCCCTCCCCTCCATTGGCGGAACGTCCCCGGTTGGAGTCACGCCCCCCGCCATTCAGGCATCCGGTGGGATATGCCCTTCCAGCGATGGCGCGTGGCTCGGGACACCGCGCGTACGAGGAATTTGAACTCCATCCTCGTCGGGAAAGACTTGGGCCTGGGTGCGGCGATCGGTCGCCGCCCAGGCATTTTTAGGACATTGGCGCCTGCCCCGCTAAGGTACCCCTCAGATCGACACGGTTTTGTTGCCAACGGCATCGGTCAGGTCTGGGGGCCCACGGGGGACTCCGTCTGCGCAACAGGCCAGGTGAATTTGTCACTGGTCTTGGCCAAGAGCAAGGTGGCCCCCATCCGGATGGCACTGACCATCCCTAAGTTAGAATTGTCAGGGGCGGCGCGTCTTGTGCGTCTATTGAACCACGTTGCTCACACTTTGGGTGGAACTGTGGACATTCGGGCTTCTTACGCCTGGACGGACAGTCAAATTGTTTTGTGTTGGTTGAAGACGTCCGTCCACTCTTTGGAGGTCTTTGTTGCGTACCGAGTGTCCCAGATTCAAAATTTTGAAACGCCTTTGATTTGGAGGCACGTGCTTGGAGATTTGAACCCAGGCGCCGTGGCCTCACGTAGGTGCATGGCAACCCGCTTGTTTGCTTACCCCCTATGGTGGGGACCAGACTGGCTGACTCACCCCGAGGATGATTGGCCTCGATCGCCAGTCTTGATGTCGGGTCCTTTGCCCGGGCTCAAGGTGCTCGCTGTTGGAACGAAGGACCCTGATTTTTTGTTGAGTCGATACAGCTCCTCGACAAATTGTTGAATTGTTGGTGACTGATAGTCACATTATGAACTCGCATGCCGGTTGCAATGCGCTGTTGGCCATTCTGCAGCGAGAGTTTTGGATATTGTCGGGAGCCGTTATTAAGTTGAACCCCTTTTTGGACGATGCGGGTCTTTTGTTGTTTGGTTGTTGACGGTTGAGGCACTCTAGCCTTCCTTATGGGGCCCGTCACCCCCTTTTGTTGCCTAAGGAGGGCCATTTGGTTAAATTGTTGTTGTTTGGTTGTTGGTTGTTATTGTTGTTTGGTTGTTTTTGTTGTTTGTTATTGTTTTGACCCGCCAGCCTGCCTCCACTGGGGGGGTATTTTTGGGGCCGCGGTGAAATCGGCACAGGGACTCTGGCGCAGATTGTTGGGAGACACTGTTCTCACCTTTAAGGAGTTAGCTACGGTATTTTGCCGCATTGAAGCTGTATTGAACTCGCGTCCATTGTGCCCGCTGTCTTCGGACCTGAACGTCTTGGAGGCCCGGACCCCGGGCCATTTTTTGATTTGACAGCCACTTGTCGCCCTGCCGGAGCACCCTTTTGTCGATGTGAGCCAAAATTGGCTATCGCGGTTCCAGTTGGTGCAGCAGCTCGCTCAGAGTTTTTGGAAGGGTTGGAGCTAGGAGTATTTGCACATCCTCCAGCAGCGCGTCAAGTGGACTGATAAAACCCAACCTTGTCAAGATTGCCAAGTGATTAGCGGACGGGAAGGCCCGTCCGGGGGGGGTAGATGTTTCGGACCGTTCGATTAGTTACTCTATGCGCATTCGGAACGCGCCCGAACGGAATGACATCTGACTTGACAGTTTGACTTTGACACTCTTGGATTTGGCGCTTGAAAAAGGGAACACGTCGCCGTGTTGAATCTCGCGATCTTTTGTAAATTAATCCCTTAGAACCGGTCGTTTTGGTGGACAATAGGTCATGACCCAGTTGTTTGTTTTAATAACCCCAGTTTGGTGAAATAATACGGGTTGAATTTGGATATTTCTTGACATTGAAGAACTTTGGAGGTTCAGTGTTTGAACCGCATGTTGGAGTAAATCTCTGGCGAGTTGCAGCGGCCTGGTGTCCTGGATACCACTTACACGATACATATACACTCACTTACATACATAACTCCAGGTAGGCACCAGAGCTGTGTCCTTCAACCACCAGGTAAGTTCTTTTGTTGTATTGTAGGTGAGTTATTTGAATTATATTGTCTGCTCCGCGTACGGCGGACTAGTTTCGCTCGCCACTCTTATCTCTAGAGCCCCACGGTTATCACGCTTCCACATAATAATCAAAAACCTTATGGGGGGCCTAGCCTGGCAGTGAACAAATATGGTTACCAATAACTTTAAACGTAGTCTGGTTCGGTTACACAGCTTCGGCGGAGCAAAGTTCCGACGGAGCATAATCAGAACACCAACCTGCAGCTAGATAATGTGCGTCGAAAATCCACTTGCCGTGACAATTCAATAATTCTACGGGTAACATGTGGCGTCATTTGTTCGTGTGGCGTCATTTGTTCTACAATAGTGTTAATGGAGGTGTATACCACATCGCTTGCTTGGGCGTCAAAATGGCCCATTGCAACACCTATTCTCTTGATACAGTATTCGACTGATGTCCTCAAACACCAGACGAATCTGATCTTCTAAAATGGAAACTACTCTATCAAGAGCCTCTGGTAAGAGGTTCGTTTACATTTTCTTCGATGATTCTAAGTTTTAGAATAAAATCGGAGAATTCTTAAGCATGTGAATTCCCGCCACGAGCTCGCGTGTTGACGGTCAAGCGTAGTGTATAAACTTGCGAATACAGAGTCGGGCTTTTCAACGAAGCATCCGCCTCGTCAGCCCTAGCTCCTCGCGCCCTGGGCAGTGCTTGCCGTAAATCGTCACTATACAGAACTGTGATACCACCCATCATGTCTTGGTTCCTGCGGGTATCTTGCTGAGTTCTGTTTACAGCTTCCGCTATTTTCCTATTTGCCATAATGCATCCAACCCATAGGACGATAGCACGATCCCTAACTACGCGCCCCTTGTCACTGTTTAGCGTGACAACACCCAAAAATAATATTGCGAATTTAATTTAATTTTAACTAAATTAATTAATACTAAATGAATATAATTTATCATAACTATGTATAAACCCAAATGTTTGCATGTCACAGTATTATGTATGACTAAGTGTTTTAGATCTGTAATTATTTATGTTAAGACCGAAATTGTACCAACACTTATCGCAAATAAATTGATTTGATTTGATTTGACAGGTGTTCCGTTGCTTTCTCGACGGTGATCTTAAACATGGCGTGCGTTATTTTGCCACAAGAAAGCAGTGTGGCAGCGATTTCGGGAGACGTTACCGTGATTGCTATTTAGCTTTGCAGTGGACCTCAGCGTTTTTCGGCTTTTTTCAATATTTTTCCACTTAATTTCATGTCAATCCATAAACATTGTATGAATTCGAAAGTCGAACAGAGTTACCTTCGAATGCGTTAATTCGTCTGCCTGTCTGAAAGTTAACTTTTCCCTAGACCACTAATTAGTTTTCGATACAGTTTGCTAGGAGATAGATGGCATCCTGAGGAAGAACGTAGGCAAATTTTTGTCAAAAATTAGCCTACGTTATCAAAACTTATTCTAAAAGGTATACGGGATGAAAATTAGCACTTCTTACGTTTTTTTTTTATCTTCACAACCACTTTTATAGGTCGCAATGATTGATGATATTTTTTCTAAGTTAGGGAAATGAAAACAGATGTTTTTTTTAAAATAATAAAAGCATCTTCATTTGCTTTTTATTTCTTAAAAAATAAAAAAACTTCTACTCTTTCCCTAGAAGTCTCAATTTGTTTCGCAGTCGACATGGAATTTGGATGCGAAAATGTCTCATTGTGATTATCAGTAGTCAAAGACTATATAACCACTTGACTGCGCATACAGTGCCCCGACGCTCGAAACCTATTAGTATTTTGTCGCCTATGCATAGGCTACGGTTCTAGTAACCATTTTAGTTGTGACCAATTGTTAGACCTCTGTGCACGCTAAATTAATGCAAATAATATAACTTTATCTGCAATTATAACGCATCAAAATGCCTTCATGCGCGGTGAAGTGGAGTGGGAAACATTCCAATACTTCTAGTTAAAAAAAAGATCGCATAACTTTTCATCGGTAAGTAAACAGTACGAAAAATTATTTTGATTTAATTAGATTATGATCCACCGTAGGGGTCTATTTACAATGGTGGTTGGGTAAACTAGCACACTGTTCAGTCCCGCCTTGATGTCTTTCGGAAAAGTCTCGTTCTTTCATTAGAAAATTCTAATGCATCTATCCCTTACTTTTTCTTTTTCTTTTTCTTTAGCTTCCTCTTGACAATCCGTTTGTAAATGGCATGTCCAAGCCCACTTAACCAGAGGCTCAATTACGTAACATACTATCGGAAGGAGTCGCATTAATTTTGACAGTTCCAACAACATTCATTGCGTTATTTACGTTGTTGACCTGACAATTTTTTCGAACATAAGACGCAATGGATTAGAAATAATCTACAAAATGATTCAGATGCTGATTGATAGTGCGTTACGCAATTAGGGTACAGATTACACTATATACCTACGTCATCAAATAATAGATTTTGAATGAATATTAAAGTTAACTAAAACAGACTCGCGTAGCGTAATGTAAATGTTGGTTTTTTATTATTTGCTCTTTGGGTTCCGCACTCATAGGGTGTCAAGGGAGACCTAATTAAGCTTATGTCGTCCGTTTGTCTGAGACAGGAATCTTTTCTAATAGTTACAGGAAGCCAAGCCATGTATGGCAAATGATAAGGTTAATTATGATCGTTCTGGTGGTTCGGAACTTAAGTGCACGCATTCGACCACTAATGCCCCTTTTTTTTTCATCACATGACTTCTGGGAGCGCGTACTAACTAAAACCCACCTGTTTTCCTACAGTTGCCTGTGCCAAGCCCACGGTAACTCTTTCGAACGAATCCGCGACCTTGGCAGACCCCTACTGCACTGTATGCGTTTTTCCACATTTAATTGTTGTCTAATTTCGAGGCGTAAAAAGCTGTTTTAGCGCTGACAACAGGAGGGTGACAATGCGCTGGAAGTGTCAGCGGCATGCCAGGTGTAGGTATGGTGTGCAGCAATTACTGCCAACTTCGCAGCCAAGATATGTTAAAATGACCATATCTGAACATACTTTCGTAAGCTATAACCGTCCATAGCTGTGATGGGATCACACACAGCGGGCGGTGCGTACCTGGGCGGGCGCGCGGCGCGCGGCGGCGGCGTGCAGGCCGGCGCGCAGGTAGGCGAGGCGCTGCGCGTCCAGCGCCGGCTCCGTCAGCAGCGTGGCGGGCTCCAGCGCGCCGGGCGCCACGCAGGCGGGCGAGTAGCGCCCCGCGCGGTACAGCGCCACGCTGGCCGCGCACTGCTCGCGCTCCGCGTCCGAGCCCGAGCCGCTGTCGTCGTGTCCGGCGGCGGCCGCGTCGTGTCCGGCCGCAGCCCCCTCCGCCACGCGGGCGGCCCCCGCCTGTTCCTCCGCCGCGGCTATGGACGTGGAGGCCTCGGCCGGCGGTTCTACAGGCCGCTCCGTCTCAGGACTCTGTGATCTGAGGGTAAAATAGCTGTTAGCTGTTGTTTCTAAAACTGTTGTCAGTTTGGATGCTAGTGCTAATTTCAAACGTTTATATCTATGTATACTAATATTTTAAAGCTTGTTTGTTTGTTAGAAGAGTTTGTTTGTTTACTCGAACGCGGTAATCTCAGGAACTACTGGTCCGTATTGAATAATTATTTTTGTATTGGGGAGCCTTTTTATTGAGAAAGGCTATAGGCATATATCATCACGCTACGATCAAAAGGAACGGAGCAGCAACGAAAACTAGACGAAAACTGGCAGGCAATTAAATGCCGGGACGGGTCAGGGGGTCAAAAATTTGACACAGACGAAGTCGCGGGCAGAAGCTAGTTAATCAATAAATACCTTGAATTCAGCCCTCGATCCATCTGACGTTCGTTAACAAATATAATACCATTCTGTAATTCGTCTGTTGCACTCACCTGACGCACCGAATGCATGCACATGTGCCTAATGAGCCATAATGGCGCAACAAAACTTATCACTGATGACCTTCAGAGTAGATATGGAAATTTTGGATAGAAGATCAGCCTTTACTTACGGACATATTTATGCAAAATGGAACCACACGACAAATTTAGGTTTTTACTTTTTTTGAAGAATACTAATTTAAAAGTGTCCGTATTTATACAAAAAGGAACCACCCAGCAAACACGCACTTCTGAGATATCATAGGATTTACAAAAACATAGATAGACCACTTTTAAATTTAGTATTCTTCAAAAAAAGTAAAAAACTAAATTTGTCGTGTGGTTCTACTTTGCATAAATACGGACGATTAATCTAACATACTTACGAAAAACTATGGACACCCATCGTTTTTCGTAGTTATATAAATGTAACTAACTAACTTCATAAGTCCGAAACTAGAAACGGAACCAAATATACGATTAGTTTCGATTTTGGTTTTTGCTGAAAATCTAGTTTCGGTGAGGAACTACAAATAGGTAAGTGTCCTCATAAAGTCATAACATACAGGTTTTTTTTATAACCAGTGCGCAATTTTTTGTTGTGGTTCATTATCAGTAATAGAACTCATTTCCTTTATTTTTTCAATATTTTTTTTAATCTTTTATCCGACCTTAAGGGGGGGGGGGGGGGGGGGGGTAAGGTATTAAATTTCTTTTTTTGCGTTTTTTTAATTTTTTTGTCTGAATGCATAATATTTCAAGAATATTGTGTACAAATTTCATGTCGACTGGAGCTAAATTGACAAAGTTATGAGTATTTTTATACCTACCCGCCACGAGCGCGGTATTGTTACGGCAGACGTTTCGCTCTCAATATAATACTTAATCTTACACCCCAGTTTCATTTATTGAAATTTTAATGCAAGCACAAAAGTGCTTAACTCGTACTGTATATTTTGTCAGCGTAGAGTATAAAATTAAGTGTAGCAGTAGGGATGGGCAAGTGAAAAAAATATATCGATATTTATCGTATCGACATTTTTAAACAGTATCGATAATTATCGAGTGAAAAATATCGATATATCGTCAGTTTTCGCATGATTATTCATACATATTCCCAAAGCATTCAAACTTCATAAAAAAGAGTCATCAGATATGGACATTAGGAGCACCCTCTGTTTGATGTGCTCGCCTGTCAAACAGCTTCCTTTGTCCGGTACTGTCAGATTCACGGCTGAAGTTGTATCTGATAACATTAAACACGAAACCAAAGCTGCGGTAAAAAATAAATCGAAATTGATACGAATTCGATACTCTAAAATAAATATCGAATATCGATTTATCGCGATTAAAATTATTGACGATTTACAGAGTGGTGACGACATAACGACATTAGGGTCATTAGGGTTTCGTGACGGTGCAAAGGAGGAAGCACCGTTCGCGAACCAACAAGAACCGCTGCGGGAAAGCTACTGCAAAGTCCGATGTCAGCTTGCGCGCTGCTAAGCCCAACACTCCCGTGTACATTTCCCGCCTACACTACACCACTAAGGCGGAAGACATTGTGGAGTACGTACGCCAGAAGACGAAGTACATGCCGAGGGTGCAGTTACTGGAGTCACACCGCAACGTCAACTTCAAGGCGTTTGTGGTGCGTGTACCGAATTGCTATCTGCCCGTCGTCATGGACGAAGACTTTTGGCCACAGGACGTGGTGTTCCGTCGCTTCCGCGGACAAGTGCCACAGGACAGCTCACGGACAAGCTAACTTAATAGTGCAGTGCTACTAACATAGTTTATGGTACTATTATTAACACATGTTTTTGTATAATACTTATGTATGTTAGTTTGTAAGGTATATGTCTATGGGTCTTTGTTACCTGAAAATAAATGTTTTATTATTATTTTATTATTAAATGAAAATACGATCCCCACTAGTTAATCAAAACACTTTAAAATTATCAAATTAGATTTTACACCAAAATTCGAAAATCAAATTTTTCAAACAATCTAAATGCGAAAATGATCTAAATTAAACACAACATCCTTTATAATATTGTCTACTAACCTCATCTGGCCTGTAGGTACTTTACGTAACAGCGGCAACGTCGCTCCCGTTGGCGGTCCCTTTTTTAGCGTTCATTCATTCTAACAATAATCAAAAAATAATAATGGCGCGCGGCATCTATCCCCGCCCCGCTTGCCGCCTGCCGCCCGCCAGCCCGCGCGACTTTTCTATCACTAGGTTCGTTTCATTTAAACACTTAAACATAAAATCAAATCTTACACACTTCAATAATAATTCATGACATGACACACTAAATTAAATTTTTAATTGCTGAAATTGTCCACCGTTTACTCTAATACACATGTGACAACGTCTTATGATATTATTTCTTACTTTTCTTAACAATTCACTACTGATAGCCATGGATTTTAATTTATTAAAAGCGTCAATGATTCTGTCTCGCAGTTCTTCTACGGTATTCACATCACGAGCATAAACCTAATTTTTAATAAATCCCCATAAAAAAAATCCAGTGGTGTGAGATCCGGTGACCTTGCTGGCCACCGGCGAGGTCCATATCGGCCAATCCACTGCTGTCCAAACATATCAGTGAGGCACTCTCTGGCTCTCACCACAGAATGTGCAGGTGCACCGTCTAACTGGTACCATAGCTTTTGATGGACATCAAGGGATAATTCATCAGTGTATTCCGATATAGGGCCTCTGAGGAGATCCAGAAACTTATCCGCTATAAGGTTACCCTCAATGAACACCGGACCAATGATCTGATTTCGGTGAATCGCAGCCCACACGTTCAGAGAAAAACGGTACTGCTGAGAAGATTCTCGGAACAAATGTGGATTTTCTTGGCTCCAATAACGGAGATTTCGTCTGTTCCAGATACCATTTCGCGTAAATGTGCTCTCATCTGTCCACATTACATTGTAAATAAATTCAGGGTCATCAGTCATTTTGCTCTGTAACCAACGGCAATATTCTTCTCGGATTGGCCTATCTCTCGGTAACAGCGCCTGAACTTTGGTGTATTTGTATGGCCGCTGTTTATCTTTTCGCAATATGTTGAGTACAGTTTTGTGATGCACTTGAAACTGGCGTGCGGCCCTCCGCAGACTTAAAGTTGGGTTGTGCGGAAAATAATCTAAAACTCTTTGTTCTAATGGCACAGCTAATTCTTGCGAAGGAACACCCTCGCGAAGTGGGACCAAAGGCTGATTTTCGCGTATTCTTTGCACAGCCTGTACAATCGTGCGGGAGTTTATTGGGCATCTTCGGGAGTCACCATATCTTTGAAGACATGTTCTTAAAGCCAGGGCCGCGTTTTGTTGACACTCACCATAAATCAAGATCATATCGGTATACTCCATAGCAGTGTAATTGAAACGAGGCATCCTGATCTTACAAGCAAATAACACGAAGTAACAATCACACTATTGTTAACACATTAGGTAGGTACTGAAATTGCAACTAAGCAATGTTCAATTTTACATAAAAACAATTAGGTACCTATTACAATTGTTGCGCGCGCGGAAAAACACTCTTCTTTTTTTGATATTATGTAACGAATAAACATATTTTTTCTTATTTAAGATGATCCAGCACCAAGTTCATCGCAATTCTATTTTTTCCGAGACACGTCCGAATAATTGCTGCCATTGCTGTCCATGCACGGCATGACCTCGAGTCGTAGGAGGCACGCGGTGGCTGAGGGGGCACGCCGGCGCACTATGGGACCAAACAATATTTTCCATCTCAAAAATGGTTTTGTCGAAAGTCGTAAATCCATAGATTATTTTATGGTTTTATACTCTCAAAAGAGGGAACTTACGAATAAATGACAAAATATAAAAAAATAAAAATTTATACGTTTATAAAATGAACCTCAAACATAGGGCATAAATATTTTCATGCCAATTAAATTACCGTTAAGGAAGTTCAACACAAAATTATTCGGAAGTTTTCCAAGGAAACATATTAGTGTTATACATCATTAAATAGCTGAGAATATACACTTTGCAACCACGTTCAAGTTTTGTAAAAAAGTGTTTTTATTTAATTTTTAAATATTTTTTAGTGAAGTATAGAAAATTTAGTTTTTGTTAATTTCAATTGGAGTTTTCGTTGTTGCCGAAAGCAGCCGGTGTCAAGTTAATTACTCTATTAGAAACCTTATCTATTCAGTAATATGAGGATTAAAAAAGAACTTCCGCGTTTTTTGCGCCAGAAGTGATTTTGAAGCAATAATGTCAATCGGGGAAAAATCTTCGAAAATTACGGTTCTTCTTTTTTATTATGAAACTAGCTTCTGCCCGCGACTTCGTCCGCGTCAAATTTTTGCTCCCCTTACCCTTCCCGTCGCATCGATTTGCCTGCTAGTTTTCGTCCATTTTCGCTCCTTGAGTTATAGTGAGTCAACCTTAAAAGATAGACATATGCTCTTGGGACTTTTTTTTTGAACTTTTTAAAAATAACAATCCCGTCATACATGATTTTTGCGTTACTTTAACCGTTTACGCAGCGCACGCAACGGAAACTCTCAGAAGGAATAAATTTTCCCCGTTTTTGCAACATTTTTCATTACTGTTCCGCTCCTCTGAGGTGTAGCGTGATGTTATATAGCCTATAGCCTCCCTCGATAAATAGGCTACCTAACACAAAAAGAATTTTTCAATTCGGACCGGATTCGATTCGGAGATTAGCGCGTTCAATCAAACAAACAAACTCTTCAGCTTTATAATATTAGTATAGATAATTAGTTGACCCAGCGAACTTCGTATCGCCTCAGATTCAATAAATGTTGTTATAAACGTACCAAGTTTGACAACCTGGTACGCGGTGGTGATCTGGTAAGCGTTTTCTAGCTGACACTCATATGTTAGGTTAGCTCCTACCCAGTTATGATGACCTGGTACTTCGAAGGCATAAAGCGTTTTCTAGCTGACACTCCTTTGTTTGGTAAGCTCCTGTCAAGTTATGATAACCTGGTACTTCGAAGGCAACGTTTTTGTCATAGTACCACGTTTTATAGTGACTTGTATTCTCTTTGACGTTTTATGTGACGTCTCACGGGAACGCGGTCGTAAAAAGGGGAAAAAAAAAAAAAAAAAAAAACGGGATAAAAAGTATCCTATGTCCTTCTCCTGGCTCTAAACTACCTCCCTGCCAATTTTCAGCTAAATCGGTTCAGCCGTTCTTGAGTTATAAGTGAAGTAACTAACACGACTTTCTTTTATATATATAGATATATATAGTTATTATCCTTTGATGTCTATCTTGTTTTTTCTATTTCTATGATAAAAACATACATTTACAAATTAATAAACTGCTATTATATTTGAAACAATCTTCCCATGGCACTTTTGTCTGGGGTGGGTGGTCACCTTAACCACAAGTATTATAAACTATATTGCTGCGGAAGTTCTATTTATCTGTTGTGATAATTAATTACAATCAGTACTGATTACACTATTTCGATGAGAACTGTTATAATCAATTGTCCCATGGTTTTTGCGCAATGCACTAAAATATTAGTCCTTTAAATACTCGTGTTTCAGCATACGATTCATCAAAGTGTTCAGATACTTCTTTTCAATAACAATTAACGCACAAAAACATATTATTATCTAACAATGAGTGAATTTGTTTGTGTTCGACGCGATCTTTGTGATCAAATAATAAAAGGGAAAAGTACCTCAGACCTCAAAAAATATTTGTTGGACAACTTTCAACTATCGGAAACTGACGTTAATACTATTATAGAGAGTATTCAAAAAAATCTAACATCGAGATGCAACCAGAAATGGACCAAAGCTCAAAGAAAGCCAGACCGGTTCGAGAGTCTATACTCAAACTGGTTAAATGGTGAGTTTAAAGTATCATTGAATTCTTGCAGTACCTCAACCACTGAAAATTCTAGTTTGAATACTGAAACGGAATTGATGAAGAATTAATCTATATGTAATTCTTCAAACTATGTCATCGGGATTCCCTGTTAACGCAGAAAAAATCGGTCAGTAGAGATTGGTAACCGCGCAATTATATGTAAGCAAATATAACTGGTACTACATGCCATCTTCGGTCCATAAAGTGCTTATACATGGTGCTAAAATAATAGAGCATTATGCAGTTTTGCCTATAGGACAATTGACAATTATCCGAAGATGCCCAGGAAGCTCGAAATAAAGATTACAAGAAATATAGGTTACATCACGCTAGGAAGTGTTCCAGATCAGCAACAAACGAAGACGTTCTGCATATTTTGTTATATACATCTGATCCTTAAATATCTAGCTTAAATAAACCAAGTTTTTTTAATATCCAAATAATTATTTGACGAAGCTAAATAATTGTTGTAAATAGAAAGTGATGAGTAGGATAAGCGCTAAAATATTTTTTTTGTCATGTAACTGTTTGTTTAATAATAATAATTTAGTTTTAAACTTATTTAAAGCATAAGTGTAACTTTTATTGCTATTTTAATATAACTGTATAATTTTTTGTATGAAATTTCGTAGAGCTTTATCTTTGTAATTTTTTTCGGAAAAAGTATTTTTTTTAGAATGATGATGTTTTATTTCTTTTATTGCCTAGATATTCACAAATACGTGAAAAAAAAATCAAGGAGATTAATCACAAAACAACAGAGCTATCGATTTTTGAGATGGAAAATACCGTTTGGCGGCGGCATCAGGATCGGGCGTCAGCGGCAGCTGAGGGGTGCAAGGGCGGCGCGGGCGCACTATGGAAAATGGTAGAACAAGCGCATATCAAAAATGCTTTTTACGAATATCATAATTTGGCTAATATGGCTATTCTTTTAGGTTTTCTAATAGTCAAATTATAATATTCATTACGATTTTTTTTCTTAATACGCGAAATTTTTTTTTTTTTTCTTAGATAGAAATACATAGAAAACAGAAGTGCCAAACTCAAGTCTTTGCGTATACATGTTTCAATACCATATTGTGAAAAAAATACTTGGTACAGATATGCAGTATTATACATTTTTAGAAAGGTTATTTTATGCTTTTTGCGATACAGCTTAATGATTTTAAAAGTAAAGAAAAATATTTCAGTAATTACTTAAAAAGTGACATACCTTTTTTTTCACTTGTATGTTTTTTCGTCGAAGGTTTTCAGTATTACCCACGTTTGCCCAAGCGCTACTTTTTGCGTCGACTAGTAGTCTAGCTATTCATAAATAGAATGCAAAAAAAATCAGCTGCGGATATTTGCGGTTTTAGAAGATATGAGAAAAAAACTGATAAAAGTCAGAACCCGAAAAATTAGTATCTTTTGCGGTTTACCACTGACACCATTCACATGAACAATATAGAACTTTTTGGATATTTTCTTCATTATTTCGTGATAACAAAGGGACCTTATCAAATTTGCACTCGGTTTGCGTGGGAAATTACAAGATAATAATGATGTAGGTACCAATTCGATATTGTAAAATGAGTATTTAAAGGGAAGCAAAAACTATTCGAACCATCTATGTACATCAGTGTAACTTCAAGTGAAGCAAATCTCATCTACGCCTATTATTTCTGCAGATTGTGAAGTGTTAAAATGTCTTCCTTCAGCTGTACCAAACGAGACTTAATAATCCCCTATATAGAGGGCGGCAAGACCATGGAATCATTATCCAAAGTTTTAGTGGAAAAGCTGAATGTTTCTGAAAACAACTTGTGTTTTATAATTAGTGACATACAAAGGCACATTCTTCCTATTTTCAACAAACGCTGGGCCCTGGCATCTCGGAAAAAAGAAACATTTTTACAGAAGTATTGTACTTGGTTGGACTCAAGGTATTTGTTAAATTTACCGGATTCTGAACAATATTCTACGCCATCAACATCTGGCCAACGAGGACGAGCATGCGTGGCTTATGGAGACTCCTCAGAATCTACCAAGAAGAGGAAAAACACTCTTCTACTCCAAGACTATGGCTTCGAGCATATAAAAAACGCCTATCTGCAGGGACTACGGGCTTTACGTGAGTACACAGAAGCTCATCTTGTCGAAGAATTAAGAACCGCTGACACTCAAAAGAAATTAGATATCTCAAGTAAGTGGAACGACTCAGACCAGATGAAGATTCTTTCCGATACGGAAGCATTGAGTGCTTTTATAGATTTAGATCTAACAAAAGCACAATATATGTACCTGAAAAACTTAACCAACGAACGAAAGTGTTGTATATTCCCGCCTTACTACAAAATACAAGAAATAAAAAGATCCTGTTATCCACCATCTTCTACAATCGAAATCACGAATACTTATGCTAAAGTGATTAATATACAAGATTTATTGGATCATACTGCTGCTAGAATTTTAAAAATCGATTCTGTTTTCCAAAAACAACATAGAACATTGATCCTTTATTCTAAATGGGGATGTGATGGTTCATCTGGTCAAAGCCAATACAAGCAAATACTTGCAGAAGAGTCAGAAACAATTTCAGATGCCAATTTGTTCATCACTTCATTAGTCCCCATCAGATTAGTTGATGTGCAATCGGGATCCGTTGTTTGGCAAAATCCGGTACCTTCATCTGTCCGTTTTTGCAGACCCATTTCTATTGAGTTTTGTAAGGAAACTCCAGAAAAAACCAAGGCAGTTGTTGATGATATTAAAAAACAAATTAGGGCTGCACAAGCATCACTTATAAACAAAGATGGTGTTGTAGTAAATGTGAAGCATGAACTATTTCTAACGATGATCGATGGAAAGGTGGCTCAGGTCCTTACAGATACTCCATCTGGTTCCACATGCACGATATGTGGGGCTACTCCACGGCTAATGAATGACCTATCGAAAGTAACTGCCAGACCCGAAAACGAAACCGCCTACCAATACGGATTGTCCACCTTAGACGCCTGGATTCGCTGCATGGAAATGATATTGCATATTTCCTATAATCTTTCGTTTAAGACTTGGTCTGCTTCAACTGAGGAAAATAAGAGATTAAAAAAAGAAAAGAAAGAAGTTGTTCAAAAACGTTTCAGGGAGGAGTTGGGATTAATCGTCGACAAACCTCGGCAAGTTAGCGGGAATACGAACGATGGCAATACCGCACGAAGATTCTTCTATAATAGCACTTGCTCATCGGAAATAACAGGTGTAGATGAGGCATTGATTAAACGCCTATACATTATCTTGCAAGTTCTTTCTTCTGGAATGATGATCGACCCTGAAAAATTTGGGGAATATGCAATAGAAACTGCAAGAATCTATGTAAGTAATTACGATTGGTATTATATGCCATCCTCCGTTCATAAAATACTCATACACGGGCAAAACGTTATCAAACATTTTGCGGTGCTTCCTATTGGACAGCTATCGGAAGACGCACAAGAGTCTCGCAACAAAGACTACAGAAACATACGACTTCATCATGCCAGAAAATGTTCCCGATCTGCTACAAATGAAGATGTCTTTAAAACGCTTTTATACACGTCAGATCCATATATAACAAGTTTGAGAAAACCATACGTAAGAAATGTGAAAGAACTTGAAGAAGAGGCACTAAGTCTTTTAAACGTGGCACCTGAAAGTGAACCCACATTTACTGACCCTGATCCTGAAGTGGTATAAGTTAAAAATAATATTTATATTTAGTTATTACTTATATTTGTACCTAGCTACATCATTTCCTGAAGCCAGAGTATAGGATGTACCTATTAGTAATATGATTTTAATTTAGTATTTTTTTTTCATATATATATATTTTGTTTACTATGCTTGTTGTAATTAACCATGGTTTAATCTTTTTAGTCATTATAAACTTGTATTCCACTTGAAATAAATTTTTAACTATTTTTTTCGTGATTTTTTCCCATTTTTTTCATTCTATGCAAAAAAACATACATAGATATACAAGAAAACCCTATAAACTACACATCGTTCGAATCTCCGAACCTTGCTGCATATTTGTGCCAAATTTCATCACGATACAACAAAAATTCATGAAGTTACAGATTTTTGATCCGATACCGACCTATATTTTCCATAGTGGGGCGGCGCGGACGGCGCGGGCGCTCGCAGGTCCTCCCGCTCCGAGCGTCGACTCACTTCAAATCTTACCACGACCAATACACTACGTCTACCTTCAACGTGTATTCATTATAACCAAATTATTATAGTCCACGTTTTTCATTTATTCGCTCCCATAATTGAGCAGTCGACGTATTATCGTCGTATTTTTTATATTTCTTCGTGAAAATTTTACACAATATTTTTCGATTGTCATACTTTAATGTACCATTAGTTTTAATAAAGAGGTTTTAACTATGTCGTCACAAAAAAAATCCTTTTTTGTACGAATTAACCTTACCCCCCCCCCTCCTTAAATCAGCAAATATGGCAACACTATCTATACAAATAAATAAAATTGGAGTGTCTGTTTGTATTAAGATAATCACTTTTTACTACGTGTATATGGATGAATACACGGAACATATACCAAAACAACTTTTTTTTACAATTTTTGTCTGTCTTTCTGTCTGTCTGTCTGTTCCGGCTAATCTCTGAAAGGGCTGGACCGATTTTGACGGGACTTTCACTGGCAGATAGCTGATGTAACAAGGAGTAACTAAGGCTACTTTTATTTTAGAAAAATACCTGCGTTAAGTTCCGACATCCACGCGGGCGAAGCCGCGGGCAAAAGCTAGTTGGTAATAATAAGCAAAGAGCGCGCGCGGCGGGCGACCCCCCCGCGACAGCAGCGCAGCGTTATTGTGGCCGATCGCTACAGTTTGCGATCGCACGCCGCGTCGAGTCGTCGTGTCTAATCGTTATCCCGCGCAAGCGCCGCACCGAACGTATCGTACGTGTCACAGTACATCAATCGCCAGTTTTATGAGATGCGAGTGTACTTATTGAGTGATGAAAATGTACGACCAGTTTGCAGGATGTATGCGAGGGGGAGCATACCTCGTATGCGAGCCCATGGGATCCATTATCCTACTGTCTCTAATCATCAAAGGCTGCTTGATCATGGGCAATATAGGACCCCAAATCAAGCACAAGGAGACCCTTGTGCTTGATTTGGGGTCCTATTTTCCTTCATACTTTCATGGGCTTCATACTTTAATGATTTAAAAGTAAGTAAAATATTGGTTTTAGGACCATAAAATGCAGAAAATAAATCATTATGATGAATTAAATTAAGGAACTTATTAAAAACATACATAATACAATGTAAATGATAAAATACATACATAATGCATAGGCTTCTTCTGTACTTATTCAGGCGTATTTAAAAAAATGGTGTCAGACTGACAGACCTCAACAGGCGGTACGTCGAATTGGTGAATTTTGATTGAATATTATTGTAATTACTTAGTTGATTCCATTTTTTTTAATACGCCTGAATACAGAAGAAGCCTATGCATTATGTATGTATTTTATCATTTAAATTGTATTATGTATGTTTTTAATAAGTTCCTTAATTTAATTCATCATAATGATTTATTTTCTGCATTTTATGGTCCTAAAACCAATATTTTACTTACTTTTAAATCATTAAAGTATGAAGCCCATGAAAGTATGAAGGAAAAATTGGATTACTCTTCAAATAACTTCAGGTCATGCCATAAACTTAAAAACCCTAAAGAGCGTAGTTCGAACGTGATAAAAGTAGCTGGCTAATCGAGCGAGCGCACCAGCTGATTTTGTAGGTTAGGTACCAACCACGGAGCAAATACAAAGAGGAGTCGGCCTAAACAACTGTGCACTGTCATTTTCAACTAGGTCCTGACGTCATCAAGTAGGTGTGGCCTTAGGCTCCTTTCATTCTACAGCGTGTCGCCGGTCGCGTGCAGACGCGACCGGCGCAATTTGTTTGAAACCTATGGTAGGTTTCACAGTGGCGCGTACGGCCGGTCGCGTGTTTTGAAACGCCCGACCGGCGCAAAAGCTTGACCGGCGCCCGCGCGCCCCGCGTCTGCCGGTCGGCGCGCGGGCCAGTGCCGCTATGTATGCTTTCACTGTCGGACGTGCGCGTGTGCGCTTTGCGTACAATCATGGCGGCAATTGATACAGAACTTTTAATAAGAGAAGTTCAGAAAAGGCGTGCTATTTGGGACTTACGATATCCGTTGTACAAAGACAGGGATGTGAAACAAAGTTGTTGGGTGGAAATAATGAAACAGTTATTTGAAAATGTTGACGACTGGACGCAGACGGAAAAAGAAAAAACACGTGAGTACAAAACTTAGTTATTTATTTTGCAGCCTATGTAATACAATAGTCCTGCCAATCAACTTTACCTTCTTCTGAAATGAAATAATGTGCATAGTGATCACGAACTTCATTTCCAATTGAGTTGTTCACTATTAAATTATTTGAGTCTGCAAGCCCTTGGATTACCAAAGTATCTTGATGTTGGTAACCATCTTTTACTCGAATGAAATTGTGTAATACACAACAACATTTTACGATGTCAATTGCGAGGTCTGTGTTCACATTGAGAGGTCTATGAAAAATTCGGAACTTATTAGTTAATATTCCAAAAGTGGATTCAATCATCCGTCTTGCACGACAGTGACGATAGTTAAAGATTTTCTTCTTATAATTAAGATTTTTTCTTGCATAAGGCCTCAAAACATTACGTGTAATTCCAAATGCTTCATCACCGAGTATCACATACGGAACCGGAGTTCTCATTCCAGGAAGCGCTTTAGGTGAAGGTAGATTGATAGTACCATTCTCAATTTTTTTCAATAGTGACGATTCTCTAAATATCCCTGCATCGGAATTTTTTCCCGGTGCTCCCACATTTATATATTGGAATTTATAGTTTGCATCACACATTGCTAGTAAAACAATTGAAAAATACCCCTTGAAATTAAAATTAAGTGAAGCAGTGTGTTGTGGCATTATCATGCGTATGTGTTTGCCGTCCAAGGCTCCAACGCATTGTGGAAAATTTGAATTCTTTTCAAATTCTGTAGCAACTTCAATCCATTCATTAGGTTCATTCGGGAGCTTTAAGAATTCGTTTTTTAAAGAAACCCAAATAGCTTGACATACTTCTTTCACTATTCCACTGATCGTAGAAATCCCCATACGATAAGAGTAATGTAGATCAGTAAATGTATTTCCAGATGCAAGGTACCTGTAACAGAATAAATTTAATTGTTTCAGTAAGGAGTTTACATCAGAGGTGGAAAAGTGCGAGAGATCAATACGTACGTTACAAAACGGCAGTAAAATTTAAGAAATCGGGTTCTGGAGCTAACCCTAAAAGAAAATATGTTTTTGCTGACTGCATGTCTTTTTTAGATCCTGTGACCGATTTAAACGATGTTCACGAATCCGAGTCTGTTGAAAATGTACAAACTTCCGACAATCCATTGACACAAAATGATTCTCGGGGCCCAGAAAACGATTTGTCGAACGACCGTAACAAAAATAAAAAGAAAAAGGCACAGGAAATGACTGCGTTTGAGAAACAGTTACTTGAGATGTGGAATTCTACTAACCATCTTGCTTTTGATGAAGACGTGGCATTCTTCAATTCAATCCTCCCTGCAGTTAGAAGACTAGACTTTGAAAAAAAATATTTTTTTCGGAGTCAGGTTCTACAATTACTCGTTGGAATAAACCAAGATACATGTACCGTCCCGTTACGATTTTAAATATCAGTTCGTCAAATGTGCTCATTGACATCCTAAAATAATTGAAAAATTTATTTTCATCTTCTCGCAGTTGCGAATATAGCGATACAAATGCACCACTCAACAAACGCTCCGAAGTTATGGGGTGCATGAACAATTTTCCTTTTCGATTAGCACGGCGTTTTTTGTTGTGATGATATAGTACAGAAATCAAAATAAGTTTTTTTTTTTTATTAATTGTATCCATGACTGTACACGTCCAACCCGGTCGACTGCACACGCAAAACTGTGAAATGCTCAACCTGACCGGCAGCGCTGCACGCGACCGGCGACACGCTGCAGAATGAAAGGAGCCTTAGTCAGTGTATTGCTGGCGTTCGTCCTGTGCACAACTAAGTAAAAGTTCAGTATATTCGCGCTAGACAAAAATAAGAATGGAATGTTGGGTTTTCTTGTAAAAACTACTTGGATAGACGTTCTGGTGGTATGAATGGTATCACATTTCATTTGTAAGTAATTTTAAACGAATTTATAAAAAATATTCTAGAAACATGTCATAACTTCGGTGTTTCCAAATATAATTCTACCCGACATTAGATGGCGACACTTTATGACATGGGTACCAAAATTATTTAGGTACGTAGAGTTCAGTATTAATATATTTTAATAATTATATGTACTGAAATTTATTCAACATTAATTCCCAAAAACCTTTCAATCGCCAAAATGATGTTTTTATCGAGGTTTTTATATAATTTTGTCAACAGGCCGCCATCTATCGTCAACCATGAAAAACAAACATAAATATAAAAAGACAGGGCCGTAATTACATTCTAATTATTTTACCAAATGTTCCGCGACTGTCTCATAAAATGGCAAGTGAAACATTAAAGATGCTGGACATAAAAATAGGCTTCGTCCCAACTCAACATTATAATAAGCGTGTTCTCGGACAAGTGGGTCTCTCCACTGCTTTGCCACTGGATATGTATACATATTGCATTGTGAGCAGAGGACAGTGCTTCCCGGTTCTAATGTTTTTAATGCTATATTTCGTGTGTTCTTTTTGCTTTCTTTGTTTTATTGTTGATGTCAATTAGTTGTATATAAAATGTGTTTTGTTTATTTGTGAAAATATAGATGTTTTGAAAAAAAAAAATGTTTATTTTTAATGCTTGTAATTTAAAAATAAGAGACACACTGATTATCTTCTTTCGCCAAGCATCAAAAATATTTTTATTCTAAAATTATTGTTTTTCGTAAAAAAATACATATTAAGATGAGTAAAAAACAGAGTACTCCCTGGTACGCAAATTCTGAGTACGACCCTGTTGCATCCAGCACGTAGTGACATCTAGTATGTGATAGATAAATAACTACAAAAGCAAAATTGACGGTACGAGCACCTAGTTTTGCTATTAACCGGTAGATGGAAAATAAAGAAGTGGGCGGGATCTAACACCCCGCACCCCGCAAAATGTCACGCGTTGTTTTTTTTTTTTTAGGAAAATCTAATTACAACATCTCCTCTTTTTATTTGCTCCGTGGTACCAACGCACGTTCGTTCTGAAGCGCCGCTCCATAAAAGCAGTTTCAAATTAAACATCTTTCGTTAACTATAACTTACTTTTTTTGTACTAAGATATATCAAAATAAAAAATGCATGGTATATGCAATTATGCATAGCTCGTTTAATTTGTTAAAATTCGCGCACTGGTTAAAAACTTTCCCTGTATAATGTATGTGCTGTAATAATGTAATGTTTGTACTTTAACTATTCATGTTCGTATAATGTTTTGTGTACCTGTGCGCGGCGCCCTCCTGCTTGGCAGCGGGCTGCACGCCCGGCTCGTGCTTGTCAGCGGGCTGCACGCCCGGCTCGTGCTTGTCAGCGGGCTGCACGGCCGGCTCGTGCTTGGCAGCGGGCTGCACGCCCTGCTCCTGCTTCAGCAGCTGCAGCTTGCGGCGCAGGTTGCTCTGGTGCCGGTCGCGCAGCCGCGCGCGCGACATGTGCGCTGCAAACATCACACGTTGACGTCAACTCAGTGATCGAATGGGTTTCCACGAAACAAATTTTAACAGAGACATAAACCGACGCAAAAGGACACTGAAAAGCAAAATATAATTGTAGTCTTAAATATTTTGTAGGAGCGGTGCCAAATAAACAGAAAGGCACCAAGTGAAATGATGGCAGCTTGATTGAGGTACCACGCCAAACAAACGAAATACCGTAAAGTGAAATGATGGCAGCTTGATTGAGGTACCACGCCAAACAAACGAAATACCGTAAAGTGAAATAATGGCAGCTAGATTGAGGTACCACACCAAACAAACGAAATAGCGTAAAGTGAAATGATGGCAGCTTGATTGAGGTACCACACCAAACAAACGAAATACCGTAAAGTGAAACGATGGCAGCTAGATTGAGGTACCACACCAAACAAACGAAATAGCGTAAAGTGAAATGATGGCAGCTTGATTGAGGTACCACACCAAACAAACGAATTACCGTAAAGTGAAATGATGGCAGCTAGATTGAGGTACCACACCAAACATACGAAATAGCGTAAAGTGAAATGATGGCAGCTTGATTGAGGTACCACACCAAACAAACGAAATACCGTAAAGTGAAATGATGGCAGCTAGATTGAGGTACCACACCAAACAAACGAAATAGCGTTAAGTGAAATGATGGCAGCTTGATTGAGGTACCACACCAAACAAACGAAATACCGTAAAGTGAAATGATGGCAGCTAGATTGAGGTACCACACCAAACATACGAAATAGCGTAAAGTGAAATGATGGCAGCTTGATTGAGGTACCACACCAAACAAACAAAATACCGTAAAGTGAAATGATGGCAGCTAGATTGAGGTACCACACCAAACATACGAAATAGCGTAAAGTGAAATGTAGTTTCATTCACCTTCAGTATAGAGCTAGCACTAAAAATGCAAGAAATTGCCACTCAACATACGCTCTCACTAACTTATAAAGGAAGTTCTCTGCGAAGATGAAATAATTCTCAAAATGGTGATAAAAGGCTTGCCATCCTACGGTCAAGAAGAGTCATCGCCCACCAACGTCACACGGATTGAATTTTTCGCATATCTCTGGCCGGATGCGCCTTTTTTTATTATATTGTTACGAGCTGGGGTTCGGCATAAATTAATGAAAACCAATATTACCGAAACACACTAAACAGTTTAATTAAATAAACACAACAACAAGAAACGTCAAAAGGAATCACCTGTCTCGCTTGTTATATCACTTGAATCGCATTCGACCGTATTCGTAAAAGAACTGCTCGTCGGCCCGACAATCCGCTATTTATATCCCGAGCAGAACATTCGCGAACATTCGACACTGTGCCACAGTTCACAAGTAGCGTAGAAGCTTCCAGGAACTTCCACAAACAACTGTTTACTGTTTAATCCCACTATTCGACAATAGATGGCGGTAGCGTCTACGTACAATTTCGTGTAGTTCTTGCTACTTAATAACAGATGGCGATAGCGTGTCGTTTGTAGTGGCTTCGAACACTGCCCCATCCTTAGATGGAATTAGCGTGATGATTCTATAATTTACGATCTACGTAACAATGTTATATATCTCTCTCTCTCGTGATACATCCGATCAACAATTGTAACGAATAATTTCCACACTAAACGCCTTTCTGCTAGAAAAATAAATTAGCCAGTAGCCTACGTCCACGTACCCTTGAGCTGGCTGAGCAGGCTCTCCCAGTAGCCCACGTCCACGCCGTCGTGGCGGCCGCTGATCTTCTGCTCGATCTGCATCTGTAGCGCCTCCAACTGCGCGCCCGTCTTGCCCTTGAATATCTACACCAACAAACATACTTACAGATATTACATAACGACGATAAAATTAACATCGTCATCACGGTATTAACATGTGTAGTTTACGTTTACGTATTTTCTCCAAATAACTATATTAGAATTTGATAGTCACATCCCAAGTAGCACAAAAAGTGCTGTATGACAGCATTTTTGCAGTGCACAGTGAATGCATTAGTTGCTGAATAATAGCGTAGACTCAGACTCTAGATCAGCTGATATAACTCTAATTTGGCACAAATTATTCAGCACATAGCTGTGTAAGAATTCCAACTGACAAATAATTGAACTATAACAACATTATATTAGCATTTACCAGGTCACTCAGAAAGTATTGCGAAAAAAGTTTTTTTGTATGAGAGACTGGCCAGTTATAAACTATTATAAAAATAATGATTATTTATAAGTAAAAATAGGTGTGTTCCAATTTCAAAATTTCCCTCCACATTTTTTGCGAGCTAATTAGGTGCCAGGAACATTTTCGCGTTCTGATTTTTTACGATTTCAAGAGTCGCCTAAAACCGGACGAATCATACGACAGGTACACTTTTTTTTTTTGGTTGGGAAATCATCCAATGACTTTTCTTTCCCGCTCTGGGCGGAGCGGGAAGGTGTGTCAGACTTTTACTGACTAAAACCCACCCGAGTTCCTTCAGTTACCCATATGCCAGGGCCACGGTATCTCGTTTGAACAATCTCGCGACCCTGGCAGCTACCCATTGCTCGCCGCCCACAAGCCCGCGGCTACGGTGGCCGGGAGTCTGCGATCGTCTACCGACGCCCGGGGCGTCTCCTCCTGCGGCGGCTAGGGACGTGAGGGCGCAGAGACTGCCACTCCCTCACGCGCCCCGCCTCCTTCTTCGCGAGGTGACGGCTTCCCATGCCCTCTCGCTCCGTACCATGGCTCTCACTAGGGCCGGACGCGAGAGGCCGCCGCCGCCGATCGCCTCCACGAAGACACGGCGGTTCTCCGCCCAGGCAGGGCACACCTCCACCGTATGCTCCACCGTGTCCTCTAGACGATCCTCGCAATGGAAACACCCGGGCGTTTCCTCCCGCTTTATCCTGAACAGGAACCCACCAAAGCACCCATGCCCGGTGAGAACCTGCGTCAGGCGGAAGGTGAGGACGCCGTGGCGCCTCTCTATCCACTCCTCAAAGAGGGGACTTACCGCCGCAATTATGGCGTGCCCAACGATAGGTACACTTCAAATTGCATTCATGGATGAAGGCCCTTCCAAGGCAACTGTGATAATATTATTTATTTTTCTTTAATATGAACTGTCACATTGTAAAACATGAAGTGTATCGTTGTATGCAAGATCGCAGGTGCCATTTGTGAGAATATACATAAAAGTTAAGGTACAGCTTGGCAAAAAAGAGTCTGGAAAAAATGAGGGCGCCTGCTTAGCAGGTATGGCCACCCTGTATACTAAGACTAAAAGTGATAAGATACTTGTTGTTTTAATCCACAAACACGAGATCGCGGAAATTCTTATCAGTCAAGATTTCAAGACTTGATAGGCACACAGTCTTTTACTTTCATTGTATTTAGTAGATTGCGCATTATTTCGCTGGAATAGCCTTTTATCTAAGAGTGCCATCATAATAACATAATACAAACTTATTCAGTTTAAAAAATAATTAAATGACACTCAGGGATTGCCGATTGAACCCGATACACAAGACATAATGTTCAGCAATCGCATTTGCGGCCACCATCTAGGGTATTCACAACCATTCGATGGTTGGTATGCCTGTATAAAATTTCACATGAATGATACTGAACGAATCCTGTTAATGCTGAAAGTTTATAGTCGACAAGAAGGCGACTTACAGCTACTTACTGTCGGAAACTAATCGGAAGTCAGAGAACTACCTATAACATGTCGCATTCGAAAGGTACGGGTAATATCGAAACTTGAACAGTTGACTAATGAAGGCGTCAGGTATGTCTATGTGGGGTACATAACATTATCATTATTCACATGACAATGAAAATGAAATAACACGCTAAAATTTAGACTTTATTTAAAAAGAAAAACGTTACATAACATCATTCTTGTATTCCTTTTCGGTGCTATGATAGATTTTTCCCATTAACACTGATGTGTCAGTTTTAAATTTCTTATTTAAGAAATCTAAGTAGTGTTAAAAATCTTTCTTACACGTTAACGGTTCCCATTACAACCCGTCTCCTCAAACTATAGGTAATATATTACGTAGAATAGGCACCTGAAAAATAATAAATATAAATTATACTTTTTTTACTGTGGTATGCGTTAATAGCATTAACAAAAAAAAAAACAAAATACTTGCCTGTTTCGTTATAGTGTTGAACTTTTTGTCTAATTGCACACAGATCAAAATCGTCTAATTCTTTCTTCCACCAACTGTTTTAGTGTTCCTCCAGGTGTAGAAAAAATCCAATTTTTTTCACCTTCATTAACAATTTCTCTAATTGTACTGTGAGATTTACCTTGAAAAAAATAAAAAAGACAATCATATTAATTCCATGTACATTTTTCAATTTCAAGTATCAACCATTAAGAGTCAACGTACACGCGATTTGTCTAACTACAAAACATAACCTCAATAATCTATTAGTAAATAAAACAATAAAATGGCTTGAAACTTATAATACCGATAAAACTTAGTATTAGAAAGGAAAAACAATGACTGGCATTGAATAAAAGATAAATTTCTTGGATAAATACCTGTCGTGTCGGCAGTTCTTTCGTAAACATTGTCAATCGGAGAGAAAATTTGTTCCGCTTCAGATTCCGCCAAATTTCTTACGAAAACTTAGTATATCACAGCTCACACCACTACTCCTAATTGTTTTATTCATTTTTTATATGTTCAAAAGCATGAATAATTGATAGTTAATTAGAAATAAGTAAAATACAACTGGGAACATAACACAATGACAGATTAGCTACTTGTTGATGATAAACAAAGCAGTGTTGCCACCAAAAAAATATTTTAGTTCCAATGGTTATCACGACAGACTCTTTTTTGCCAAGCTATAAGTAAAACTTCGATTTCTTCCTATTATATTTAAAAATCTTATTAGGAAGGTAACTTTACTGTCAAATACCATACATGTCATATTGTTACGGGCTGGGGTTCGGGATAAATTAATTAAAACCAATATTCCGAAACACACAAACTGTTTAATTAACTAAACACAAATATTGCAATCAAATCAGAACGTCAAACAGAATCACTTGTCTCGCTTGTACTGCATCACTTGAATCGTATTCGCTCGCTTCCGAAATCGAACTGCTCGTCGGCCCGACAATCCACTATTTTATCCCGAGCAGAACATTCGCGAACATTCGACACTGTGCCACAGTTCACAAGTAGCGTAGAAGCTTCCAGGAACTTCCACAAACAACTGTTTACTGTTTAATCCCACTATTCGACAATAGATGGCGGTAGCGTCTACGTACAATTTTGTGTAGTACTTGCTACTTGATAACAGATGACGTTAGCGTGTCGTTTCTAGTAGTTTCAAACACTGCCCCATCCTTAAATGGAATTAGCTTGACGTTTCTAGACTTTTCGATCTACGTAATACTGCTCCCTCCTGAGATGGAGTTAGCGTGATGTTTCTAGACTTTACGATCTACGTAACAATATTTAGTTCAAAATTTTCACGCGCCCTCGGAATACCAGTAAATACTAAAAGAAAAGTAACAAAATTAGAATGAAAATAAAATAAATATGTTTGTTTTTGTACACAGAAAACAAAAATAAACTGTTTTCGTGTAAATAATTTGTAATCCTTGGAAGGACTGCTTTGTTGGTCTAGTGGTAGCAAGCGCTACTGCTGAGCATGAGGTCCTGGGTTCGATTCCCAGGTCGGGCAAAGTTTATTGGGTTTTTCCATCTGGAATTTCTCAGTAGCAGCCCGGAGTCTGGATTTGTGCCCGGTTGATGGCAATAGGCTCGCCCCCTATTACATGGAACTTGAACATAACTGGCGAAATGTAGGTGTACTATAGGTACACCTCTGCCAACTCTTCGGGGAAAGGCGTGATGATGATGTTATGTTAATTTGTAATCTAAATTCATTACAATTATAATATAAACAAAAATTATAAGATTTTTTTTTATAATACACAGTCACGCAATGAATATGGCTAATGGCAAGTCAACAGTTTTAATCTTAAGGTCCCGGCGACGGACGATCTGTCCATACAAACGTAATACCAAAATCATTTGCAATTTGAGCATATTTCCACCATTTTAAGATGATATTCGGCTTTAGACAGTATTTATCTAGGTTATGGTGACGTTTTTTTAAAAAAAACTGAGCTAAAATGAAGTTTGAGCGAATTGCATTTCGCACATTTTTACAACATAAATGACATGTTTTCTTTTTGTTTTTTCTGCATTAAAAACAACAATATCTGTAATAATGTTTTATCCATAACACAGCTTATATTATCAAGATACAAAATAACGAAAACCAATTTAAAAATCATTAAGTTTTCATTCACCATTTTTGGTATTACGGAACACAGCCAAATTATCATAAATTTTCAATAGCGAGTAGTGCTATCGCGTCTCACAAAAATGCCAATGTGTGCACGGTCGTACGGCTGGCAGTAGTATGTTGTGTAGGTACCGCTCGGACATGTATTCACACTAGCGCAACATGCATTTTGGGCGTACTTTTATTTGTTTATTCAATTGTATTGTGATATTTCTGACATTATTATTGACCTATGCTATGGAACTTGGATTTTGATTTTTCTTCTGATTTCGTATCGAGTACAGAGACTGAATGACTGATCAGAATGTAGAGCATTCTGACGATTCTTTTTTTTTGTTGGATGGGAAATCATCAAATGACTTCTCCCTCTTCTGGGCGGAGCGGGAGGGCGTGTCAGACTTTTACTGACTAAAACCCACCCATATTCCATCAGTTGCCCATATGCCAGGGCCACGGTAACTCTTTCGAACGAATCTCGCGACCCTGGCAGGAACTTTGCTTTGTATACGGACCTGGATTTATTGTTTACGATTCGGTTTGGCGTTTGTCTGCCAACATGGACTGCAAACGTTGGGATGTGTCTCACAGTAAGTACTTATTAGCCAATGATATATTATATTAGGTTACCTGTCTAATATTTTCTTGGCTACTAATTGTTTACTTACATATTTTTAAACTCAGCCCAATGAAATAAAGATATTTTTTCGTGGTTCGTGTTTAATAGTAGTAAGTACCTAACTAAGTATATTTTGTATAAGTTAGTATTTACCTACCTTTCTAGGTATAGGTTTATTATGTTATGACTTAACACACGTTCTCACGGACGTAATAAAATCGCGGGTGGTTATTTTCGTGCACTGGGTCTTCAAGATACTGCTCAGTGCCAAGAGGTGAAAATCCAACTGTGCTTCGACGTGCTGAGACTCACCCGCGCTGCACTCTGTTGTACTCTCAACTAGCTTTTGCCCGCGGCTTCGCCCGCGTACATGTCGGCCATTAAATTTATGGCTGAGGTTTGAGTGGTTTTCTGCTTACTGATATTCAATACTAGTTGTAGTTTCCAAAGCGTAGTTGACCAGGAGGCGTTTTTGTGTCCTACTTCGATACGAAGCATCTTGAGCACAGTTCTTATATAACGCTCCACTTGACCATTTGAGCCGTGCATTTCAGGTGTAATGTAGTGTAGGTCGGAGCCAAGTTCAGATATCCATTGGACAAAGTCTGTAGACTCAAACATCCTACCCCTATCAGTAACCAACAATCTGGGAACACCAAACAGAGAGACGACCTGGGACATAACGCGTTTTAACTCACTAGTATCTTGACGGTAGATAGGATACAAGAGACAAAACTTTGTAAGAGCGTCGACTAGTATCAGGACAAATTTGTAACCCTCTGATTCAAGCAATGGTCCCAGAGCATCGACATGAACGGTATCAAAGGGTGTGTTAGATTTTGGCCAGGATGAAATATTCTGCAGCGGGGCCCGAGGCACTCGGTTTTTTAGAAATACATATTAGACAATGCGAAACATATTTAGATACAAACTGGCGGAGACCAGGAAACCAAAAATGTTTAAGGATAAGGTGCAGAGTTTTATCAGCACTAATATGCTCATGCTCATCGTGAAAGATTCGTAAGAGACTGAGACGGTGTCCCTTGGGTATGAAACAAAGAAGACGCGCTTCCTCACTGACTGGCGTGTATTTATAATACAGGAGGTCTCTCTTGAAGACATAGCGACTAGAATCGAGCTGTCCCTCTGAAAGTTTTTGTATTAGATCTCTCGTTTCGTGATCTGCATTTTGTGCTATTTGTTCCCAGTTACGAGGTTCCGTTATTTGATTAATGGAGACGACTGGGTTTCGACTGAGATAGTCAGCATGCGGCAGCATAACTCCTTTTCTGTACTCGATAGAAAAGTGGAAATCCTGAAGGTAAATCCACCATCGGGCGACGCGAGGGAGCAGATCCTTTTTGCGTTCTGTGGATTTGAGAGCGTTGCAGTCTGTGACGACCTTGAATTGCAAGCCCACCAAATAATGGCGAAAATGCTGCAAAGCCTTCACGACTGCTAACGTCACCAACTCGTAGCTATGGTATTTGCTCTCTGCTCCCTGCGTAACCTTACTGTAGTATGCTAACCGCATGTTTTCCACCGTCAGTATCCGTCTGCAAAAGTACTGCCCCGTAACCAGCTGAGCTTGCGTCTGTGTGAACCTCGGTGTAAAGTTCAGGGTTGAATATGGCAAGAACAGGCTCGCTAGTCAAGCAATGTATTAAATCTTGGCGAACCTGTTCCTGTTCCTGACCCCAACGAAACTCAACCCCCTTTCGAATCAAATGAGCAATGCACGCGGTCTTAGTCGCATAGTTTTTAATGTACTTGCGGAAATATCCCGCAAGTCCTAACAATTGTCGAACCTGTCTGACATTTTTGGGAACTGGGGAGTTTTTTAGAGCTGCTATCTTGCGAGAGCTCGGTCGTACCTGACCGAAACATATTAGCCTACCTAAATATTCGACCTCGATAGTCAAAAAAGAGCATTTCTTTAGATTTATCGAGAACCCGGATTTGGTGAGCGTTTGCAAAACAATGCCGTCCTCTACAGTATGACTTAACAAAAGGACGTCGTCAATATACACTAGAACGTTCCCAGTGTTAATGAATTCGCGAAGGGTGTGGTTGATAATCCGTTGGTAAACAAACGGGAGTTCGTCAAACCATATGGCATTTTTAGATATTCGTAGTGCCCTTCTGGTGTAACGAATCCCGTTACATGAACGGAGCTCTCTTTGATTCGAATTTGGTGAAAACCAGTAGCCATGTCTAGACTGCTGAAGAAGGTGTAGCGACCCAACCGATCAATGTGGTCATCTATCAGAGGCAGTGGATATCTTTCCTTTTCAGTGATACGGTTGAGTGCCCTGTAGTCGACGCACATTCAGTCGGTTCCGTCCTTTTTCTTCACCAGGATGCCTTATGCCCGGTTTCTGAAGTTCCAAGATAAACTTTCAACAACTATTCATTCAATAAAGTTATGCATAAGATAAACGTCGGCTAACTGTCACTGCGTTTCTGAATACAAAACAAACCATTCAATAACTATGTAACTGTCAACTAGTTTTTTAGATGCCGCTAGATGGGTCTGTTTATGAGATTGCATCTAAAATTGATTTTTATTATTTAAATGGTCTTTAAAACTAGTTTAATAAACAATATTCTTTTTTCAAGAGTAAATAACTGGCTTAATATTATTTTAATTAAAAATATGTAAAGTCATTTTTTTATATTTATGGGTAAAACCTTTTTTTCTATTGTCAGTACTCAGTTCATTGTTTATGATTCCTGATATTAATTTTACTACGCTGTCGGTTACATGTCTTTCGAATCGTTTGCGCTTAATCCATTCTTTTATATAATAACATAATGGAATCTGGAAAACGTAGTTAACATTTTACTGGAAAGAGATAAGATGCTTCTTATCGAAGTGCATATTTAACTCGAAATATAAATGTATCGTCAAGTTCATATGTTTTTTTTTTATTTGTGTCCCCATTATACGTAAATAATTGTACAATATGAAAATTTTCCAGTTTGAATTATTTATAAAAGAGGAAATTAGCAACCTAAAATATTGCTCCAACAATAGCCGACGGACATGGTTTCCTTCAGAGGAAAGGGGTTGATCAACAGAGTCTATTACGATTTCTTGTTCAGAAGCAGAATCAATTATCAGTGAATCATTTTGCTTTAGAGCTATATTATGTAACACAACTGTTGCATCAATTACAGCTAATGTGTGATCTAATTTTAACCGTAATTTTAGAGAGGCATTGAAATCTTCTTTTCCACACACCAAATGTTCTTTCAACTGTGTTTCTGATCTTTATTTGTACGTTTCATTTCAAACTACATCAACTCGCTTTTAATCAAACGCCTAATCAAGTTTGTTGAGCAATAATGCACAAATACGGCTAATTGCATGAACATTTAGTTTTTAATTCTAGTGTATATTGACGACGTCCTTTTGTTAAGTCATACTGTAGAGGACGGCATTGTTTTGCAAACGCTCACCAAATCCGGGTTCTCGATAAATCTAAAGAAATGCTCTTTTTTGACTACCGAGGTCGAATATTTAGGTAGGCTAATATGTTTCGGTCAGGTACGACCGAGCTCTCGCAAGATAGCAGCTCTAAAAAACTCCCCAGTTCCCAAAAATGTCAGACAGGTTCGACAATTGTTAGGACTTGCGGGATATTTCCGCAAGTACATTAAAAACTATGCGACTAAGACCGCGTGCATTGCTCATTTGATTCGAAAGGGGGTTGAGTTTCGTTGGGGTCAGGAACAGGAACAGGTTCGCCAAGATTTAATACATTGCTTGACTAGCGAGCCTGTTCTTGCCATATTCAACCCTGAACTTTACACCGAGGTTCACACAGACGCAAGCTCAGCTGGTTACGGGGCAGTACTTTTGCAGACGGATACTGACGGTGGAAAACATGCGGTTAGCATACTACAGTAAGGTTACGCAGGGAGCAGAGAGCAAATACCATAGCTACGAGTTGGTGACGTTACCCGTGAAGGCTTTGCAGCATTTTCGCCATTATTTGGTGGGCTTGCAATTCAAGGTCGTCACAGACTGCAACGCTCTCAAATCCACAGAACGCAAAAAGGATCTGCTCCCTCGCGTCGCCCGATGGTGGATTTACCTTCAGGATTTCCACTTTTCTATCGAGTACAGAAAAGGAGTTATGCTGCCGCATGCCGACTATCTCAGTCGAAACCCAGTCGTCTCCATTAATCAATTAACGGAACCTCGTAACTGGGAACAAATAGCACAAAATGCAGATCACGAAACGAGAGATCTAATACAAAAACTTTCAGAGGGACAGCTCGATTCTAGTCGCTATGTCTTCAAGAGAGACCTCCTGTATTATAAATACACGCCAGTCAGTGAGGAAGCGCGTCTTCTTTAGTTTCATACCCAAGGGACACCGTCTCAGTCTCTTACGAATCTTTCACGATGAGCATGAGCATATTAGTGCTGATAAAACTCTGCACCTTATCCTTAAACATTTTTGGTTTCCTGGTCTCCGCCAGTTTGTATCTAAATATGTTTCGCATTGTCTAATATGTATTTCTAAAAAACCGAGTGCCTCGGGCCCCGCTGCAGAATATTTCATCCTGGCCAAAACCTAACACACCCTTTGATACCGTTCATGTCGATGCTCTGGGACCATTGCCTGAATCAGAGGGTTACAAATTTGTCCTGATACTAGTCGACGCTCTTACAAAGTTTTGTCTCTTGTATCCTATCTACCGTCAAGATACTAGTGAGTTAAAACGCGTTATGTCCCAGGCCGTCTCTCTGTTTGGTGTTCCCAGATTGTTGGTTACTGATAGGGGTAGGATGTTTGAGTCTACAGACTTTGTCCAATGGATATCTGAACTTGGCTCCGACCTACACTACATTACACCTGAAATGCACGGCTCAAATGGTCAAGTGGAGCGTTATATAAGAACTGTGCTCAAGATGCTTCGTATCGAAGTAGGACACAAAAACGCCTCCTGGTCAACTACGCTTTGGAAACTACAACTAGTATTGAATATCAGTAAGCAGAAAACCACTCAAACCTCAGCCATAAATTTAATGATTGGCACCGACGCCTCTACTCCAGTTATACGATCACTGGTGCGCACAGTGTTTTATGAAGACGATTTTTCGGACATTGCTTTTTTATATAAAAAACTGATAGTTTAAGTTATTACAATGCAATATTTCGTATCCCCATTTCACTAGTGTGTTTAGTTTTTGAGATATAAATTTTTGAAAATCGTCTTTTTTTCAACCGGGTATTTAGAAAAAAAATCATATCTCTGAAACTAAATATGATACGCAATTGTGACTTTAAAAACACCGATGGCGTTATTTATGCTGCATATTTTAGAGTACAAATAAACCTCGGAACTTCGTTAGATTCAGACTTATACGAGGTTTTTAGTTTTTCGTTTTTATTTTTTTTCTCGGTAATTCCATCGTATTTGGAAAAGTTATTTATACTAAAATTATGCCCTTCATCTTCCCTATATACCACAAAAATAACACATCCTAATTGCGTGGAATCTAGAAGTTATTCCAAATTAACTGTTTTTGCTAGGATTGTCACTTTCGAATCTGAATGTTGACGACTCAATTTTTATTTAATGGGACGTATTGGTTATTAAAATTTCGACTATTAAACCTAGGAACTTTGTTATATCCAGACTTATAAAAGGTTTTTAGTTTTTATTTATTTTGTTCTCGATAATTCCGTAGTATTGGGATAAGTTATTTAAACTGTTATTTAAAGCCCCCCAAATTGGAGGAGGCCTAAGTCCAGCAGTGGACGTCTTATGGCTGAAATGATGATGATGATGATTTAAACTGAAACTAGCACTTTGCCAGTAACTTCGTTCGCGCATGTTTTTAAAATTGTATTTTGACGATTCTGTTGACACAAAATTCTCTAAACTAAATTAAAAATCACTTAAATTTGGTTTATCCCTGTCAAACGACGATTTTCTATTCTCAAACAGACTAAAGTGACACAACTTAAGTAACTATATTTTAGTTTGACAGCACTAAGATTGCGCTGAATTATTAGTTTAGTTTTCACCAAAAATTTTGATTATAATAATTTATTTTATCTAAATCTGACTACTTTTAATCGCGATTAAAAAGGTATGGAATAAAATTAGTGATCATGAACTAAAATTCAAACTAACGCAACGCCTCGCCTTCACGTGCAAAGACAGAACTGTATTTTTTGTTTTCCTTTTCTTTTGCTTATATCTCGAAAATGGCGTGGCCTATCGCAAAAAAAAAATGAAATTTTCGAGCCCCTTTATAAAACCCCTGCACATATAAATCTTAACACGTGGGTAATGTTTTTTTAAATTTTTCAAACAAAATGTGAAAAATTCCATATAAAACACATCCAGGCGGGCAGCATGGATGTGTTTTATATGGAATTGTGCGCGCCTTCGTCTCTCAAAAAAATCATTGCGCAGCGCACACAAGTACCACTATGCGTCGCCAAAAGAAAAAAAAATCCACGTTGAGTCGCGATTGTCAAATTCGATTTTAGTCATGTCAAAATAATTTTTAAATTTACAGATTTTGTCTTGCAGAATAGCGTTACAATTTTCATAGCCAAAAGTAAGGAATTTTAGAGATAGTTTATTTCGGTGTACAACTGAATTGGCATCATTGACAATTTTTATTTTGATAAGAATTTGTGCTAAGTTTTAAGTTTATTAACCTAAGAAATAAGATTCCTCCATACGATCTTTAAAAACTCCTAAATTGTTCTATTGGAGGTTGTTCTGAAAATCTAAAATGACATTAAATGTTAATGTGCCCTGCCCACTGCCCGTTAAGTTTGGCGATTCTTCTGATTGTGTGGATAACTTTGGTTTAAATATAGAGATAACTTCAGATCCGGATATGAAGTAATACAATATGATCGCGTGACAACCCTAACGACGTAGAATACGGATCAAGCTTAAAAATGTTGTGGTTTCTAGATTCCATGCAATTAGAATGTGTTATTTTTGTGGTATGTAGGGAAGATGAAGGACATAATTTTTGGGTAAATAACTTTTCCAAATACGATGGAATTACCAAGAAAAAAAATAAAAACGAAAAACTAAAAACCTCGTATAAGTCTGAACCTAACAAAGTTTCTAGGTTTATTTGTAATCTAAAATATGCAGCATAAAAAACGCCATCGATGTTTCTAAGGTCACAATTGCGTATCATATTTAGTTTCAGAGATATGATTTTTTTTCTAAATACCAGGTTGAAAAACAGACGATTTTCAAAAAATTATATCTCAAAAACTAAACATGCTAGTGAAATGGGGATACGAAATATTGCATTGAAATAACTTAAACTATCAGTTTTTTATATAAAAAAGCAATGTCCGAAAAATGGTCTTCATAAAACACTGTGGTGCGTGATCTAGCCGCAAGCACTTCATATACCAACAGGGAAGCTCCGCGGGAGATCTCTCGAAGTCGCGCTAGCGAACTCCTGAAGAAAAATCAAGATCAGCAGGAAGCCTCAGCCAATCGGTGCGGATGCGCACCACGTGACTACAAGGTGGACGACCTAGCTTTTGTTATAAAGTACTCGCAATCAACGGGTAAATTGGAGCCTGGGATGCGAGGACCGTATAGAGTGACCAAAGTTCTACCTAACGGTCGATATGAACTTAAACTGCTTAGTGGAAGCTGTGGAAAAACTACTCAAGCAGCCTCCCAATATATGGTGCCATGGAAGGGAGAATGGTGCCCGGAAAGTTGTACCATTTTCTTCGAAAGTGAGTGCGATTCATTAACTCTATTTTTGGTTTTAGAAATAGATGGGGTGTGTTCCCAACGGCGTGTGCCGCCCAGAAACGGGATGTGTTCCTCCTTGAAGGCATTAGTCGCCCAACATGCGGGTTTGTCCCAATAGCGTTAGTCGCCCAACATGCGGGTTTGTCCCAATGGCGTTAGTCGCCCAACATGCGGGTTTGTCCCAATGGCGTAAGTCGCCCAACATGCGGGTTTGTCCAAATGGCGTTAGTCGCCCAACATGCGGGTTTGTCCCAATGGCGTTAGTCGCTCAACATGCGGGTTTGTCCCAATGGCGTTAGTCGCCCAACATGCGGGTTTGTCCCAATGGCGTTAGTCGCCCAACATGCGGGTTTGCCCCCAATGGCGTAAGTCGCCCAACATGCGGGTTTGTCCAAATGGCGTTAATCGCCCAACATGCGGGTTTGTCCCAATGGCGTTAGTCGCCCAACATGCGGGTTTGTCCCAATGGCGTTAGTCGCCCAACATGCGGGTTTGTCCCAATAGCGTTAGTCGCCCAACATGCGGGTTTGTCCCAATGGCGTTAGTCGCCCAACATGCGGGTTTGTCCCAATGGCGTTAGTCGCCCAACATGCGGGTTTGTCCCAATGGCGTTAGTCGCCCAACATGCGGGTTTGTCCAAATGGCGTTAGTCGCCCAACATGCGGGTTTGTCCCAATGGCGTTAGTCGCCCAACATGCGGGTTTGTCCAAATGGCGTTAGTCGCCCAACATGCGGGTTTGTCCCAATGGCGTTAGTCGCCCAACATGCGGGTTTGTCCAAATGGCGTTAGTCGCCCAACATGCGGGTTTGTCCCAATGGCGTTAGTCGCCCAACATGCGGGTTTGTCCCAATGGCGTTAGTCGCCCAACATCGGTGTTTGTCACCCATATAGAGTTAATCGCTATGGTAAAATATAAGGCAATGACATGGGATGGTTGGGACGCTGACCATCTTATGTCATTGGTTGTCATGTTCTTATCTTGGCAATTTTAATTGATCAGAATATTTGTGTTGCCTATATGAATAACCATCGTAAACTCTTTCAGATGATGAAACCGATGAGGTTGTGAGTGACCCAGACCATTCCGAAGGCAACGAACCAGCATCCAAGTCGTCAGGGCTATTCATGCCGAAATAGGAGCAGTGCAGGCGTACCAGAATCACCGCACTACCGGTGCATCCCAAGAAGTTCAAGTCGAGGACGACTTGGCATCAGGAGAGGCCGTGTTAGGAACGAAAAATGACAGGAAAGGGATGACAGCTATGAGTCTATAAAAGCGGCGTGCACGCCGCTAACGGTCTCAAGCCAAATATCTAGGTGTCATCCTCGACGAACACCTCACCTTTTCCGAGCACATAAAGCAGGCTCGCTCGCGGGCCGCTTTCGCTCTCAGTAGGCTCCATTGCGTCCTGAACAAGCGGAGTAAATTGTCTCTTCTGTGTAAGAAGCGGCTTTACACCGCTTGTATCAGGCCGATTATGACATACGCAAGCCCAGTCTGGGCACATGCCAAGCCCCGATTCATCCATAGGATGCAGACTCTCCAGAACCGTTTTCTCCGTCAAGCCACAGGCTCGCCTTGGTTTGTTCGGAATATCAATCTTCATTTAGACATGAAACTCCCGACTATCCATCAATACATAAAACGCGCTTCGAAGCGTTTCTTCGATAGGGCCGTAGCCCACCGCAACCCTCTGGTTGTGGCGGCAGCTACTTACACCCCCTCCCGTATTAGCAAAGTCCGCCGCTCGCGGCACGTTCTTACCGATCCTGATGATCCCACTACTCTCCTCCAGGAGAGTCGAAAAGAGACCAGTACAGCTAGACCAGCACACAGACACAAACCGTACCGACCTCGCCGCCGAGGTCCGTCGTCGCGACCCCGACTTAACAGTCCCCCCCGACCCTTGCAAGAGCCAGCCCGCGATGCTGCGCCGTTAGCTTTAAATTAGTCCCTAAATAATTTAACCCAGATCCAGCCAGTCCCTTGCTGCCCCCCTATCAGCGATTGCCTAAGCCGAGGTTCGTACCCCCCTCGGGGTAACCCTTAGAGCTTTCGCTTTAGTTTTTAAGTATAATAAGCCCCGGCTGGAGGCCTAAAAAGGTAACTTTTTAGAACTCGCCGGGCCCCAATCCGTTTAAGTAGTCACAATCTTTTCAGGATTAACTACGAGATGCCCCACAAAAAAAAAAAAAAAAAAAAAAAAAAAAAAAAAAAAAAAAAAAAAAAAAAAAAAAAAAAAGCTAACGGTCTCTTTTTTGACAGGCGTCGCTCGTGGTGGAAGCATCGTTCAAGGGCCGTGAGATCTATATTTATGTTTATGTGCATTTCAATGATTGTTATTTTGTTCCTTAATTAAAACAAGCAGTTGTATATTTTTGTTGTGCATCACATTGTTTTTTTTTATATTTGCGCTCCTGATTCCTAAAAATATATATTTTCATTTAATAATGTATTTCTATTCAAATGAAGTACGGTCGAATTTCGACCAATGGGCGATCACTAGTAAATATAACATATGGAACCCGTCTCGTCCCATATTCTATTCGCGCATTTGGATAAATTATGTTATTCGAATGTAACACCTGAATGATAGGGGAAAAGTTAATCTGTATGCAGCATAAAGCATAAAATTTTTGTTAAATAACTTCAGAAAGTAGCTGATTACGTTATAGTGGGTTATATGTTCTCTCTTAAAATGCGACGGTTTTATAGTACACGTGTAGGCTATTATTCAGAATACTTACAGCTGATAGGGTACTGCACTACTAAGCGCTCAATAACAGTGACTTCTGTGCCGTGTTTGTGTTGCTTAATAGAATTACTGTACAGAAAAAAGTGTTATACCCAAGCTCGTTTTTTTCTAAACAGCTGTTGCAGCCCAGGTGAATACTAATAAGTCTTTGTAAATGTTTAGATTAACGCTGTGGGCCTTATGTGACAATTTATAATGCAGTTTTGTGCAGTTTCGTCCTCAAAGTGCCACGATGTCGTCGGTCGAACACAGTTTGACTGCATCCTTAAAGTTTGTATTGGATGTGTTGAGTAGCCGGTAAAGAATGTGTAGGTATTGAAAATGGAATATAAACAGCATAATGCCGTACAACGCAACCACTTAATCAGACAACGCGTGGTGCAGGTGGCGGTACCTGCGTGACGTCGTCGGCGACGGCCTGGTGCACGCCGTCGCGGCGCGCGTCGGGCGCGGCCAGGCGCCGCAGCTTGTTGACAACGTGTGTGCAGGTGGCGGTACCTGCGTGACGTCGTCGGCGACGGCCTGGTGCACGCCGTCGCGGCGCGCGTCGGGCGCGGCCAGGCGCCGCAGCTTGTTGACAACGTGTGTGCAGGTGGCGGTACCTGCGTGACGTCGTCGGCGACGGCCTGGTGCACGCCGTCGCGGCGCGCGTCGGGCGCGGCCAGGCGCCGCAGCTTGTTGACAACGTGTGTGCAGGTGGCGGTACCTGCGTGACGTCGTCGGCGACGGCCTGGTGCACGCCGTCGCGGCGCGCGTCGGGCGCGGCCAGGCGCCGCAGCTTGTTGACAACGTGTGTGCAGGTGGCGGTACCTGCGTGACGTCGTCGGCGACGGCCTGGTGCACGCCGTCGCGGCGCGCGTCGGGCGCGGCCAGGCGCCGCAGCTTGTTGACAACGTGTGTGCAGGTGGCGGTACCTGCGTGACGTCGTCGGCGACGGCCTGGTGCACGCCGTCGCGGCGCGCGTCGGGCGCGGCCAGGCGCCGCAGCTTGTTGACAACGTGTGTGCAGGTGGCGGTACCTGCGTGACGTCGTCGGCGACGGCCTGGTGCACGCCGTCGCGGCGCGCGTCGGGCGCGGCCAGGCGCCGCAGCTTGTTGACAACGTGTGTGCAGGTGGCGGTACCTGCGTGACGTCGTCGGCGACGGCCTGGTGCACGCCGTCGCGGCGCGCGTCGGGCGCGGCCAGGCGCCGCAGCTTGTTGACAACGTGTGTGCAGGTGGCGGTACCTGCGTGACGTCGTCGGCGACGGCCTGGTGCACGCCGTCGCGGCGCGCGTCGGGCGCGGCCAGGCGCCGCAGCTTGTTGACAACGTGTGTGCAGGTGGCGGTACCTGCGTGACGTCGTCGGCGACGGCCTGGTGCACGCCGTCGCGGCGCGCGTCGGGCGCGGCCAGGCGCCGCAGCTTGTTGACAACGTGTGTGCAGGTGGCGGTACCTGCGTGACGTCGTCGGCGACGGCCTGGTGCACGCCGTCGCGGCGCGCGTCGGGCGCGGCCAGGCGCCGCAGCTTGTTGACAACGTGTGTGCAGGTGGCGGTACCTGCGTGACGTCGTCGGCGACGGCCTGGTGCACGCCGTCGCGGCGCGCGTCGGGCGCGGCCAGGCGCCGCAGCTTGTTGACAACGTGTGTGCAGGTGGCGGTACCTGCGTGACGTCGTCGGCGACGGCCTGGTGCACGCCGTCGCGGCGCGCGTCGGGCGCGGCCAGGCGCCGCAGCTTGTTGACAACGTGTGTGCAGGTGGCGGTACCTGCGTGACGTCGTCGGCGACGGCCTGGTGCACGCCGTCGCGGCGCGCGTCGGGCGCGGCCAGGCGCCGCAGCTTGTTGACAACGTGTGTGCAGGTGGCGGTACCTGCGTGACGTCGTCGGCGACGGCCTGGTGCACGCCGTCGCGGCGCGCGTCGGGCGCGGCCAGGCGCCGCAGCTTGTTGACAACGTGTGTGCAGGTGGCGGTACCTGCGTGACGTCGTCGGCGACGGCCTGGTGCACGCCGTCGCGGCGCGCGTCGGGCGCGGCCAGGCGCCGCAGCTTGTTGAGCTCGTCCAGCACGATGGTCTGCACGTCCTCCCAGTACGCCTGGTTCGCGTTGTTCTCGAGTTCCTTGTACACCTGTAACAAACGTCACGGTCTGAACAAACTTCTGTAGCGACATCTATGGCGCTACGTTGGAACTACACTAACAGCTGGCAACTGACAATTTGGAAATGTCAAACATAGCTGAAACTCCAGCATCTAACATCGTGCAAGCAAGATCTTACGCACAATCCCCCACCCGTTGGTAGAAGTACCTTCCCCTTTGTAAGAAGGAACATCACACCTGGTTATCCACCCGTAATTTTCCTATACCTTGATATCCTCCAGCAGATCCTCAAGGTCCTGCGTCTGCAGCCCATTGAGGTAGGTGTAGGGCTCGTGCATCTCCAGTGCGTCTACGCATTCCTCCGAGCTCACGTACCACGCCAGCAGATCTATGGGCTTGGCTGCAAACAATGATATTATTTGTTTACTGTACTGTGCACTAAAAAATTGGCAAATCTCAGGTATTTAAAAAAATACTATTTAAAAAAAAAAAAGAAATAACAGACTTTCAGCATTAGTTAACACGTTGAGTGCCGATCACGCAATATCGCGTGTTTCGTCGGCTCTGCATTATGGCCGATCACGCGATATCACGTGCTTGCTACTAACAATTTTGTATGTGCTCTAAATCTGTGGCCATATCGGATTAACCATCAATCTGTGTTTGGCACTCAACGTGTTAAATAGCTTTATCACATTCGGGAGGTGCGATGCTTGTGTCCGTACCTCGTCCGTCGCGGATGCGTATCTGCGAGCGCAGACGCGCCTGGTGCAGATGGAAGGCGTCCTCCTGGCGCGCCCACGTGTGGAACTGCTGCGCCTCGCGCGCGCGCGCCGCCGCCGCCGCCTCCGCCTCGCGCGCCGCGCGCTCCGCCTCGCGCTCCAGCCGCCGCTGCTTCACCTGCACGCGGACCCGACCGTACACTCTCATACATGCAATACTCTTAACATAACCTCCCCCCTGTGATTCCTGTAGGGTTAGGTGGAAATGTCCCTATAGTGCCTCCACATATCACCAGTTATGTAAGTCTCATATAATAGAGGGTGATCCTATTGCCATCAATGGGAAAAAACTCCAGACTCCATACTGCTAATGAGAAAATCCCTGATGGAAAAACCCAGTAACACTATTGTAACATAATCTAGGAATCGAACCTAGGACCTCATGCTCAGCAGTAGTGCTTGCAACCACTAAACCAACGAGGCAGTCATTAGTATTAACATACTTACAAAAAAATATACCAATGAGAACCTTAAATCTTTGCTATTGATTGAAGTCAGATTTCTAATATCGACGCCCCCAAGCAATAAATCGGCAATCGGAAAATCCAAATTTTACAGGAGAAAAGATTTACTGTTTTTGTGGCATATCTTTTCAGCCAGTAGGTATATTCAAGTCATTCATGTATCAAATTATAGCAATTTTTTCCCGGAATGTAACTACTAAGTTATTTACATTCAATTCCAAGTTATACAGAATTATTAGAGTAAATTTATGAAACAATAATAATAATAAATAAATAAATAATAAATTTTATTTATTAGACCAAAAAAGAATATACATGTTACACAATTTGTCTTAGCTACATAAAACATATGCTTAAGAGTAAATCATTTACAATTGTGTCTAATTGTTAGCACCTGCTGCCGAACTAGGTTTATAGCCTGTGTTTCAGCATGCAGCGCCTCAAGCCCTCGGACTGGGTATGCAAGTATGAGCTTATGAACAAAAGGAAACAGTTTATGGTAAAATATAAACTTAATTAAATTAAAAGAATGTAAGGGTTGGTGTCCTCTTGGTGTGTAAGGTGAAAGATGTGAATGTATGTGTGTGAGAGGGTGTGTATAAATTTAATATTTTTAGCCAGTAGATTCATTTTGATTCCATAGGATTATAAAGCTGCCAGTCAGTTTACACTACTTTAAGATCGTCAATATATTTTCAGTTTGATTGTATGTTAACTTCCAAAGCCATTGAGTTACAGAATTTTTCATTGTTAATTTATTCATAGAGTATAATTCAAGAATCTTATAAAATTTGTCATATAAATAGGGGCCCAAAAAGGGGTAAAATCTACGAATAAAAGCGGTTCTTGAGTTTGATAACCTCTTGCAAACAGGTAAGCCTTTCCGCCTTGTTACCAGGGTTGGATTGTACACCATGGTAGCATGCTGTTTTGAAACTATTCCTAAGACAAATAGTTGGCGAACAGTAAGCACCTCACAGTATTCATAAAGAAGCGTGGTTCAGTAATGGAAAGGCTTAAAAGTACATAGTTTTAGTATAGTTCTCTGTGAAACCTCAAGCTGCTTTATCGTAGTCTTCGGTGCTCCACCCCAAGACGAAATACAATATGTAATCAAAGACTGACAAAGCGCATAATAGATTTGCTTTAGGATTGTAGGAGTCACGATATGTCTCAATGTTTTAAAAATATACGTAAGTTTACGAATCCTTTTACTCAGCAGTTGAATGTGCGCTTTGAAGCCAAAGTTTTCATCAATTACAACTCCCAAGTATTTAATTGTCTTTGTCCGTTCTAAACAATTGCATGAGCATCTAAAATCACCCGACGCATCATAAGAGCAATTATGTGCGATTAGATTTAAAACCCCGTGTGAAGAAGATCGGATCGAGTAGGCCAAGTACTTTGTTTTGTCAGTATTCAAAGTAAGTACATTATCATAAAGCCACTGCTTTACCACATTAAAACCCTTTTGGGCTAGCTGGTAAGTCTCATTCCATGTTTTAGCAGCGAAAATGAGTGCAGTGTCATCTGCGTATGAGATTATTTTTCCATGAAATGAGTTCAAACAAAGGAGATTGTTTATATATATACGAGAAAAAGGGACGGGCCAAGAATACTACCTTGTGGAACGCCATAGGTCACTGGACGATCCGTACTCGTGTAGGGACCCACTTTTACACATTGAGTTCTGTCTGTTAGATAATCGGCCAAAAGGCTAAGCTGTTTTCCCCAAATTCCAATTTTTTCCAGTTTTTCTACAATATATTTCGTATCATTATATTATGGACTTCTACAGTGTTAATTTATATCGTAGGGATACAAATACTAAAATTTAAACACAATGTTAGAGTATATTTTGGGGGGGGGGGGGTCTGTATTTATGCTTTTGCGGTTGCACAACGACACGCTTGGCTTGGCTTTGCTTGGTAGTATAGATGCAGGCCTACTCTGCTGCCTCCCTCAGAGGCAGCAGGGTGGCGGGGTCTTGAGGGAGAGCGCTGTAGTCGTGTAGATCCTCAAGGCAAGTCTGGCGGATACACCTTCACGAGGTTGCCACCCCGTTTTTGGTCTAATTCCTTATGAAATAGACGTAACTGAAACCGCCAGGCGACTTTTCCTCCCCTATCTCCCCTCCCCACTCCCGCATAACCCCCCCATTTCCTGTTCCAAACTACCCCTCCTCACGTAATCCCACCCAAACCCGCACTCCCTACAACACCTACCTACCCACCTTCCACTCCGAAACGTGACCACCCTGTGACTGGGTGGTGGCGGGCTCGACTGTCACTAAATCAAATCAAATCAAATCAATTTATTTCGGGCAACAAGCAGCTGATGGTGAGTTAGGAGGAAGCAGTCACCTGCGCTAGGACCTGCGCAGTTGAGCGCCGTGAGCGGCGATGAAGGAGTCCTGGGGGGCTGAGCCGAACGGCACTGGTGGTTATGTGTCCGTGAGGCAACACTCCCCCTTTGGTCTGGATTTCAAGCGAAACGGTGGCCCTACCCACTAGCCAGGGGTAGGGAAATGGCCACAGTGTCCCGTCAGAGGGCCACAGGCGAGGTGCGTGAGGTCCGCTGAGGTTGTCCTCGGATGACCGAAGCGGTAGGTAAAGGTCATGCTGACGGTGTAAGTGAGGGTTGTTCAACTCGTTGGGGGCCAACCCGATCGAGCACTCGATGTCGCACTGTAAACCAGCCTTGCGCTCCTATATCTCTCTGGTAATCCTAACGTTCGAGCTTTTTCATAGCGAGACGTTCCCAGGTGCGGGCTCCATGGAGGGTGGGAGCCAGAGAGACGAATCCTTTTCACAACATTTAATATGGATGACAAAACAAAAACCAACCATCCCGGAGTGGAGGCGAAAGCCGATGAAGGTCCCAAGAGAGGTGCCTGCACTTCTCTTGCCCCTGGTCACCCTGCAGCCAACGCCGCGGGTACCAGCGCGGGCGCTGGTCTGGCTGTGGCGAAAGCTACAGGCAAGACCAACAAAAACAAGTCCCAAAAGAAACAAAGGGCGTCGGCGCTGACTGGGACCAGTACCGGCCCTTCCAAAACCCAGGAGAGGACCACGGCGAAGTCTAACTTCGCTGGCGGTCCAACCCTCCCCAAACTAACACCGGTGCCAGATATTACTGGCACTGTGAAACACCCTACCACATCTGCGGCTCCTCAAGCCTCCTCCCATAAGGAGGACGCCACCAACCAGGTGGCGACAGACAGCCACGAGGACGCGATCTCTCGCGTCTGGAAGGTTGTACAGAAGCGGGGCAAGGGCAAGGGTAAAAGAACTCAACAAGCCCGTTGCCCTTGTACAAACCCCTCATGCGCTCCAGCTGTCACAGCACAGCGTATGACGCGTAAGGAGCGCCGCCAGGCTCGCAGGAGGCAAGGTAAAGGGCCCCAAAACAACCAGGCCACTGCCGTTAGTTCGGTCAAACCGAGTAGCGGGCAGCTAAACTTTGCCGCTGGAAAACGGTCGCAGGCAGAGCCCGGCCTAAACCGCCCCTCGACCAGCCGACCCTCATCCAGTGCGCCGGTAAAAGCACAGCAACCCGGAGGGAAGGATCAGGCCGCGGCTAAGCGAGCTCTCAACGAGACCATCACACCTCGTGGAGAGCATAAGCGGCCGCGTCTTGATCAATCCAAACGGGTTGCTCAAAGAAGCTACGCCCAAGCTGCCAATGCCACCCTCGACGTAGCGGTCACCTGTGACCGCACCGGGGTGATCAGCAAGGACGTATCGGACCAGGTGCTCGCTGCTATCCAGAAGCAGATCTTACACGAGGCCTGCTCCCCCAAACAGGACACCAAGGCGCCGACTTTCAACGCAAAGCCGCTATTCGCCGGTGGTGTCCTAAAACTGTGGTGCGAGAACGACCACACCTTAGCCTGGCTAAGGAAAACAGTCTCCGATATGACTCTCCCTACTAACTTAACGTTAGTAGTCAAGAGTCAGTCGGAGATCCTAAGACGGGCACGATGTGGCATCGTGATCCCCGACGAGCAGGGGGTCCTCGGAGAGCCGACCAATATTGGCCGTGCTCTCAGTTACCAGAACCCCTGGGTCGACATAAAGCGCTGGTTGCTGCTGCATGCCGACAAACAGGCCTCGGCATGGTTCGTGGTGGTCGGTGTCCCGGTAGACCAAATCCCGACCCTGATGGGTGCGGGGCGCCGTCTATCTTTGGGGGCAGGGAAGGTGTACCTGCAGTTCCAAGGTAGGAACGGCAGGTTCACCGACGTCCCCCCGGGATGGGACCCCGCCACCGGCACCATCTCCGAGACTCTGGCGCAGCAGCCAGAGACACCAGCGGGGAAGTCGACTCCCCCAGCAAACAACCCGGAGGCAGTCGTGGCCGAACCCGCTGCAGCGGAATCGGCTGCTCCAACTGCCGCCACCCTGGACGCTAGCCCTCCTTCGGGCGCGGAATCGGACGACATAACCCTGTCCCCGGCTTCGCGCCAGGGGGAGGATGGCTTCGACGAGGGTGGCCTGTTTGCCGGGCTCAACCTGGAGGATGACGATGAGGAATTGACCAGCAATGGCGTCCTCTTCGTCAAATTGTAAAATCCTCCAGGCAAACCTCCACCACAGTCAGACCGCAACGGCTCAGCTCCGGAAGTGGTTGGAGGTTCAACACACGGCCATCGCCCTGATCCAGGAGCCGTGGATTAGAGCGGGCCGCATACAAGGACTCTCCAATCTTGGAGGTAAGCTCCTGGTCACTACTGATCACGACCAACCCAGGTCGTGTATCTATGTCACAGGTAACCTTAAAACACAGCTTCTAACTGAATTCTGTTGCAGAGACATCTCTGCAGTGAAGCTGTTTATACAGCGTAACGGCGCCATGGAGATGGCAATCGTCTTCGCTTCGGTCTACATGCCTGAAGCGGAGGCGCCGCCCCCGCATGACCTCGCTCGCCTCGTGAGCCATTGCGAGAGATCCGGGCTGGAAGCCATCATCGGTGCTGATGCCAATGCTCATCACCAGCTGTGGGGTATGGACACGCAAAACGAAAGGGGTAAGGCCTTGGTTGATTACTTATTCTCGACTAACCTATCCCTACTAAACACTGGCTCCGAACCGACCTTCGTAACCAGACGAAGCCGCACAATCATAGATCTCACTCTGGCAACAGAGGCCGCGGCGGAAATTACCACAGGTTGGCAGGTCTCCAGGGAGGCTTCCTGCTCCGACCACAGATGGATCCGCTTCGACATCCAGGCCTCTGTCCCGCCAGCAGCTCCGCGCCGCAAACCGCGGAACACAGATCGTGGTACCTACACACGCAGCCTAGAATCCAGACTTGCGACATCATGTGATCCGACGCTATTTGCGGACACTACACAGATTGAGGTACAAGTTGAATACCTCACTAAATCAATAATAGACAGCTACCAAACTGCCTGCCCAGAGACGACTCCTCGTAGTACACCGGGCAAACAGCCCTGGTGGGGTGCTGATCTGGAGCGAAAACGCGGGAAGGTAAGGAAAGCTCTGAATAGAGCCATGAATACATGTGCGGATGAGGACTGGGATGAGTACTACGCAGCCAAATCCTGCTACAAAAAATGCATCAGGTTCAGGAGCACCTCGGGATGGCGAAAATACACTGGTAGCATTGAGTCCTGCCAGGAAGCAAACAGGGTAAGGAAAATACTGGCACAACAAACCACAACTGGGCCTACCACCCTTCGAAAACCAGACAACACACTCACATCCTCGCCAGAAGAAACGCGACGCGTCCTTATTGAAACACACTTCCCTGGATGTATTTTCTCGCAAGTAATCGACTGGCAAGAAGCAAATCAAACACCATCAGATAATGACTGGTCTTATGCTAGCAAGGTGATCACGTTGGAGAAACTCCAATGGGCCATCCGGAGCTTCCATCCGTTTAAGGTCGCCGGACCAGATGGGGTGTTCCCCGCCCTACTACAGTGGGGTGGAACCCTCATCGCAGTAAGACTGGTGCCTTTAATGAGAGCGTGCCTGGCCTTTAGATACGTTCCCAAAGGATGGAGGGAAGTGAAAGTAATATTCATCCCTAAACCAGGTAAGGGCGACTACACAAACGCCAAATCCCACAGACCAATCAGCCTGACTTCTTTCCTGCTAAAAACCCTGGAAAGGCTGTGCGACAGGGAGCTGAGGGACGGCGCTCTGAAAACCCTACCGCTGCACGGTAACCAACACGCTTATAGCTCAGGTAAATCCACAGAATCGGCACTTCATCTGGTAGTTAGCCAGATAGAGGAAGCGATTCACCAGAAAGGGACCTGCCTGGGTACCTTCATAGACATCGAAGGAGCCTTCGACAAAACAAATTTCTCCAGCATCAGCAGCGCCCTCTCCAGACATGGAGTTGAACAGGTACTCATAGACTGGATCACAAACATGCTAAGCAAGCGCGTGGTTCGCCTAGAGGATGAGCAGCAACTGGCCATGATTGATTGCCAGAGGCTGCCCCCAGGGAGGGGTACTGTCAGCCCTTCTATGGAATTTGGTGATTAACGAGTTAATCGCCAGACTCAATGCCAATCACTACTACACAATAGGTTATGCGGACGACCTCGCCATCCTTGTCTCAGGGAAGGTGACGAGCACGATCTTTAACCTCACCCAACAAGCACTACGTATCGTAGAGAGATGGTGCAGTGAATATGACCTCTCAGTGAACCCCACTAAAACTGAGCTAGTCATGTTCACCCATAAGCGAGCTTTAGGCCCCTTCCGCCTACCGAAATTGTTCAATACAGAACTTCAGCTGGCCAACGACGTCAAGTACCTCGGGGTCATTCTTGACAGTAAGTTAAACTGGAGTAGTCATTTAGACAGCAAACTAAACAGGGCCTGCATCACATTCTGGCAATGCAGGAAAATGATAGGTAAGAAGTGGGGCCTATCCCCCAAAATCATACTTTGGCTGTACACCGCAGTGATCCGACCCATGATCACCTACGGGGCCGTAGTCTGGTGGCCCCGCACCAAGCTTATTACAGCCTGCAACAAACTGCAACGCATGCAAAGACTAGCCTGCATGGCGGTCACGGGCTGCATGAGGACTACTCCGACTGCAGCCATGGACGCCATACTGGGACTACCACCGCTCCACCTGTTCATACAGCAGGAAGCCACGATGGCGGCAGCGCGTCTGGACGCAACCAACCTCTTGAGAAAGAGAGACACACAACACACCGCGCTAATTAAGGAACTCAACAATGAGTTCCCCATCACCAAGGCTATAAATGACCGGGTACCCAAACAGTTCATTTTTGATAAAAAATACAGAATCCAGCTTCATGAAGATCGCCGGTGTGAGGGTCTGCGCCCCACTGAGCTGCGCATCTTCACGGACGGATCAAAAACAGACAGTGGCACAGGTGCTGGGGTCTTCTCGCAGGACTTCAACATACATATAGCCACACCATTAGGAGTCCACAATACAGTGTTCCAGGCGGAATGCATTGGGATCACTCTTGCCGCCTCAGCCATTATGGACAGGGCAGTTAAAGACCACTCGATCCGCATACTCTCAGACAGTATGGCTGTTCTGCAAGCGCTGGACAGTCACTCGATTGACTCTGGGCTTATATACGAGTGCCACCAGCGCCTCAACCAGGTGGGTAGCCTCAATAATATAACTATTCAATGGATAAAAGGACACAGCGGTTCCCTAGGTAACGATGCCGCCGATGAACTGGCCAGAAGGGGATCGAGCATGACACCGGTGGGACCAGAACCCATCGCGCCACTCCCCTTTGGGTTCCTACGCTCTCTGGTAAGAAAACGTACCAGGGATCTACACTGTAAGCTATGGGTGGACCAAAGTGAGTGCAGGCAGGCCAAGGAAGCACTTCCCACCATCGATGCCCGCCTCACTAAACAGGTCCTCCGGTTAGACAAACGACAGCTGCGTATGGTTACGGCAGCAATAACTGGCCATGGGTCGTTTAATAAACATCTATTTGTCATAGGAGTTACAGACAGTCCGCTGTGCAGGGCCTGCATTGAGGACGACGAGACAGCAGCGCACGTGCTTCTAAACTGCCCGGCGATCGCCACATACAGGGCCAAGTACTTCGGTAACCCAGGTACCCTACGTGAGATAGTCAGCAACATCAAGGCGTTGCTGGCCTTTCTCGAGGAGCTGGGGTGGATCGAATAACCGATTTCCCACCCGTACGCAAAATACGCGCTCAGACGTGGAGTTGCGGACACCAGCCCGTTCTACCTATTACCTATTACCTATTAGAGTATATTACGGAATACATGTATTTCAATTAGTGCAAGAAAAACCCCATGTTTTATTTTACCTAAAACCTTACGAATATTTTACGCCAAGAATCCAGTATGAGCTACTTACCAAAATAAAACATAAATTATTTTTTTGTATAGGCCTATAACAGTATTTTTGCCGACATAATTTTCTTTCTAAATGTCCTAACAATACAAATGTATGCCATGATCTTTGTAAATTATCATTGGAAAAATCAGAAAAAAATTGGTAAGGTGTATTCCAGTCCACAGATGCTAAATTTGCCACAACAGCAAGAAGTCCATAGTAGTATATTGCCGACTTATTGCATGGGGGTGTCAATTAACTCCACCTCAACAGCTTTGAAAGTTGTGTTAAGGAGAATGGAAGGGCTCCACCTTAGACTTCTACAATCTGGTAGCTATACAATTAAAACATTACCTTCTCCAGCTCTATTTTGTTTTCCAATTGCTTCTGTCTGTTGAGTGCCTCCAACTCGTCTCGGGACACTGTCTTGACACCCTCCTTGGACAGTTTCTTAGTCCACACAAAGGTGTTAGTGAGCGCTGAGTCTCCAAATGGGTTGTCTTGGTTGGTGTAGCATTGGTACTCATTGTCCCAGCCCATGCGCTCGCGACGCTTCCGTTCTTTCTCTTGTTTTTCTCTGAGACGTCGAGCCCTGAAATATGACCTACATGTAAGATCTCTATGTAAAAACTTTAGGAAGCAGTAAATGCTGGTTCTAGAGGCTGTTCTATGTCATGTCACTCTAATATGAATTGAATTAATTGCTTTAACAACAAAACTAAAATCTAATAGTAAGAAAATTTCTTTGTCACTTGAAACTCAAAATTACTTTAAGAAGATTAACAAGAACTTCACCAATTCTATTCAAATTCATATTTATTTGCCAACAATGTAGGTACAGGTATAAGATGGGAGATATTAATTGTTTCCGCTACATTCTACCTTACGGCATGCAAAGTTATAAACAAAAGAGTCGTAAGAAGTAAAAACAAAAAATACAAATCATGCAGTCATAGGTAAAAAGTAATAAAAACTGCTATCTTGAAAGCAAACAATCTGTCTCTGCACGTAGCAGTTACAATGTCAACATACCTCTTTTCCTCTGGTGTTTCATTGGCCTTCAGTTGTTCCTTCTGATTTTTCTTCTCATCTTTCAGTCGGAGTCGCTCGGCTTCCAGCCTCTGCAACAGCTTCAGCTCCTCCTCACCACTGTCACTGCTAGAGCTACTGCTGGATGAATGTCTTTTCTTCTTTTTGCTCTTCTTATGCTTGGACTCCCTTGTTTCTCTACTTGGTGACCGATGTTTCGAAGATTTTGGCGAATGGGACCGTGTTCTGTCGTGACTCTTGTGTTTCCAGTCCCTGCGATGTTCCACTGATCTGCTTATGGAACGGTCGCGTCGTTTTACTTCATGACGTGAAGACCTGATGGAAAATGGGATTTTTTTTAAAGATGCACTAAAACATCAACTAACAGAGGTTTTAGATAGCGTTTAAGGAAAAGTGGAGTTGCGAAAGTAAAATTGATAGGAACACGAATCACAACATTGTTTACACTCACATTTGGTCCAATAATTCCTATAAACACACTACAAGTAACTTGCTTATGATCATTAGTGTAGCATAATTTTTTGCTGAAAACTTTGGAAACAAATATGTTTTTTTTTTTATATTTTACAAAAAAATGTGCGAAAACTGCGAAAGAAACAAGCACTGAAGGAAGAAGTGACAGAGGGTGCTTTCCGAATAAGAATATATCGTTCACAGCGCTCACAGCAATAATTTGCGTTCCGATTTGGATATCACGATTATGACAGCTGACAACTGTCAACAATTCGGTACGCTCGTGATCGCACAATTCGGTACGCTCGTGATCGCGCTGACAGTGCTTTCAGTCGACAGCGGCTTTGCTTGCCATTATAAAAAATAGAGTAGAATAAAACAGTGCTTTTTCAACATCAAACCTCACAACTCGTTTTGCACCTGAGGAACGATTGTATGGTTAATTTTGTAAATGGAAGAAAAAGAACAGTGTAATCTTACTTACATATTAAGATTCATTATATGTTGATTTAATTATTGTTTCTATTACGTAGTTTTTCTTTTAACATTCTGTAAAATAATATAAGATCTAAGTTGTTTAATTATTTAAAACTTAAGTATTACACAATGTAACTTATAGTAAATGTGTATTTCATTTTTGGCAACTAAATAATAAGACTTACATGCCAAGTAGTAAATTTCTTGCAATTGTATACCGTTGCGCCATATATTGGGATAGGTATGTAAATAATGTGCAACACTAATAGTAATAAAATATTTTTATTAACAATAAATTAGAATCTCAGTTTAGTCAGACTGAACCTCAGGTGCCCCGCCTGACCTCCAGGCTACATTTCTCTCCTAATTATAATATTAATATAAGAAACATAGCAAACAGTATATATAAGGCTTAGTACTAATATATCAAATCTGTATCAATTCTAGTAAATATTATGTAAAATCACAGACATACAGTACAATTAACTGCTGATAAAATTCATTATTGGATGCGGGAAGCACAAAACCGGTCGAAGTGGCGGAGCTTGGGGGTGGCCTAAGTCCACCAGTGGACGTCTTTCGGTTGAAATTATGATGAAAATTTATTAATAAAAATCACAAATATACTACTACTCCAAACAGAGACCTACTGAACAAATCTTAAAATTTAATAAAAATCAAATATAGACTACTAATTCAAACAGGTACAAATCAAAGCTTAAAATCGAATAAAAATCACAAGTATATTATTAATTCTGACAGGTACTGATAAATCCAAAACCTATATTGATCTATAAAAAAACTAATTATTAATTTTATTTAAACACTACTGCAAAATATTCATCTTTTCCCTATGCTGTTGCATTTCCGTATCTATTTTCCCAATACTTCTTCGAATCTTTTCTATAATAAATTTTCATTTGGTGTAGGTCCAATTTCTGACGCCAGCGTTACAGGATTAGCCCATCTAGTTGAGCCAAATAACTCATTAATTAGCTGCAAAAAAAAACTTTATTAACATTAAACTACTAACGCCTGAAGCATTTGATCATAAATTAATGTATATTTAACAGTGACAAAATGTTATAAGGTTTTTCTTTCTGGAATTATTCAGTAGCAGCCCAGAGTCTGGATTTGTGCCCGGTTGATGTCAATAGGCTCGCCCCCTATTACATAGGACTTAAACATAACTGGTGAAATGTCGGTGTACTATAAGTACACATCTGCCTAGCCCTTCAGAGAGACAAGGAGTGATGATATGTTGTTTTAACAAAATTAGATATGCATTCATAAATTATTATTAATAACTTTCTGCGCCCTTAAGGTATTTGATAACACAAAGTTGGTAATTCTAACACATTTACATAATAAAGAAATAAATAAAGTAATAAAATTATCTTACATTAAAGTACGGCCATGTTTCCTATCATTTCTAGATGTGGTATTATGATCCATTATCTTTTTTAAATGGTTTTTAGGCTATTAATTTTTGATAGGCGCTGGTTACCATTAACATTATATTGTGCGTTGCACATCGTCTTTGCTATGATATCATATACCATCTTATGACTCATTTTTTCAAAAAGCTCTCTATTTTCACCATATTCATATTTTCACCATATCCATATTATATTTTCACCATAAAATGTGAGTGCATCAACAACAAAATGCATCCCTCGTTCCATATAAATAGTGATGGTGACTCTTGATCTACTGAAATAAAACAAAATATAAATAAGCACTTCTTACTAATACTACATTAATTGTTTGTGAGGATTTATGTTACTGAATTCACCAATATTGGATGAATGGATTTGAATGACACTTGGCACATAGATAAACATACCATGGAATAAAACAGGATATTTTTAATATAAGTACTAAAGAAAATGCTTTTATAACTTTTTAATTGATAGAGTATGAGACAAGTTCTTGTACCAAAATAATTTACTGTCAACATTGACCAAAGCATATAACACTTGTTTCTTTGTTATAGACTAAGTATTGGAATAAAACTGACCACATAAACTGTCACATGATATTTTATTGAAATAGATCAGGCACATTCAGCTAATAAGTATCTACTCATAACCAGTTATAAATACTTACCACATTGTTCTGTTTGTTTATTCAGCAGTGATTCTGGTTGTTGGCTATACATATTTGCATCAAAATCATGCACCAATTGCTGTACATATTCTCTATCTGTAAACAGCGAGTACCAGTTCAATAAACATTTTTGATTGATAATACATTGGTTGTAGACACTATAAAAACTGTAAGTTACCTCTTGCTAACGTTGTGATGGGTAAAACATTTGCATAACAATCGTTTCAGCAGTCGCTAGAACTGCAACCAAGTTAGAATTCAGCGCTAAGCCCTTTCGTATTGCTCTAATGTGAGCATGACAGAAATTTGTCCCCCGTTAGGCTCGTCGGCTATAATCACTTGAATACTCATGATTGCTTAATAGTTTTCCTTTTTATATACACCATATATTTGTTTCTCTTGTTTTGTTAGGTTGCGACTGTATTAACAATTTCCAAAATGTAATATTATGAATTCAACTCAAAACAAAACAACACAGCTGTCAATTTGACAGCGCTCACAGTGATATCGGTTCAGGGCATGGTCGGCGTTATCGCAATATGGCGCCTGTCATGACGTCATCTATGACGATTCAGTGGACAGCGTTATCGCGCTCACGCCAATTCGGTACGGGTTTTAGCGCGCTCACATCGCTGTGAGCGTAACACGGAACGCGGCGAGAGACAGAATCGAATGACAGATTGTCAAGTCTTGTCACTGAAAACCTTTTGACAAGCAAATGATTCGTGAGAAAAGGCGGTGGGTAAAGTTTAGAACATTTTTCGCCAAGCGCTTAACTTCACATAAACACAATAACATGACGTCAATAAATATAGCTTGCCAAAAAAGAGTCTGTCATGGTAACCATTGGAACTAAAATAAATTTTAGGTGGCAACACTGCTTTGTTTGGTGGTAAAATGCATAGAGAACGCTGCTGCCCATTCTCTAGTAAGCAGCGTTCTCTATGCATTTTACCACCATACTGCGATCGCCAACCCGCCTGCCAAGCGTGGCGATTATGGCAAAGCCCCCCAAATTGGGGGAGGCCTAAGTCCAGCAGTGGACGTCTTACGGCTGTAATGATGATGATGATGACTGCTTTGTTTATCATCAACAAGTAGCTAATCCGTCATTATGTTATGTTCCCAGTTGTATTTTACTTATTTCTAATTAACTATCAATTTATTAATGCTTTTGTACATATAAAAAATGAATAAAACAATAAGGAGTAGTGGTGTGAGCTGTGAATATACCAAGTTTTCATATGAAATTTGGCGGAATCTGAAGCGGAACAAATTTTGTCTCCGATTGACAATGTTTTCGAAAGAACTGCCGACACGACAGGTATTTATCCAAGAAATGTATCTTTTAGTCAATGCCAGTCATTGTTTTTCCTTTCTAATACTAAGTTTTATCGGTATTATAAGTTTCAAGTCATTTTATTGTTTTATTTACTAATCGATTATGGGGTTATGTTTTCTAGTTTGACAAATCGCGTGTACGTTGACTCTTGATGTTTGATACTTGAAATTGAAAAAATGTACCTACATGGAATTAATAAGATTGTCTTGATTTTTTTTTTTCAAGGTAAATCTCACAGTACAATTAGAGAAATTGTTAATGAAGGTGAAAAAAATTAAGAATTTTTCTACACCTGGAGAAACACTAAAACAGTTGGCGGAAGAAAGAATTAGACGATTTTGATCTGTGTGCAATTAGATGGAAAGTTCAACACTTTAAAAAATCAGGCAAGTTTTTTTTTTGGTAATGCATAGTGCACAGTAAAAAAGTATAATTTATATTTATTATTTTTCAGGTGCCTATCTACCTAATATGGACGACGGGGAGACGGGTTGTAATGGGAGCCGTAAACGTCTAAGAAAGATTTTTACACTATTTATATTTCATAAATAAGAAATGTAAAACTGACACATCAGTGTTAATGGAAAAAATCTATCATAGGACCGAAAAGGAATATACGAATGATGTTATGTCATGTTTTTCTTTTTAAATAAAATCTAAATTTTAGCGTGTTATTTCATTTTCGTTGTCATGTGAATAGTGATAATGTTATGTACCCCACATAGACATACCTGACGCCTTCATTAGTCAACTGTTACAGTTTATTCGATATTGCCCGTACCTTTCGAATGCGACATGTTATAGGTACTCTCTGACTTCAGATTAGTTTCCGACAGTAAGCAGCTGTAAGTCGCCTTCTTGTCGACTATAAACTGTCAGCATTAACAGTATTCGTTCAGTCTTCAGTATCATTCATGTCAAATTTGATACAGGCATACCAACCATTGAATGGTTGTGAATGAACCCTAGATGGTAGCCGCAAATGCGATTGCTGAACATTATGTCATGTGTATCAGGTTCAATCGGCAATCCCTGAGTGTAATTTAATTAATTTTTAAACTGAATAAGTTTTCATTATGATAGTATGATGGTACTCTTAGATAAAAGGTTATTCCAGCGAAATAATGCGCAATCTACTAAATACAATGAAAGTAAAAGACTGTGTGGCTATCAAGTCTTGAAATCTTGATTGATGAGAATTTCCCGGATCTCGTGTTGTTGGATTAAAACAACAAGTATCTTATCACTTTTAGTCCTAGTATACAGGGTGGCCATACCTGCTAAACAGGCGCCCTCATTTTTTCCAGGCTCTTTTTTGCCAAGCTGTACAGCTTGGCAAAAAAGAGTCTGGAAAAAAGAACTCCCGGAAATTCTCATCAGTCAAGATTTCAAGACTTGATAAGCACACAGTCTTTTACTTTCATTGTATTTAGTAGATTGTGCATTATTTCGCTGGAATAACCTTTTATCTAAGAGTGCCATCATAATAACATAATGAAAACTTATTCAGTTTAAGAAATAATTAAATGACACTCAGGGATTGCCGATTGAACCCGATACACAAGACATAATGTTCAGCAAGCGCATTTGCGGCCACCATCTAGGGTATTCACAACCATTCGATGGTTGGTATGCCTGTATCAAATTTGACATGAATGATACTGAACAAATCCTGTTAATGCTGACGGTTTATAGTTGACAAGAAGGGGACTTACAGCTGCTTACTGTCGGAAACTAATCGGAAGTCAGAGAGTACCTATAACATGTCGCATTCGAAAGGTACGGGCAATATCGAATAAACTTGAACAGTTGACTAATGAAAGCGTCAGGTATGTCTATGTGGGGTACATAACATTATCACTATTAACAAGACAATGAAAATAAAATAACACGCTAAAATTTAGATTTTATTTAAAAAGAAAAACGTGACATAACATCATCCGTGTATTCCTTTTCGGTGCTATGATAGATTTTCCCATTAACACTGATGTGTCAGTTTTACATTTCTTATTTATGAAATCTAAATAGTGTAAATATCTTTCTTATACGTTTACGGCTCCCATTACAACCCGACTCCTCAAACTATAGGTAATATATCACGTAGAATAGGCACCTAAAAATAATAAATATAAATTATACTTTTTACTGTGGTATGCGATAATGGCATTAAAAAAAATACTTGCCTGTTTCGTTAGTGTTGAACTTTTTGTCTAATTGCATACAGATCAAAATCGTCTAATTCTTTCTTCCGCCAACTGTTTTGGTGTTCCTCCAGGTGTAGAAAAAATCCTTAATTTTTTTCACATTCATTAACAATTTCTCTAATTGTACTGTGAGATTTACCTTGAAAAAAACATAAAGACAATCATATTAATTCCATGTAGGTACATTTTTCAATTTCAAGTATCAAACATCAAGAGTTAACGTACACGCGATTTGTCAAACTAGAAAACATAACCTCAATAATCTATTAGTAAATAAAACAATAAAATGGCTTGAAACTTATAATACCGATAAAACTTAGTATTAGAAAGGAAAAATAATGACTGGCATTGAATAAAAGATAAATTTCTTGGATAAATACCTGTCGGCAGTTCTTTCGTAAACATTGTCAATCGGAGACAAAATTTGTTCCGCTTCAGATTCCGCCAAATTTCTTACGAAAACTTAGTATGTCACAGCTCACACCACTATTCCTTATTGTTTTATTCATTTTTTATATGTTCAAAAGCATTAATAATTGATAGTTAATTAGAAATAAGTAAAATACAACTAGGAACTAAGGCTCGACCGAGATCTCGGTCTCGGTCTCGGTCTCGGCATTCTCGGCTATAAATCCAACCGAGAAATCTGTCTCGGTTCTCGGCTAATAATAGCCGAGATTCTCGGTCATGGCCGAGATTTGTAACTTTGTTCAGAACGGCATTCAAATTTTACCGCGCGCGGCCACGCGCCGCCAGCGCGAAGTTGATTGGTGTAATAAGTGCGTGCGAGAGCTGTATTGTGATTGGTTGAAGTCTTGGATGGCGACAGCGTTGCCAACTTAGCGACTTTCTCGCTAGATTAAGCGGCATTGTGATATTAAAAGCGACATTTTATTTGTCTTTAGCGACAAAAATAATCTATCGACTTTTCTAACGACTTTTTACCATCATTTGTTCACTGTGATTTTATTCATAATTAACTTTTTAAACGTTCTTATTTTTTGTCTATGATTATTACCAACACAACAATGCTACCAACCTTAAGTAATGATTTACTTTTGTTTGTAATCTGAACTCTATCTAATCCACAGAATAGAGTTCAGATTACAGATAAAAGTAATGTTATGTGATTTTAACTCTACAGTTCGTATGACATTACATTTCTTGTGTTGTCCGCTGGAGTAGGTACAGTTCGTTCGTGTAGTTATTATTACAAGTCTTTTGACTTTGACAAGAGAATTCCGTTATAATTGATAACAAAACCGACTATGCTAGGGGAATCCCTACCGATGTATTCGACATCGACGCGTAGCATATAGCTGGACTTATATCTGACAAACATTCTGTTTATCGTTACAAAAAAAATATTTTTTCAATTCTTGGGAAAAGGCTAGGTAGATGCTGACAATGTTTCACGAAAAAAGTGTGTCGGGAAAAATAACCTGTATTTAATACAAAAAAAAAATTCTAAATTATAAATTTTTAGATTTTCATACGTGTTTAAAATTAATGAAATAACAAAACGCATCATCGTAGAATTGAATGACGAGATTACCAGATTAAGTCTGCGGGTACGAAACATGCGACGGGTGGGGCGGGGCGGCGCGGCGCGGGGCGATGAGATAGCGGTGTCTTGCGTGTGTACGAAACAAACTTCCGCGCAGTCGCGCTCACATAGTATTATTATAACTCTTTTGTTTTTATGGTGTACGTTTTTACTGTCCCATATAGCCGGTTTTGATAAAATAAAAGATATTAACTCTTCATTGTCAATTTCCATATTATTACTGTGATAAAAATGCAACACTATGTACCCGCGCGAGCGGCGAAACCAAACCAGTTTGTTCTCGTCGCTCCGCGCCGCCACCGTTCTACCGCCGCTCCTCGTGCATCGCTCGATCGCGCCGCTCCGCCGTCGCCCGTTTCGTACACAGCGCTTAATATTTTTATGCATTTGATTACATCGCCGTCGCGCCGCCCCGCCGCCGTCGCTCCGCCCGTCGCAAGTTTCGTACCCGCAGATAAAATTCTCGGGTTGCAAGTTTTAGCGTCTGATCGACAATTTCAGTTTTTTGTAGTTTCGACTTTGATCACATTTGTACCACACAAATACATTAATAAGTCCAATTTTTTTTTCAGAATCTGCGATTTTTTTCCTATAATTATCGTACCTTTGTTCATAAGGTACATTGTTTGGCCACAATTATAGGAGAAAAAAACCTCCTTTGATATTTAAATTTTTTCTTTTGATCCAGGTAAAAGAAAATTTATTGATAGCACGAGTGGGTTAAAGCTAGTTTGAATTGGTTTGAATCTAGCGAGACCTAGCGACTTTTGATACTCATATCATTTAGCGACATCTAGCGACTTTGCAATTGGCTTCTTAGCGACATTGGCTTTAGTCGGGTTGGCAACACTGGATGGCGAACTGCGGCCGGCCGCCTTAGCTTCGTTCGTGCACTGTTTGTTTACAATTGTAATAATTGTTGTCTAATGAAAGTGAATTTCGCAGTTAACTCGGCCAAGCTTCATATTATCGAGACTCTCAATGGAAATGTAGGATCAGATTCTCGTGAGACAACATGGGCATCTTCAACTAATTCGTCAAACATGATGGCTGCAACAAATCAATCCAACTTATGGGCAGCTCATGATTCCATAGAGTTGGAAGACGAGCCAATGGCCAATGACGAATACAGTTCAAGCTCTGTGATCGAAATAGCGCTAGAAAGCTATCTTAGAGAGCCAAGACTGCAAAGAAATGCTAATATTTTTGAGTATTGGTTTTCGTGCTTAGGCCTGCAGCAAATAAGTTTTTATCTGCGCCGCCTACTAGCGTAGCAAGTGAACAACTTTTTAGCAAAGCAGGACAATTATACGACAAGACACTCTTTGAAAGGCGAAAATGCCGAAAAATTGTTTTTTTTTATGTTATAATATAATGTTATTCAACTTTGATTATTAAAGCAGTTAGTTTTGTTAAGCAGAAAGTACTGTATTAAAAATTTAACAGCATTATATATTTTTTTCACGCTTTGTGTATTCTCGGCTCTCGGTCTCGGCCGAGATATTATTTTATTCTCGGTCTCGGTCTCGGCCGAGAACGAAAAACCCATCTCGGTCGAGCCTTACTAGGAACATAACACAATGACAGATTAGCTACTTTTTGATGATAAACAAAGCAGTGTTGCCACCAAAAAAATATTTTAGTTCCAATGGTTACCACGACAGACTCTTTTTTGCCAAGCTATACATACTTTGAATTTTCATGACCTTGCTCTGATCACTCTGATGATGGGCGAAAAATGTTCTCAATCTTTAACTTCCTCCTTCTGAATGACTGAAACGTCAGTGTCGAAAATGACAGTCTGTCTGTCTGTCACAAAGTATTATTTTTGTTGATTAGATGGGAAGTTGTATTGAAATTGAAAGTGAACGTTATGTACTGTAGTTTAATTATTTAATCACTAAAGTTTAAATAATATCTGTAATGACAAGGTGGTTAATGATTAGTTGCTTTAAAACAGTGTGCAGAATAAAGGCCGTCAACAGGCGCTTTGGCGTTCTAGCCCTGTGAAACATAAGTAACTGTATTGCACAAGAAAGAAACTTTCGAAAATGTCCTTCCTCAGGGGCTCTGAGAACTATGTGTGGTGTACGACAAGCGTTCTGGGAAAGGGAGCTACTGGCGCGGTGTTCCAGGGCGTCAATAAGAACAACGGAGAGCCCGTCGCTGTGAAAACGTTCAACCAGTTGAGTCACATGCGACCGCACGATGTGCAGATGAGGGAGTTTGAAGTGCTCAAGAAGGTGAAGCATGAGAACATCGTGAAACTGCTTGCCATCGAGGAAGAGCAGGAGGGTCGAGGGAAAGTCATTGTCATGGAGCTGTGCACCGGCGGTAGCTTGTTCAATATACTCGACGACCCTGAGAATACGTACGGCCTTCAAGAACAAGAGTTTCTATTAGTATTGGAGCACTTAACAGCTGGCATGAAGCATTTGCGTGATAATAACTTAGTACATAGAGATCTCAAGCCTGGTAACATAATGAAATATATAAATGAGGATGGAACTACCACATACAAACTCACGGATTTTGGAGCTGCAAGAGAATTGCAGGAGGAGGAACAATTTGTGTCTTTGTATGGCACTGAAGAGTACCTGCACCCTGACATGTACGAGCGAGCAGTGTTACGCAAGCCTGTGGGGAAGAGTTTTGGGGCAACAGTAGACCTGTGGTCCATAGGTGTCACACTGTACCATGTGGCTACAGGACAGTTGCCGTTCAGGCCGTATGGAGGCAGGAGGAACAAAGAGACCATGTTCTATATCACTACAAAGAAGGCATCCGGAGTCATTGCAGTAAGTATCTAAATTATCTTAAATCATTATCATTCACATCAGATTGCTATTTATAGAGATCATTCAAAGCCTAAACTCAGTAACTTAAGTCCATATGTCCACAAACTGGGCACTAATATTTATATTTATAGAAGGGTAAAAGAGATTATCCTATATATTTTTATTTTATTTTCAGGGAACACAAACAACAGAGAATGGTCCAATAGACTGGGCCCGTGATCTGCCGTCCCACTGTCAGCTCAGCGTGGGCTTGCGTAAGCTAGTCACACCACTTCTGGCGGGCCTGCTAGAAGTGGACCCTCACAGGATCTGGACATTTGATAGGTTCTTCTCTGAGGTTCAAGTTGCCACGTCCACAACTGCTGTGCATGTATTTCATGTTAATAAAGCAGCTAGCATAAAGGTAAGAAAGATACTATCACATGATTTAAGAAATATTTACCTTGGGTAAAGGACATTCATTTCAAATACTATAATTACTAGAAACATTTACCTTGCTACTTGTACTTAGTTGTATTGCCAAAGTGATGGCCTATGCAATAATTAAGGTTTCATATTTAATTGTAGTACATATTCCACGAAATTGGTTGTTCTAGTTTATATGCCAAATTATAAGTCAATTACGTGTATAAGTCATATTCGTCGTGTAGACGTCTATTATCTTAACGAAATTACTGTGATGTCGGCTGCGCTTGCGCAACACTCGTCACGCCTCTACCGCCGCCGCCGGCCGGATTCGTTCGTGAAACAATACCTACAAATAACCATTGTCCAAACACTGATTGGCGTTCAGTCGCAATTTTACTGTGGAATGTTAATGGTCAACAGACTGCTTTTAAATGCTTTCGTTTTAATAAATATTATAACCTAAATCATCATCATTCACCAACCCTTATACCAATTGTACATACAAACCATATTTATACGCCGGCCAATAATCACCCTGTATAATTCTACCAATTTACAGTTACTGAAACTCAAGTAACTGTAAAACAAGCATCTATTCTGACTCTATTTTGACGAAACTGACGCAAGATGCTCCAAAGTTAAAACAAGTGTACAAATGTGAATTAATTCTGGTGACGAGGGCTTCAATAGGAATAAATAGAAAAGTTAATAAATCAAGTGATTGATGAGATTTGATAAGAATTGACTGCGTACTGGAAGACGTTGCATTGGAAGGCTCCCAAGATGGACCGATAACCTAGTGAAGGCTGTAGGAATCTACTGGATGCAAGAAGCATAGAACCGGTTGAAGTGACGGTGCTTGAGGGAGGGGAGAGCTATGGCCAGCAGTGGACGTCTTTCAGCTTAAATGATGATGATGTTGCGATTAGCACACAGAACATTCATGGTAGTACCATATCTAAGTAACCAGGAAAATCTGAAAAACAAAAAAATTCGTTGCCACAAGTGCGAATGTTTCTCCAATGCATATTGCGCAAAGTCATGATAAAAAAATTCCAAGAGGTTCCATATTATGTTATGTGTAGTCATACACACAGCAAAATGTAGAAACGGAATGTAACACACAAGTTCGCCTCGTTACTGTGTCATATTTCACATTGCGCTGCATATATTTAGACAGCATGATCATGGTAAATTTTGTTACATTTCATGCTACGTATCTCATATGCGTTTCCTTAACATAATAGTATGTGGGACACTCAGAAAGTTTTGCGAACATAAAAAGAAGTGTTCTATAGGTAAATATTTTTTTATTAAATCTTTTCAAAATACTCTCCACAAGCCTCTATGCAAAGTTTCATGCGTCTGAACCAGCTTTCGAAACACTTTTTCCAGTCCGCCGTAGACACATCGTTTACAGCCTGCTCGAACGCTGACAGCACATCTTCCGGCGACGAAAATTGTATCCCTTTGAGCTAATTTTTAATTTTTGGGAATAAAAAGAAGTCACACGGTGCTAGGTCAGGGCTGTAAGGAGGGTGACCCAGAAGTTTGACCGGCGTGCTGTCCAAGAAGTCCCTCGTGTTGAGCGCGGTGTGCGTGGGCGCGTTGTCGTGGTGGAGCAGTAGCCCGCGGAGCCCTGTGTTTGGTCCCTTGTTGCTTACACCAGAGAAAACTTCTGCCAAGCATTTGGTAGTATACCATTCGGCGTTGATGCTTCTTTGGTTCCATAAAGGGATTGACACCAAGTAGCCAATCAAATTGAAAAAGCTCGCGATCAAAATCTTCCCCCCGCTTCTAGATCGCTTGACTTTGGTAGGCGTTGATTCGTTTTGGAACACCCAAACCGTCGCCTGGCCCTACGTTTCTGGATCGTTTTGATAAATCCAGGACTCATCTGTAATAATGTCGTAAACACGCCGAGACGAGCCTGCTTCAAATTTGTTTATCATATCACAGCACCATTCCACCCGGGCCTGCTTCTGAGCATCGGTGAGGCTGTGCGGCACCCAGTGTGAAACTATCCTCCTCACGCGAAGATGCACGTGTGGAATCTCGTGAAGGCTTCCCGATCTAATCTGCAGTATGTGTTGAATCTCCTGATACGTAATTCGCCTATTGTCTTGGATTAAATTTTTCACTTCTAGCACGTTTTCCTCCGTAACAGCCGTTAAAGGGCGACCACTTCTTTCTTCATCCCCCAAAGCTAGTCGACCACGTTTCAATTCGTTATAACAACGATACACAGTTGCCTTGTAAGGGCCTTTATCCATGAATGCAATTTGAAGTCTACCGTATGATACGTCCGGTATCAGGCGACACTTGAAATCGTAAAAAATCATAGCGCGAGAATGTTCCCGGCGCAAATCCATTTTCCAATGAGACACGATAATTTAATTAGCTCGCAAAAAAATGTGGAGGGAAATTTTGAAATTGGAACGTACCTATTTTTACTTATAAATAATCATTATTTTTCTCTCATACAAAAAAAAACTTTTTTTCGCAATACTTTCTGAGTGGTCTGGTATGTTATGTACAGGTGTTCCTGAAGCCGGATGAGAAGTACGAGCACCTGCAGACATACATCTGCGAGCAGACCAGCGTGGTGGCAGAGTCGCAGATACTTCTGTACCAGGATAAGCTGATGCTGACCGTCGTCGATGAGAACACGCTGGGTACGCAGCACCACCACCATCATCATCATCATCATCATCATCATCATCATCATCATCATCATCATCATCATCATCATCATCATCATCAGCCTGTAGTAGTCCATTGCTGGACATTTACGTAGTGTGCGATTTGAGGCATAGTATTGCCCTTTGTCCACCCTGTGATATCAAACAAGTTACTCGTGGGTAGTAGACAGACATATAATTTAAGTGTCTCGTGCATGCTTGTGATTGCTTGATTTGAAACAGACATGAACATTACATAAAATAACAGCACGCCTTATTTCTCTGGAGGGAAAGGGCAGAGGTTTGCAATCATGAACATTTACGAAAATTTAACAAATATTTATATGTGTGTTCATTTACGTGATACTTACTAGCTGTCGCCCGCGGTTTTGCCAACGGTTTTATTTTGATATTACAAACAGTCACAATTGATTTTTTTAATTTTTAATTTGTACTTATAGATAAAAAAGTATCAATCAACTCAGCCTATCGCAGTCCACTGCTGGACATAGGCCTCTCCCATGTTACGCCACAACACCCTGCCCTCCGCCTTCCGCATCCCGTTTACCCCAGCCACTTTCCTAAGGTCGTCGGTCCATCTAACTGGCGGGCGTCCCACACTACGCTTGCCGATACGCGGTCTCCACTCCAGGACTCGTCTGCTCCATCAGCCATCGGTCCTTCGACAGATATGGCCAGCCCACTGCAACTTCAGCTTGCTTACTCTGCGAGGTATGTCGGTAACTCCAGTTCTTTTCCGGATAATTTCGTTTCTGATTTTACCCTTCAAAGCAGACTCCGAGCATAGCCCGCTCCATAGCGCGCTGAGCGACCTTGAATCTGTGGACCAGCCCAACCGTCAATGTCCACGTTTCGGCACCGTATGTCATTACGGGCAGGAGGCACTGGTTGAAGACCTTAGTCTTCAGACATTGCGGGATAGGTGACGAGAAGACTTGACGAAGTTTTCCAAATGCTGCCCAACCTAGATGGATCCTTCTGTCGGCTTCCTTCTTGAAGCTGTGTCTACCGACCTGGATGACTTGGCCTAAGTAGACATACTCCTTCACAACTTCAAGAAGCGAACCCTGCGGATTGGACTCGGCAAGACGTGCGAGTTGAACATGACTTTTGTCGTGTCCAAATTCATACCGAGGCCAACCCGCCGGGAGGCTTCATTCAGGCTGTGCAGCATCCGGTCCAACTGTTCCAGCGTCTCTGCCATTATGACGATGTCATCGGCAAAGCCAAGGTGTGAGATGTATTCGCCATTCACGTTGATACCCTGTCCAGTCCAGTCCAGCGTCTTGAAAACATCCTCCAATGCGTTGGTAAACAGTTTCGGGGATATTACATCCCCCTGTCTCACCCCTCTCAGCAGTTGGATGGGCTTGGTTTTTTGGTCCTGGATCTGGACAGTCATCGCGGCAGCGTCATACAAGTATCTCAACACTTCGATGTAGCGCCAGTCAATACGACATCGTGGCAGAGAGGCCAGAACTGCCCATATTTAGATGGAGTCGAAGGCTTTCTCGTAGTCCACAAATGCCACACACAGCGGCTGGTTGTACTCTTCGGTCTTCTGTACAATTTGTCGAACAGTATGGATGTGGTCTACGGTACTAAAGCCTTTTCGAAAACCGGCTTGTTCTGGCGGCTGGAACTCGTCAAGTCTCCTGGCGAGACGGTTCGTGACGACTCTTGAGAACAGCTTGTACACGTGGCTCAGAAGTGAGATGGGTCTGTAGTTCTTGAGCAAGGTTTTGTCACCTTTTTTGAAGAACAGAACCACCGCACCTCTGCTCCACGCTTCGGGCGTTGTACCCTCTTGGATGACGGAGTTAAAGAGACTCGCGAACTCTCTCAAGACTGGAGCCCCGCCCGTTTTTAGGAGCTCTGTCGTTATTCCGTCATCGCCAGGTGCCTTGTTGTTCTTTAGCTGCTCGAGAGCCGCCCTAATCTCGCACTACTCGACATCTGGGATATCCTCCGTGTAGTGGCTCGATGGTCATCTGCACTATGTTCCGCTTGTTTTGCCTTCCGCATTGAGTATAGGTGCCCGTAAAAATCCTCGACTTCCTCGAGTATCTCGGACTTCGAAGTCACGATTTTGCCATCCCCAGTTCGAAGTTTCGTCAGATGGGACCTTCCTAGCTGCTGAGCGAACACTTTCGACCCTCGGTTCTGCTCAATCGCGACCTCAATGTCGCCGGTGTTGGAGCACCGGAGGTAGCGTCGCGTCAGCTTTCTGATTTTTAAGTTTAAGGCCCTCTTATCTGACGAAGACGGCTGCGTGGATGGCAACTCTCGTCTTTCCCTCATAAGTCCGAGAGTCTCCGAGGAAAGTTTGGACACCTTACTTTTATGCTGCGACGGAAAAACTCTGCGGGAAACGTTGCGTAGTGCCTTGACCAACTCGTCGGCCTTCTCGTCAACGGTGCCAGTGGTTTCCAGTAGGGCGAATCGATTTTGAAGTTCCAATTGGAACTTTTCAGATCCTAGAGCGGCTTGGAGCGGCGTAGGTCGGAGGGCAGGCCTCATCATGCGGATTCTCTCAGCTCGAAAATTGATATTTAGACTGCCTCGGACAAGTCTGTGATCGCTTCCGGTATTAAAGCTATTGATCACGGAGACATCTCTAAATATGTGCTTCTTATCCGTCATGATAAAGTCTATCTCGTTCCTTGTCACGTTATCGGGGCTCTGCCAGGTCCACCTCCTATGGGGTTTCTTTTCGAAGAACGAATTCATCAAAAAGAGCCCCTGCAACTCTAAAAAGTTGACCAGCATTTGCCCCCTGTGATTTCTGCGCCCCACTCCGAAGGGTCCGGCTCTCGATTCGCCGCGTTCCTGTAATCCCACTTTGGCATTGAAGTCCCCCATAACAACGTTGTAGTGGGCCTTAGTCGTACAGGCCTCGGCTGTGTCGTCAGAGCATGTCGAAGTCGGCGCATATACCTGTATCACTTTCAGGTAGTACTTGTCAGTGAGTTTTAGTACAAGTTACGCTACCCGTGTCGACACACTACTGATTTCTAAAACGCTGCTAGTGAGTTCCTTGTTGACCAGAAAGCCGACACCGCCTTGGGAGAGCTGATCACCTTCCCGGAAGTAGAGTAGGTGGCCTGACTCCAGAGTTATCGTATCCTCCCCCTGTCTTCGGACTTCAGATAACCCCAGTATATGCCAGTTAATGCGCCCTAGCTCTACCTCTAGTTCGGCAAGGTGATGGTCCAGCCTCATCGAACGTCCATTATACGTAGCCAGATGTAGTCGTCGTTGGTAGCCTGCCGTAACCCGGAGATTCTTAGCACCCCCCGTCCCGCCGTTACCGTGACCGCAACCTTGACCAGGAATAGCGGGACCACCTGGAACTGGGGGCCGTTGTTTTGGCATTTTATCCATGGTGAGGTTTAATGCCCGTGGTGACACGCTGGGCATGCGGGATGGTGACCGCAGAGCCAATCCTTTCGCAGCGATGACGCTGCTGCCCGCCCTCACTCTGGAGGATTTAGATTGGCTTGTTGGATGGTTGTACCGCCATTAGCCGGTTGCCAGCGCCTTGTCTGTCAGTGGCAGGGTGTACCGCGTGCAGGTGAGGTTGACTTTTGGGGAGTCCGGTTGTTGTGTGCTCCCCCTTACACCCCAAAAAGGTATAGAATTATTGAATGAATTACTGCCAATTAATGGATAAGTACCTGGATGCCCGAGCTTTGCTCGTTTTTTTTTTTTGGTAAATATTGTTTTTTTAGAAATTGTATTTAAATACAAATTACATTTTGTTATTTTTCTTCCAATAATAAAAAAAAGTTTATGTTTAAGTTGATTATCGATAAAGTTGATTACTGAAAACACGCATAAAACGACATTTTATAAAAATGAATCCTAGCTAGATCGATTTATCGTCCCCGAAACCCCCTGTGTACTAAATTTCATGAAAATCGTTGGAGCCGTTTCCGAGATGCAGATTATAATATATAAATGTATATACAAGAATTGCTCGTATAAAGATATAAGATTGGCAGTAATTCATTCAATCATTCATAAAGTCTATATATGTTCCGAACAATTCTAGGTCATCAGTTTCATGGCTGCATATTTACGCGTCAGCTTAATATAAATGATATTTTCGAGGTTAACTGAGCGACGTTGATACAGGCGCGGATTACCCGGAGACGACGGCAGAGGAGCCGCTGATGTTGTTCAACAAGAACAACAACAACGTCAGCATGACGCCCGAGCCCGAGATCCCCAAGTTCCCCGTGTTCCCCAACATCGTGTCCGTGGAGAACGATGCCAGTCAGGCCAAAGTGAGTACTTTACTACCTGAACTGCGGAAATCGCTCTTAATAATAATATAGCCTTTATTGGAATGACCAAATAAAAGGTATACTAGTGGATTACTAAAAATAACAGTTCAAAAATTAAAAAAACCGTACAAACTTGTAGTTATTCTCGGTTTATGCATAAGGTTCATGTTTATGAAATTAAATGTTTTTTTTTTTTTAATTTTTATATTTCAGTTGAATGAATGAAAGGTACATTGCGGTTTACGATTTATGACGTATTAAAAAAAACTACTTACTAGATCTCGTTCAAACCAATTTTCGGTGGAAGTTTACATAGTAATGTACTTACATCATATATTTTTTTTAGTTTTATCATTCTTTTATTTTAGAAGTTACAGGGGGGGGACACATTTGACCACTTTGGAAGTGTGTCTCGCGCAAATCATTCAGTTTAGAAAAAAATGATATTAGAAACCTCAATATCATTTTTGAAGACCTATCCATAGATACCCCACACGTATAAGTTTGATGAAAAAAAAAAATTGAGTTTCAGTTCTAAGTATGGGGAATCCCAAATTTTGGTTTTCTATTTTTGTGTGAAAGTCTTAATGCGGTTCACAGAATACATCTACTTACTAAGTTTCAACAGCATAGCTCTTATAGTTTCGGAAAAAAGTGGCTGTGACATACGGATGGACAGACAGGCAGACATGAAGAATCCATAAGGGTTCCGTTTTTTGCCATTTGGCAACGGGACCCTAAAAACATCCTTTAACTGAAAACGTAAACTAAAAAGTAGAAAATAATTTCTAAAAAATTCCAAATAAAAGTAAGAATTAATAAATTAAATCATTTTAATGTAAAAAAAAACGTGTACTACAGGTTTCTTTGTTCTGAATACTTTTACTGTTGTTGACTCTGCTGATCAATAATTTGATGTATTGTGCGGTGTGTCAGACGGCGTGCAGCGTGGGCCACGTGATCAAGCGGCGCGTGGAGGCCGTGTGCGCCGCCTCCGTACTGTGCGGCGCCTGTGTGTCGCGCTGGGGCGCCCTGCTGGGCACGCGCCTGGCGCGCGTGGCGGCGCGCGCCGACGCGCTGCACGCGCACGCGCACCTCACGCACACGGCGGCGCGCGCGCTCGACCTGGCCGCGCACGCCGCGCACGCGCAGGTCAGTACATGCAGCGTGTCGCGCCAGGCGCCCTGCTGGGCACGCGCCTGGCGCGCGTGGCGGCGCGCGCCGACGCGCTGCACGCGCACGCGCACCTCACGCACACGGCGGCGCGCGCGCTCGACCTGGCCGCGCACGCCGCGCACGCGCAGGTCAGTACATGCAGCGTGTCGCGCCAGGCGCCCTGCTGGGCACGCGCCTGGCGCGCGTGGCGGCGCGCGCCGACGCGCTGCACGCGCACGCGCACCTCACGCACACGGCGGCGCGCGCGCTCGACCTGGCCGCGCACGCCGCGCACGCGCAGGTCAGTACATGCAGCGTGTCGCGCCAGGCGCCCTGCTGGGCACGCGCCTGGCGCGCGTGGCGGCGCGCGCCGACGCGCTGCACGCGCACGCGCACCTCACGCACACGGCGGCGCGCGCGCTCGACCTGGCCGCGCACGCCGCGCACGCGCAGGTCAGTACATGCAGCGTGTCGCGCCAGGCGCCCTGCTGGGCACGCGCCTGGCGCGCGTGGCGGCGCGCGCCGACGCGCTGCACGCGCACGCGCACCTCACGCACACGGCGGCGCGCGCGCTCGACCTGGCCGCGCACGCCGCGCACGCGCAGGTCAGTACATGCAGCGTGTCGCGCTGGGGCGCCCTGCTGGGCACGCGCCTGGCGCGCGTGGCGGCGCGCGCCGACGCGCTGCACGCGCACGCGCACCTCACGCACACGGCGGCGCGCGCGCTCGACCTGGCCGCGCACGCCGCGCACGCGCAGGTCAGTACATGCAGCGTGTCGCGCCAGGCGCCCTGCTGGGCACGCGCCTGGCGCGCGTGGCGGCGCGCGCCGACGCGCTGCACGCGCACGCGCACCTCACGCACACGGCGGCGCGCGCGCTCGACCTGGCCGCGCACGCCGCGCACGCGCAGGTCAGTACATGCAGCGTGTCGCGCCAGGCGCCCTGCTGGGCACGCGCCTGGCGCGCGTGGCGGCGCGCGCCGACGCGCTGCACGCGCACGCGCACCTCACGCACACGGCGGCGCGCGCGCTCGACCTGGCCGCGCACGCCGCGCACGCGCAGGTCAGTACATGCAGCGTGTCGCGCCAGGCGCCCTGCTGGGCACGCGCCTGGCGCGCGTGGCGGCGCGCGCCGACGCGCTGCACGCGCACGCGCACCTCACGCACACGGCGGCGCGCGCGCTCGACCTGGCCGCGCACGCCGCGCACGCGCAGGTCAGTACATGCAGCGTGTCGCGCCAGGCGCCCTGCTGGGCACGCGCCTGGCGCGCGTGGCGGCGCGCGCCGACGCGCTGCACGCGCACGCGCACCTCACGCACACGGCGGCGCGCGCGCTCGACCTGGCCGCGCACGCCGCGCACGCGCAGGTCAGTACATGCAGCGTGTCGCGCCAGGCGCCCTGCTGGGCACGCGCCTGGCGCGCGTGGCGGCGCGCGCCGACGCGCTGCACGCGCACGCGCACCTCACGCACACGGCGGCGCGCGCGCTCGACCTGGCCGCGCACGCCGCGCACGCGCAGGTCAGTACATGCAGCGTGTCGCGCCAGGCGCCCTGCTGGGCACGCGCCTGGCGCGCGTGGCGGCGCGCGCCGACGCGCTGCACGCGCACGCGCACCTCACGCACACGGCGGCGCGCGCGCTCGACCTGGCCGCGCACGCCGCGCACGCGCAGGTCAGTACATGCAGCGTGTCGCGCCAGGCGCCCTGCTGGGCACGCGCCTGGCGCGCGTGGCGGCGCGCGCCGACGCGCTGCACGCGCACGCGCACCTCACGCACACGGCGGCACTCTTTTGAATCAAATTATTATAAAATCGTCAGTATATTATTCTTGTTCCTTCTATACGCGTACAACGTGTAATATAATGTAAAATGAGACGGGTAACTCTGGCACTTTCTATTGAAGTTAAACATGCGGCGTGTTCGCAGTCGGCGGGCTCGGGCTGGTCGGCGGTGGCGGCGCTGCTGGCGGGCGAGGCGCGCTCGCTGCGCACGGCGGCGGCGGCGCTGGTGGCGCGCCACGCGGCGCCCGCGCTGCGCGCCGAGTTCGACGCCGCCGCGCACACGGCGCCCTGCCCCAGCGACCTGCGCCTGCACCTCAAGGCCAAGACGCTCGTCGACAGGTCGGTCGCACAGGGCCGCCGCATGCACCGCTTGCACTGCTTCACCGGCCCCACAACAACAAAAATACCAAACTTTCGTTCCTTATTGAACTCGTCTCGGGGATGAATCTTTATTGCTCATTTTAGTTAATATTAGGAACTCATGCGCAAAATGTCATGCGTCTAGTCCCGGAGCTTCAGGATGTACGATGTCAATCAGTGTATTAAAGATTTTTATGAAGTATATTTATTAATTTCGTTGTTCGCGATATTGCAGACTGCGCGACTCGTGGCAGCACCTGGTGCGCGACCGCGCCACGCGCTCGCTGACGTACAACGACGAGCAGTTCCACGTGCTGGAGCGCATCACCGTGGCCGAGACCGGGCGCCGAGCGCGCGCGCTACTGCACAAGGCGGCGCCGCTAGCGCGCGCGCGGGCCGACGCCATCGCGGACTGGTGAGGCGTCACACTAGTGCGCACAGAAACATTTCAACAAATCTGCCAGAGTCGCGGAATTGTTCGAAAGAGTTACCGTGGCCCTGGCACAGGCAACTGAAAGAACACGGGTGGGTTTTAGTCAAGAAAAGTCTGATACGCCCTGCCGCTCCGCCCAGAGCCGAAGACGTCATTTGATGAATTCCCACCTACAAAAAAAAAAAAACATTTTTACAAATACTTGCAATTCCACCTGCGAACTGACCATGCTCCATTAAAGTGGTTGTTGCAGTAAAGAATCCAAAAGGACAAGTGGCGAGATGTATTCAAAGAACTGCTACATGAGTACCACTTCGCAATTGAATCAGAATAACATTTATTTGCATACTTCATGGTTACAAAATGTCTCTGTGGCCGGTGGGCCGTACAGAGGTGAGTCATTTCATTCATAGATCCAAAGCCGCGCTCCCTCTCCCCCTAGCCCCGCCCCCGCGGTCATCGATCGCAAGCACTTAAATCGGGTCAATTTATTAGTGTGATTGATGGCGCCGGCGAGTGCATACGCTTGTAAATTCCGCCCCTCAAGTGCGCCTTCGATTAACGGTCGCGAAAGGTACAAACTACTACCTAGTTGTAAAGATGACGGAGCAATACTACAATGTAGAGTTGGTGTAGATGGTCCGCTTGTATGCCATCAGTGGGGACAATGTATCTCCAGTAATGCTGGCTGCTACGCAGAGACTGCGTGATTATCGGCAGTTTGACGTTCCCCAGCATGCGTAAGGTCGCGGCAACGAAGGCCTGCCTGTCGCCTTGCAGGAAGATATCCTGGAATTCTTCCGGCGACAGCCACGGGCAAGCACGCGGGAGGCTGTTCGACGGTTTGGAGTGCACCATTCCACAGTGTGGCGGCTACTGCATAAAGAAATGCAGCATTCTTTTTATTACCGCAAGGTACAGAATCTCCACCCACTTGATAACGCCGCGCGAGTTACATTTTGTCGCTGGTTGCTGGAACACCAAGACGCCAACATCTTGTGGACCGACAAGTGTTTATTTACTCGAGTTGGCGTGTACAATGTTCATAACGAACACTGGTGGGCTCCCCGCGAACACAACCCGCACGTGACACAGAGGCATTCTTATCAAGTGAGGTTCAGCTTAAATGTGTGGGCTGGCATAATAGGAGACCAATTGCTTGGACCCCATTTTATCGATGGTCACCTCACTAGTGCCAAAAATACCTATCAGACAAAATAAATCACTTAAAATCCCAAACACATGGGTACCTACCTACTTAACTAGCACAAATTATCTTGAGGTATTTTTGTCGGTCCTCAGCCATTTAAAGCTCAGAAAAAATAAAAAAAATTGTACAATACGTCTTTTAAACCTTATTTAAAAAAAAAAAAACGGAGGGTGCTTTTTTTGTTCAAACCTTTTTGAAGACATGCTTGATAATCGCTCTTTCTTTTGAGGTATCATTTATGCGGATATCTTACAAATTATTGAAATTAGGACCTACAAACCAATTCGAGGGAGAAATTTTAAATTTTAGGCAGTCTAACAAAACACAAAATTTTTGCTTAAAAGAATACTTTATGTGATCGAAATGATAACATTGTTCAATTCTAAGAATTTTTGGCACATGCAGGAGCCAATTGAGGGGAACCCATTGAGGGGATTCTCTAAACAATGGCCACCGAGTGCGGTGCGACGGCATTTCCAGGTAGAACGCCCAATGAATAGCAAAAAAAGCGATAAGAGTTGGTTTTTACAGCAAAATGGTCTTAGTTACTGAGGCAACAAAGTCTTTTTCTTTAGTCAGGGTCAGTCTGTCTGTGATGAAGCCGTTACATCTTTTACTTATTAGTCAAACTACTGCCCTTGTGAGTGGACGTTGTCGTGTTGATTCACAATTTACCGTGTTCAGTTGTAGCCCTTTGCGTTCCTGCACGTGTTGTTTGCGTTAGTTTTGAACTTTTTTTGTTTCACCGTGTCCAGTCGTAGCCTCGCGCTCCTGCACGTGTTGATTTTTGACTTAATTGTGTTGAGTTGACATTTAGTGCGCTCCTACGCCGTTTTTCTTAATTGTTAAGTGACTATGGCTACTTTTTAGGGTTCCGTTGCCAAATGGCAAAAAACGGAACCCTTATAGATTCGTCATGTCTGTCTGTCTGTCTGTCTGTCTGTCTGTCTGTCTGTCTGTCTGTCCGTCCGTATGTCACAGCCATTTTATTCCGAAACTATAAGAGCTATGCTGTTGAAACTTGGTAAGTAGGTGTATTCTGTGAACCGCATTAAGATTTTCACACTAAAATAGAAAAAAAACAATAAATTTTGGGGTTCCCCATACATAGAACTGAAACTCAAAAATGCTTTTTTTCATCATACCCATACGTGTGGGGTATCTATGAATAGGTCTTCAAAAATGGTAATGAGGTTTCTATTATCATTTTTTTCTAAACTGAATAGTTTGCGCGAGAGACACTTCCAAAGTGGTAAAATGTGTGTCCCCCCCCCCGTAACTTCTAAAATAAGAGAATGACAAAACTAAAAAAAATATATGATGTACATTACCATGTAAACTACCAACGAAAATTGGTTTGAACGAGATCGAGTGAGTAGTTTTTTTTTAAAACGTCATAAATCGTAAACCGCAAATTACCTTACATTCAATCAACTGAAATATAAAAATTAAAAAATATTTATATTTTTAAACCGAAAATACCTACAGGTTTGTACGGAACCCTCGGTGCGCGAGTCCGACTCGCACTTGGCCGGTTTTTTCCAATCAAGAATATGCGGATATCGTATTTATGTACGGTAGAGCAGACGGCAATGGATCTTTGGCGCGACGGATGTATCAAGAGCGCTATCCGAATCGCAGGATACCGAATGTCCGAGTGTTTTACAACACGTTTCGTCGTCTTGCCCAAGATGGGTTTCACCGCGTGGAACCTGGAGTCAACCCGGGCAGACACGAAACTGCCGTCGACGAAGACATTTTAGCAGCATTTCAAGCGGATTCGGCGTTTCCTCCTCAACAGAGACATCGAAGATGCGTGGTTTCTGAAATCAATCTTGTGGACGGATGAAAGTAAATTTTCAAGGGAAGGTATTACAAACTTTCACAACATCCATGAATGGGCCGACGCAGACAACAATCCACATTTTAAGAAGCAGGTGTCATTTCAGATGAAATTCTCTGTGAATGTATAGTCTGGAATAATTGGCAGAACATTGATTGGGCCCCACTTTTTGCCTGATCCATTGAATGGCGAAAATTATTTGCAATTTCTGCAAATTGATTTACCACTGCTGGTAGAGGAATCAGGTGTCCCGATCTTCGAAAGAGACCGAACAGTCATCTTTCAGCAAGACGGCTGTCCAGCGCATTGGACTTTAAATGTAAGGGAACACCTCAACAATTGCTTTCCTGATAGCTGGATCGGCAGGGATGGACCCATCCCTTGGCCCGCTCGCTCCCCAGATCTGACCCCGTTGGACTTTTTCGTGTGGGGCCGGGCCAAGGAACTGGTGTATAACAACATAGAAATAAACACTAGAGAAGAATTGATACAAAGAATAAATTCAGCGTTTGAGACAATGAAGCAGGAGATGATGTTGAAAATAACGACTACAGAAGTTAGAAGACGGGGCCGTGCTTGTATTAGGCATCACGGCCGTCATTTTGAACATGAAAAATAAATAATTTTAATTCAAATGTTGTTTTAATTAGTCTGCCTAAAATAAAAAAAAATCTCCCTCAAATTGGTTTGTAGGCCCTAATTTCAATAATTTGTAAGATATCCGCATAAATGATACCTCAAAAGAAAGAGCGATTATCAAGCATGTCTTCAAAAAGGTTTGAACAAAAAAGCACCCGCCGTTTTTAGGGTTCCGTTGCCAAATGGCAAAAAACGGAACCCTTATAGATTCGTCATGTCTGTCTGTCTGTCTGTCTGTCTGTCTGTCTGTCTGTCTGTCTGTCTGTCTGTCTGTCTGTCTGTCTGTCTGTCCGTCCGTATGTCACAGCCATTTTATTCCGAAACTATAAATGCTATGCTGTTGAAACTTGGTAAGTAGATGTATTCTGTGAACCGCATTAAGATTTTCACACTAAAGTAGAAAAAAAACAATAAATTTTGGGGTTCCCCATACATAGAACTGAAACTCAAAAATGTTTTTTTTCATCAAACCCATACGTGTGGGGTATCTATGAATAGGTCTTCAAAAATGGTAATGAGGTTTCTATCATCATTTTTTTCTAAACTGAATAGTTTGCGCGAGAGACACTTCCAAAGTGGTAAAATGTGTCCCCCCCCCCGTAACTTCTAAAATAAGAGAATGATAAAACTAAAAAAATATATGATGTACATTACCATGTAAACTACCACCGAAAATTGGTTTGAACGAGATCGAGTGAGTAGTTTTTTTTTAAAACGTCATAAATCGTAAACCGCAATTTACCTTACATTCAATCAACTAAAATATAAAAATTTAAAAAAATATATATTTTTAAACCGAGAATACCTACAGGTTTGTACGGAACCCTCGGTGCGCGAGTCCGACTTGCACTTGGCCGGTTTTTTTTTTAATAAGGTTTAAAAGACGTATTGTACAATTTTTTTTATTTTTTCTGAGCTTTAAATGTCTGTAAAAAAAATGTCTAATGACACAGAAGCCTAAAACATGTTTTGCTTGATTGCTTACACATTACTTTAATTAAATAAATAAAAAATGAATTCATTTATCATTCAATTTGGCCATAATTATGCAGTTTACATAAAATTTTGAGAATTTCCGAAAAAAAAACTTAAAAATTTGGTTAAAAATATTTGGTAAGACTTCGTCTAAGACAACCATGGCTTAAATGGTTCTAAATTGCCTGAACTATCTTCGCCTTAAAGCTTTGCACCCATCTTCCAATCACCCTGTATATTCCTTCGATCTTAATATATTGTCCAGTTGCGTGGTTAGTGAAAAGTTTGATACCTACGCCTTCTGTCTTCTGGTTTTCATCGTGCCAGCCTGGGGTGACTTCCGTTTCAGCCCACCTTAGTCCCCTCTGTACATACATGGCAGTAGCTAAGTATTTTTCCAGTGTGTGGGTGAGTTTATCGTACCCTTTTATATTATACTGTTGTGTTTCAAAGTCGATCTTGCACTCATTCAATATAATTATAGCCGGTCTGTATTTCTCAACTAGTGCTTTTATTTCTTTTAATTTGTTTCTTACTCCTTGGGTGTTCAGGTGTAAGATTTTGAGGTTTTGTATTTTCCTACTGTCGTGGTTAGCCATTGAGATGCGAGTGTATCCTGTTTATAGTGTCCATCAGCATCATCAGTGTCTGTTGCATCTGTGTCTGCATCTGAAAGATACCCTCTAGTGTGAGACCGCCTATTGTCGGAGGTACTTGTTCTGTTGGTGGTTGTGCTGGTTCTTTTTTTGGTAGGGTTGGAAATTGCTTTGTATTTGCAACATCAGCGTATTTAACACCCAGTCTTACCACTGAGCGTTTTATTCTCTCCTCGCTCTTTGTTTGCTTAGCCTCTGCTTGTTCTATTTGCCTAGCTATCACTTTTTTGAACGTTGGGCATTTGGCGTTGTTCGCGCCGTGGTCTTCTCCTTTACAATTTCTGCAGACCTTCGTCGTGGTACCCTCTACAGTAGTAACAACTATCTGTGGTTCCTCTTGTTTGCCATAGCACGATTGTTTCGAGTGATCGAATGCATATCATTTCTTGCACTGTACAACGTGCTTCGGGTTTTCTCTAAATGGTTCGACCTTGATGGAGGGTGCGCAGAAGAATTTCCTTTCCGAGGTTTTGAAGTTCTCCAAGAGATCTCTCGATTTGTTTTTGCCATCAAAAATGAGTAGGTGTACTTTCCCTGTTCTTCCGAGTGGCTTGATTGCTGTTGGTTTAATGCCGATGCAGTCTGCTATCTCGTTAGCAATAGTGTCGGTAGATTCTCCGTAAGTCTCATTTTTGAGCACGACCTTGGTCGCTAATTGTCTGTCGGCCTTCGGTTTTGGTGCAATTACTCTGGTTATCCCGCAAGCTTCAATCGTAGTGAGTAAATTCACGCGCGCTGTTGCATTATCCGGGCTAATTTTTATTTGGCCTCTCATAACGTTGAGAGTTGAGCTGTTCTTCGCTACTGATTCTCTGATTTTCCGTAGTGTGTCTTGATTCTTAATTGCATTTTCATCCCTGATAAATATATTAGGGACATGGGTGTTTCTCTGTGCCGGTGTCGTATAATTTGATGCACCTGTTCGCTGTCTTTTGGCTCCTCTAGTTACCAGTTGATAAGTCGCTTGTTTACCTTGCGCACTGCGGTTGTTTGCTAGTTGGTTTTTGTAATTCAAACTTGAATAGGCGGCGGCCGAACGGGTCGTGGAATTTTCCACGCGTCCAGCGTGGTCTGTACTTTACCTACGATCTCGGAACTTGTTTGTGTTGTTTGGCCTCGGGTGTAATATCCGTCCTTGTTTGTAATGGGCACATATACGCGCTGGCTGTCTCTTACTCGTACCGCTCGAGTGGGTGGAGTCTGTTGAATGGTGGTGGATTCCGGCGCGCCGCCGCTCATTTTTGACCTCACTCCGTGAACCTGCAGCAACGCTTGCGGGTGTTGCTGGCCCACATTGACATAATCACTCGGGGGTAGGGGCGTTCTTGAAGCTTCAATATTTGTAATCGCTTTGCTTCCGCGCTTATTCTTTTTTCTTGATCTTCTGGCAGCTAAAGGCAATTGTTCGCTTTGTGAAGCAAATTCAATTGTTTGATTCTGATTCGCAATTGAACATCGTAATGGGAAATTCCACAGTAACGCGGACGACTTATCAAGAAGGCTACAATACTACAAGCATTGTGTCAGGCTAGAAGTTAAGGAAGCACCATCTGTCAGGATGCTATGAATGGACCTTAGTGACGAATGGAAGGAAACTCTACAGCATGCTCAGCAGACTGACACAGATATCAAGCCAATTCTGGAGCGGACTAAAACTAATGCTTCCTCACCAAAATGGTGTAATATTGCAGCGATGAGTACCATCACAAAGAGTTATTGGGCACAGTGGGAGAGATTGATAATCCAAGATGGTCTCTTGTGCCGTAAATAAAAAAATGCTCGGGGGCACCTGCAAATGGTCGTCCCGAAAGCGAAGGTACCAGAAGTTCTACAGCTCTACCACAATGGCTGGTCAGGAGGTCATATGGGAGTAAAAAGGACGCTCTTACTATTCCGTTTTCAAAATCGATCTGAGTATCTGCCGTTATTCCAAGATACGAATCTGCTTTTTATTTTATTTGGAGTAGTTTAGTTTCTTAGGACCGATAATTTAAATTAGGCTATCACTTAACGTCCCATGTATATTAATAATACGGTCGGTTGTGTGGACAGGTACAAGGTGGCGCAGACGGTGTACCTGCAGACGCAGATCCTGGACAAGGACGTGTCGAGCGCCGAGCTCAAGCTGCTGACGCTGGCGGCGCGCCTGCAGGACGCCCAGCACCACGTCGGCGACGCGCAGGTGCGCCCACGTTCTTATAGTCACGTTCAATTATAATACATTTACAAACATGTTGTACCGTCTAATTTTCAATATTTTTATACAGGGTTATTTGTAAAGCACCGGCAAACTCTCAGGACTATGTTACTAACTTCATAATCAACAACTTTGGTTCTATGATTTTTTAAAAATCATCATATTATTTAGTTCATCAGATTTTCATACAAAAATTGGCCGCCCGTAAATAGGTCAAGTTCAAGCGCCCCCGCCGCCGTAACCCTGCTCCCCTCGCTAATGTACTATCGCTTTCTTTTGTTTCGCATAGACTTCGTAACATTTAGAGCGTCCAATTTAAATATTTTTATTTTTGTATGAAAATCTGATAAACTAAAATATGATACATTTAAAAAAATCATAGAACATTGATTATGATGTCAGTAACATAGTCCTGAGAGGTTGCCGGTGTTTTACAAATAACCCTGTATAAAGGGTGAAGGGGAACGCTTCCGAAAACGAAGACAGGTGATAGGGCGAGTCATTCTCGATGCGTAAACATAAAAAAATTGGTTTTGTATAAAGTTTTACCAATTTTTTTCTTGCATTTTTTGCACACTATGCTGTGAGAAGATTTACATTTAGTTTGAGATTCAACACATACACATATATTTTTTTTTAACTTTAGCAAGCGATGTAAATTCAAATGTAAAATTCAGCTGGTGACCAGACATCATAGCGCACGCCGACAAACGCGTGGTCGACGACCCTCAAGTACACGCGGCGACTTTACGCATCTTTTGTATAATGCCGCCAAAATAAAATAAGTAAATTGCAGAAGTGTCAAAAGTTTTAAATTGATGAACTGTGTCTTATAGCTTGGCAAAAAAGAGTCTGTCGTGATAACCATTGGAACTAAAATATATTTTTTTTGTGGCAGCACTGCTTTGTTTATCATCAACAAGTAGCTAATCTGTCATTGTGTTATGTTCCCAGTTGTATTTTACTTATTGTCATTGTAACTGTCAATTATTAATGCTTTTGTACATATAAAAAATGAATAAAACAATAAGGAGTAGTGGTGTGAGCTGTGATATAGGTACTAACCACTCAACCGTCCAACCCGCGCGGCGATTATCTCCCCAACTGTCCGGGCGTCAAATTTCACTTTCTTTTTTACGACATTGCGAATTTTTTGCACAAAAACGATTACGACTGAAAAACTACTATAGCTATATTCTAATAAGAAATACTCACGTAAAGCTAATAAGATATCGAATTCTAATTGGAAAAAACTAAATTAATCAAACAAAAAGCTAATTAGATATTGAATTCTAATTAGAAAATAAAGTCGGGGATTTCAAAAAAATATCGTATTTATTTTTTATTTCGTATTTTACAAGAAAAGTATAATAGTTACTAGGCAAAATTATTTTTATTATAATAGTACATAATATACCCTTCAAAATGACACCAATATCTAAATATAAGTATTTAGTTTTCTATCAAGAAAAAACAAATACTTCTCCAAAGGTCCCCGAGCCAACACTAAAATCATGAATTACGAGTTGCGTTTGAATAATTTGTAGACCCCATCTCAATATATTTCGTTTGTAAATAGCTGTTATAGTGCTAATAGTAAAGTATTCTCTTATATTTAAGCATTTATTTAACAAAAACAACTAATTCGAAAAATGGATCAACAACAACCAACGAACAATGTCCGCGCGGTCATCATAAAACTTTTCCAGCTATATTATTCCATGTAAACGTTTCGAAATTGGCGTAGTAATGCATATTTCGTAAAGGAAATATCTTCACGTTTAATTTGATATACAATAACAACATAAATGTGGTATAAAAACAGAAAACTTACCATATTTTGGTTGGAGATCCACACACAAACATAGTTCACTAGACAACACGGATGAACTGTCATTTTCTTTTTTTTTTTCTAAATTTTATGTTGCCGGTCCATAGATGAAATTCACTCTACTGGATGACAAATCTCATATAGCGACATCTAGTATTTCTCTAATGTACGACTATCAAAGGACTGTAGCGATAAACACGTTTCAAGTGACGAATGACGCATAAAACGTCCATGGTTACAAAAGTAACCATGGACGTTTCGACGAAATTTTATTTGGTTACTTTTGTAACCATGGACGGTTGAGTGGCTAAGTTTTCGTAAGAAATTTGGCGGAATCTGAAGCGGAATAAATTTTGTCTTCGATTGACAATGTTTTCGAAAGAACTGCCGACACGACAGGTATTTATCCAAGAAATGTATATTTTAGTCAATGCCAGTCATTGTTTTTCCTTTCTAATACTAAGTTTTATCGGTATTATAAGTTTCAAGCCATTTTATTGTTTTATTTACTAATAGATTATTGAGGTTATGTTTTATAGTTTGACAAATCGCGTGTACGTTGACTCTTGATGTTTGATACTTGAAATTGAAAAATGTACCTACATGGAATTAATATGATTGTCTTTATATTTTTTTTTCAAGGTAAATCTCACAGTACAATTAGAGAAATTATTAATGAAGGTGAAAAAAAATTAAGGATTTTTCTACACCTGGAGAAACACCAAAACAGTTGGCGGAAGAAAGAATTAGACGATTTTGATCAGTGTGCAATTAGACAAAAAGTTCAACACTATAAAGAAACAGGCAAGATTTTTTTTTGTTAATGTTACTATCGCATACCACACTAAAAAAAGGTATAATTTAGATTTATTATTTTTCAGGTGCCTATTCTACGTAATATATTACCTATAGTTTGAGGAGATGGGTTGTAATAGGAGCCGTAAACGTCTAAGAAAGATTTTTACACTATTTAGATATTTTCATAAATAAGAAATGTAAAACTGAAACATCAGTGTTAATGGAAAAAATCTATCATAGCACCGAAAAGGAATACACGAATGATGTTATGTCACGTTTTTCTTTTCAAATAAAATTTAAATTTTAGCGTGTTATTTCATTTTCATTGTCATGTGAATAGTGATAATGTTATGTACTCCACGTAGACATACCTGACGCCTTCATTAGTCAACTGTTCAAGTTTATTCGATATTGCCCGTACCTTTCGAATGCGACATGTTATAGGTACTCTCTGACTTCCCAATAGTTTCCGACAGTAAGCAGCTGTAAGTCGCCTTCTTGTTGACTATAAACTGTCAACATTAACAGGATTCGTTCAGTATCATTCATGTCAAATTTGATACAGGCATACCAACCATCGAATGGTTGTGAATACCCTAGATGGTGGCCGCAAATGCGATTGCTGATCATTATGTCTTGTGTATCGGGTTCAATCGGCAAGCCCTGAGTGTAATTTAATTAATTTTTAAACTGAATAAGTTTTCATTATGTTATTGTGATGGCATTTTTAGATAAAAGGTTATTCCAGCAAAATAATGCACAATCTACTAAATACAATGGAAGTAAAAGACTGTGTGCCTATCAAGTCTTGAAATCTAGACTGATGAGAATATTCGGGATCTCGTGTTTGTGGATTAAAATTACAAGTATCTTATCACTTTTAGTCCTAATATACAGGGTGGCCATACCTGCTAAGCAGGCGCCCTCATTTTTTCCAGACTCTTTTTTGCCAAGCTGTACATTTAATAACAGTTTTGTATGTAAGTCGATAATCGATAGCGAATAAGATAAAGTAAACAAACTGACGATATTAGCTGTGATTGACAAAAAAAATTCATTACGTGTACAGTTTCATAAACTAGCGCACGTGAATCAATTGAATTTAAACTTTATGCCTTTATGTTTAGAGGTCACACGACGCGAGCTTGTTTATTGCAATGACTGTATTCTTCATGTAGTAAGTAAACTCAATTAATTTAAAGTGGACAATGATTAATTTAATTTAAGAAACCCGTTAAATTTTATTGAAAAGCTAAAATTTTTAAATAGTTCGATTTCAAGCATAAGTCCTATTTCCTAAAATTAATATTGTTACGTAGATCGTAAAGTCTAGAAACATTACGCTAATTCCATCTCAGGAGGGAGCAGTATTACGTAGACCGAAAAGTCTAGAAACATCAAGCTAATTCCATTTAAGGTTGGGGTAGTCTTCGAAACTACTAGAAAGGACACGCTAACGCCATCTATTATCAACTAGCAAGTGCTACATTGAAATTGTACGTAGACTCTACCGCCATCTATTGTCGAATAGTGGGATTAAACAGTAAACAGCTGTTTAATGGAAGTTACTAGAAGCTTCTACGCTACTTGTGAACTGTGGCACAGTGTCGAATGTTCGCGAATGTTCTGCTCGGGGTATAAATAGCGGATTGTCGGGCCGACGCGAGTTTCTATCCGATCCTGACGATCCCACTACTCTCCTCCAGGAGAGTCGAAAAGAGACCAGTACAGTCACGAGTAATAATATGTATACACATAGCCAAATTCAAAAGCGATTTTCTCTTTAAATAATGATTGCAACTTTGAGATTTATTTAAGGATCGCCAACAAATGTTACATTTAACAATTACACAGATTAGATAACAGCAATATAACATACACTAAATGCACATTCAATTATAGGCAACCACAGCTTGCACATTGTAATTAAAAATGAGTAAACATACATCAAGACCGTTAAGATAAAATCAAATAGTAAATAATCGAATAAAAATTAATCAAACATTCATAAATTCAAATAATAATAAAGACAATTACATAATAATAAACTAACATACGAATAAATTCATTAAATAATTTAAACTAAGATTTAATACTAATTTAATTTAAATAAATCACAATAAGATAGGTTAAAATACAATTTGAAACAATTTTCCTAAAAATACCTTAAAAAATCATATAATCATAAAATCATAATGTGGTTAACTAATTAGAACATAATTAAAACAATCAGATAAGAATAATTAACAACTAAAACTATCGCAATCAAAAACCCTGGGCTGAAAAGTATGAATTTAGTTTCCTTTTAAACATTGTCAGGTTGTCATGATAAAATATGTCGAGCTCCGCCGTTCAACAAATTGCATTGTATAGTTTGGTGGCTCTAGAAAGGGGGGAGTTACGCCCTAAATTGGACTTATATGATAGCTCCTTGAAAAGTTTATAGGTGTGCGAACGAGGCAGTTTGTATGGTACGTTAATTGCAACCTTTGTTACCGCCTTTGTTACCGAGATAAGGCCTATTTCGTAATAGTGTGGGTTCCAAAATACTATCTTTACATATTATAAAATAAAGTCACTTCGCTGTCTGTCTGTCCCTATGTATGCTTATATCTTTAAAACTACGCAACGGATTTTGATCCAGGTTTTTTTAATAGATAGAGTGATTCAAGAGGAAGGTTTATATGTATATAACATGCATAATATAGTAAAGAAACGTTGATAATTTTAGAGGTTTCTAATGTGATGTCATAAATAAACACATTTTTTTGCGCTTACATTGCGAACGCTGGCTGAACCCTACGAAATAGCGCAAAATAATGTACTACAGTATTGTACACCTTAAAAAGTTCTACAAAAAAGTCCGCGATGGTATATGTCTAACTCTTAGGGATAACCCATAATAACCATTTTTATCCTTTACTTTTTACGAGCAATAATGGCTTATTTATGAATGCGATTTTAAGCAATACAGCATTAATCCTTATGCAATTAAGTACCTTAAATAAATTGTACATTTCATGTAGATCAAAATTGCCCTTTACAGCATATCATTAAAATGAATGTTTTAGAAGATATCAGAAGTTATAATAAAATAGCCGCAGAGCGGCTAGCGGGCCTTCCCGCGTCCGGCCGGCAGGATTAGGAGGATCGGAATATTGTAATTCATATTACTTTGGCTTCATAGTAAATGCGAATATCATGTGTGTTCGAAGTACTCAAAATAAAGCTAATTGTATTATTCCAAGTAAGAGACCGCGAAATATGGCTTAGATGTTTAGATTTTTGGATGGATTTGGATTTTTGGTTATCCTGGATACTTACCATATAGGATACTTTATGCCGTCGTACATATCCCGCGGGATATTTCCCAACCTCCACGCGGGCGAAGCCGCTGGCCAAAGCTAGTGTTTGTAATAAAATAAAATTACAGTCAGTACAATAGGAGAAAATCCCTTGTAAAAGTTAGTAAGTGTAAACATATTTGTGCTCGTGACTAGAAAAACACACAGACACAAACCGTACCGACCTCGCCGCCGAGGTCCGTTTTCGCGACCCCGACTTAATAGACCGACCCTTGCAAGAGCCAGCCCGCGATGCTGCGCCGCTAGCTTTAAATTAGTCCATAAATAATTTAACCCAGATCCAGCCAGTCCCTTGCTGCCCCTCTACCAGTGATTGCCTAAGCCGATGTTCGTACCCCCCTCGGGGTAACCCTTAGAGCTTTCGCTTTAGTTTTAAGTATAATAAGCCCCGGCTGGAGGCCTAAAAAGGTAACTTTTTAGAACTCTCCGGGCTACAATCCGTTTAAGTAGTAACAATCTTTTCAGGATTAACTACGAGATGCCAGACCAAAAAAAAAAACCGACGCGAGCAGTTCGATTTCGGAAGCGAACGAATCCGATTCAAGTGATATAGTACAAGCGAGACAAGTGATTCTGTTTGACGTTTTGATTCGTTTTTTCGAAACCTGTATAACAAATAAACGATTTTTTTTTTATTGTTGCGATATTTGTGTTTATTCAATTAAACAGTTTGTGTTTTTCGGTAATATTGGTTGTAATTATGATAATTTATCCCGAACCCCGAAGCTCGTAAAATATGAATTGGTTTTCTGTTTCGTCTGTTATTTGTAATTGCAAAGACACCGCAGCGCCTTCCGAGAATCGGAGCCTTTGTCGACATTTCGGCACCGCGGGCAGGCGGCTTTGTTTGATCTTGTTCTTTCTAGTTAGTTCCTTTTAGCCTTGGGCATAGTAGTTCGCGACTGAGATCGCTCAGTTTAGTTCACCGCTCCTTAACGAACTAGTTCGCTCTTCTAGTTCATCCGCTCTTTTAGTTCATCCGCTCATCAAGTTCATCCGCTCTTCAAGTTCATCCGCTCTTCTAGTTCATCCGCTCCCAGCTCGAATCAAAGAGAGGCAGATCGTTCGCTCCTTCGCTCGTTAAGATTTTGCACGTACTGCATGTGACAAGATTATGGAATGTTCTACTTTTACCTACAATTTTTGGACTCTAAAAATTTTTACACAAAAAAACAACCGACTTCCTTAAAAAAAAAAACACTACAAAGTCAAAAATAACTTTAATTTCGAAAGTCGGTGTCTTAGGCTCTGTATTTAAGGTTTTTGGCACCGACTTCCGAAATTAAAGTTATTTTTGACTTTGTAGTGTTTTTTTTTAAGGAAGTCGGTTGTTTTTTTGTGTAAAAAGTTTTTATTCTTTAACTTTTTAGTTGTGGTAGATACTCCGCACTAATCTAATCGCGTTATTCGTTCATTTGTCGCGCAAATACATAATGCAAATTTAAGATTTATATGGTTTTCATTTTCACATGGACCCCATTGTCCAAATGGAACCAAATTAATAAATGGGACCATTCGGGAAGCAGCAGCTTTCAAATAAAAAAAGAATCATCAAAATCGGTTCACCCAGTCAAAAGTTATGAGGGACCAAACATAAAAAAAAAATTTAAAAAAAATACAGTCTGTAGGGTGCTTCCCTAACATAAGTAATGTCAACGCAGATGTAAAATGTCAAATGTACAGTTAAATGCAGAAAATGTCAGTGAATGCTCAACGGGATGAATCTAAATAAAAATGCAAGTTGTCCGACTCAAACCACGTCTAATTGAACACTAAAAATGTAATACATGTAAAATGCATAGAACAATGCAATATGTCAGTGTCATTGCACTGCCAAATGTAGGTCGCGTCCAAAGTGCAAATACGCGAGCCTACTGGCTAACTTATTGTAATAAATATATTTTAAAATCCATGTACGTGCACCGTACATATTGCCACAACACAGAAAGAGAATAACTAAATCCGGCTCGAAGGACCAAAAACTATGTAGGGTGCTTCCCTAACATAAGTAATGTCAATGCAGATGTAAAATGTCAAATGTACAGTTAAATGCAGAAAATGTCAGTGAATGCTCAACGGGATGAATCTAAATAAAAATGCAAGTTGTCCGACTCAAACCACGTCTAATTGAACACTAAAAATGTAATACATGTAAAATGCATAGAACAATGCAATATGTCAGTGTCATTGCACTGCCAAATGTAGGTCGCGTCCAAAGTGCAAATACGCGAGCCTACTGGCTAACTTATTGTAATAAATATATTTTAAAATCCATGTACGTGCACCGTACACAGTCGAATTGATAACCTCCTCCTTTTTTGAAGTCGGTTAAAAAACAGCAAAAACCATTGAGTGATAATTCATAAAAAGATCATGATTGTACAAAATACCAAGGCTTATTGTTGCAATAAATAACTAGTTTAGTGATTACAAAAACCTTTTTGTATTTTATCCCGTGTATCAGTTTGGTTGACGTCATCCTCGCTCATTCGGTCGCGAACTGATGAACTAACGAACTATGGATCGGGAAATGAGCGAACTAGTTCGCATAGTTCATCTATGGGAGCGCTCTTACGAACTAGTTCCTTCGTGAACTACACAAGATGGTATAACGCGTGTAGTTTCTGTAAGAACAGCTAAAGGTACATACGTGCGTCCGGTCGTACGTTTGTGCCCATTACCTACAATGAGATTGTTATTTTTTTTGTAACCACAGTAGTTTAAGTGCTAGCAGTTAGTTTAAGATTGTCGCAGTTTATCTTATATAAATCGCAGTTTCAATATTATATTTTCGCAGTTCTTTATTACACTTTATGATTGGGTTTAAAGGCGACCCTTTAAAAGGGGGAGGAAATGTTAGCGCCATCTATTTTAATTTTGTTAAACTATTACGCAAGATGTCAAGCTAGTCCTTTTCCCTGCCATCTGCCAATTATATCGTGCACCTCGTGAATTTCGGGTCCGTAACTTAACTTCGAGAGTCATTTGTTTGTTTGTTTCGCATTAAGTTCCATTCGAACAATCGTTCAGTCGACTTTCCATTCATCGAACAAATGACTCTCGAAGTTAAGTTACGGACCCGTGAATTTCTCCTTGACGAGCGTCGCCCACTTTATGGCTCGCTCCAGAAAAGCCATTATAACAGTCCAAATATGGATTCCGTCGTGATCGCATCCTCCGCTGTGTTTTTTTTATCCGCTATATTATTTTATCTCAGAACGATATAATTTTACTATTATAAGTTCATAGCAGTCCCGCTGTTTCTATAGTGGTGTATTTGTGGCTTCGACGGTTGAACTGAAGTGCTGTGTAGTGCCTCTGGACTTTGCCGACACGTGGTGAGCCGAGCTCTGAATACTCCGGAGCTCCCAGATTCTGCTGGCAGATCGAGCGGCTTCCCGAGGAGGTAGGTGCACGATTCCCTCACCCCTGGCCCTAGGCAAGATACTTGCGTTCATCAGTTTTTTTTCGGTCCGCGTCGAAGGTACCTAATTCGCCTTCCGTCGGAGCCCCACCATAGTTCCTTTCCGACTCAGGTCGAGCGCGAACGTGCGTTAAGTGTAACCGATCAGTAGGTATTAAACTGTATTTAATAATTTAGTTTAACCAGTCAATTACCGTAATTACAGACACAATTAAAAAACGATTGTGTCTATACCAAATGTGGTATCTCAGGGACTTAAAGGTTAAAACACTTGTATCTTGTTATTCTTGTTTCTTTTTTATTGTTTTTGTTGTGATAAACAATGCCTGAGAAATACGTGTACAGTGCTCGTAAAAACGGTAACATTTTAATGTGTAATGCCCGTGGTAATGATTTTGCTCTTTCTTTGTGGATTTACCGAGACGGATTTTCAAACTTCCGGCATTCTTCTGACTCTCGCATGAAAGGGATGGAGTACAGTTCTAGCCAAACCTCATAAGATCGCAAAGGATTTAAGACAGGTACGTAAAATGCCTCTGTAAATTTCAAAGTTTAACGGCTGTGAATACGATTAAAATTCATTATTTATCTATTTTATAGGGTGCCTAGCCCCACACTATAAAATTATGAATTTTGAAAATGGTGTTATATAAGTCTCGGGACGCGGCCGAATGAAGCACGCGGCGCCCGTCGGCGCGTCACGAGCGCCGCGCCGGCAACGATGCACTGCGTGCCAGTGACCTTACATTTTTTACGGTTTTTATTGCTGAGTAATTAAAAATGAAGGCTTATAAATAACCAATTTAAGGGGAAAGGTATATTGTTATCCGTTTGCATTTAGATTGTATAGAACCTACGTTCTGGCTTCGAAAGCGTTCCCCTTACATCTTGTATACAGGATTGTTTTTTTTACCGTGCGCAATTTTTTTTTGGTTGTTCAGTATCAGTACTAAATAGAACACATTTCAACTATTTTTTCAATACTTTTTTTTAATTTTTATCCGACCTTAACTCAGTAAACTGTGGACACCCTACATATTTCGTAATATGATATCGACAATAGGAATAGGTCAGTAACCGCGCGCCGGCGTAAGTACTTCGAACTTCTTAGAATTTTGACCCATCGAACTGGTAGGTACTTATAGCTACGCTCGGTCGTTCACCTTCGCCGCCGCGTAGGTACTTTGAACTGCTTAGAATTTTGATCGATCGAACTGGTAGGTACTTGTAGCTCGGTCATTCACCTTCGCCGCCTTACCATAAAAACCAGTTTCAAAATAAAAATCTTTTGTTAACGATAAATAAATTTTTTGTACTAAGATATATCAAAATAAAAATTGCATGGTTATTATAACTCGTTTAAGTTTAATTTGTTAAAATTTGTGCACTGGTTAAAAACTTATTCTGTAAAAAAAAAAATCTCGTGCCACGATGTTTGTTAAGGGTAAACTCCGAAACTACCGAACTGATTGTTATCAAACTTCGTAATTATTTTTAATTTGGTCCATCTTAAAAGATAGGATGGTTTTTATCTCAATTATTGACCTTTATATGTATTTGGAAAACAAATGTTTAATATATGAAAATAGTGTGTATTCATTGGTTAGTTCTAGGAATGCCTAATAGATGGTGGTGTTAGTTAATTCATCGTATCGTTTGACATCTAAGTTGCGTAGATATTTATAGATGGCGTGGGTTTCGATTTTTATTAAATCTGTATATAATTAAGCGAAGTCTCTTCCCGCATCTGTAAAATCACAGAGATTTAATAGCTAGGTTTATAAGTATAATACGCGGGCGAAGCCGCTGGAAAAAGCAAGATTACTTTAAAAAAATAAATCATACAAAAATACATTTCATAATTTATCACAAATTTTTCGGGCAACTTTTAATTTTATTTTCCCTATAACCTTATTCGGACTATGATGAATGGTTTTATGGAATATACAATACATATAAATTGATTGTATTAATTTTATTTCATGAAAGAATTAACTATTAAAACAGTTATGTATGTCATTCATGTGTGATAAAAGTCGAATTATTACTTTTATAGCTGAACGCGTCGAAGGCGGAGCCAGGTGCCGGGAAAACGAAAGATGCAGGAGTGCGTGCACACGAAACGAACGGAACGCGCGCGCACGGATCGGACGGCGGGTTGTCTGCCATGCCGGGCGGAGTGCCGGGCAGCGTGCCGGGCGGCGTGCCGGGCAGCGTGCCGGGCGGCGTGGGCGCGCGCGGCGCCGGCGTGCGCGCGCTGCTGGCGGCGCACGAGGAGCTGGCCAGCGCGCTCAAGGGGAACTCCGCGCTGCTCAGCAAGCTCAACAACCTCACGCACTCGCTCACTCCCTAGCGCCCACCGCGCGAGCCCGAGCCGCCCGCCCCGCCCGCCACCGCCGACCCCGCCGGCTCGTCTGACTCCAGCGTGCAACTGTACTCAGAGTCGTTGCCGTCGGATGGTGGCTCCACGCCCGCCAGCGCGGCTGGGTCGGGCGACACGTGCGACACTCACTCGATGTCGTGCGACAGTCGCTCGGCGCCGTGCGACAGTGGGTCGGTGTCGAGCGCGGGCTCGTGCGGGTTCGCGTCGGGCGCGCGCACCGTGCTGTACGCGCCGCCGCACGCCGCGCCCGCGCCGGCGCCGCGCCTGCGCATCGGGAACACCTCGTGCGCCATCGGGTGACACACTCAACTCTCTACAGTGCTACTAAGTTAAAATGCCAGACTTACTACATTTATCACCGTGATGAAAAGATTAGACATTTGCCGAAGTCGCTTGCCCAGGGTGTGCTGGACATAATCGACGCATTACATACACCCCGAGCGCTAAGACGAAGAATGCCAGATTTACAAAACGAAACATACAGTTCATTGTAAATATCATATTTGATAGCAGTGCAATATATTGTAAGATGTAAATGACAATTCCGGCCAAACTAATATTACATTTTAGAGTTTACCTTCCGAAAATGAAACAAATCTCAGCTGTATAACATAATTTGCTTTTAATGTTCCCTCTACTGGAGCTCAAGCCTCCTCTCTGTGAGAGGGAGAGAGTCGTTATGTACCACGCAGGCCCCGTGTGGATGAATGTCAAATCACATCTCACAATATCAACCATTTAACCCGTTTCGGACGAGAATATATTAATGAAAAAATCAGTTTGAAGACAGAAACTTACATTTTTCGAACCTTTCTTTTTTCAAATAGAATTTTTAACTGTTCCGGTCCGATATGACCCTAAAACCCCACTAAAGACGTTAGAAGTTAAAGTTTAAAGACTAAAAAATCCCATTTTTTTGGTCTTTGTAGCTATTTTTTTTTTTAACATCAGCTCTATCAGAAAGAGCACCGTTTGTACTATAAAATATGTCTGTCTCCAATTTTTCAGACAAGAATCGGATTAGTTATGAGCCACTAAGGAGCGGTGTACTAACAGTGCCATTCTCATCCAAAACGGGTTAAAGCGTCATATCGCTCCAAATGACTTCCACACATATTTATCTAAAATATTTGTAATGCTCATTGCACTCAAGCGAATCAATATAATGCCTACAGAAGAAGTGATTTGGACTGAAGAAACTCATTCTGATCTCAGAATAATATTTCTTGTATTTGTAATATGTTATCAAAACTTTGTTTTGGTTTATTAAGACTGCACAGACCACAGCATTCCTAATAGATTTTATTTTATTAACAGAATTATTTATAGGGAATCCTGTTCATTGTAGGTACAGGCTAGCAGGTGCTTGCTCTCTTTACATTGGTCTGCACTTACACTTTATAATTGTTGCCTTTATGGACTATCTGCAATCAACAAAATAGAACTGCCAATGTCAACAGTATCAAAAAATAGTCGTTTCGCAGTAATCTTACCTCTACCAGCAACCTGGTATGAACCTTACAGCAACTACAATAATGATCACTTTCATGCAAAAGGAGAGATAAAATAAGTGTGAAAAGGACTGTAGTTCACATTATCGTGATCAGGTCTGATGATGCTGGTGTGTTGTGGACCGATTGGGATCCAGCAATATTCGTAGAGTCGACTAAGTGGAAATAAATTATTAGTATTATACTAAACATAGCTAGAATAATAATTGTTGATTATAACTTTACAATTTATATCATAGATAGCAATCATTCACTATAGACAATCTTTGTTACTATTATAATAAAAATGAAACTATATTATTTTTAAGATCATTTGGTTTTATTTCAATAAATTAATAACTAATGGAATGTATAAACAATATTGTGAAAGTATACCTAGAACAACAAGCTACCTTATGGTACAATATTGTAGCAACCGTATGCTCACATGGATCATTGTTCATACACCTCACACAGAGATCGCGATACTTACAACGTTCAGGATAAATAAAACTTGCTGCAATAAAATACAAAATACATCATTGTATTTCTAAATAACACACACGTTTATATAAAAACATAATTACATTACAATAAAAGTATAACGTTGATAAATTAATGTAATAAAAACAATCATTAACAATCCAATTCGGATTTGACGCAAAAAGCTAAGCTACTCTATGTTCTTAATGTTAATTCCTAGGTAGGTTTTGATGAACTTTTTGCAAGTTTTTCGGGCGACCGATTAAATGAGCGCGCGGTCTTAGACAAAAGTCGACATAAGATTACTTGATGGGAAGTGAAGTGTGTAACATAGTCATACTCAGAATATCCTGCCATTTGTCCCTCGTGTGTCCACCCGTGTGTACCGTGTGGTGTCGGACGTAAAGAATAACACCACCCCATTTCTTCCTGTGGGTGTCGTATAAGGCGACTAAGGGACTTACTAGAGAATGGGCAGCAGCGTTCTTTATGCATTTTACCACCATACTGCGATCGCCAACCCGCCTACCAAGCGTGGCGATTATGGCAAAGCCCCCCAAATTGGGGGAGGCCTAAGTCCAGCAGTGGACGTCTTACGGCTGAAATGATGATGTCCACCCAGGGCGATTTCTCGTTCGAACTTGCGAACGTTCCTATTATTCTATTGTTCAGTCTTGGTCGCTTGTTCGCTCGCCTTCGGATCGAATACGTATCCTATTCCGACTACAACTGTGCTACACTACACTCGGATATGTTTGACAGTTCGCGGTACTGACGAACAGCTGTCCTACAAGGATGGGAACTGCCACATGTACTCTAAGACTGAGGAGGAGTCATTCTGCAAGTATTTAATTTATTTTAAATATTTTAAAATTAAGCTGAGGCTGAGCTGAGTCTGCCAAAATTAAAATTGGCTTATGTTTAACTTACCACCAGATATAGTAACATATAACAGACAAAATTGTAAATGATCACCAAAATTAAACCCGCATTTCAATGTAAAATTATAACCAACGTTTTTACATCTTTGTAAAAAGCTGCGCTCGGTGCTATGGTGACCTAACACTACTTTTTCGTATTGATAAGATAATGGTTTATTTGGTTAAAGTTAAAGTCTTCAATCGATCAGAATCGCGATCAGATCTCTTTAGAGACACCACGCACTCAAAACCATTACCATTTAACCATTACCAATAAGTAGTTATATAGTTTACCATTTCACTTTGTAACTCTTTATAGTGATTTAATATAACTGTTTCCACTTTAATTGAAGACTTTAACTTTAACCAAATAAACCATTATCTTATTAATACGAAAAAGTAGTGTTAGGTCACCATAGCACCGAGTGCAGCTTTTTACTTGGTCCTTCGAGCCGGATGTGCATACTGGCGATCGATGCAATTATGTATTTTCGCTGATTGTTCGATTAGCTCGAACAATCTTGCTTTCCTATTTAAGCAAACTGACTCCAAAAAATCATTGTTAACCCAAAAATAGTTAACGAACACCAAATTATTAAGAGTGTACTACGTGAACTCGACAAACGAATGTGCGATTAAAACTTGTGTGACAAAACTGTACTGCGACTCACCATAGTTCGAATGCACGCTTGTGCGACACACTGAATCTAGTCGTTTCGTCGTAGGAGGTCACGGTTTTAACCTAACCTAACCTAGTGTACTATGTGAGCTCGAGTGTGCCGCACAAGCGTGCAAGCGAACTATTGTGAGTCGCAGTACAGTTTTGTCGCACAAGTGTTATTCGCACATTCATTTGTCGAGCTCACGTAGTGCACCCAATTATGAGTGTGTACCAAATGTAGTAAATGATCACCAAATCTTAAATTATTAAGATGTAAAAGATAAAATAATTTTATTATTTAGATTTAAGATTTTATTTGAGTGATTAATAATTTAAGATTTTTAGTACATTTGGTGTTCGAATACAACTTGAAGTGCAGTCGTGACTAAAATAGCTAGTACTATTGTAATTTTAGACTTTATTTTTCTGGTGTTAAGTATATATTTTTGGTAAAAGAACTAAGGGTATCAAAGCATTTTATGGTGGCCATTATATTTAACCCCATTAAAATTGTACGCCAACTCGGCAATTTTGTTAATGTTGTAATATATGTGTAATCAAGTACAACTTATTATCCAGCTGATGACTGAGACCCTTGATAGTATCCCGTGCGTGTGAGTGTGTATTGCATCTATACAAATACTTTAAATGCGTCGTAGGTACATTTAATGAAGAGGCGCGCATTTCTGTCTTCAGGAATTGAGCTATACCTTAATATGTACAGAGAGGTGTACAACAGTACAAGGATATTTCGGCGGGCGGCCAGTACTATCGGCGCCATCTTGCTTTCTATATACAATGTCACGGGCACAAACAGTTCCTCGTAGTGTAGTGAGTAGCGTCGCTAGTCGAGCAGCTTGCCGCGACTGCGGTCCAGCATCTTGTAGTGGCGGTGCGCGGCCTGCACGCGCACGAACTCCGCGAACAGCGCCGCGAAGTCGAGCGCGGGCGGCGGGCCGCGCGCGTCGGGCTCGGCCGGGTCGGCGCTGCGGGCAGACCAGTTAGTATGTGCGGGACTTATCTAGGTAAGCTTATTTCAAAGTCACTCTCAATCGTGGTAATAAGCATCTAAGAACGTCCGAGCGGAACGCTGTTTAGTACGTTTTACACTAAGTCGATATTAGCTTTACCGTATTTTCAAACCAAATCATTTACTTTAACTAAACCAATTAAAGATGTGGAACGGGCAAGAATCTTTATCACCAGATTGTATGTCTTAAAATATTTCGTGTATGCATAGATCAACCTCATACATAATGTGAATCTTTCGAAACAGTTTTTATTTATTCATTTAATCATCTATGCACATATATAAATAGACAAGAAGAAAGGAACAGAAAAATATGTTGAAAAGGTAATGCTTATTTCTATTGAAATCTCTTCCAGCATACCTGCAATAGGAGAATATACAAAGAGAGGAGGTTCTATGAGTGCGATGAGCCTGTCAGTACGAGTGAAACACTTACGTGGCGAGGTCGGGGTAGACGCGCGCGCACGTGAGGCGGTTGCGCAGCGCGTGGAAGGCGTCGCTCTGCGGCAGCAGCATGAGCAGGCCGAACATGGCGCCGCGCAGCCCCGCGCTGCGCCGCCCGCCCAGCAGCTCCAGGCGCAGGTCTGCGCCACCACCACACCACTGTACCGCCGGCCCACTCTGTCTAATTCTCACCCTCAAAACTTAGGTGGAGTGAGCTATCAATCCTTAATGAACATAAGGCTCAGTCTCTTCCAGCCACTTCACAAGTTTCCACGGTGAGATTTTTCAGAATAGACCGGCTGCACGCTAACTAAACGAGCGCACCCGCCACTTCACGGGGCGCGGGGACTTACCGAGCCAGATCGTTATGCTGTACTGGCAGTAGTATTCGACGTTTAGCAACACACAATATAAACATAATAAACACAGTTCTTGACAGCTAATCTGAAGAGTTGATAAATCCTGCAGTCGTAGGGTATCCGCGCCTTACACCAATGTCCAACACAGCACTTGAACTGCTGTGTTGAACGTTGACCAAAGGCGCGACATACCTCGTAACAGCCGCCGAAATAAATTATTAGCAACATTGTAAGCTGTAAAAAAATTAATACAATCTATATCGCACAAGTTACAATAGGATTTGTATAATTTAATAATGTAATGGCAGCGGGTCACGGGAACTATCTGCGACTCCCATGATCCTCGTAACTTAACGAAAAGAACTATAAAACAAAGGTTCGACCTGCTGTCTGCTGTCTGGTAAAGAATAGAATAGCGGGTCACAAAGGGATGAATGGAAGACTATTTAATGCATGCACATGAGGCAAGAATGTTAAAAGCTGTCTTGCATTATTTATTCCAGATCTACACAAATAGGTCAAATTAAATACGTACAAGTACTAAAGTTACGAAATTCATGAGCCCGACAGGATACTCACCCTCAAAGTCCGCCGCTTCCAAAAACCGCATTAACTTACCTCTCCACTCCACTCGGGACTATCGTACTGATCTCTAACGGCTGTGGTTAGTTAAGGATTTATACAAACATCACATGTTATGGGTATTGCTAACTCTTTTCATTTTTTGGCATTTCCCTGTCCAAAGATACTGCTCTACCGTAAAATAGTCGATGGGTAAGCTTCCCGCAAGTCGTACGGGTCGGTCGAGACCGGCCCTGGTCGCGGGTATCCGCTATATCTGAGAAGCTTAAAACCGCTCGATGTAGCGATGCTTGCGAGAGGTCTATGTACACAAGATGTGTTTTGGCCAAGTATAATGATAATGATGATGATGACAATGTGAATGTAGTCGTTCAAAAAAGTAACGGCTAATATACATACATAAAACAAACCGTGTTATGAACGATATAAAAAAGTTAACAAGATCACTTAAAATAAATCCACGATATATAAGCTCTAGATAGGCTCTTTAATTACTGACAGTATTGTTACGTAGATCGGTAAGTCAGTCAGGAATGCGAAACAGTGAAGTGAGAGACAAGTCATTCTGATTAAAGTTTCTGATTATTATATTTGTGACTATTTTAATAAACTGTTAGTGTTTTAGGTGTACATTGGTATAAATTTGTTTATCCCAAACCCCAAGTCGTAACGTTAACAACGGACATGAACGTTGATTGTGTGGAGATAGAATAGAGGTCAGTATGCTTTGTAACAACTACCACAATTCATAATATTAACACAACTTTCACACATTATTAAGTTAAGAGTAATGATATTCACGAGTCTAGGAAGAGGAGAGTACTCACATGCAAATATGGGAGATTCGATGAGCTGCACTAATTTATCCACTTCAGTCAGGAAATCCACTGTGATCTCCAAATCTCCGCTGTTTGTTATTAATTAAGGACTTGTTCAAAATCAAATTAAAATATTGGAAAATAAAAATAAAAAATCTAGTTTTTGCGATTGTAGAACCGCTTCGTAATATCGGCATTTCGGATTCTGCTAGCCATAGAAGGGACAGAAATTGGAATTCATAAAAACTTATGAATATGATATATTAGTTTTTAATTTAAAGTTAATCAACAGCACAAAGTACCTTTTCATAAGATTTCATCATACAATATTTCTTATGTGACGTGTGCTAAGCGCTCAGCAACAGATAGCAGCAGTATTACAAAAGGATACAAGGAGGAGATGAGTTTGTTGCAGTGCTCGTAGTTGTGCGTGAGCAGACACAGCGCCAGCAGCGACACGGGGCTGTGGCACCAGCACACGTACAGCGCCGCGAACAGCGAGTGCGTCGCCTGCGGAGCCACGGCAGTGCGGCACGGTCAGTCATTGTACACAGATCAATACCAGTCGTGCGTGAGCACACACAGCGACACGGGGCTGTGGCACCAGCACACGTACAGCGCCGCGAACAGCGAGTGCGTCGCCTGCGGAGCCACGGCAGTGCGGCACGGTCAGTCATTGTACACAGATCAATACCAGTCGTGCGTGAGCACACACAGCGACACGGGGCTGTGGCACCAGCACACGTACAGCGCCGCGAACAGCGAGTGCGTCGCCTGCGGAGCCACGGCAGTGCGGCACGGTCAGTCATTGTACACAGATCAATACCAGTCGTGCGTGAGCACACACAGCGACACGGGGCTGTGGCACCAGCACACGTACAGCGCCGCGAACAGCGAGTGCGTCGCCTGCGGAGCCACGGCAGTGCGGCACGGTCAGTCATTGTACACAGATCAATACCAGTCGTGCGTGAGCACACACAGCGACACGGGGCTGTGGCACCAGCACACGTACAGCGCCGCGAACAGCGAGTGCGTCGCCTGCGGAGCCACGGCAGTGCGGCACGGTCAGTCATTGTACACAGATCAATACCAGTCGTGCGTGAGCACACACAGCGACACGGGGCTGTGGCACCAGCACACGTACAGCGCCGCGAACAGCGAGTGCGTCGCCTGCGGAGCCACGGCAGTGCGGCACGGTCAGTCATTGTACACAGATCAATACCAGTCGTGCGTGAGCACACACAGCGACACGGGGCTGTGGCACCAGCACACGTACAGCGCCGCGAACAGCGAGTGCGTCGCCTGCGGAGCCACGGCAGTGCGGCACGGTCAGTCATTGTACACAGATCAATACCAGTCGTGCGTGAGCACACACAGCGACACGGGGCTGTGGCACCAGCACACGTACAGCGCCGCGAACAGCGAGTGCGTCGCCTGCGGAGCCACGGCAGTGCGGCACGGTCAGTCATTGTACACAGATCAATACCAGTCGTGCGTGAGCACACACAGCGACACGGGGCTGTGGCACCAGCACACGTACAGCGCCGCGAACAGCGAGTGCGTCGCCTGCGGAGCCACGGCAGTGCGGCACGGTCAGTCATTGTACACAGATCAATACCAGTCGTGCGTGAGCACACACAGCGACACGGGGCTGTGGCACCAGCACACGTACAGCGCCGCGAACAGCGAGTGCGTCGCCTGCGGAGCCACGGCAGTGCGGCACGGTCAGTCATTGTACACAGATCAATACCAGTCGTGCGTGAGCACACACAGCGACACGGGGCTGTGGCACCAGCACACGTACAGCGCCGCGAACAGCGAGTGCGTCGCCTGCGGAGCCACGGCAGTGCGGCACGGTCAGTCATTGTACACAGATCAATACCAGTCGTGCGTGAGCACACACAGCGACACGGGGCTGTGGCACCAGCACACGTACAGCGCCGCGAACAGCGAGTGCGTCGCCTGCGGAGCCACGGCAGTGCGGCACGGTCAGTCATTGTACACAGATCAATACCAGTCGTGCGTGAGCACACACAGCGACACGGGGCTGTGGCACCAGCACACGTACAGCGCCGCGAACAGCGAGTGCGTCGCCTGCGGAGCCACGGCAGTGCGGCACGGTCAGTCATTGTACACAGATCAATACCAGTCGTGCGTGAGCACACACAGCGACACGGGGCTGTGGCACCAGCACACGTACAGCGCCGCGAACAGCGAGTGCGTCGCCTGCGGAGCCACGGCAGTGCGGCACGGTCAGTCATTGTACACAGATCAATACCAGTCGTGCGTGAGCACACACAGCGACACGGGGCTGTGGCACCAGCACACGTACAGCGCCGCGAACAGCGAGTGCGTCGCCTGCGGAGCCACGGCAGTGCGGCACGGTCAGTCATTGTACACAGATCAATACCAGTCGTGCGTGAGCACACACAGCGACACGGGGCTGTGGCACCAGCACACGTACAGCGCCGCGAACAGCGAGTGCGTCGCCTGCGGAGCCACGGCAGTGCGGCACGGTCAGTCATTGTACACAGATCAATACCAGTCGTGCGTGAGCACACACAGCGACACGGGGCTGTGGCACCAGCACACGTACAGCGCCGCGAACAGCGAGTGCGTCGCCTGCGGAGCCACGGCAGTGCGGCACGGTCAGTCATTGTACACAGATCAATACCAGTCGTGCGTGAGCACACACAGCGACACGGGGCTGTGGCACCAGCACACGTACAGCGCCGCGAACAGCGAGTGCGTCGCCTGCGGAGCCACGGCAGTGCGGCACGGTCAGTCATTGTACACAGATCAATACCAGTCGTGCGTGAGCACACACAGCGACACGGGGCTGTGGCACCAGCACACGTACAGCGCCGCGAACAGCGAGTGCGTCGCCTGCGGAGCCACGGCAGTGCGGCACGGTCAGTCATTGTACACAGATCAATACCAGTCGTGCGTGAGCACACACAGCGACACGGGGCTGTGGCACCAGCACACGTACAGCGCCGCGAACAGCGAGTGCGTCGCCTGCGGAGCCACGGCAGTGCGGCACGGTCAGTCATTGTACACAGATCAATACCAGTCGTGCGTGAGCACACACAGCGACACGGGGCTGTGGCACCAGCACACGTACAGCGCCGCGAACAGCGAGTGCGTCGCCTGCGGAGCCACGGCAGTGCGGCACGGTCAGTCATTGTACACAGATCAATACCAGTCGTGCGTGAGCACACACAGCGACACGGGGCTGTGGCACCAGCACACGTACAGCGCCGCGAACAGCGAGTGCGTCGCCTGCGGAGCCACGGCAGTGCGGCACGGTCAGTCATTGTACACAGATCAATACCAGTCGTGCGTGAGCACACACAGCGACACGGGGCTGTGGCACCAGCACACGTACAGCGCCGCGAACAGCGAGTGCGTCGCCTGCGGAGCCACGGCAGTGCGGCACGGTCAGTCATTGTACACAGATCAATACCAGTCGTGCGTGAGCACACACAGCGACACGGGGCTGTGGCACCAGCACACGTACAGCGCCGCGAACAGCGAGTGCGTCGCCTGCGGAGCCACGGCAGTGCGGCACGGTCAGTCATTGTACACAGATCAATACCAGTCGTGCGTGAGCACACACAGCGACACGGGGCTGTGGCACCAGCACACGTACAGCGCCGCGAACAGCGAGTGCGTCGCCTGCGGAGCCACGGCAGTGCGGCACGGTCAGTCATTGTACACAGATCAATACCAGTCGTGCGTGAGCACACACAGCGACACGGGGCTGTGGCACCAGCACACGTACAGCGCCGCGAACAGCGAGTGCGTCGCCTGCGGAGCCACGGCAGTGCGGCACGGTCAGTCATTGTACACAGATCAATACCAGTCGTGCGTGAGCACACACAGCGACACGGGGCTGTGGCACCAGCACACGTACAGCGCCGCGAACAGCGAGTGCGTCGCCTGCGGAGCCACGGCAGTGCGGCACGGTCAGTCATTGTACACAGATCAATACCAGTCGTGCGTGAGCACACACAGCGACACGGGGCTGTGGCACCAGCACACGTACAGCGCCGCGAACAGCGAGTGCGTCGCCTGCGGAGCCACGGCAGTGCGGCACGGTCAGTCATTGTACACAGATCAATACCAGTCGTGCGTGAGCACACACAGCGACACGGGGCTGTGGCACCAGCACACGTACAGCGCCGCGAACAGCGAGTGCGTCGCCTGCGGAGCCACGGCAGTGCGGCACGGTCAGTCATTGTACACAGATCAATACCAGTCGTGCGTGAGCACACACAGCGACACGGGGCTGTGGCACCAGCACACGTACAGCGCCGCGAACAGCGAGTGCGTCGCCTGCGGAGCCACGGCAGTGCGGCACGGTCAGTCATTGTACACAGATCAATACCAGTCGTGCGTGAGCACACACAGCGACACGGGGCTGTGGCACCAGCACACGTACAGCGCCGCGAACAGCGAGTGCGTCGCCTGCGGAGCCACGGCAGTGCGGCACGGTCAGTCATTGTACACAGATCAATACCAGTCGTGCGTGAGCACACACAGCGACACGGGGCTGTGGCACCAGCACACGTACAGCGCCGCGAACAGCGAGTGCGTCGCCTGCGGAGCCACGGCAGTGCGGCACGGTCAGTCATTGTACACAGATCAATACCAGTCGTGCGTGAGCACACACAGCGACACGGGGCTGTGGCACCAGCACACGTACAGCGCCGCGAACAGCGAGTGCGTCGCCTGCGGAGCCACGGCAGTGCGGCACGGTCCATTAACTATGTCGATAGTTAATGAGATTGAACACTGTCGACCTAAAAGACCTTTCAGGTATCCTTTATCATATCAAAACAAAGCAATGATGTTCTCAACTTATCATATCAAAACAAAGCAATGATGTTCTCAACTTATCATTCCAAGTTATACAGCTGATTACAAGGGTCAACAGCCGCGGGCCATGAGTGCCTTGAAATTATGAGTATCGAAAACCTTTTATTTTTCTGCTTTATCACTATTTAAATATCGCGACCCTACGTCTGTGAAGTTTCATCAGCTAATTACAGAACCCTGTATAACGCAGTAACAATAATAATATGAGAGTTCTTCTTTCGTGTCGATAGTGCGTGTGGTCAGTGGTACATTACGGGGGTCCAACAGGTGAGCATCATCATCATAACAATATTAAGTAATGCTTAGTAACTGTTTAACCATACATTTTTGACGTTGAAGCGTCTCTTAAGTTTTAGCAGTGAATATAATAATTCCAATAATAGTGAATCGGCACTGACAGGGTCTCGGAAGTTCCGCAGCTGCAGACGCAGCTCGAACAGCTCGGCGGCCGTGAGCAGGATGGTGCTGAGCACGTCCACCATGGTGCTGACGAAGCGCAGGTCGCGCTCGTCCGGCAGGATGCGCGCCAGCGCCGCGTAGATGTCCTCCGCGTTCAGCAGCACGCACAGCTGTCTGCACACGGCCAGTACAACACACTCAATGCTATTCAACCCTCTACAGGCGCTTGTGAATGAAGCTAGTTGCTAATACGGTTTGGAATGTCAAACCATGTTCGCTTCCTATTGGCGATGCAAAGATTCTCCGCGCGCCTCTAGCGGCGAAATTTAGAAGTTGTCTAAGAACGACACTTTGCTTTAAAGTTGAGATTAAGTTTGGACATAATCAGATGGATCACGCTGACAAAAAAAACCTGTTGCTAATGAAAGCAGAAATACGAAATATTGTTGCGTTCCTCAATGTAGTACGGAGATTCGAGAATAAGTTTTTCCAAAAGACAAAATTATGAAGAAAAATTGGGAGACTGCTCTAAGAATAGGCAAGCCGATTTCATTAGCAATGAGAGTTTGTTCTCATCATTTTCAGGCTTCAAACTATTTTCCAAACAGTAAGTTTAATTATGTTTTAATTATTTTATTGTACTTATATTATATTCACATGTATTTTATAAGTTATTAGTTTAGGCTAAGGCGAGCTTCTCGTCAGATAACGAGATTATGTTTATTGTTCCAGATTCTAAAAGACAGAATTTGTTTCCTAATGTCGTACCGTGTCAGAGTATTCCTAAAAGAAGCTCTCATAAAGAATTACCATTAGCCCAAAAAATAAAATCAATTGCTCGAGAAAATAGGGCTGATATCAGACGCAGGAAAATAGTTGTATCAAAGAAAGATCTTGGACCTGAATGAAAAAATTGACGTTGAGGATGGATTTATAAATAATTCTTCTCCAGAACGCATTGGTTGTGTGTATCCTGCAGACGCATTAATTACATCGACTATTGGCAACATAATTATTGTTTCGTCTAGCAAGAAAACACATAAATCTAATTTATATTGGGTTAATAAATTTTTCCGTGACGTAAATTGTATCGAAAACTGTCAAAGTGTCGTTCTTAGACAGCTTCACAATTTTGACACTTGGGGCGTTAGTTAGAATCTTTGCATCGCCAATAGAGAAGTATGGGCAAGAAACTCGATAAACACTCTCTTTAATCAAAGTATGGTTACAAATAAGTTGCTACAACCTTACGTTATCATTAAGTTGATTTTTGAATGACTAATTGTACCAAGAATGTCATAAAAGGTTATGCGAAAATAAAATTATTAGTGTAGGCATTGAAGTTATATTTTCGTCAGAAGCAATATTTTAGACAGTTTTATATGCTGCAAATATAAGTGTAGAGGGCACGTAATTAAGATCAAGATTTATTCACTGTAATGGGAAAAATGACGGTTGTTGGTTATGTTTTTAAGCATGTATGTTTGAGTGTATTAGCACAGTGTACACATGCTCACCTAATGATGAAGGCGCCTCGATCTTCCAACAAATTCTCATCAGCTGCGAGCAGCCGCAGCAGGGCTCGAAGGAACTTGTAGTAATATGGACTGGACTCCAGATAACCTGGAATAGAAAAGGCTCATGAGAACCCTCGACACCAACTTGCTGAAAGCGCAGAAGCCGCATTTTTATTTATAACTACAGCTTTTGAGAACGTTAAGCATCGTTTCAAAAGATTTTTCCCTTTCTCAGTTAGAAATATTTGTTTGCAAACATACTACGTTTATTGAGCAAAAGGTGCCGGTGGTCACGGCTCCAACGTACTATTTATATAGGTCTTAGGATGGAACCCAGGTTAGCACTTTTCTCTGTGCAATTTATTTATATTATCATCACTGCTTTCGAAACGTTGAAGGAAAACATCTAAAAAACCGACGACTTTGACTAGAAACCAAAAATATTAGATCAGCGCGGCTCGCAGAAACATGGCCAGCGAGCGCCGCACCACGTCGTCCCAGCAGTGGGAACACTATGGACTGTCCTCACCTGGCTGCGCGGCGGGCCCGCACGAGCAGATCTCTGCCAGCACGGCCAGCGAGCGCCGCACCACGTCGTCCCAGCAGTGGGAACACTATGGACTGTCCTCACCTGGCTGCGCGGCGGGCCCGCACGAGCAGATCTCTGCCAGCACGGCCAGCGAGCGCCGCACCACGTCGTCCCAGCAGTGGGAACACTATGGACTGTCCTCACCTGGCTGCGCGGCGGGCCCGCACGAGCAGATCTCTGCCAGCACGGCCAGCGAGCGCCGCACCACGTCGTCCCAGCAGTGGGAACACTATGGACTGTCCTCACCTGGCTGCGCGGCGGGCCCGCACGAGCAGATCTCTGCCAGCACGGCCAGCGAGCGCCGCACCACGTCGTCCCAGCAGTGGGAACACTATGGACTGTCCTCACCTGGCTGCGCGGCGGGCCCGCACGAGCAGATCTCTGCCAGCACGGCCAGCGAGCGCCGCACCACGTCGTCCCAGCAGTGGGAACACTATGGACTGTCCTCACCTGGCTGCGCGGCGGGCCCGCACGAGCAGATCTCTGCCAGCACGGCCAGCGAGCGCCGCACCACGTCGTCCCAGCAGTGGGAACACTATGGACTGTCCTCACCTGGCTGCGCGGCGGGCCCGCACGAGCAGATCTCTGCCAGCACGGCCAGCGAGCGCCGCACCACGTCGTCCCAGCAGTGGGAACACTATGGACTGTCCTCACCTGGCTGCGCGGCGGGCCCGCACGAGCAGATCTCTGCCAGCACGGCCAGCGAGCGCCGCACCACGTCGTCCCAGCAGTGGGAACACTATGGACTGTCCTCACCTGGCTGCGCGGCGGGCCCGCACGAGCAGATCTCTGCCAGCACGGCCAGCGAGCGCCGCACCACGTCGTCCCAGCAGTGGGAACACTATGGACTGTCCTCACCTGGCTGCGCGGCGGGCCCGCACGAGCAGATCTCTGCCAGCACGGCCAGCGAGCGCCGCACCACGTCGTCCCAGCAGTGGGAACACTATGGACTGTCCTCACCTGGCTGCGCGGCGGGCCCGCACGAGCAGATCTCTGCCAGCACGGCCAGCGAGCGCCGCACCACGTCGTCCGCGCCGTCCGTCAGGCTGCCCACCACGCTCACGAACAGCTTGTCCGTCTGCTGGAACATCTGCACCACACACATTACTAACAATCAACATTTTTTTAACGGCACAGTTACATAAAGTAGTCCCCCAAAATGGCCACCCTCCAGTACTTTCGAGTGTATCAGTTAGGAAGAAGTGGCGCTACTACGCCCAGCATCACGTGTGCCTGTAAAGCGATGCGAGTGGCGGCTCACCTCGTTGGGCAACTTGTTGTAGAGGTGCAGGATCCAGTCCAGCGCGGCCACCTTGGTGTGCACGGAGCTGTGGTGCAGCATCTGCGTCAGGATGCCCACCACGGCGTCCAGGTTCAGCCTCCCGCCGGCCTCCTCCCCGTCGGGCCCCTCGCCGGCCCCTGGCGCGGGCCCCTCCCCGGCCGCTGGCCCCTCCACCCCCGCGGGCCCCTCTGCGTGGCCGCGAGGCGGGGAGGGGTCGTGGTCCGACACCACCAGCTTGGTGAGTTGGAAGTTCACAGTGGCTGCCGTCTCGCGTATGCCTGAACAGTTGCTAAGGACTTCTTGGATGTAAGACGTAGACGTACATTTTCTAATTATGTACTTCAGTTCAAGGCACACTCAGAATAGACTATCAACTTTAATTATTAATATAGGTACTCAAATTACGGCTGTCGTAGGTTGTCAGTCGTATCTTATTATTATTATCTTATATCTTTAAACGAGCAATTCTTGTATATAATCTGAATCTCGGAAACGGCTCCAACGATTTTTATGAAATATAGTATACAGGAGGTTTTGGGGGCGATAAATCGATCTAGCTAGGATTCATTTTTATAAAATATAGTTTTATTTGTGTTTTCAATTACCAACTTTATCGATAATCAACTTGAACATAAACATATTATTTTAAACACGATTTACCAAAAAATACCGTGCAAAGCTCGGTCATCCAGATATTGAACTACTAGCTTCTGCCCGCGACTTCGTCCGCGTCAAATTTTAGCTCCCCTGACCCTTCCCGTCGCACAGTGGAACGAATGTATGGGAGCGGTTGGACGTAGACATGTCCGAAAAATAAGAGTAAAATTATGACAAACTAATGATGCCATCTTATTCGATTACTTAATGCCTTCATAAATTGTGGTGATGAATTTCTTCATAACTCCCATATTTCGGGAGTAATTTGAGAAAATGTGAAATTTTACTATGAAAATGAGTGTATCGAGCTCTCTCCCTCCTGATTCCGGGCTTGTTTCAAGTAGCGGTCTCTAATATCGTAATGCTATTACTAAGAGCTATATTTAATACTAAGACACATAGTGCGCCAAATGTGCACTTTCTGGGATAAAAGGAAATGAAAATTTAAAAAAAAAAACGTTTTTTCCCCATTTGTATTTACTTTAAACCGCAGACAGACTTATTAAGAGGTCTATAAATATATTATATATATACAGAAATATATATTAACAAAAATATTCACAAGAACTGATGAGAGTATGACTTTTAAGTAAGTTGATAATAAATTACCTAGTTTCATTAAAAGTACAATAAATAATTAAGATGTAAGCTCTAATTTACTAAGTTACACATTTTAAAACAATAACATCATTTAATTATCTTCGTCATCATCATCATCATCAATTAATTCAAATTCAGAATCGATGTCCGCTAAATCATTTATGTTAACAAATTCGATATCACTTTTCTCAGAATCCGTAAGCTCATAAAATTCCTTAAAAGAAGATTTTTTTACAAACTTATTTCCTTTTGGACGGATACTTGTAACAAGTGGATCAGAAGACAGTAAAAGATTGTGCATAATATCTTCATTGCATGAGATACTGCTATGCTTTCGAGAATGCCCCTCTCTATATTTTGTAAAATCTTTATTTCTAGCCTCAGATGCCTCTTCGGATAGAAAACCAATGGGCACAATTGACATGTTCTGAACTATGTCTGGCCCATGCATTAAAATTTTATGAAGTGAAGAAGGCATATAATACCATGGGTATAACTCCACGTAAAGCTTAGCAGTATCAAAGCAGAACTCTCGGAATTTAGTTACGTTGATCTTCTCTCCTGATGAAATACACTGCAAGATCACACAGATTTTTCTTAAAAGCATAGCATCTATTCCGGTCAGTTCAGCAGATTTAGTGTAGTTTTCAAAAAATCTCCTTGCCGAGTTGCCATTGTTGGTGGATCCACTGCCTTGTTTCACAACATCGAGAAGTAAGCCCGTTTCTCTTCTTACAGCCTCTTGAACTCTTTTCTTCCTGTCATCAACTTGCCTTTTTGCTATATCACCCCTTACTTGCCATGATTTTATGTCTAATTTGTAGGAAATGTGTAATAAGCATTCCATTGAGCGAATCCAAGCGTGAAGGGTGCTTAAGCTATATTTATACATGTCCTCGTTTGCGTGTTTATCTTTGATTAACTCTAAATTATTCATTTCTTTAGGACAAGCCTTGCATATGTCACACACTGAAGCTGCTGTATTGGATATAATGGAATGAATTTTACCATCAATCATTGTCAACAGCAGTTGGTGTTTGACACTAATTCCATCAGTGATGGTGGATGGAGTTAAGGCTTCAATCTCTGCTTCGATTTCAGCCATCTCTCTCTGCACATTTTCTTTGGTTTCCTTTATAAACTTAAACAATATTGGCCGGCAAAATGAAGTGGAAGATGGTCGCTCGTTTTCCCAAATTGTTACACCTTTTGAGACGAGCCGCAGTGGTACAAGACTAATCATAAAATTACTAGCAAGATCGATTTGCTCATCTTCACTCGTCCTTTGATGATAAATGCTTTGGCTAGATGATCCGTCAAAACCCCATTTGCTGGTCAATACGAGCTGTTGATTGGGATCAACAGGGGTTTCTAACGACCTAATAAGTCTTCTTGAGGTTAAATCCATCAAGGCTTGTAATTTGATTTTTGCAGAGCTCTCTGTAACTGTGAGATCTTCTTTGGCCGGATAGCACTTAATTTTTTCTTTAACCAACATGTAGTAACTCGGGTATTGAAGAGCTCCTTCTTGAGTGTTGAAATCCCGAAGAGTGTTATAGCGCCATTTCGATAAGTTCATCGATACATAAAGAGCCAATGCCTTCAAAGGGGATATTTCCCGTACCTGAATTGATTTACCTTCAATGAAGGCTTTGATTTTTGAGGCCTCTTCTGGATTCTCCGTCAAGTATTTCATAACATAAGCTGTATCGCTTTGTCCTGCCTTTTGAAGCGCCCTTTCGGCCGAAAACATAATTTCAGCGCTGCTACTGCTGCATGAAAGACTATCTTCAGTGCGTCTTCTTTTTTGCCGGTTACTAAGGTCCTCAAAAGATTTACGAGGACTAGGATGTGTACAAGTTGAAGCATCAGATTTAGCAGGAGAAATTATGGGCTCGATGACGTCACTTATATTTTCTGTAGAAGGTTCAATATTTTCATTCTGTAATTCCGGCCATTGAATTGCAGCCTGTAGCCAAATCTCATGTTTCTTCCGAAACTTATCTGTGCTTCTTCCAGACTGTGTCCATTTTGCATAAATGCGGTAGCAAAATCGACGACACCAGTCTTTTAAACTTGTTTCAGCACTTTCACATAACTGAACACAACTGTTATCTTTTAAAACACTGAACAAATAGTTAAAGTCGCGTAAATCTTTATGTGCGCGTGCGCATAAAGCAACGTGAATATCAAGATTTGTATTAAAATTTGGAAAATACATTGCGAGATTAGCTTGGATACAACGAGGTGTAAATCAACACTGATTTTAAAGTTACTAATAGTGACCTATTTATATAAAATCCAGGTATCCCAGGTATCCTTTGTTAAATATTGCAAGGTAATTAGTTATTGTGATAATTAGTAAATGATGCATGCTAAATTAGTGTATTAAGAGCCATTTAGTAATTAAATAATAGCAATGTTCTTATCAGTAATCATTAGTGCATCAGTTTTATATGTAAACCTTAAGTCCCTAATTATATATCCTAATTAGCTTATATCTTCTCTAATTGGCTGCTCAGAAATGTTATTGTAATAAGGTAAACCTTTAGAAAAACGGTTTTAATCAACAAAATAAACAAAAAATAAAAAAATTGTGTTATAAAATAAACATCACTCTTTATCCCAGAAAGTGCACATTTGGCGCACTATGTGTCTTAGTATTAAATATAGCTCTTAGTATTAGCATTATGATATTAGAGACCGCTACTTGAAACAAGCCCGGAATCAGGAGGGAGAGAGCTCGATACACTCATTTTCATAGTAAAATTTCACATTTTCTCAAATTACTCCCGAAATATGGGAGTTATGAAGAAATTCATCACCACAAGTTATGAAGGCATTAAGTAATCGAATAAGATGGCATCATTAGTTTGGCATAATTTTACTCTTTTTTTTCGGACATGTCTACGTCCAACCGCTCCCATACATTCGTTCCACTGTGCGTCGCATCGATTTGCCTGCTAGTTTTCGTCCATTTTTCGTTGCTGCTCGCACCTTTTGAGTTATAGTGAGTCAACCTTAAAAGATAGACATATGCTCTCGCGGACTTTTTTTTAGAACTTTTTAAAAGGAACAATTCCGTCATACATGATTTTTGCGTTACTTTAACCGTTTACGCAGCGCACGCAACGGAAACTCTTAAAAGGAATAAATTTTCCCCGTTTTTGCAACATTTTTCATTACTGCTCCGCTCCTCTTAGTTGTAGCGTGATGTTATATAGCCTATAGCCTCCCTCGATAAATAGGCTACCCAACACAAAAAGAATTTTTCAATTCGGAGCAGTAGTTCCTGAGATTAGTGCGTTCAATCAAACAAACAAACAAACAAACAAACAAACTCTTCAGCTTTATAATATTAAAAGTAAAGATAAAGCGGAAAAAATAATGATAAGAATTAGTGCTACTTTTTCGGCGGCTATTAATGAAATTGAACATGAAATACAAAATAACATAAGAAACTACATTTTATATTACAGTAAGCAAAGCTTCAAATCTAAAAAAAAAAAACAGTAAAGCTTCAAATCTCCTGCCTGGGTCGCGAGATCTGTTCGAAAGAGTTACCGTGGCCCTGGCATACAGGCAACTGATGGAATACGGGTGGGTTTTAGTCAGTCTGACACGGAGAGCGGGAAACGTCATTTGATGATTTCCGACCCACAAAAAAAAGCTTCAAATCGGCCCAAACTCAATAGTACCTATAAGGTGACTTTTAAATAGGAATTTTTGGACAAAATCCATTGACTTGTTGGTAACTGAGACTGGCAGCGTAACAGTCGCAGTTATTTTTAAGATTAGGTCTTAAATATGCACAGCTAGCGGTGTGAGTGTGAAAGGATACTCTTGCGCGGCTCGTCGGAGTAGGCGAGGCACGGCAGCACGGCGCACAGCACGCCGGACGCGTACGGCAGCATGCCGGCGCCCGCCAGCTCCACGAACTCCTTGATCCACGTTATTGCCGTCAGCTACAAGCGGAACGACTGGATTAATGATCGCGGCTGCTTTCGCCGCTAGACGCGAAGCTAGTGCCGCCATGCCGCCGTGGTACTCCATTATTATCATTTCAACCGAAAGACGTCCACTAATGGACATATGGGGAGATTCGTCTCAACTGCCCCAGCGCCACCGCAAGCGGCCCGCTCGAGTGCTAAACACAACATTTTGACTGCGTTGTTTCGGCATCAAAACATAAATAAAAAAACCGGCCAAGTGCGAGTCGGACTCGCGCACAAAGGGTTCCGTACAAACCTGTAGGTATTCTCGGTTTATACAGAAGGTTCATGTTTATGAAAATAAATGTTTTTTTTTTAATTTTTATATTTGAAAGGTAAATTGCGGTTTACGATATATGACGTTTTAAAAAAAAACGACTTACTCGATTTCGTTCAAACCAATTTTCGGTGGTAGTTTACATGGTAATGTACATCATACATTTTTTTTTAGTTTTATCATTCTCTTATTTTAGAAGTTACGGGAGGGGGGACACACATTTTACCACTTTGGAAGTGTCTCTCGCGCAAACTATTCAGTTTAGAAAAAAATGATATTAGAAACCTCACTACCATTTTAGAAGACCTATTCATAGATACCCCACACGTATGGGTTAGATGAAAAAAACCATTTTTGAGTTTCAGTTCTATGTATGGGGAACCCCACGATTTATTGTTTTTTTTCTATCTTTGTATGAAAATCTTAATGCGGTTCACAGAATACATCTACTTACCAAGTTTCAACAGCATAGCTCTTGTAGTTTTGGAGAAAAGTGGCTGTGACATACGGACGGGACAGACAGACAGACAGACAGACATGACGAATCTATAAGGGTTCCGTTTTTTGCCATTTGGCAACGGAACCCTAAAAATATCAACTATATACATTCTGAAGCGTCTTTACCTCAGCTTTCGAATGGTATTATTTATTTTCATGATTTTTCTTTACATAACCTCGAAAAATATAAATTAAAATTAAGAACGTGTTTTCGGCATGATCTTTAATTTCCTAATTTTATTGGACCACACAGATCGAAAGATCAGGTGTTTTTACTTCGATATAGATTATAAAAAAATAGGTGTTTTTCGTTTTTTGTGAATAATTAAATGCGAAGCAAAACGATATTCGCACGCGGCGCGCGCCAGTCGGGAGTACCGACGCCGCCGCACGCGTCTGCTGTCGGGCTTTCTGTCTTCCTGAATAACAACAATAATTATTTGACGGGCTGTAAATAAAATTAGTTTTTTAGTAAGATTGTGACTTGATCGAAAGATTTTTATTATTAGTTTTGCATAACGATGAAGTAAATTAAATACGATTATAAATATGAGGATATACAACGTATTATTCCTTTGTTTTCCTTTTTTTATTGTTCATTGATGTATCGTTTTTTATGTGTTTTTTTTTTTGCTTCAACTTCGGAAAAATATCAAACGTCTCGCTTAAAGATGTTTTTTTCAAAATTAATCTTCTCTTCTGTAGGAATAATAGCGTGATACGAAAGAGTTCCCGGAACCATTTAAGCACTCGAAATACGTTCCTTCAGTTTTACATAAACTTCGCGTAGTCACTTTTCAATGTTATCTGACAAGTACAAACACAAAGTGGGGTTATGCACATTGTTTACAATTTGACCATTCGTTTTGCAGAAGACGAAAGACCGACAGCCGACGCGTGCGGCGGCGTCGGTACGCCCGGCTGGCGCGCGCGGCGTGCGAATATCGTTTTGCTTCGCATTTAATTATTCACAAAAAACGAAAAACACCTATTTTTTTATAATCTATATCGAAGTAAAAACACCTGATCTTTCGATCTGTGTGGTCCAAAAAAATTAGAAAATTAAAGATCATGCCGAAAACACGTTTACAATTTTAATTTACATTTTTCGAGGTTATGTAAAGAAAAATCATAAAAATAAATAATACCATTCGAAAGCTGAGGTAAAGACGCTTCAGAATGTATATGGTTGATATTTTTTTATTTATGTTTTGATGCCGAAACAACGCAGTCAAAATGTTGTGTTTAGCACTCGAGCGGGCCGCTTGCGGTGGCGCTGGGGCAGTTGAGACGAATCTCCCCATATGCCTCCTCTAAGGCTGACCCCACATTAGGCGTGCGCGATCCTCGGGCGCGAGCGCCGCGCGCGCGTCGCGAGCGCGCCGCGAGAGCGTCGCGTTTAGGTGCCCTGCTGCGCGCTCGCGGCGCCCTCGCGGCGCGCTCGCGGCGCGCACGCGGCGCGCACGCGGCGCGCACGCGGCGCGCTCGCGGCGCGCACGCGGCGCTCGAGTCGCGTTCTTACCCCTTCGCCCGCTACAATACTCAATACTTTATTGCATTCCACAATGCTTAGGTGGTAAAACATTTTATTTAGAAACAGTTGTGGACCCTGTCGGGCACAGCAAAGGAAAATACAGTAGGTAGAGAAGAGGATCTATTGATTATCTTATAATGTAACTTATTCTAAAATAGTAATTAAAAATAGATGAAATACATGCTTTGCGATATGGGACATGACTACAAAGGAGTATAGTGATCGTATTGCAAAAAAAAGGTGTGGGAAGAAATCAGCACTTTATTTATAAAAGACTAGCTTCTGCCCGCGACTTCTTCTGCGTAAATGTCGTTTATCGCGGACGCAGACAAAGTCACGGAATAAAAAGTAGCCTATGTCCTTTTTCAGGCTCTAAACTATCTTAGTACCAAATTTCATTTAAATCGGTTCAGTAGTTTTAGCAGGAAAGCGAGACAGGCAGACAGACAGAGTTACTTTGCATTTATAATATTAGTGTGGATAGTGTGGATTTTGAAACGAAAATTGTCCAAATTGTGACTGACTTAGCTGTAGGGGGTTAAACGCCAAGGCGAGCGCCGCGTGCGCGCCGCGAGCGCGCCGCAGGGCAGCTAAACGCGACGCTCTCGCGGCGCGCTCGCGACGCGCTCGCGACGCGCGCGCGGCGCTCGCGCCCGAGGATCGCGCACGCCTAATGTGGGGGAGGCCTAAGCACCGCAACATCGAGCGGTTCTGTGCTTCCCGCATCCAAAGAATTCCTGCGGCCTTCACCCTCCACAAACCAAGAACCACGGTAACCGACAGAGCCCCTCGAATTGCCGAACTTGAGTGGGTGGGGGCCTAAATGTTTTAAAGAGGCGTCTGGGTACCGGAATACGTGGCGTTGGTAGGCATTCCACTAGGTGGCTGGAATAGAGTAAGGTCTCTAGAAATGTCAAATGTCACTGTACGTTTACTATTTGCGGGAATTTCTATCACGAATTTTAATAAGAACTGATAATTTTTGTAAAGATGTGTCATTCCTAATTAATTTGTGGATTTTAAATAAAGGATCAAAGGAGTTGGTAGCAATTTGGAGGCAGAATAATAATTGTCTGCAATTTTATAGCAATTTTACATAGGAACATCATAAATTAATATTAAAAAAAAAAAACCAGCAAGGACTCGGATCAATCCTGGCTGCCTGCTGTACCGAAGCTACTACTTAACGACCGCTTGCCAGTTGACTGACCTGTAACATTTCCTCAGGCGACTGCGCATGCGTGATCAGTATGTTGATCATGGCTTGGAAGTCCACTCGTGACGGGTCTTTCTTTATACTTCTCAAGAACTCGTTCAGCTGAACGTCGCACCTGGAAGGTTTTACAACTTATCATGTTAGTTTTCTAATGATCTGGAATGTTAGGAAAATTAGTGATACGCAAATTAACTGTGATAAATGAATTGAAATTGTCCGTAATTTTCAAGTCACAACTGTCATTCATTGACGGCCGGGTGAATTGAAACAGTGAATTGATAAACAATTACTCTCTTACCTTTTTAGACAAAAGTTGCTTGAACGCCAAAACGTACAGCTAAGCAGTAGCTTATCTTTGCGTAACTTTAAGTAACGTTTATAAATAAACTCCTTTGTTCCTTAGGATATAGGTACAATGTTAAGAAGTTTATTAACTTAGGTGTCAAGAACCCCTGATAAACTAATCTTTTGTTAAGGATTCTGCTATAATTTAAACTGAATACTGCTGTATAATGAATACTGCTGACTTACATGCGCCTAATCTCTGAGTTGGCATCGTCCAACATCTTGAAGAGCCCGTCGAGCAGCTCGGGCAGGTGCGGGATGAGGTCGATGTCGGGCACGGCGTCCAGCACCGACACCCACGACACGATGAACTGGCGCGCGAACGCGTTGCGCGTGTAGATGCGCTCGCGCAGCATTGGGATGAACGCCGCCAGCTCGAACGTCTGGCTCTCCGTCACTATGTCCTACAAACAAAAAAGAATATCAATATTTACTATGAAAATTTAAAACATTTAAAAATATATACAACAGATAACATCACGGCTGCACCTTATCCCCAAAAGGTTTAGAAAAATATGCGTCATAAAAATAACCAACAAATCAATCTTGTTCTGTTCTTGAGACATACTACACATTATCAATTAAAGTCTCTTTCTGTGTCTGTCTGTGTGCCCCCGTTGCTCTAAATTGCACAACAGCTTTAAATAAAATACATTATTATTAAACTCACATATGGACGGTGTACGTCTCAAATGTAAAGGACAGGGATTCAAACATCCCTTAAGACATTTGTTTCCACCGTCGAAATATAATAAAGAAATCTCAATGTCTCGTAAAGTCACCAGAGTAAAGCTGAGCTGCTAGTACGATAGTAAGAATGTGTAAGTAAGCCCAACCAACGAATATCTGGTTTAGATAAAGAAAGGTGAGGGTGTCCCTAAGCAACAATGCTTAAACTTTCTTATCATTCAATAATAGTACTTACTTAGTTGACAATTAGGTAAGTTACTAACTGAGTTACTTTAGAAGATATACTCCAAGCAAGATGTCCAAAAATATTGCATTGTATTCAAGAGACAGAACTGAACGTTTAAAATAAAACAATTTAACAATAATAAGTGTTAACTTTGTGCGGGCGCCGCCGCGCCGGGTACTGTGCAGCTGTTTATGCATGTTTTTATCTTTTGACACGTCACGCTGAACACGATTACGTACAGGTTTGACTGACAATAATAATTAATGTAACTTGCAGTACGGTCAAGTACAAATGAATCTATACTAATAATAAAATATACATAAATAGTATCTAAATGTATATATTTTATTAAATTATTTTATTTTGTATACTAATCTATACATAAATATACTTATCTATACTAATATTATAAAGCTGAAGAGTTTGTTTGTTTGTTTGATTGAACGCGCTAATCTCAGGAACTACTGATCCGAATTGAAAAATTCTTTTTGTGTTGGGTAGCCTATTTATCGAGGGAGGCTATAAGCTATATAACATCACGCTACAACTAAGAGAAGCGGAGCAGTAATGAAAATTGTTGCAAAAACGGGGAAAATTTATTCCTTTTGAGAGTTTCCGTTGCGTGCGCTGCGTAAACGGTTAAAGTAACGCAGAAATCATGTATGACGGAATTGTTCCTTTTAAAAAGTTCTAAAAAAAAGTCCGCGAGAGCATATATGTCTATCTTTTAAGGTTGACTCACTATAACTCAAAAGGAGCGAGCAGCAACGAGCAGGCAAATCGATGCGACGGGAAGGGTCAGGGGAGCAAAAATTTGACGCGGAGGAAGTCGCGGGCAGAAGCTAGTAATATTATAAAGCTGAAGAGTTTGTTTGTTTGTTTGTTTGATTGAACGCGCTAATCTCAGGCACTACTGATCCGAATTGAAAAATTATTTTTGTGTTGGGTAGCCTATTTATCGAGGGAGGCTATAGGCTATATAACATCACGCTACAACTAAGAGGAGCGGAGCAGTAATTAAAAATGTCGCAAAAACGGGGAAAATTTATTCCTTTTGAGAGTTTTCGTTGCGTGCGCTGCGTAAACGGTTAAAGTAACGCAGAAATCATGTATGACGGAATTGTTCCTTTTAAAAAGTTCTAAAAAAAGTCCGCGAGAGCATATGCCTACCTTTTAAGGTTGACTCAAAAGGTGCGAGCAGCACCGAAAAGTGGACGAAAACTAGCAGGCAAATCGATGCGACGGGAAGGGTCAGGGGAGCAAAAATTTGACGCGGACGAAGTCGCGGGTAGAAGCCAGTCTATACTATCTATACTAATATTATAAAGCTGAAGAGTTTGTTTGTTTGTTTGATTGAACGCGCTAATCTCAGGAAATACTGGTCCGAATTGAAAAATTCTTTTTGTGTTGGATAGCCTATTTATTGAGGAAGGCTATAGGGTATATAACATCACGCTACAACCAAGAGGGGCAGAGCAGTAATGAAAAATGTTGCAAAAACGGGGAAAATCACACGGGTAGGCGATTCGACGCGACGGGAAGGGTCGGGGGAACTAGAAATTTAACGCGGACGAAGTCGCGGGCAGAAGCTAGTTAATTCATATTATGAAGCTGAAGAGTCTGTTTGTTTGGTTGAACGCGGTAGTTTCAGGAACTACCGGTCCGAATTTAAAAATTCTTTTTGTTTTGGGTAGCCTATTTATTGGGGAAGGCTATAGGCTATATAACATCACGCTGCGATCAAAAGAAGCGGAGCAGCAACGAAAAATGGACGAAAACTGGCAGGCAATTCGATGCGACGGGAAGGGTCAGTGGAGGACCAGTGGAGGTCCGGACCCCTGGTATATAGGTATACATGTATGCCTGGTATACACCTGTGCAGTAAAAAAATATATACAATAGAACTTTATAATTGCCGATACGAATTGCGACTATTTTATTGAGTAACGTGCAATTTACAAAAGTACAAATTAGTTTAAAATAAACTATCCAATATGTATGTTCCTTACATCGACGAAAAAATCAAAAATTTCAACGACATTTCAGACAGACTCTCCAAAATAAACTTGGGCCAAAACAACAGTATCTAATATACTGTTGTTTTGGCCCAAATTTTATATATTTTTTACGTTCTTCCCCCTTATGGAAGCAGCCACGTCTGTTGGACAAAATTGACCAAATTATTCGCAGCACATTGACATCCATTTTAAATGTGGCCTTGGACGACCGAGCGTGGCTTCAAGCCACATTACCAATCCGTTTTGGTGGCCTCGGCGTCCGCAAAATTACCAGTATTAGCTTACCGTACCCGGATTGCCGAGCTTTGCTCGGTATTTCTTTTTTAGGTAAATTGTATTTTTGAGAAATTATATTTAAATACAAATGACATCTTGTTATTTTTCTTCCAATAAAAAAAAACATAAGTTTATGTTGATTATTGAAAACACGAATAAAACGACATTTTCTAAAAACCGGCCAAGTGCGAGTCGGACTCGCGCACCGAGGGTTCCATACAAACCTGTAGGTATTCTCGGTTTAAAAATAAATGTTTTTTTTTTTTTAATTTTATATTTCAGTTGATTGAATGTAAGGTAAATTGCGGTTTACGATTTATGACGTTTTAAAAAAAACTACTCACTCGATCTCGTTCAAACCAATTTTCGGTGGTAGTTTACATGGTAATGTACATCATACATTTTTTTTTAGTTTTATCATTCTCTTATTTTAGAAGTTACGGGAGGGGGGACACACATTTTACCACTTTGGAAGTGTCTCTCGCGCAAACTATTCAGTTTAGAAAAAAATGATATTAGAAACCTCACTACCATTTTAGAAGACCTATTCATAGATACCCCACACGTATGGGTTAGATGAAAAAAAACCATTTTTGAGTTTCAGTTCTATGTATGGGGAACCCCACGATTTATTGTTTTTTTTCTATCTTTGTATGAAAATCTTAATGCGGTTCACAGAATACATCTACTTACCAAGTTTCAACAGCATAGCTCTTGTAGTTTTGGAGAAAAGTGGCTGTGACATACGGACGGGACAGACAGACAGACAGACAGACATGACGAATCTATAAGGGTTCCGTTTTTTGCCATTTGGCAACGGAACCCTAAAAATGAATCCTAGCTAGATCGATTTATCGCCCCCGAAACCCCCTGAAAACTAAATTTCATGAAAATCGTTGGAGCCGTTTCCGAGATTCAGATTATGTATGTATATACAAGAATTGCTCGTTTAAAGATATAAGATATATTCACAATCATCGCTATGTAGTATATCAACTTCAAGCCGACTTTCCACGAGTGCGAATCTATGGATGGATCTCTTCTTGCACAATCGAAATTACACCGAAGTTCTTACAACATAAAGACCGAAATAGCGTGATGTGAAGCAATAAAGATATTGAATCTTGAAACCCTGGTTGTCCTAGTTATTTTGAACTCTCTGCAGTTAGTATTCCGGTATGAAATCATGCAACTTGTGAAGCCTCAGTTACCTTGACGAGTCTGTCAAGCAGCTCAGCGCCCTGCTTGACCTGCTGCTCAGGATCGGCGGCGAGGCGCGCCAGTGCGTCGAACACGAGCGGGAAGTGCGCCAACGCCTCGCCTCGCGCGATCTTCAGCACGTTGAACAGCGCCTCGGCCGCCTGGTAGCGCACGCGCGACTCGCCTTCGCTGAAGCACGCCACGATCGGGTGCACCAGCTCTGGTAGATAGTCGATACAACCCTGCGCCAAACACATAATAATAATACCAGCCTACTATTGACCCCCTGCAGGGCCAAGCCCTCCCCACATACAAAGATGGCGCCAGACACAGTGGGGCTTAACCCTTAATTTGGCAACGAAAAAAAAGTGAGAAATACATAAATTTAATTATTGTAAGGCTTTAGGGGTGTGCTAAAGAGCCCCGAAAAAATGTAAAAATAAATCCTGAGTTTCCCACTGCTGGGCAAATTCGTGTCCGTCACAGCGGACATTACCAATGACTCAACGATAAACGTGTAGATTTGCATGACCACTGTGGCGGACAGTGCCAAATTATGGAAATATAAAAAACGTAACTATTATTATGTTTATTTTAAATAAATAAGAAAATACAAAATTGAAAAATGCAGAAATTGACCTGAAAGTGTTATTTTATTTGGAGTGAAAATTTAAAAAAACAATTTCTCGGGGTTTTGCCTGTTACAAAGCATAATCTTGTATTGCATTATGCAATATACGACGGTCTTCTTTTGGCAGTATCTGCAACGACCTTCTTTCATCGTTGAGGGGAAATGGCCTATGTTGTCATATTTGACTGGACTCGATGGGCGAGCTACATGTGGTTTGCTTACTTTTGCTGTCTCAGTTTTATTTGTTTTGGCACATCTGATTGCGTTCAACAATATTTCATAAACATCATATCTGAATAGTTATTTTAGTTTTCGCGTTACTTGAATGCTTACGGCGGCGGTAGAGTAACCAAGCGTTATTCACACATATGTCGAGCATTTGTGAAAATATAGCTTAATACCATCTCCTGCTCTTAAATCGTGTTTAAAAAAAATATTAAGCTTTTTGGCGTTGTCCGCCACAGCGGACATAGAAAATAAAGTACTAAATCTCTATACAACTAGCAATGTTCGCTGTGACGGACAAAACACTTTAGCAACAAAAAACACCATGAAAATTAAAAAGAGTGTATTTGTTTTTGGGTTATAATTATTTATACAATAATGTTCTAATAGCTGAATCGTGATTTCAAGGCATTCATAGGCAAAAAAGAAGAAAAAGAATTATAAAAACCTTGAGCAAAACAGGTGGCCATCTTTGCGCCGTCATTTTGGGTCACGACTGACATAATGCAGTTTTTCACGCTCAAAATATATTTTCTACTATTAGTTTATGAAATTAAGTTATGTTTAGTCGATTTGAAATCGATGAGAGTCCAATAAAAAACTAGTAGAATTTATTTTTTGTTGATTTCCGTCACACCGGACTTTATCAAATTAAGGGTTAAACCAGTTGTATGTCTTTTTGATGAACTAACTTTTGCATACGGCTTCCCATGCATCTCATATCCAACGAGAATGTACTACCAGGATTAAAATTATGCGACAGGGATGAGACTAAGTGCGGGACCGCATTTCTATCTTTGCTTAAAGTCAATGCCAGGGAAAATGATAGCAACTCAAGTAACCTGGCAATAAATCTGCTCACAGTTCAGTTCAGTCCCAAGCTTGCTGCAGTGACTTGCACTTGAAGAGGCTAAAGTTGTGTCCCGCACTCATTGATAATGAACAATGGGAATATCCAATTAGTAGTCCATGAACTGACAATTATTAAGTGAGAAAAGATTTTTCTACAACACTAACCTTTCCCAAACCAACGGCCACGGAGGACAGGCCCATGAGCGCTCCATTCTTCACATTAGGGTTGGTAGAGGACATCAGATCCTGACCGAGCACGCGGATCAGCCTCTTAATCTGACTTGTGTTCTTCGCATCACTAAAGTCTTTCACCATCCTGTGATTACAATATATTTTTTAAAACCTGGTTTTACAGAATGTGTGAATGCACTTTAGTAACACTACTCTACTAGCATTTTGGTCAGTGGGTAGCCTTAGGGGCGGATAGCATTTTGAAAAGTTAGTAGGTAGGTACGTAATGTAGTATTAATATGCTTTGTCATTGTTACTGAAATTGATAAGTATAGGGGGGACCACCTAGTCCACCAGGTCACCTATGATATACTGTGGTTATGACAAGCAACATTAAGGCGAAGGCTTGTATTATTGTCAAGTGTGTCTGTTAACAGTAGAGGAAGCCTATTAATAAATGGGCGGTTTGAATGTAGTAAAATAGAACTCACTTCTCAATCTCGCCGCCAGCAAACTTCCTCTTATCATATATCTTGTCGCACAGCCCGCGAACGCAGGCTATGCTTAGCGGTGCATAGTCTCTCTCCGACATTTCTACTTATCTTCATGTATTACTATACCAGATCGCGAAATACATCAATACATCAAAGAGATCAATGAAACCAAGTCGGATGGAATCGGAAATAAAAAACACCGCCTTCTTTCTACGAAATCTATCGAATATCCTTGTCTTACCCTAGACGAAAAAAAGGAAAGAGTAATAAGTATGCACCAAATACGGCCAAATACCATTTTGGTATTCGAACTTTCAATCAGCTGCTTATGTCAGTCTGACGCACCTATTTACGTCCGGTAATAAATCCAGCATTTTCAGTGTTGCTTTAAAAATCTTATTACGTAAATTGTATTGTACCGTGTAATTGCAGTGTGTTATCTATCATCAAAACGATAAAAAATAAAAATATAAGTTAAAAAATCATCCCGTGGAATCGTGCCGAAATATTTCAAATACCAACAAAGTCTAACTTCTGAACGACCACCTATAGAGTGATACCAGCCGTTGCTTAAAATTACCCCAGTTTGACTTGCAAAACTTTCGAATAATCCAAAAATGTGCATACATTTCATGTAAAGTGAAGTCGTTATTTTAGTTTTCATTAAAAATACCGTTAATATGTAACCTTATAGCCTAATCATTCTTACTGCAATCACTTTCATTGTATCAGACTATCAGTTTGGCCAGTTCGGCAACATCTATCACGTTGAAGATAGTGTACAAATAAATGAGTAAGAACGAGGGGTAAAATTTTAAATAGCAACCACTGACACAAAATTTATCAATGATTGCAACTGTAATTTTATTTAATCTCGGGTAAACTACATTTTACTAAAGTGGTAACCCAGGTTATCTGCCGTAGTGCGCTTGGTGAGTGTCTTACTATTTTGATAAAACTGCGATATAAAACAATCCAATGTCATTATGTTCTAAATTGTGGTTTAGTATAAGTGTTTATTTACCGCGCTAGAGTACATTTGTGCGTCCGCCATGCCTGTGACACTAGTAGACAGGTTGCCCTTGCCGAATCTCAAGGTTTACACAGCGGGAAGTGTTTCTCTGCTTTCGATCGCTGTTTATTACGCGCTGAGTGTGACTAGTGACCCGAACTGGCGCGGGAACGCCACGCTGGCCCGGCAAGACGCTATGGAGCCGGCTGAGAGCGAGCGCGTGGTGCCGGTGCCGGCGCTCAACGGCACCAGGAACGTGAGCGAGCAGTTCGTGGACGTCATGACGTTCATGATGCAGGAGCCACTCTGCATGTGGGTGAGTACTGGCCAGCACACACACACCGTACTATCTCTCCGCTACACATAGCAGCTTCTTGTCTGTTTTCATACTCATAGGAAATGAATCTTTCAACAATATTGTTTTGATAAACAACATAAAATCCTATTTTTGGCTAAATTCTTATCATGTTATTGTTTTTGATAACATGTGGGCCAAAAACAAGGAAGTAAAATGTTGCTTAAATTCAAGTTTGTTATCAAATAAATATGTGGAGCATTGCAGACTAATCTATGAATTTATAAACATACCAAGTGTAGGTTTTACATTCTCAAAGCATACTTGCAAACAATACTATTGTTATACTTTGGTATATTTACTCCTGAATATCTATTTATTTCTCAGTAACAGTATTTCTAAAATATTAAACACAAAGTGGTAGCTACTTAGCCATGCCAGGCAGGGCTATTATATAGAGTTGTTAATATCTCTATTATATTTAAAGAGGGCTACTGATATTATTATTAAGCATGCATTTATAACATGTAACAACAAATACCACACACAATTTACAAGCTCTAGTATAAACTAAGGAATGTTCTCAAAACGTAACTTTTTAGGTAAGTAGTAATACAGATTTTAAAAAAATAAGCACCTAAGTAGGCTTAAGACAATTATGGTCAAAAATATTGAAGCATCCACATAAGTGTGAGAATTTTTCATTCAAGTCATACTTAAATTAATCATTTATTTTGGACTTTAAAACCTGTTGTGGGATAGTTTTGTTTTGATATTTAATAAAATAATCACAATCCTAATCACCAGTAGCTTAATTGAGTGTTAGTTTAGAGCATTAATTAATTGAGCCATCAGCAATATTCTTAAGTTAAATCATAATCAATAAATACTTATCATATTGTATCAGTTTATTAATACTAATGTTATAAGTAAATGTTGACTGGTTCGTTGGTGTAGTGTGCCCAAGGGCTACTGCTGAAATTGAGGCTAAATGTTAGTCAGTTTTCTAACTGGAATTTCTCAGTAGCAGCTTGAATTTGTGCACAGATTATGGCAATAGTCTCGCTGCCTTAGGGGTAGGCAGAAACCACGGAACGCCACCTGCTACGATCTCTACACACTCCTTTTGCCTCGTTTAGGTTCATACAATTGGTCATACACACACGCCTGTTGCGAGTACTTTGCACCTGTCCTTTCTGAAGAACATCTATACAAATAAATAAAACTGAAGTGTCTGTTTGTAATTTCAAATAAACAGCTTTTCACTAAATGCATATGAAAGTACTATGTACTTACACCAAAAGGTCTTTTTTTTTTGTCTGTCTGTTTGTCTGTTTGTTCCGGCTAATCTCTGAAATGGCTGGACCGATTTCGACGGGACTTTTATTGGCAGGTAGCTGATGTAATAGGAGTAACTTAGGCTACTTTAATTTTAGAAAAATTCTTTTATTCTAAAAATACCTGCATTAATTTCCGACATCCACGCGGGCGAAGCCGCTAGCAAAAGCTAGTTTTAAATAAATATGATCCAAGAAACCCGGCTTTAATAAAAAAATACGAATCCGCTTCCGTGATTTCACAGCTAAATAGTAACATTAGGTAAAAAATATGCATCCGAATATCCGATCACTGATCATAAGTACATATTATCTCTTAGAGCTGAAAAATAATGAACAAATTGTCAAAAAAAATGTCATAATATCAAATGATTACAAAAATTATATCTAATGCTTATCAGCTTTATTTCAACAATTTAATGGTTGCAATAACTAACAGCTGTTACTTAAGGATCAATTTTATGCTGAAAATGATTACTGCGTGTATTAAATTAATATTTAAAAAAAACCCTGATAAAAAAAAAATAACTCTTGTTTGTAAAACAAATAATTATATGCATTTGCATTTAAGTTTAATAAGAATTTGTGTGTGTTGAAAAAACTTAACCCATATTGATAAAATATGTCTAAGGACCACTGCTATGAAGCCCACTATTATAAATTAAGCTGCACCCAAATCGGGTCACTCATTTAAGAGCTACGGTGCTACAGACTGACATAGCAGTCAAACTTATAACACCCCGCTTTTTGTGGGTGGGTTAAAAACCCATAACCCCCATGAGATTTTATGACATATTATCTTTACTGCTTGTTTTTACTTATATTTATATTTTGTTCAATGATTTTCAAGCAAACATATGATTTTTGTATATTTACTTATTTCATTAGCATTTACATAAGATTATATGTTGCCTGTAGTTCCCGAGAGGTAAATGTAGAGGTGTACCTAAGTGCGTCCACAGTTCACCAGTTTCGTCTTAGGAAGGTTTAGGGAGCACGTAGGGATTAGGTAGAACGGGCTGGTTTCCGCAACTCCACGTCTGAGCGCGTATTTTGCGTACGGGACACATAGGAATTACGTAGGGATTACAATCCAGCACTATTTTAATTCCATTGGGATTTTTGTTGGATTGACTTCAATCAAGCGGGATCTGGCAAAGTAGTTTTGGTTTTTTGTTATGGTATTATCAAATGTTCATTAAAGATTTGCAAAAATGTACAATATCTTACTGTCACCCAATTGACTTATTGTTTTACTGTTTGACTACTTATTTAGCAACAAAAAGTTCAAAAACAACAATAAATAACAATATTTGGTAATTTTGTAGTCTTTGTACTCTAGTTAACTAAAGATTATAATCAGGTTTATTTATGCAGATATTTAGAGTATCATATTAATTAAGTTAATGTTTTAACTTCAAAAAAAGGAAGCTGTTCTCATTTATGTTGTTTTTTTGTTCACTAATTAATTTTATCAAATGAGTACTCATTTGATAAAATTCCGCCAAAAAAGTAACGTAAATCTTTCTTTTCCTTCAGATATACGGCACATCACTAGTACTTATGTAAATGATATTATAATCATTTCCCGTCACTGTTTACTTAGCTAAGGTACTTATACGAATTTGTGAGATGGGTACCACAAATAAAAAAAAAAAATTGGTAAAAAAACACTACCAAGTAAAATCTCTAATTTTGAGAATTGCTGGCAAGAAACGAAAATACAAACCAAAGACTCTAACTTCTGAAATTAAAGTTATTTTTCAGTTTAAGGGTTTTTTTTTTGGTAAATATGAACTTAAAAAAACGTAAACGTAAAAATAAATCGCATCAATATTTTTAACTACCTACCAACCTAATTATAATAAAGAAAAGGCTCTTTTTGGCTCCAAACTTGTTGTTTTGATAATTATAATTAATATGCTCATTCGCATGGAGGGCTCCCTCCATGCGAATGAGCATAAGATATATGAACGCTTTTCCGCGTGACGATTTCTACCAGTCAACTCCTACCGCAAGCCGCGTTAAAGAACTCCGTTCAGATAAAACACTTTTAAATTTTATAAACACTCGAGTGACCACCCGAACGCTCCAGTGGACCGTAGGTAATTATTTCAGCAAATAAGCGTAGTTTCCATACCGTCCATATTTGTACAGTGCCACTAGGCAGTAGGTAACGAGAGTGTTTCAGTAATTTCGTTCTCGTTCGTCTCTAACACACTTCACCTGAGCACAAATACGCGCTACTTTGTATGTTTAACATTGTTGTGTTTCATTCACCTCAAGAACAGGATTTACAGCACACGACTCGGAGGCTGAACTATTTGCTTTATCGCCGCTATCTAAAGCCAAACAAATAACCTTTACCGCGAAACTGTTGTTTTGCTCATTGATAGTTGTTTTTCTTACCTTTACGTATTGAATGTTGAATCAACTGCAAACACATAGTGTACTCAAAACTATACTTAGGTATTTGCATTTTGTTTGATAATAGTGAGCCATCAAATCACAATGTTCTCTACGTTTAATTAAACAAAAAGGTCAGAGCAATAGTCCGCGGCGAGTTGTTCTGCAATAAATGGTAAGATGTACATTTTGTGAACATCCTAGAAGGCTATCCGAACAAGATGTCTAACAAGTATGTAGAATACTGCACGTTGTGCATATTTGATTGTAATTTACATACATACTTGAGTATTTCTAGAACACTGTTAAATACAATTTGTCAAATTAACAATTTTTCCTCTTACGTATCGTTAGTTCAACATGAAGAACGAAAACATTTTTTTTTTGTAAATGCTTGCTTTGATTGCGAGGACGCTGTGCCACGCCAAAGACGACACGTACCTATCTTCAGTATTCTCGATGGCACCATATCATCGGTACCTACTACATTATTTTGTTTCCCATTACCTTCGATCCTTTTGATGTCCCTTGTGATGTCCATGAACACAGTATGCAATGTATACGTCACAGCATCTACTATAACGTGTTAGGTTCTTTGTAGAAAACACTCTAGTACCTATTTGGAGCTAGCCGACGGTAAGCCTGGGTTACACAGATTTGTGCACTTTGACGTGAGCTGCAGATTATGCATTGCATATCAAATGAAGCATCATATGGCTGTCAGTCTGTCTAGCTGGTGCTAGTCTCTCCAGGAAGCTCTACCGAAATCTGCTTGACACATGTTTAGTGTGGTGCGTTCATACTCATTCCATTGAAAAAAATAATGCAAGCATTTCTCAACAGTTTTCATACATAATATACATCGTCGGACCGCGAGCGCGCTGAACTTTCAAAGCCTGATACTTGTTTGTCAAGTCAAAAGCTCTCGGCTCTACGGTGAAAGTCGATATTCAGGTTTTGCACCAAACCGCCATACGGTGCCTTTTAACAGTCAAAATAAATAAAAATTCAACCTTTCACTATAAATAAACAAGTTAATATCAATTGACATTCGTAATTATGATGCATACCATGTGCGGAGTCGTAAGTCTTCGACACACAAATACCTCAAGGATAAATTAGTATTGTCGTCGCCTTGTTTGAACTTGAACGCTACTAAGGGATTAAAATTGGACAAAAATAAACGTGAGTTACATTGAGTGAAAAAAATTGCATCAGTTGTCATCCCAATGCCGCCCAACTCCAAGACAGTAATTTGTATTTCCGACAAGCATGCTACGCAAATGTTTACCAGTTGTAAATCCAAACAATAATGCCGATCTGGAAGTGACAGTAGATTTAGTAGAACGAAGTCTACCAATTCAATCAACCCACACAAGTTGGCATGGGCAATGGAGAGAGGCGGGTTTAGTAGTTTGAGACTATTTATAAACTCATTTGAAAACATAACATCTCAAAATCAAAATCAAAATCAAAATCAAAATCAAAAGTCATTTATTCAAACTAGGCTGAGAGTCAGCACTTTTTGAACGTCAAAGTTACAAAAGACAGTCCCCCCAAAACGCCCACCCTTCGACACTTCCTAGTGCTGTAGCTGGGAAGAAGAAGTGGCGGAACAAACTCCCCAGCAGCACAGCTGTCTGTTAAGTTAGAAGAACTTGATTCTATACAATATTGTGTAAGTAATTAATATTATAAAACAAAACATACATTATTCGCCATATGTCAGCGAGCACACGCCAATATACCAACAAAAAAAAAAAAAATTGAATACTAAAGTCAAGCTGAAATAATGAAACAAAAACGTAAACAAAACTTAAAAACTAAATAAAGCCTCCAGGCATAAAAGGCGTGCCCGCTTACATGTTCAACGATGCAAAATGATCCATATGTTGATGCATATAGCTAAGTTGAAGTTACAATAGTTAAACTAGCACCTCCGGAGTAGAATAAAATAACAGTTAATACAAATAACAATAACAAAAACCATGGTCAGCAAGACGACCAGTCACCACAAGCAGCACCCGTTCACGAGCATAACGCAAAGGTCAGCCATTACCCCCCTCGCCATATTTGAGGGAAGGTGGTAACCCGACCCCCAACGCTACCGCAAGCAGTGACATCTAAGGGAGCATGACGAACTTGCTGCCGGTTTGTCAGGCAAGAATATTATGAACAGCTGACGAGGTCGCTAGCTAACTACATGTTGCAATACAACTCATTTAAAATCATTGTAATGAGTAGATTATGTCCACAATAAATGAAATTAAAAGAAAATAAAAATAAATAAATAAATTAACAAAATCTGTTAAATAAAAAAATAAATAAAAAACAATTATATGAACTACCCATATAAACTGTCAGTAGGAAAGCTAATTCTGGATTGAAAGAACATAAACATTGTCTTGAGTTTGTCTTGAGTTAATCACAGTGACCAACTATTCTTATCGTTTAAGTATCTCTACAAGAACCCAGCAATTTGAAATATATGAGCAAGCTAACAATATTTTTATAATGATGGTAGATCACCGTGGTAGATTATTACAAAAATACCTAGCTCATACGAATATCCTTTGTAAATGTGACCATAGCTTAGCGCGCAACAAGTCCACATCCACACAAATGCACTTTGTCGCTTAATTAAAAGACCAGGACCAGCACGCGTAGCATGACCGCCATAGAAACGGAATTTGTCGACGGAAGAGAAGACAAAATGATAGATTGTATCGTAGAAAAATTGTCTAAAACTGAAAAGAAGAGATGTTTCTATTCTTCAGTCGACAAGAGTACGATGCCAAGTATGATGACAATTTTTCTGATGAGATAGAAACATTTTTACAGAATTAAAATACATAAGGAACTTTTTTTGTTCTTGGTAGAATAGAGATAGAATTGGTCATGCTACGCCGGCAGGAAGACTTCTTTATCAGACTATTGACATTCAGAATGTTATTAAACGTGTAAACCTTTATTTTTATGGACGAGTTTTCAGTTCACCACAGAAGAAATGATAGGTGTCTGGTAAAAAACGAGAGCGTTCCTAAAGGTCACATCGTCGGCCCGGTGCTATTTGTATTCCTCGGTCATCGTATTTGCGGACCCTTCCGTATGTCGGCAATTTTGTTTACATCTTATGGTAAGACGCTAAAATAGATTATTTTCGTATAATTTCTTGATATCTGCACTTGTTGGCCTATAAAAAGAAAAACAATTTTAAATAACAAATTTATTTCATCTTTTATTATCGTAGTAGTATGCTGTTTCAAAATGAGCTCGTAGTCTTTATTCCAATGTTATTGCTATCTTATCATTGTATTGTAAAAGAATCGATAAAATACATCCTTCCATTAAATAATGTCAATAAAATATTCAGTCGCTTCGCTCTACTTCCTGTATTGACAACTATTGACATGTGCGCGGAATTCCAACAGCAATATTATACGGTTCGGTTTATATCAAGTTAATGCTTCGATGCTTGGCTTTGAGAGACTCCCAAACAATCTTATTAAATGAATAATATAGAACCTTCAACTGCATGACGTTTTACGGCTTAGGGTGTACTTATGGGGTGTGGGATTGGAGACAGAAATAGGTCTTATTGTTTCCATCTTCTGTAAAGATCACTTTTTACGCAGTCAGGTTTTTCTACCCAAGGAGAAGGGTAATATAAAAGGTCGTTCTTTGTATTGTACCGGTGAACGGTCGTACTGAGGAGTTAGTGATCAAAGGATTAAAACAAATACCCTCTGCTTGAATAACCCAGATCACCCTGACCACGCCTGGTCAATGGAGCGAGTCGATCAACAATCGGATAAAAACTGCATATTTCATCGATTTAAAGTTCATCGCACCAAAATAGGTAATGTTGTTGTAAAAGTAATACATCTTGTTATCGGCTAATTAATAATATTTTATTGATGCCGGAACCATTCAGTAAAGGTTTGGCTGTGACGCCTAATAATGATGTTGTTTTCCTGAAATACAAAAACATGACGATTAATAATAATTGTAATTGTCTACCGTCTGACCTAATTATTGAATAGATTAAGACTCAATAATAGACAAATGTCCCTTCCCGAGTCGAACGAAAAGGTACTTAAAGCTAATTTAAATATTTCTAACCTTCCGAAGCCCGCAAATATTGGACATTTTACAACTGATTTTGATTCAGGATAAGCTTAGTAATATGTGATAATATATATATATACATGTCACAAGGACTATCGATAAATCACACATCAGAAGTGTCGAGGCATCAAAGTACTTAAAAAAATATTTTATTGAGTTATTGAAATTAAATTTAAAAAAAAATATTTTGTTTTGTAAATAAAATAAGTATATGAAGATCGACGAAGTAATCTCAGCTTTTGTATAAATCCTTTTCGCGATTTTGGCGTCATTATCTTCATCATTATCCTACCTAGGTATAATGTTCCCACTGCACACACAACTCCCCTCTCGGTGAGAGGGAGTGGGCCGTACCAAGCACGCGGGCCAACTCCGGTTGGGTTGATGTCACGTCTTCGAATTTGGTTCTGGCATTTATGCCGGTTTCCTCACGATGTTTTCCTTCATTGTTTTGAGGACAATGATGATTTTTGCTTATGCTAGATTTTTCACTTTAGTTAATCCAAGATATTAAAATGTGATATAAATTATACTTTTTCAAGGTTTTCATCGCGTAGATTTTAATTAGTAATGTGTATTTCGCCGTTCATGCGTATAACACAATTCGCAGCGATTCGGCATAATCAATATTAGTTTATCTTGCTGATTCCCTGTAATCCAATTCAGTTCGGTTGGTCCGACCGACGATCCAAATACCCGCCCATATCAGGATTGTTCCACCTCTGTATACATGGACTTCCTGGCATGTTTTTAAACGATCTTGGAGTCCAAGGGTCCTCCGATACCGTGTATGTCTAGTATCTGGCCTCATACCAAAGCGAGATTCGTCAGTCTTCTTATACTTAATTTCTGTGTTCACGAGCCCCATTGTAAACGGGCTGTATGATTGCGGGGCTCTGTGGATGTACGCACGTGGCGGCCTGCGGGAACGAAGACTGACTTCATGCAAGCGATTTCTCATGGTTTGTTTGTTTTTCAATAATAGCCCTGATGAGCTACGAAGCCTCGCAACGTATAAAGCAGTAATTTGTGTATAACGATCTTGTCTGCATGTGATGCGAGCTCGTCCTCCATGTCTCTCTGTCACGCTGCCAGTGATGCGGTATCGTATCCCAAGTCGTGTTATAACACTCTGCGTAATGCCCAGAACGATTGGCACAGCACGTTACCGACACCAGCTTCTTACGTTCCCACGACACGTCTTCTCTCCATGATAACGTTCTTTGGCTTTGATTCCAATCAACATTTTTTTAGAAATTTTGCTGATTTGGCCTCAAAACTCGTTGCAGGGTTTATTAGGAATACGACTTGACCGATTTTCATATTCTACCGAAATTCAAAACTATTCCCATTTTAAATGACGAAATTCACTAGAGAAGTGTCCATAGGAGTTACAAAAAATATTTAAATTAAAACCCTAACTATGAGTTACTAATAAAAACGTGTTTGATCCCTAGACACTTTTGATTTGTGTATAATACAGTACCAATATACCAACACAAAAACCAGTTTTGTTTTTATAATAAAACGCGCAGCTATTTTGTATCAAGTACAACCGGTGCCACTGCTACGCATACTGATTGTTTATTTACTACAACATTCTTTTCCTTACATGGTGAGTAAGGGTGACGAGGAAACAAGACAACAAGCATGAATTAAGTACTGCGGATGTCCCATGTATTCAAAGGATACATTGGTACCGATTCCCTTGTTCGCAAACTAAACTAAATTTAAGTTCAGTGCATCTTTTTCTTTGTATTTCATTAAGAAGAGGACAAAAGAAAAATTTTAGTTTAGTCCTGTCAAATTAATTAGCGCCTGTCACTACTCCATACAAGTTTAGACGTGATTAAAAACTTGCCTACTAAAATTACGTCAGTTTACGTCAAGCGCTGATTAATTTGACAGGACTAAACTAAAATTTATCTTCTGTCCTTTCCTTAATGAAATAGAAAGAAAAAGATGCACTGAATTTAAATTTAGTTTAGTTTGTGAATAAGGGAATCGGCACCATTGCATGTTGCCTAGTCTGCCGACTACCTGATTATGTGAAGTTAAAGCCAAACGAGGTGTACTATTTTGCCTTCTCTAATTCATTTCAATTAATCAAAAAGAAAAAGTAATGCCACGACAAAAATCATTGAAGATGAATACAGACAGTCTGCTAATGATAGGAAAGGACCTCGATGCCATTGACAGTAGCCGAAAATCCCTGGGGCCAGATAATGAGCGCTAAACTATAGCTACGTTGATCATCTGGCGTTTAAACGAGGCTGCACTGATTGTCTACCTATGATCTGATGGCCGACGCCAAGGTTAGTCAAACAATCTGCTGTCAAATAAAACTGCTGAAGAACCGAGCTCACTCGATGATTTTTTAATCGACTTGTTTACCCCGGCATTCAAATTGGTATAATACAGTTTCAAAGTTCTAAAATTAATATGATCCATTAAGGTCAAGTAGTCATGATCGACGAAGGATTTTTGAATAACATCGGTATCCGAAGTTCGCATCAGTGACCTATTTATTGGACGAGTATTTGATATACTACAATAATATGTTTTCTGTTATATTCCTGTCCGCCGTGTCACCATACTGTAATAACATCGCAAAACTTAAAAAATAACATCGTCTGATTTTCGGGGCCCGGTTTATAAATGCGTTGTTTACAAAAATACGCCAGCGCTGTGTGCGAGCCGTGCCAAAGCTAGCGACGTGTTTGTTTAGAGCACGCCGAACGTCACCACCACGTAGTACGTAACGCACTAATAATGTGCTTTCTACTACTGTCTGGACAACAATTACAAATATTAAAGGACAGAGTTATATAGAGAAGAGTGGAAGCCAGAACATAAGCAAGTCAGCGAAATCCTACTTCAGCAGTGCACATTTAACAGTCTGAAGAGAATACCATAAAGAAAGACCCCCTAATAATGACTCCAAGTCCACCTGATGTAAACCATGCTAATCCGAGCCAACGAACGCTGGATCTAACTTAGAGGAGGAGTTAAAGTAGAGCAAAAATGGTGCATTGATAAGACGGACAAGTCGAGAACGTTCGAATCAACAATTAAATTGCTTCAAGACCACACCACGGTCTGTACGCAAGCGTGCTGTCTTGATAGTATCTTCTATATTTTTATGCAATTTCCCATTACTAATGCATCAAAGATCGTATATTTTCCCGTTTCATGTGACGACAAAGGCCAATTAGCACCAGCACTGAAAGTAATACACTGAGAATGCATAATTGAAATTACGTTTACATAATCAGATGAAAAAATTGGAACAGTGACCTCATAGATATTAAAAACCGACCGTTCAGTAAAGACTCCGTTAGTAATAAATAACTGTCTAATATCATTTTTGTGCTGCCTATATTATGAGCAAGGTCAGGGTCCAAAAATGAAGACGTCCAACGGCTTCTAGGTAATCTCAAGAGTGATTATACTAAGACTTTATGATAGCACAGTTCAGTATGATATCTCTGATAGGATAGGACCCAGTTCATTGATTGGAACATTTAGAACCTTTGACGTAAGACTTGATAAGACCAAAGAAATTAATGTAGACCGTTGAGAAAGTTTAATCTTAAATCAACTAAAATAATGATAGAGGAATAACGTCAAATTGATGTTACGGACGGTTTCTTTGTAGAAGAGGAAAACTATGTATTTCCTTGTGTATTGGATATTCTTTACGAGTCATACATAAGCCTCCAAAACATTTATGGAATTGAGAGCCTTTAACTAGTCATTAAATGATAACCCGTACTTGGATATATTTTTGTAAACAGATATACAAAAGAGCACAGTACGTAGATTAATGTTAAAAATATACAAAGGCGATAAAAATTGTGTTATCACTTTAAAAACAAAACCATTATCCAAACAAAACAGACAACCGATTTGATAATTTTATTTAATGTATAATAACGAGGAATCTGTGAATTAAAATGTAAATGTTGTCGAAGATCTCTCGAATAGGATATCTAGTGCAAGCATCACTGCGTAGAGTACAAGTCCACCTTGCGGGCTTCTACGCTACCTTGCCGACGACCTAGCGCCGCTACTATTAACATAATTATAGCTTCTCATTGCTGTTTCCTTAATTATTATTAAACTTTAATCTCGGTTATCATCTTCATTGTTTTAGCAATGACTTCTGTGGAAGAGAAACTAACGTTGGTGAACTGTGATGTCATGTCATGACTTCACTCTCGCGTTTCTATGAACAAACAGGTACTTTCATATCATATCCATAAAGTGAAAATAGCTGTATGCTCTTTTCACCGTCACTTATCGTTTCTCATGAAGACTGACAGATAAATGAGCTTCCTGTCATGGTTTTTTTTTTTGTGGAGATGCGTTGTTGAAAATGTATGGACTTTTTGTGCGGACGTCGATGTTACGGAAAATGGTTTTGTTTAAATGGAAACTGTTTTCACGCTACCTAGTACACTCATGTTCTAATGCATCCATATATGCTTGTCTAGCTGCTAAGTATGTTGTGTGTGTGTTTCACATTACACACATTTTGGTACACTAGTAACAATAAGTATATTACAATAAGTACATTAGTAAAAATATTAATTTTAATATTTTGACTGATTGTAATAACGTTCATGCATAACATTTTGGTAATACTCGTAATTACTTACATAATTGTTTAGACAATAAGGTAAAGGTATTAACTGTGCCTATCTTTTGGAGCTTTCTTTTCTTTTTCTTCTTTCCTTTTCATACGGAGCTGGTTCCCTTGTTGTATACGTTTAGAAAGGTTTTAAGCATCAATAAGAGCCAGTTATTCTAACCGGTGAGGTAATCTAGTTTATTCAAATTATGTGCCGGTCCGCTGGGGCTATGCACCTTTCAATTAGGGTGATTGACTTATTATTATTAATCAACTGAATTTGTTATAAGTGAAGACAGTGCGAGTGTGAGTGTTCTGAAGTGATATTGGGTTTTTCCATCTGAAATTTATCAGTAGCAGCCCGGAGTCAGCATTTGTGCCCGGTTGATGGCAATAGGCTCGCCCCCTATTACATTGGACTTAAACATAACAGGCGAAATGTGGGTCTACTATAGGTACACTTCTGCCCAACCCTTCGGGGAAATAAGGCGTGATGTTATGTTATGAATTTGATACGTATTCATATTTACTGCTGCGTATAGAACACCACGTCTGAACCTATATAAGTACTTACCTACTGTAAAACTCATTCATTACATCACTAGGCCTTGTCACGGTTATTGTTATTATCGTTATGTTGTCACCAAAATACATAACAATAAAAGTGTATCTTAAAGTTCTCGCCTTATTAGAGACACCAAGGCTACCGGTTGACTGCAAATTCTAGTATACTATTGTGAAATGAGTGCTGTGCTCCATTTGTGGAAATTGACGTGTATGAAGCTATATAATAATAATAATATCTACTTATAGTCTTTTGCCTTTGACAATTTAACATATTCTAAATTATTTGGCAGATGATGCAAGAAACAATTGAGTTTATCATCCCTTCTAGTGCAATCTCGCTAGATTTTCAAGAGTGTCATGACACGCTTCTAGACTAAAGAAAGCTAGTGAAAGTAACAGCTGAATGCCTCGGGAATCGAACGATCAGTCACAATTTAAAAATAACAAAAGTAACTGGAGCAGTTGATAGTTTTCCCACGCAGCTGAAGACAGGCGGTTAGTAGGAGACCACGTCAACCACAACATATGATGTACATCACACGACGTTGTGGTTGACGTGGCCCTACTAACTTGTGACGAGGCTCGATCTAACAGCTCCATACCGTTGACGCATAGTACACATACATATTTAGTTCGCGGGGCTCGCTCCACGTACTACACTCTACACAGTTTAAGGTGTCGATGACCGCGCTCATTAGCAAGCTGCGCTGCGTATACAGCAACGTTACAATTACAATTCTAATTAAGACCTAAAAAGAGCTAAAAATAATTGTACTATCAATGTTAAGTCCAATGATCCCAAATTGTTAAGAAAATAGTTCAATAATTTGAAATCATTGGACGTACTATGGTCATGAAGCACTTAAAAAGAAAGCGGTAAGAGAAGGTTCGCGGTGACGGGATGGTTTGTATTGTGTGAGATGTGTTTATAACAAATTCCGGCCTTTTAATTAGGTATGTAGTTCTGTGTGCCGTACCGGTCCTAATAACAACACCTTGGCGAAACTACTAGACTTATTTGCGTCCTGCTAGACCTCAAATACCAAAATAATAACCCATCCAGATTGTATATTTTATTCGTTAGACGCATAATGCAAAAAAGGCTGTCGTTTTTTCAGAATATATTTTGTTCTCCAATTAATATGATCCATTAGAGCTAATTTTAAAAACAAACGTCAATCGATGTGGATGTGCCTAAGTGGGATCAATATTTGAAGAACACAATGACATCATCTTGAAATGTTTATCAGTTTGTGCATGTTTTGAGGACGGTTCGCTACCTGACCTCAGGGAAACATTGACATGTTCTTCCCAACCTGACCCTGGTGATCTTCACATTATTAGACTGTTATTTTCATCGAGTGAAGGTCGAGCATCGCTTATTAATCGAACACTAATTATAACTATTGGTACTGCTATGAATAAACAAGAGCGCGTCGTCGCAGACAAATGTTATTTGCGTTCTAAGGCCAAGGATAGTTCAGTGACAACATTGGGCCAGCCACCTAATGTTATGTCATTAAAAAGATATATTATCAGACTGGCCTGTTAGTCTAGTTGTTAGTGACCCTGACTGCTAAGACGGAGGTCGTGGGTCTATTCCCACACAGGACAAACCTTTGTGTGATGAGCACAATGATTTGTTCTGTGTCAAATAATCAAAAATATGTGTACCTATATTTAGAAATATATAAGTACATGTATTTATCAGTTTTCTGGTTGCTATAGTACAGGCTCTGCCTAGTTTGGGATCAGATAACGGGGTGTTGAACATAATGAGTAGATCATATATTATATATTCTACGCTCTTCGTCGGTCGGCAATTGACAGGCGGAGAGAATAGAATGGTTCATCTGTGATAGATGCCTGTGATGTTTACTAAATTTGTGTCGGTGAACTGCTTAGAAAGTTTTGTTTGTAGCCGAATCTTTGCAGCAGCCGTGGAATGAGGATACTACCAAGAAGAAATAACTGTCCGACGGACAAGTTACCTTCAAGTACTGTCCTTTGGAAACCAGTAGCTCCGTGTTGCCTGTCCTTCAGGCCTACTAAAACTTGAAACTTGACTTAATTAATATGTAAAGTGATCAAGTTGTAAGTGTAGAATAGTGGTTTACTGAGACAACTAGGTAAAGGTCAGCCGTCACAAACTTGTTGTTATGCCTTGTTATTGACACCTTCATCTTCCTACCGGTCTGTGAGGTTTATTTAGTACCTATAATCGATAGAGATACCTACTGTATTAAACTAAAAACATTTTCATACACATAAATAAATAGTTCGTGTCTAACGCACCTCAGTCGAACTACCGAGATTCGAGTGTGAACAGAAGTCTCAACATGATTTAGCATCAAAAGGCCCAACGCACACCGCTGGAGGCGCGGCGGAGAGCAATTGACGACAACAATTTAATATAAACCTTAACTACCTTGACATACGGTCAATATAAGAATAAATTCGCATGCGGTGCTCGGAGCGCCCTCAAGCTACTACAAGAGCATGCGCGCGACTGCTCCAGTCGCCGCCGTGCTGCTCTGCGCTCCGCCGCACTACCCCGCGCCCGGCTGGCTGGCGGCCAGATGCTAGAGAGTGTGGTCGTGTGTTGAGCGAGATCATGTAAAGTATCGATTAGCACTAAATGACATGGGCGCACTCGGAGTAACTGCGTGCCGCCGCGCGTCTCTCCCCTCGAGGGCTCCCAATGGCTCTTGGCGCCCGCCGTGCCGCACAGTGGAACGAATGTATGGGAGCGGTTGGACGTAGACATGTCCGAAAAATAAGAGTAAAATTATGACAAACTAATGATGCCATCTTATTCGATTACTTAATGCCTTCATAAATTGTGGTGATGAATTTCTTCATAACTCCCATATTTCGGGAGTAATTTGAGAAAATGTGAAATTTTACTATGAAAATGAGTGTATCGAGCTCTCTCCCTCCTGATTCCGGGCTTGTTTCAAGTAGCGGTCTCTAATATCGTAATGCTATTACTAAGAGCTATATTTAATACTAAGACACATAGTGCGCCAAATGTGCACTTTCTGGGATAAAAGGAAATGAAAATTTAAAAAAAAAAACGTTTTTTCCCCATTTGTATTTACTTTAAACCGCAGACAGACTTATTAAGAGGTCTATAAATATATTATATATATACAGAAATATATATTAACAAAAATATTCACAAGAACTGATGAGAGTATGACTTTTAAGTAAGTTGATAATAAATTACCTAGTTTCATTAAAAGTACAATAAATAATTAAGATGTAAGCTCTAATTTACTAAGTTACACATTTTAAAACAATAACATCATTTAATTATCTTCGTCATCATCATCATCATCAATTAATTCAAATTCAGAATCGATGTCCGCTAAATCATTTATGTTAACAAATTCGATATCACTTTTCTCAGAATCCGTAAGCTCATAAAATTCCTTAAAAGAAGATTTTTTTACAAACTTATTTCCTTTTGGACGGATACTTGTAACAAGTGGATCAGAAGACAGTAAAAGATTGTGCATAATATCTTCATTGCATGAGATACTGCTATGCTTTCGAGAATGCCCCTCTCTATATTTTCTAAAATCTTTATTTCTAGCCTCAGATGCCTCTTCGGATAGAAAACCAATGGGCACAATTGACATGTTCTGAACTATGTCTGGCCCATGCATTAAAATTTTATGAAGTGAAGAAGGCATATAATACCATGGGTATAACTCCACGTAAAGCTTAGCAGTATCAAAGCAGAACTCTCGGAATTTAGTTACGTTGATCTTCTCTCCTGATGAAATACACTGCAAGATCACACAGATTTTTCTTAAAAGCATAGCATCTATTCCGGTCAGTTCAGCAGATTTAGTGTAGTTTTCAAAAAATCTCCTTGCCGAGTTGCCATTGTTGGTGGATCCACTGCCTTGTTTCACAACATCGAGAAGTAAGCCCGTTTCTCTTCTTACAGCCTCTTGAACTCTTTTCTTCCTGTCATCAACTTGCCTTTTTGCTATATCACCCCTTACTTGCCATGATTTTATGTCTAATTTGTAGGAAATGTGTAATAAGCATTCCATTGAGCGAATCCAAGCGTGAAGGGTGCTTAAGCTATATTTATACATGTCCTCGTTTGCGTGTTTATCTTTGATTAACTCTAAATTATTCATTTCTTTAGGACAAGCCTTGCATATGTCACACACTGAAGCTGCTGTATTGGATATAATGGAATGAATTTTACCATCAATCATTGTCAACAGCAGTTGGTGTTTGACACTAATTCCATCAGTGATGGTGGATGGAGTTAAGGCTTCAATCTCTGCTTCGATTTCAGCCATCTCTCTCTGCACATTTTCTTTGGTTTCCTTTATAAACTTAAACAATATTGGCCGGCAAAATGAAGTGGAAGATGGTCGCTCGTTTTCCCAAATTGTTACACCTTTTGAGACGAGCCGCAGTGGTACAAGACTAATCATAAAATTACTAGCAAGATCGATTTGCTCATCTTCACTCGTCCTTTGATGATAAATGCTTTGGCTAGATGATCCGTCAAAACCCCATTTGCTGGTCAATACGAGCTGTTGATTGGGATCAACAGGGGTTTCTAACGACCTAATAAGTCTTCTTGAGGTTAAATCCATCAAGGCTTGTAATTTGATTTTTGCAGAGCTCTCTGTAACTGTGAGATCTTCTTTGGCCGGATAGCACTTAATTTTTTCTTTAACCAACATGTAGTAACTCGGGTATTGAAGAGCTCCTTCTTGAGTGTTGAAATCCCGAAGAGTGTTATAGCGCCATTTCGATAAGTTCATCGATACATAAAGAGCCAATGCCTTCAAAGGGGATATTTCCCGTACCTGAATTGATTTACCTTCAATGAAGGCTTTGATTTTTGAGGCCTCTTCTGGATTCTCCGTCAAGTATTTCATAACATAAGCTGTATCGCTTTGTCCTGCCTTTTGAAGCGCCCTTTCGGCCGAAAACATAATTTCAGCGCTGCTACTGCTGCATGAAAGACTATCTTCAGTGCGTCTTCTTTTTTGCCGGTTACTAAGGTCCTCAAAAGATTTACGAGGACTAGGATGTGTACAAGTTGGAGCATCAGATTTAGCAGGAGAAATTATGGGCTCGATGACGTCACTTATATTTTCTGTAGAAGGTTCCATATTTTCATTCTGTAATTCCGGCCATTGAATTGCAGCCTGTAGCCAAATCTCATGTTTCTTCCGAAACTTATCTGTGCTTCTTCCAGACTGTGTCCATTTTGCATAAATGCGGTAGCAAAATCGACGACACCAGTCTTTTAAACTTGTTTCAGCACTTTCACATAACTGAACACAACTGTTATCTTTTAAAACACTGAACAAATAGTTAAAGTCGCGTAAATCTTTATGTGCGCGTGCGCATAAAGCAACGTGAATATCAAGATTTGTATTAAAATTTGGAAAATACATTGCGAGATTAGCTTGGATACAACGAGGTGTAAATCAACACTGATTTTAAAGTTACTAATAGTGACCTATTTATATAAAATCCAGGTATCCCAGGTATCCTTTGTTAAATATTGCAAGGTAATTAGTTATTGTGATAATTAGTAAATGATGCATGCTAAATTAGTGTATTAAGAGCCATTTAGTAATTAAATAATAGCAATGTTCTTATCAGTAATCATTAGTGCATCAGTTTTATATGCAAACCTTAAGTCCCTAATTATATATCCTAATTAGCTTATATCTTCTCTAATTGGCTGCTCAGAAATGTTATTGTAATAAGGTAAACCTTTAGAAAAACGGTTTTAATCAACAAAATAAACAAAAAATAAAAAAATTGTGTTATAAAATAAACATCACTCTTTATCCCAGAAAGTGCACATTTGGCGCACTATGTGTCTTAGTATTAAATATAGCTCTTAGTATTAGCATTATGATATTAGAGACCGCTACTTGAAACAAGCCCGGAATCAGGAGGGAGAGAGCTCGATACACTCATTTTCATAGTAAAATTTCACATTTTCTCAAATTACTCCCGAAATATGGGAGTTATGAAGAAATTCATCACCACAAGTTATGAAGGCATTAAGTAATCGAATAAGATGGCATCATTAGTTTGGCATAATTTTACTCTTTTTTTTCGGACATGTCTACGTCCAACCGCTCCCATACATTCGTTCCACTGTGTGCCGCTCGGAGCCTCCGGAATCCGCCTGCGTTTCAAGAAAATGCGCTCCGCCGCGCCTCCAGCGGTGTGCGCTGGGCCTTAAGATTTATGTATGTGTGTTGTGGATTGTATTAGGACAACAAGATTAGCATTCGTTATAGTGCATTTTAGTTATCTGGCGCAGTGGAGGAAGCCGTGAGGAGATAAGGACCAAATATACGCATAAGGACCATATGTCCTTGCTCCTTACCATTCATAATGTCAGCCGAAAGACGTCTGCTGGACATAAGCCTCACCTAAGCGTAGTTTTTTAACCGAAGACGCGACGAAAATAAGGAGGAGGTTCTCAAGTCGACGCGTATATATTTTTTACTTTTGAGTATGACCACGGATAGCTTTTTAATGATTACTCCTATTTTGACACTTATTTTTTGAATGAAAAGGATTTACTTCGAAGTTGAACCCATTTTGAAATTGATAACAAAATCCACCCCTAAGTGTAGAAAAAAAATATCGTTAAATAAAAGCATTCACTAAATATTACACCGACGAAAAAAGAAACTGAAAATAAAAAAATAAACCTTTTAGCCAAACTAAGCTCCTAAATGAGTATAAATGACTAATTTGTAATCGGCGCCAAACAAAGATAAAGGCGCCAAGTTAAGTTATGACAACTAAATTGATCTGCGTTGATTGCAGTTGGTTGGCGCTAACTTAAAATAATTAATCATTTGTTTTTTTATTGTAACAATATTACTCTTCTGTGGCACTATAACTTACCCTGAAATAGTAGTTTGATAAATATGATGATGTTTAATCCTAAGATCCGGTCGGAATGATTAGTTCTGTATTCGGTGCAGGACAAACATGTTTACATCGCATTATGCTTGAGAGTGTGCAATACTGCCAATACAGCCTTAGCTCAGAGTTTTTCTGAACGAATCCTTTTAAGTTATTTCTGCTTTAAACTTTTTGTGCTATCGGAAGCTTAAATAAAAACAATTAAACACATTGCGGGGTTGCTTAGGACGCAAGCGGTCATGTTGTACTATTGAAAATGAAATACTTTTTTGTCGTTGCACATTAACCGCAATTACCTTCTGCCTTTGTGGTTTAGTTCCATAATAATACTGACCGAACACCATTCTGGTTTGATTTGTTTGTACACAAACGTTCGTGTTAATTACTTCAGTTATCATTTGCTTGACCGCAATAGACGATTTACTATAGCCAGTAGGACGCAGACTGTTGTTGCTAGCCTAATTTAGTTCAGATTGACTTAGTTTCTCTGTCAGATTGTGTTTACTTTTCCAGTACCATAATGTTACGAGTACGTAATCAGTGAGAAATAGTACTTTCTCACGATACAAGCTCCTAGAAAGTCTACAGTTTTCTTAGCCATATCTACCGGAATACCATTCATATATCCGCGATACCGTTACGCAATAAATACGCGTACAACCTTTATGAAAGTTCTTGATGTTATTGTAAACGCAAATTTTATTTGCCTTAAAAAACGATTATTTTCACAAATAGGTAATTTTCCCTTCATTTTCCTTCCTATTTTAACGAACTTATTTTCTCTTCATAATCTATGAAGTATGAAGCGAAAATAAGTAGATTACGTTACGTTACTGTATAAGGTTACAGTTTTAATTGAATTTATTTCAGACTCATTTGTACCAATACAGACATATCGTTTCGGACAATTTAATAAAAGAACGATAAAAGAGAAAAAATTGCCTAAAATACGGATTCAAACCCTTCGGTAGGTTTCATTCCATATCTTTGACCTACAGTAGACTTGAGCAGAGCATGCACTCTTTTGTTCCGCGGACGTTCTCGGCTTCAAAGACCACTTTGTTCAAGCTATAAATTGTCAAAGACTCACCAAACAGGACTAAAAGACTTTTTAGGTCGGGTTGCGTTTCACAGAACTTATAGTAAACTAAAAACTTTGAAATGGGATGTAAATGCACTGTTGTATGTAACTTTAGACTTTCGTCAGAGAGTGCAGAGTTTAGGAAGCTAAACGATGCGTGTATCCCGTGTACTCAAATTTCATAGCACTAACGTATCGTTATTCTTATTGTTTGCAGACCCTGATCAATATAGCGTACTGTTCGCTGGCTGTATTCGGCTTCGGCGTTCAACGTCTCGTCTTCGGCCAACTACGCGTCGCCGAGGCACAGCGCGTCAAAGACAAGTTCTGGAACTATGTGTTCTATAAGTTCATCTTCGTGTTCGGCGTCATCAACGTGCAGTACATGGACGAGGTGCTGCTGTGGTGCTCCTGGTTCACTCTCGTCGGCTTCTTGCACCTGCTCGGACAGTTGTGCAAGGATAGGTACGAATATGTAAGTACAATGTTCTATATGTCCTTCAGTGTTATCCTGTGTTCATTTTAGAGACAATAGCGGTAACTAAGCGATGATCATCATATAATCTACTAGCTTCTGCCCGCGACTTCGTCCGCGTCAAATTTTTGCTCCCCTGACCCTTCCCGTCGCATCGATTTGCCTGCTAGTGTTGCTGCTCACTCCTTTTGAGTTATAGTGAGTCAACCTTTAAATATAGACATATGCTCTCGCGGACTTTTTTTTAGAACTTTTTCAAAGGAACAATTCCGTCATACATGATTTTTGAGTTACTTTAACCGTTTACGCAGCGCACGCAACGGAAACTCTCAAAAGGAATAAATTTTCCCCGTTTTTGCAACATTTTTCATTACTGCTCCGCTCCTCTTAGTTGTAGCGTGATGTTATATAGCCTCCCTCGATCAATAGGCTACCCAACACAAAAAGAATTTTTCAATTCGAACCAGTAGTTCCTGAGATCAGCGCGTTCAATCAAACAAACAAACAAACAAACAAACAAACAAACTCTTCAGCTTTATAATATTAGTATAGATTAGTATCCTGTTGCACCTATTTAGATTTGTTCTCCATTTAGCTTTTATGATCCGATAGCTTTTATAATGCTATATGACGATTGAGTATTGAGAAGAAACACGTATTGCCATGATCTCTCACACTTAACTCTTAAATGATATACATATATTTTGGGAGTTGTCGACCTGGACGTGTTTTTTTATGATAAATTATGATTTTTTAAATATCAGAAAAGTATCTCACCGACTTAACCCAAGGTTTTGGAACATTAAAGATACACTAGTAGATAAAGTGGTCGACGAAAATATGCGTGTTGCTGTATTGTCTGTTCTCGACACCACCAAACAACGAATTGAATGTTGTGAATTAGTACCTACATTATAGTGTCGATAGACCCACTAGCCAGTCAACGCGATGCGGATCAGAGGACACGCACAATTATTTCTATAAGCTTTATTTAGTTTCACGTGTCCTGCCTGGCCTATGGCGTCTGTCTGTAATCAAATCTTGCGAGTTAATTTTAGCCCACTTCTAGATTTTTGATGTAGCTAAAATTTTGCATGCATATGTAAATCGGATGACAATGCAATATACGTCTGACATGGAGCCGATCTAATGATGGAGCCGGAAGGTGGCCATAGAAAGTTTAGGCTCGTTCGATTCGTCTTGACAAGGGTTAGTAGTGTCTCATGATGAAGTTATCAAATTAAACTAGAATCAATTCTATTTTCGTGTAACAATTGACGTTCAAAAGTGCCTTTTTTGGGCCTAATTGTAAAAAATACTTTGAATTTGACTTTGAAATAATTACATCTCTGCAAATCCATAGCAAACCATAACCCAAAACGAAGATCGCAATCTCATAAGTAAAATAAAGTAAGGGTAAAATGGGTAAGGGTATATGTAAATAACATCGAAATTACTCTCCGTGCTTCGGACAGCAAGTTAATCCGTTGATGTCGGCTACGCGGCTGTCTTGCGTGTGTCATGTTTGACAGTTGTTACGGGTCGTAAAAAAACCCTAAAATCTGACAACTAGTTTCACCAAGGGGCACAGTTTTTTCTAGTAACTGGGTTGTGCAGGTCTTTGGTAGTCGCTTCATGTAAAATACTGGTCAGCTACATCCGGTTAGAGTGGAAGCTGACCCCAACATAGTTGGAAGAAGGCTAGGCAGATGATGATGATGAGATAGAAATTACTAAAGCAGTTATTCAACATTATAAATATTTGCATAGTCCAGGGATGGCGAACCTCTATACATCTACGTGCCATTTTTCCAAATAAATATTTAATGTGGCCATAACGTGCCCATTTTGTTTTTAATTAGTGACTTCTGCAATTTCAAACGAAATAATAATCATCATCATCATTACAGCTGTAAGACGTCCACTGCTGGACTTAGGCCTCCCCCAATTTGGGGGGCTTTGCCATAATCGCCACGCTTGGCAGGCGGGTTGGCGATCGCAGTTTGGTGGTAAAATGCATAGAAAACGCTGCTGCCCATTCTCTAGTAAGTCCCTTAGTCGCCTTTTACGACACCCATGGGAAGAAATGGGGTGGTGTTATTCTTTACGTCCGGCACCACACGGTACCAAAAAATAGAAATAATAATACTTAACAAATAATAATAAACGAAATACATTCACTATAATACGTAAGTACCTACTCTTTATTTGCAAACAGAGAAGACTTAAGTTTATTATTATACAGTAGAGAACCTTAACATTTATGTAAATGAATGAACAAATTATTGCAACCTCTGCTTTTGAAAAAATCGATGCCAAATAATTTATATAAGGATCATATTTTGTCACTTTTAGCAGAATGACTGCTGAACTAGAATCGTTTGAAAAGAGGAGTATTCGCGAGGAGTCTTCTTTCTGAAAATAACAGGACAGGAAAGATCCTCAATAGCCAGATGAGGATCCAAAACGTGCCCAAATTATTTTTTCGCGTGCCACCGAGGGCACGCGTGCCATTGGTTCGCCATCCCTGGCATAGTCCATTTAATTACAGCGGAAGGTGTCAATGTAACATGACTAATTATTACATTCAGAAATAGCGAAATGGAACTAGGTATGTTATTTACTTTGCGTTGTCAAATCAAATCAAAAGTCATTTATTCAAATTAGGCTGAGGATCAGCACTTTTCGAACGTCAAAAGTACATGAGATAGGTAGTCCCTCAAAAAGCCCGCCGTTCACCACTTCCTAGTGCTTTAACTGGGAAGAAGAAGTGGCGGAACAAACTCCCCAGCAGCACAGCTGTCTGTTCAGTTAGGAGACCTTGCTTCTATATAATTGTAAGTAGTTAACATTAAAAGACACAAAACATCAAATTAAATGATTTGCCATATGTCAGCTAGCCAACCCAATATTCCAACAAATAAAATGAAATCTATACTCAATTAAAAGCAAAAAATATCTGTATAATGTAAATATGGGTACCATAATAAAAGCCTCCTGGCATAAAGGGCGTGACAGCTTATTATATGCAATGCTGAATTATGTTCACATAGCTGTTACGACCCGAGTTACAACTTGAGGCCACAAATGATAAACTAGGACCATCGACGTAAAAACAAATAAACGGGTAGGTAATTAATAACAATATCAACATTAAGGTCAGCAAGACGACCAGTCACCACAAGCAGCACCCGTTCATGAGCATAACGCAAAGATCAGCCATTACCCCCCTCGCCATATTTGAGGGAAGGGGGTAACCCGACCTCTGACGCTACCGCAAGCATTGACATCTAAGGGAGCATGACGAACTTGCTGCCGGTTGCTCAGGCAAGAATTGAATGATAACTTGTCGAGGCCGCTAGTTAATCATTTTATGCAGTAGGTACTACTAATCATTATAATATTTCAAGGCATAGATCATGTCAAAACCAATAAATACGTTAAAAAAAATGACTACACAGTCAAAAAAAAAAATATAGTAACAATTATATTGAAAATATATTACCTATAACTAGGTAGGTACGCTAGTGCTGGAGAAAGAACACAAACATTATCCATTATCTAGTTTTTTCATTTAAATAGTCGTTGATGGAATAGTATGCCTTTAAACAAAGGTTGGATTTTACTTGAGCTCTAAACGCATTAAAAGGTCATTCCAGTAAAGAAGGTGGTAGCTTGTTGTAAAATGTTATACGTAAGAAGAATACTTACCTACCTGTACATAATCTGTTTCTGTGTTACACTTACTGTAAAAGTAAACATATCGTTTATTTGAACATCTGTACGATTACACTAGCTCCTTACATTCCGAAACAGAATTGTAAAAAAAAAAACGAAGTATTCCTCGAAGCGCTACCATTTTGAGGCGCACCTAATGAGGCGCTCCTTTTTTATTTTTCGGAGCGCACCTTTTAGGAGCGCACCTTTTAGTAGCGCTCCCGATAGCAATTCAAAATATTAAAATTTGATTCCTTGAAGCGCACCTATGATTAACTTTCGAATAGAGATAGGATACTAACTGATACTATCGATAACTAGTAAAACACGTTATTTTATACAATTTGCAAAAACTATACTGCGGGAGATCTGCACACATAAGCTGCAGCCCTGCCTCCCCATTTTATCCTAGATATTTGCGCCGTACAGTTGTCTTTGTCCATACTAACCAGGATCACTTTTTTTTTTTTTCAAACAAATCTATGGTCTAGTAGTATAGACTTTTTTTTAAATTGTATAAAATAACGTGTTGTACTTATTATCGATAGTTTCAGTTAGTATCCTATCTCTATTCGAAAGTTAATCATAGGTGCGCTTCAAGGAATAAAATTTTAATATTTTGAATTGCTGTCGGGAGCGCTACTAAAAGGTGCGCTCCGAGGAATAAAAAAAGAGCGCCTCATTCATTAGGTGCGCCTCAAAATAGTAGCGCTTCGAGGAATATCTCAAAAATTCAAGTACTGATTTCTAAAAATTTATATATTTACTTCACAAAGTCACTACCCACGTCAGTACGCTTAGAGATCTTTTAGACTGCGCAACGGATTTGAATGCGTTTTTATGAATAGACTGAGTGACTCAAGAGGAAGGTTTATATGTATAATACGCGGGCAAAGCCGCTGGTAAAAGCTAGTAATAAATAATTTTATTTTGATAGTAATGTGAACGGGTTAATGACTATAATTTGCCATTCATAATTCACTCGAGCTCACTTCATTATACTGTGACTCGAGATGATAAGAACTAGTCGTAAAGCAAACAATGGCAGGCACCTATCTCACATTAAAGGGCGACGTATTGTCTGACCTACGCTGTGTTATCTACACTAATATTATAAAGAGGAAAACTTTGTTTGTATGTTTGTTTGTTTGTACTGAATAGGCTCAAAAACTACTGGACCGATTTTAAAAATTCTTTCACCATTCGAAAGCTACATTATCCACAAGTAACATAGGCTATATTTTATTTTGGAAAAAAATAGGGTTCCGTAAGATATTTGGGTTTTTCGGACACAAGGTGTAAAAAATCAACCAGAAAAGTTACTTATTTTGCGTACGCTGCCTAAACTATAAAAGATAGAACCATAAAATGTTCTAATTAATTGTAGATCTTATAAATATCTACAAAAAAGTCCGCAACACACTATACCCATCTATGTCGAGTGAGGCACAGCAACCATTTTTTTATTTAAAAATCTTGAATTTTTTTTGGACTACATTTAAACGCGTTTATTTTACTCATGCTATTAATCCTTATCAAAATAAATGATTTCATCACTAAGAACAGTTTATGGAGATAATATTTGGTCTTTGAATGATTAAAATTGGACGTTTGGTTTTGAAGTTATGGCGAAATTAAAATATTACGATTTCTGCTGCACGGCCCGTTGCGAAGTGGGCGTCACCAAGGCGGGGGTGCGCGTGCGGGAGGGGAGTTTAGATCTATGAGTAAGGTACCCGCGCGGCTCAGTCGCGAGGTCGGCTCCCTACGCAGCGGTCGTGCGCGAAGTCTAATAATTTTCGTGCGATTTTTTTTAGATTTCGTTCTTAAAACTACACCTACGCAAAAGTTCTTCTCAGAGCTAAACAAAAGTTCTTTTCAGGGCTAACCAACAGTTCTTTTCAGGGCTAACCAACAGTTCTTTTCAGGGCTAAACAACAGTTCTTTTCAGAGCTAGACTATTACACGCTATTAACATTTTCTTAAACATTTGAAAATGCCTAAGAGAGCCAGGTCTCAACTTTCTAAACATAGTTCTCAAGCACGGGCAGCAAGAATACGTCGTATGGGAGAATCTTCACCTGAACGTTCACAACGCCTTGCTGAACAAAATCAGAGAAACTCTCAGGTACGCGCACGAGAGTCGAGTGTCAAACGTTCGCAACGCCTTGCACAACAAAATCTGAGAACCTCTGAGTTACGTGCACGAGAGTCGAGGCTGGAGCGTTCCCAACGTCTTCATGAACAAAATGTAAGGACCTCTGACTTACGCGAACGAGAGTCAAGTGTCGAGCGTTCGCAACGCCTTGCCGAACAAAGTCTGAGAACCTCCGAGCTACGCGCTCAAGAGTCGAGGCTGGAGCGTTCCCAACGTCTTCATGAACAAAATATAAGGACCTCTCAGTTGCGCGAAAGAGAGTCGAGTGTCGAGCGTTTGCAGCGACTTAGAGCTCAAGCAGAGAGACAGCAGTTGTCCACAAACACAGTTCGCAATCGAATTTTAGCTAACAGCAACAGACTGGCTTTCAGATATGATCCGCAGGTTGATTATGCACAACAAGCGTCCGTCCAAATCGGAGTCATGAATAAGATCTGCTCTAACTGCTCTGCCAAGAAATGGACAGACGAACCTAATGGTATGTGCTGTGCTTCAGGTAAAATTTGTCTTCCTAACCTTCAGGAGCCACCACAACCAATAAAAAATCTTTTAACTAATAACCATCCATTATCTGGTCATTTTTTAACAAACATACGTAGATACAATAGTCTTTTTCAAATGACTTCGTTTGGCGCAAAAGAAATCAGGGAAGGAAATTTTATGCCCACTTTTAAAATTGAAGGACAGGTGTATCATCTCATTGGTAGCCTTTTACCACCGTCAGGCCAAAACCCACAGTTCTTGCAAATATATTTTATTTCGGATGCAGACCAGTTATCGTTGCGATCAAGCATCGCACCAACCTTAAAAATGGATTTAATTCGTGAATTACAGACCGCTTTGAATAATCATAACGTGTATATACGAAGTTTTAAACAAAACTTAGAACTTAACTCCTCAGATAATTTAAAGTTAATTATTCATTCAGATCGCACTCCACAGACAGCACACAGAGGCAGATATAATGCTCCTACTGTAAACGAGGTAGCCGTTCTCTTGGTCGATGAAGACAAAGGTCCCAGGGATATAGTCTTACACGGTAGAGACGGACAGCTCAAAAGAGTTTCTGAGCTACATCGGTCCTATGATCCACTACAGTATCCTATAATGTTTGCGACAGGAGAAGACGGTTATTATTTGACTATCCCTCAGCAGGGTTCTGCGCGTAATAAAACTGTTTCGTGCATGCAATTTTATGCATTTAGATTAATGTTTAGAACTAACTCTTTTAATCCGTTACATTATTACAGAGACTTATTTAGTCAATATTGTGTTGACATGATGGCGAAAATGATATCGGAAAGATTAAATTATATTTCTCGGAATCAACAAAGACTGAGGGCTGATGACTACATTCATCTCAGAGATGCCTTAAATCATGACGCAAATGTTGACCCAACAAATATCGGTCAACATGTCATATTGCCATCGTCATTTACGGGTTCTCCGCGTTTCATGCACGAGAAAACGCAGGACGCGATGACGTACGTCCGAAATTATGGTAGACCTGACTTATTTGTCACTTTTACATGTAACCCCGAATGGCCTGAAATTAAAGCGGAGCTGCTACCAGGACAACGGTCTTTCGACCGTCATGACATAATTTCACGTGTATTTCATTTAAAGATGAAGAAATTCATCAAATTATTTGTCAAAGAACAGATATTCGGTAAAGTAAAATGTTATATGGCAAGTGTGGAGTGGCAAAAGCGCGGTTTACCTCATTGTCATTTGCTTTTCTGGCTAGAAACTAAAATACAACCAGATGAGATCGACAGTGTCATAGTTGCGGAGCTACCCGATCAACAAATTGATCCGGTACTACACGACATTATAACTAAAAATATGGTACATGGACCCTGCGGAGAGCATAATTTAGCTGCACCATGCATGAAGAACGGTGTCTGCACAAAAAAATACCCTCGCCGTTTCATGAACGATACCCAGACCGGAGAGGATGGGTATCCAGTTTATCGTAGGCGCGATACAGGAAATGGTGGTCGGAGCACTACGCTACAAATCAGGGGCAACATGGTGACGATAGATAATAGATGGATTGTTCCATACTCCCCGCTACTATGTAAGACTTTTAACGCTCATATAAACGTGGAGTATTGCCACTCTGTCCAAGCCATTAAATATATATGTAAGTATATAAATAAAGGTTCAGATCAGGCAACTTTTAGCCTTAGAAACCCACACGATGAGGTTGAAAACTATTTAAATGGCAGGTACATAAGCACATCTGAAGCTGTCTGGCGCTTACTTGAATTTCCCGTTCACGACCGGCATCCTACTGTAGTGCATTTGGCCGTTCATCTAGAGAACGGTCAAAGGGTGTATTTTACACCAGGGACAGCTCATCAAGTGGTCCAAAACCCACGCAATACAACATTACTGGCATTTTTTGCTCTCTGTAATGAAGATGAATTCGCGAAAACTCTTCTGTATCATGAAGTCCCGCAATACTATACATGGGCAAATAATAAATTCACTAGAAGGAGGCGTGGTGAAGATGTAGTTGAACATCCGGGGATAAAAAAAGATACCGCTTTAGGTAGAGTCTACGGGATACATCCATCCCAATCAGAGTGTTTTTATCTTAGGATTCTACTGCACCACGTACGCGGTCCGACCTCATTTGCATACCTTAAAACTGTAAACGGTATTGTCAAAGAGACGTATCAAGCAGCTTGCCGTGACCGAGGTTTACTTGAAAACGATGACCATTGGGGTAACAGTTTAAGCGAAGCTTCGTTATCACATTGTCCAAAAAAACTAAGGGAGTTGTTCGTAGTCATACTTTTATTTTGTCAACCATCGGAACCATTGAAGTTATGGGATACTTTCAAAGATCAGTTCTGTGAAGATATTAGACATCGTATCAGACAACAAAATCAGGATAACACTTTACCCTTCACTGAAGTCATTTATAATGAAGGATTAATCGAAATAGAAAACAAACTTCTAGAATTAAACGACAAAAATGTAAGTGATTTTGGATTACCTTCTCCCGTTCGTACCCAGAATAATACTATTGACACAATGGTACAACAGTATAACAGAAATGATCTAACAGCGTTTGTTAATGACAATGTGCCAAAATTAGTACCAGATCAAAGACATGCTTATGAGACTATTGTGGACAGCGTGAACAATAACATGGGGAGATTATTTTTTTTGGACGCACCAGGAGGCACCGGAAAGACTTTTCTCGCAAATTTGATACTTGCTAAGATACGGCAATCAGGGAAGATAGCGATTGCAGTTGCTTCGTCAGGAATTGCTGCAACTCTCTTGAACGAAGGAAAAACTGCTCACTCTACGTTTAAACTCCCGCTATCCGTATCTTTAGATCAACGGTCTACGTGCTCTATTCGGAAAAATGGGCCTCTTGGTAAGTTGCTGCAAGACGCGTCGTTGGTAATATGGGATGAATGCACCATGAGTCATAGAGCTCATGTGGAGGCCGTGGACCGTACTTTAAAAGACCTCCGAAGCTCTGCTAATGTCATGGGTGGTATCACTTTTGTATTTGCTGGAGATTTCCGACAAACGCTTCCAGTCGTCAACAGAGGTACGCGAGCAGATATTATGAAGGCATGTTTAAAATCGTCTCACCTTTGGACATCTGTTCAACATTTGAATTTGCGCACCAATATGAGAGCTCATCTACATGGAAATACGCATAGCAATTTTCCACAACAGCTGCTGAAACTTGGAGAAGGAATTTTTCCATCTTTAAATTTGGGCACCGATTATGCGGTTACTTTGGATGAGTCTCTAGGCCAAATAGTCCATAATTTAGATAGTCTGATAGATGCTATATATCCTGACATCGAAAACTTACATCAAAATGATTTTCGTTGGCTGTGTTGTAGAGCAATAGTTTCTCCCAGGAATGAAACAGTCAACGAAATAAACAGTTTAATTATGCAGAAAGTACCGGGTGAAGTTAAGTGCTATAAATCCATAGACACCGTCACTAACATCGAGGACGCTGTGCACTACCCCCAGGAATTTTTAAATTCTCTGAACCCCGCTGGGCTACCACCTCATGAACTGTCGTTAAAAGTTGGCACGCCGATAATGCTTCTCAGAAATTTAAGCCCCCCAACATGTGTAATGGCACGAGACTTCTTATAAAGGAGCTAAAAGATAATTTAATAGTAGCGAAGATTATCACCGGCCCTGCAGCTGGTGAATTAGCTCATATACCAAGAATACCCATGATCCCTACTGATTTGCCTATACCCTTCAAAAGGCTCCAATTTCCAGTAAAAATTTCTTTCGCACTAACGATAAACAAATCCCAGGGCCAAACATTCAAATTAGTAGGAATTGATTTACGAAAAGAATGTTTTACGCATGGGCAACTTTACGTTGCCCTATCACGGGTCGGGGCTCCCGACCATCAGTATATTTTGTTACCTGAAAATAATTTAACGTCAAATGTTGTTTATGGAGAAGCTCTACAATAATCGCTTTAGTTATCTATCCTTAAACAACGGGTTGCGCTCCGGGACTGCCGGCAGAAGTGAAAACTTAGTATTAATTACATTTAAATATTTTCATCATTAACAACTTAACATACACAGAAAGACAATCTGTGCAGCCTGCGGATAATGACTGCGTCGTCAATGTTACTGTCGGTGTCTGTGAATTGACCTGGGAATCATTTTGCTGACCGTGTCTTTCCTGGGTAGGCTTTTTGCAGCGGTAACCGACATCCACGCGGGCGGAGCCGCGGGCGACCGCTAGTTGTATTATAATTATGTAGTGAGAAACGGCACTTGTCATGTCGTTCACAGGATCTCGATTGTTTGGTCTAGCAGACTGTTCAGTTATAACGGAAGCTGACGTCAAGAAAAACATTCGCCTCAACAACTAATACGAGTAATCTTTAGCTACGTCCACGGTAGCGGAAATTCCACAGGACTGGTCGAAAATGGATCGCTATTTTGCATAGGAACAGTTTCATGTTAATTTGATACATGGACCTTCCATGTATTAAATTTAGTTTGTAAACGTAATTTAAATTACGAATGCAATGTTTCAGTGTCATTGGTACTTACAAACCTTGTGGTATCCGAGCTCAGTATCAAACTGAGCAGGAAGTCTCGCAGACCTTCTAATAAGTTACGTTATTTCAATAATACGGTACTTCATAGGTCAACAGTACGCAATAAGTTTTTGATGTAGAACATAGCCTACATTGAATCCTCTGCCTGCATCACGTTCGCGTTCACACGGTCCGCAGCACATGGTGCACATCAGGGGCTCCGCCTGTGACCGCAGATAGAACCATAGTTCTGTTAAAATAAAAGCCAGTTATGATCACATAAATACGGAATCTGAAAATATGGTAGTGTATATTATTTATATCTTTGTCTTATTTTATTCCCTGTCTTTGTTTTATTCTCCTTGAAGTCAGCGCAAACTATTAATTTCCATTCTCCCTGGTTAACCGGCACATATAAATAAATAATAAATCTCTTAGGACAACCAACACACCATTATCTGATCCCAAACTAGGCAGAGCCTGTACTATGGTAACCAGACAACTGATAAATATACTGATATATTTTTAAATAAATACATATTATAGATAAATTACACTCAGACACAGAACAAATGATTGTGCTCATCACACAAAGATATATCCTGGGTGGGAATCGAACCCACGAACTCAGTCTTTGTAGTCAGGGTCACTAACCACTAGACTAACAGGCCAGTCGAATATTTAATTTACCATTCACTCTATTTATTCTCTCATCATCCCTCACACAATCCTTCCTTTCGTGGGTTTCCCTTCTCCGTCACCATCCATCTACATTTATCTGTAGATAACATCTGCCCTTTGAGCCCTGCGTGAGGTTGATGTTTGGCGAAGTACTATGTAGTCATAGAAATCATTGCCTATATAATATTTAATTTTTTGAATACTCCCGATCCAGTTTACTAATATTTAGGAATGCGTATCACGTAAAATCGCGTTTACTTAGGTTTTATAACGCGTGAAATTTGAAATGTATCGGTGTATCTATACTAATATTATAAAGCTGAAGAGTTTGTTCGTTTGTTTGTTTGATTGAACGCGCTAATCTCAGGAACTTCTGGTCCGAATTGAAAAATTCTTTTTGTGTTGGGTAGCCTATTTATCGAGGAAGGTTATAGGCTATATAACATCACGCTACAACTAAGTGAAGCGGAGCAGTAATTAAAAATGTAACAAAAACGGGGAAAATCGCACGGGTAGACGATTCGACGCGACGGGAAGGGTCGGGGGAAAAGAAATTTAACGCGGACGAAGTCGCGGGCAGAAGCTAGTCGGCAAATAAATATCATTGATACTATCCACAGATATCTGTTTTATTTCTATGAATGTACCCCGATATTTTACCTTTTCGGAATGCAAACAATAGAATTTAAGTAGAATGGAATTAATAATTATCATTAAAACAATTTTATTATTCTTCCAATTAGGTATTTAGTAAAAAGCTGTCCTTTCCTAGTTAAGTGAATCTACGCATAAAATAATCTAACACATAACGTAATAATGGGTACATTAATCTTATATCTTTAAACGAGCAATTCTTGTATATATGTATATATATAATCTGAATCTCGGAAACGGCTCCAACGATTTTCATGAAATTTAGTATACAGGGGGTTTCGGGGGCGATAAATCGATCTAGCTAGGATTCATTTTTATAAAACGTCGTTTTATTCGTGTTTTCAATGACCAACTTTATCGATAATCAACTTGAACATAAACTTATTATTTTAAACACAATTTACCAAAAAATACCGAGCAAAGCTCGGTCAACCAAATATTGTAATATAAATTATTATAACAATAGCATACCTAACAATAACTGGAACATTCACCTATTAATTCCACAAACGTATTTTTTATTGAGTATTTACATTTGTCAAATAGAAGTTTTTTTTTAAAAAAAAAAGAAACTTTGGCTATTTTTGCCATAGATCGTGATGAACGTCATAGTCGTGATTTGTTGATTATCAAACTACGTAAGTTGGTCCTTTTTGAGTGGTAAACGTGGAATATATCAGTAGTTTGTTATAAAGCTGCTTATGTGGAATGAAACCGCAGATTTTCTGCTTGTCGACATGAATTGCTATCCCATTTCCATATTCAAGCGCACTCTTGCATTGACACAAATTCTAACACCTGCTCCTGTCCCGTTCTCCAAAAGTCTACCTCGATTAAATATCTTGGAATTATAATAGATAACAATTTAACTTTCCAGCCACAAATAGACAGCCTTTTTTTTTTTTTTCAAGGATGGGAAATCATCAAATGGCTTCTCCCGCTCTGGGCGGAGCGGGAGGGCGTGTCAGACTTTTACTGACTAAAACCCACCCGTGTTCCATCAGTTGCCCATGTGCCAGGGTCACGGTATCTCTTTCGAACAATCACGCGACCCCGGCAGGCATCGGTCCTAGTAGACCCCTACACTGCTGCTGATATCTCTTTGAGGCGCGCGTGGAACACTGCGCGCCGTCGACCCGAGCTTGGTCCTTACCGGGCGGCGAGCTACCCATTGCTCGCCACCCGCAAGCTCGCGCCTACGGTGGCCGGGAGTCCGCTATTGACTCCCGACGCCCGGGGCGTCTCCTCCTGCGGCGGCTAGGGACGTGAGGGTGCAGAGACTGCCACTCCCTCACGCGCCCCGCCTCCTCCTTCGCGAGCATTACTGCTTCGCAGGAGGTGACGGCTTCCCTCTCGCTCCGTACCATGGCTCGCACCAGGGCTGGACGCGAGAGGTCACCGCCGCCGATCGCCTCCACGAGGACACGGCGGTGCTCCGCCCAGGCAGGGCACGCCTCCACCGTATGCTCCACCGTGTCCTCCAGACGATCCTCGCAATGGAAACACCCGGACGTATCCTCCCGCTTTATCCTGAACAGGAACCCACCGAAGCACCCATGCCCGGTGAGAACCTGCGTCAGGCGGAAGGTGAGGACGCCGTGACGCCTCTCTATCCACTCCTCAAAGAGGGGACTTACCGCCGCAATTGTGGCGTGCCCAAAATAGACAGCCTCACGTCGCGAATTCGCAAACTAATCTTTCTTTTTAAAAATCTACGGCACGTAGCTGACGTAGAAGTTATTAGGTGGGTATATTATGCAATGTGTGAGTCTCTTCTGACATACTGCATAACTTCATGGGGTGGTGCTCCAAAATCGAACATGCTAAAATTGGAAAGAGCCCAACGGGTGGTACTTAAGGTGGCTTGTTTTCTGCCATATTTATTTCCTACCGCAGATCTTTACAAACACTTCAAAGTCTTATCGGTAAGGCAACTTTTTATTTTATACACTGTTCTCAAGAAGCACTCCTCCTTAATATTTGACCCCCTCTCTATATCAGGAAAACGTAGAAAATACTCCGTATGCATTACTACTAAAGGTCTAAGAACGAGCTTCTCTCAAAGATTTTTTACTTTCTTAGGTTCCCACTTATATAATAAAATAAATCGCATTACAAAAATTTATCACTTAACTAAAAAGGCATGTAAGAGTACTCTAGTCGAATGGCTCCAAAATTTAGATGAGGAATTAAGTACTAACTCATCATAAATAGTGAATCTCGCTAGTTTTTACGACTTATTTTTTACTTATTGTTTTCAATTTGTTCATTGTTCACTGATATTTATACACTATCCCTTCACATTTCAGCAAATAACTGTAAATGTTAATATACCGTGTGGTGGGACCCTGGTGATCTGCTATACAGGTTTTCCTAGTGCAGACACCAGTCTCTCACAAACTAGTGTCATATAGTTCTTAAGCTTCTATGTCATTGTTTGTGAAGAGAAAATAAAATTATTTGAATTTTGAATTTGAATTTGAAAGTTATATCAATAGTTTACTTAGTATATTTTCAATCGACGAAAAAAAACGGAGGAGGTTATCAATTCGACGCATATATATTTTTTTTTGTTTTTTTTTTATGTATAACTTTTTACATAGTGGTGCGATTGTGACAATTCTTCTTCTATTGGAAAGGATATACTCCCAAGGTGGTCCCATATAAATTTGGAAAACAAAATCGTACCCTAAGGGTCGGAAAACAGGGGATGATTGATTGTTCACTCACTGATTGTAATGTATTACCACGCATAACTTTATACAGAGTAGTCCGATTTTGATAATTCTTTTTTTGTTAGATAGGGTATACCTTGCCAAGTATTAAAGTCACAAAAAAATATAAAATAAAAACTTACAAGCATAAAATAATAAACCTTAAAATTATGAGTCGGCGCTTTAAGTGATCTTTGTTCATTGATTTTCAGCGCCGACTCAAAATTTTAAGGTTTATTATTTTATGCTTTTCAGTTTTTTCGGCGGTTTAATTTTTTGTTAAAAAGTTTTTGATTTTCAGTTTTTTCGGCGGTTTAATTTTTTGTTAAAAAGTTTTTATTTTATAACTTTTTGTGGCTTTTTGGTCAACAAATCCTTGATTGATGTTATTTATTAAATAAAAATCCGTAAATTAATAAGAAATCGCAGCATAGCTCTATAGTGCACATCGACAGCTCAGTGCCGCGTATTGATATGCAGAGCAAGGCCCAGCCTTGCAGGGGGCTCACTAAATGATACGATACTCACACAGACGTGTTTACATTTCCATTAACATGAGACACCACTGAACTTCACGATTTATAAATAAATGCCCTTGGCATTTCATTTCCCTTATTGGGTAAGTAAACAATATGGAATTCAGTATTAAACTACGCTAAAGGGTAGTAGTAATTGTAGTACTACATTTGCTCCGCAAGCAACTAATATGAAGTACGTAGCAACGTAATGGCTTCAATGTTAGTTGAATTCGACCTCCAAATTATAAAATTTAATTTTGCCATCACGCATACAAACTAAATGCAGACGGAACTGATTAAAATTAATTATCTGCTAGCCGCAGTTAAGAGCAAAGCGAAAAAAAAACGCGCACACTAGCTACGCTATGATCGAATCCGCTCGGTAAAACAAACAACTGCTATAAGAGATTTATCTTCATTGTTCAATGGCTCGAGCACGCCGGTACTAAACTATTTCTGACACTATTAAAACCCACGCCAGATGAGGCTAAGCGTCCTCTGGATCAGTAAAATATATCTGAGCGGGTTATAAATTGGTCCATCACTACTCATAATCTTAACTCTTTGTTAGATGGACCGATTAGCTGGAGGTTGAGCTGCTAAAAACAAGTGTTGACTGATTCTGCCGTACACGTTACATGTCGCACGTGGCTGACTGTGACCCATAGCGGTATAAGCCATAAATGTGCTAATTAATGAACCTTGAGATAAGGCCAACTTAATTAGCAATGGATTAACTTGTAATAATTAATGTTTGTGTCTACCAAGCACATAATCCGGGGATGAAAGCAAAATAGACTTTATAAATTAACACAAAGTTACATTAATCATTTATAATAAACGAGTTCTTTTGAACCTGATTCTGGTCCTGTCCTACCAAAATTCCACTGCGTAACATTCTTATTTATTAATCGACTGTTTTTGAGTTGAGTTTTCAATCGCTGCAAAGCCAAGTTCGTGGCCTATCTGTATGTACGATGTGTTATCGCTGGATGCAACAGGTAGCGATACGGACGTGGCTGCAACCTCTGTGATGGCCACCATGATAACTGCGCGTTGCATGGTTGCATCATAATAACACGCGGTATCACGCCACTATCAGCTGCTTGTTTGTCTCCTTGCACACAATCATACGAGACTACTGATACTAACTGATGCACTGTTTTTCTTTTGTAATTAGATAGAACAGGAAAATTCCAATTAAAATGTTCACGAGTTGCTGCAGTACTTTGCAGTGAGTCACAGAAGAATTTTTATTAATACTGTTTTACAGTCTTACTTCACTCAATGAAAATAAAAAATAGACCTCTGAGTTGCTTCGCTTTTTCCTCTCAGAGGTGCTCAGATAGGAAATGTCGGCTTCATAAAGGTTTTTTCGCGTGTAAAACGGTTTTCGATATCCAATTTACAGAATAAACTATTTAATTGAATGTGACCTGAATATGTCCGTTCCAGTTATCCTCATCTCCGAACACGGGCGGCTGGGCTCATGTGCGGCTGGCGGTGCTGCTGGGCGGCATCCTGGCGGCCGCCACCGCGCTGATGGGGGCCGCGGCCGCCTGGGGGCTGCCGGCCGGCCGGGACACCTTCGCCTTCATGGCTGCTGAGGTATGCTACCAGTTACATTGCAACGACTTACTAATGGTTTCACTGTTGCTTCAAATTTGACCGTCAATGTGCTGATTAACACTCTCACCGCCACGTGGTATGCCGGCCGCCCACACAAATTCTAGTGCAGCAATCTGTTGTTGATTTTTGAATTTGTTTCGGCAGGCCATGTGGGCGGCCGGCGCCCCACACATGTCGCGCTAAAACTTTTCCATTTTTGTCCGTTACAACTGTTGACTCCATATCGGGCAAGGCAAAGCCAAAAAATATAAATGAATTCGTCGGGTCACAGCGGACCACACGGCCTGCTGATAAAGTTTACAGCGTGTCCTGTCGGCGTACCACTTGGCGTGCCGCTAAAGTTTTCTTAAATTAAGCGTGGCGAGTTGCAAAAGAAATCGCCGCCCACACGGCCTGCTGCTTTGGAAAACTGTATTTATGTGTGGCGGTGAGAGTGTTAACTCTATTATCATGCAATAATGTAAGTCTTTCCCAGCGCCATTGTTCTCGGTTTCGTTTTCGTTTTAGGGTGCTTCAGTGAAAGCATTCTCGAGTCTAGCGGAGATTCCGCATTTTAAATGCAAAGTAAACATTTTGTAAGGGGAATCAGAGATTTATCCACTTACTGAAGTTCAAAGATGATTGCAGCCAACGAAAAACGTAGCGTAGTTGGAGCAATTTTCAGACGGAGTAGATAGTATCATTCATTACTCATTCTTGATGGATAACCGGCATTCCTCAATTCCTCATAGTGCAAGGCCGGCTAACATGTTTGTTGAATAAAATAATCAAATCGGTACATTTATTACGTCATGTTTTCAAAATGTGGCAAACAAAATATGAGGTAACAGAACCTTGAATGAGTAATATAGGTCAGCAGAGTTCGATGCCACTGCTGAAGCTTCCGTGTCGGTAGGCTGAGCTTGTGGGTAATGAGTGGTACTCTGTGACCCGTGGCTACCGCTGCGCCCAGTGAGAATGTGAAGTGTGCAGCAATGTGTATCCACACTCCTTACGGTAATGCCTTGAATTAATATACCTGAAAAACAACACGTGTAGGTAATGTTTGTAAATAAATAAATGCCGCATATTAATCAAGTACGGGAAGGGAAACAGCTAGTCTGAATGTTTGATACAATAATAATATTATTATCATACAATACAATAAAATATCACTACAATTGTAAGGTCGTAATTTGTCAGTTCCGCATTTGCTAATGCATTCAATAACCTTGTTTATATTTCTAGATAAGTAAATAGTTATTTCATAGTACTGTAACATAATATAACTAGCTTCTGCCCGCGACTTCGTCCGCGTTAAATTTCTTGTTCCCCCGACCCTTCTCGTCGCGTCCAATCACCTACCCGTGTGATTTTTCCCGTTTTTGTAACATTTTTCATTACTGCACCGCTCCTCCTAGTTGTAGCGTGATGTTATATAGCCTATAGCCTTCCTCGATAAATAGGCTACTCAATACAAAAAGATTTTTTCGATTCGGACCAGTAGTTCCTGAGATTAGCGCGTTCAATCAAACAAACAAACAAACTCTTCAGCTTTATAATATTATAGTACCTATAGATTATATAACTGACAAGGATGGATGAACAGAAGTATGTCCATCTGAATGTTAGGCGCAAGAGTGGCAGGAATTCATTCTTGTTCGTTATGACCTTTTTTATTGTGTCTTAAGGATTATACTCTTACTCAGTTGTAGTTTGAGCTTAAAGGTGCTCTTTCGAAGCCGACCAAGACCGCAAATCGCAGCAGTAACGTCACGAAATCGCAATGACAGACCGGACCCATACATACACAATGGCAGACCGTGGCGAGAAAAAGAGACCAGTCGTGTCGCTGCGATCGGTAATGACGACTGGGTAGCGTCCCTTCGGAAGAGCGCCTTAAGGATAGGAACGTCCTGTTGTTGACTGGAGCCCTGTGGTGTTGCTCGCAGTGCATCCTGGTGCTGGTGTCGGTGCTGCACGTGGTGGCGCGCTACGTGCTGCAGCTGTACGAGGCGGACGTGGCCGGCCCCGTCGCCTACTACACGCACCTGCTGTTCGACGTGAGTATACCTGCCATCACATACTCCTCATCAATCTCTTGCTCTTATCCCAACTGGGGTCGGCGCAGTATTTGTTTATTTCCACATTTCTCTATTAGTCGCCATCTCAGTAGTCACCCCCTTTGTAGCCATATGTTCATTTACACAGTCCACCTATCGTTTCTATTCTGAGATAGATAGAAGCCTTTTTGGCTTCGCAAAGGTTATTTTTTTTTTCATGATTTGGTTATATTTAATGTTCTTTTCTATTGTTTGTATTTCCACATAATATATTGTTTTCTATGGTCATCACGTATTCTTCCACATTCATACTCGAAAACTTCGTTTACAACATCGTCCTCATCACTACAACGACAACATCATCCATGTTGAAACAATAGATGACCTTAAAAAGGCGGTTAAACAGACTGGATGCGGAAGGAAGGAGAAAAGGGTGTTTTACACCTTAAGAGAGGCCCATGTCCAGCAATAGACTGCGATAGAGTGAGTCGAGTGATTGAAGTCACCAACACACGTACCACGCGCAGTGCGGAAGGCATCACATGCAATGATGAAATGTTTAGAATCTTTGATTATCGTCAATCAAACAACATGATATCAGATAGCATTGTACTGAGCGTCATCAATAGTCATGAATGACGCCACAGCGAATAGAGACTATCCTTTGTGTAACATCGCCACACCATCCGGGAGCCGCGCCATTGACCTTAGCTGACAGTCACCACTCGAGCATTACATTGCACTAATATATACATGTCGTAGCAAAAGTTTTGATTACTTTAAATTAACCTCTAACATGCAGAGGTAGATGACAGTATAAGTAGTTAGGTACTTAAATAGTAGCCGATAGAGGCCGTCGACCAACGAGCAGACGAGCACGGACAGTCGTGAACTGAGTCCGATGATGTGACGGAGTGACATACGAGTACCTAGCTGTAACATTGTTGACCTTCTCGTCGCCGTCATTTGTGACAGTTATTGAACTTTTGTTGTTGCTCACTCAATTATAAAGCCATGACAACATGGATTTATTAACATACAATGTAATTAATGTGGAACAAAGTTGGGTATTATGATAAACCAACGTTAGATAAAGTTGAAAGCTTGTATTGATTTTCTGCAAAATGATTTGCTGTCGCCTAAAAAACGGACATATAAACAAGGGTGCCACTATTGCGGCAACGAGTGGACAACAATATCTACCGATTCCTAGTCCTTAGAAGCCAGAATTAAAGATAAACATGTGACGCATGCGACAACACTTCTGCGTACTAGTTAAAACACTGTAGGTATGTGTCGGCTGAAGTAGAGTTCTTTTTACAAAAAAGTCGAATGGTACACAGGGTGTAGAAATACTATCACAAAGCCGTCGTGATGGCAAACAACTTTTATTTTTGGTATGTAAAGACTGTTAACGGTACGCAATGTAACGCAAACAATACTTAGCGCTTATGGGTGCAGGTAACGATAGTGTTGCAAAGGACTCGAACCCTCGAGTCGTAATTTTCACGACTCGACTCAGTTATACAATACTAAGTGTGCTCAAAGCGCTCGGAGTCATTTAACAGCCACTCGAGTCTAAAAAAGGACTCGAGTCTTAAAGACAAACTCGGAGCATGAAGATGAGATTTGTAGCTCATTATTCGAAAAACCTCTTCACCCTCCTAGTTTTACCTTAAGACTCGAGTTCATTTTAAGGCTCGAGTCCTTTTTAAGACTTGAGTCCATTTTAAGACTCTCCGTAACCAAAACCTCTCCAGGCATGGTCTCGTACATAAGCATATCACAATTACGGGGAGTACAAGTGAGTGTCGGCTTCTTTTTCTCCAGCATACAGTGTAAATACATGGTTGTGTGTCAGTCGGTGTCGCTGGTGGTGGAGCTGCTGCACGTGCTGCACATGGTGGTGTACAGCAACATGCTGGTGTCCATGGCGTCGCTCGTGCTGCTCATGCAGCTGCGCCACCTGCTGCACGAGCTGCAGGCGCGCCTGCGCCGCCACCGCCTCTACACCGAGCTCGCCACGCACATGAGCCGCAAGTACGTACTCCACCACCTTACTTCCACAGCGGACAATGGGTAGCTCGCCGCACGGTAAGGACCAGGCTCGGGTCGACGGCGCGCAGTGTTCCACGCGCGCCTCAAAGAGATGTCAGCAAAATTGAAGAAGTCTGCTGGGACCGATGCCTGCCAGGGTCGCGGATTTGTTCGAAAGAGGTACCGTGGCCCTGGCACAGGCAACTGATGGAACACGAGTGGGTTTTAGTCTGTAAAAGTCTGACACGCCCTCTTGCTCCGCCCGGAGCGGGAGAGGTCATTTTATGGTTTCCAACTAAAAAAAAGGACTACTTATAAACGCTTGTTATTAGTAATTAGTTCGGTTTAAAATTCGACCAATATCACACAAAAGTATCATATTAAACATACTTTAAAATATAATTAAAATCCATGTATCTTAATTATATTTTAAAGTATGTAATCATTTATTAGCCACAATATTGATTCATTTAGGCATAGATAATGACCTGTAGGTGTATCATAATGTTTTGAGAGATCATGAAGCGATCCCCAAGTAAATGACCATGACGTAACAGTGTAAGAACTTATGCTATTAAGTGGAGCCTGCACAGAGATGACCTGCGTAACGGCAGATTTATACCAAATAGCTTGTCATTAGTGTAGGAATTGTTTTGTCATTAAAATACTCTATAACTTCTAATCTAGTCGCTTAGGAGTTTATTTATAAACTTTTTTGTGAAATAATGATTAGCGACTGTTTACCAAATATTTATTCATATATTTAAATAGTAATTAGCGTAATGCGTCACCTAATGGCTTGTTTATAGTTGACGTGTAGCGGCGACTCAGTAGTACTGACCGATAGCGCAGACACAGTGACTAACGCGACGTGGCGTGACCAGTGACGTCACTTGCTGTGACGTCGTGATCGTTCTACAAGACATCTTAAACGTCACATTCGTCATCTATTGTACCTCTATTTTTAATAGCCTTTGTACACTATGTACTTTAAACGCATTCTACAGGTTTGAGCAACTTCGGGGCCTAATGTTAAAAATTAGCCCAGCAGCTAGGCAGGAAGAACAATGCTTCAAGAATATGTTGGTGATTAAGTCACTTTGACAGGATTGTTGGTAAACATTTTTAGAAATTGTTTTGAAAAAGCAAGGTGGCGGCGTTCGCTCTGAAAATCTATGTTCAGCTATCAGACATGATGTAACACAGGGGTATTATGTCCACAGCTACCCTATGGCTAGCAAGGAAGAAGTGGAGAAGAACCAGGACAACTGCGCCATCTGCTGGGAGCCCATGAAGGAGGCCAGGAAGCTTCCCTGCTCTCATCTGTTCCACAAGTAAGTTTTAAATATGTATATTCACCTAAGGACCGAAATAAATATTATTTGCTGTATGGTAGTTTTTAATTGGTTAAATATTTGTATTTGTGTACATTTTACATGCGCTAGGCTTTCCATTTTTGTAATTGTTAAACAAAAAGCTATACAGTTGTGAAATGTCCGGATATTTTTTTTTAAATATTTAAATAAAATGTCTTTTGTGTGAATGCACATCTGACGGAAGATGCGTCCAACGCTACCTACGTTGGATGCATCTTCCGTCAGATATTAGGTCTCCCGTCAGATACTTCGTCAGTATGCTAGGTGGACATCGCATGTGTAATTGAATGAGTAAGGTTAAATGTTTCATTACGCACGCACTTATCCGTTTTGGCCATACGGGACGTCCTTCTACCGTTGACCACCCTAATTCGAAATGGCGGGACAAAATCTGGACGAGGGTCGAACAAGCCGGACATGGCCAGACAAGCCGGGCGGATGGTAGCTTACTTTAACGTGCATTATGTGACCGATATTACCAGCACCCTCATTGTGTAACGCACTTTCAATCGGAATCTGAAAATTTTGAAGATTATTTCTAATCCATTGCGTCCATGCTCAAAAAATTGTCTGCTCAACAACGTAAAAGACACGATGAATGTTGTTGAACTGTCAAAACGAAAGCGATTCCTACTGATAGTAAGTTACGCAATTACCCCTCTGTTCTGTAACGTGCACTAATTATAAACGGTCGCATGGTAATTAATTCTTTCAGTCTTGGTGGTTAGTGTTGCTAACCACCTCTTTCTGATTTTTTAAATTAAAATCTGTGCCATGTAGCGACAATCGGTTGAAGGGATCCCTTCTTTTCGCATAATGTTCTTTTCCTAACGTACTTTGACATACCTATTTTGGCATAATTTGCTTTGCCATAATAATACTTTGCCATATATTTTTTTTGCATACAGTTTATGTAGGCATAATGATCTTGAAAGGTAATTTGTTTTGGCATAATTTTAATTCGCATAATGTTACTAGTTATAATGACTATTAGCATAATAGTATTTAGGCATACTTTTTATAATTCAATTTTAACCCTAAATTAAAGTTAAAGTATTGTCTTATAAATTCAAATATCTGGATGACCGAGCTTAGCTCGGTATTTTTTAGTAAATTGTGTTTAAAATAATAAGTTTCAAGTTGATTATCGAAAAAGTTGGTCATTGAAAACACGAATAAAATGACATTTTATAAAAATGAATCCTGGCTAGATCGATTTATCGCCCCTAAAACCCCCTGTATACTAAATTTCATGAAAATCGGGAGCCGTTTCCGAGATTCAGATTATATATATATGCAAAAATTGCTAGTTTAAAGATATAAGATAAGATATGTTGTGCTACAAAATATAGTGACAGAAACGAATCGCTGCAAAACCGACTGCACGTAGTCTTCTCTGCCCTACCCCTAGAGTGTAATTTAAAACCGCGTAGGCGCGGATGGGCGAGGCGGCCCGCGAGCTGAGGAGCAAGTGGTTTTGACGCTCGCCACCTCGAAGCTGCGGTGGTGAAAGTAAAACACATCTGCGACGATAAGCTCGCCTGGGAACGCCGGAGACCCGCAGCGCCGGAGCCGTGACAGAGACCATGCCTGCTTGCATGCTGCATGCTTGCTTGCATGTTGCATGCCTGCTTGCATGCTGCACGCCTGCTGCATGCTTGCTTGCAAGCTACATGATTGCTGTATGCATGGTGTATGCATGTTTACATGTTTATTATTGTGTAACATTTTAGGGAGTTAATTATGCTTCTTTATTATGCCTTTAAAAAATATGTTTTATTAATATCATTATGCGTAAATATTTTATGCTTCAGAATGTTATGCTTAATCATTAATATGATTAAAGAAATTATGCTTAAAAATATTATGCCTGAGCTGTTATGCGTAAACAATGTTATGCGAAAATATAATTAGGAGAAGAACAGTATGCCAAGTTATATTAGGTCTTAAAATTTTATGCAAATGGATAAGGATCCTCGGTTGAATCATCATAAAATATTGAATCATGCTTGACAAGAAGCAACTAATTGATGGTTTTTTTGAATTAATGACATTTGATTTGTGTTAAACGTTGAAGAAAAAGCTTATATCTATATATGAAAACACATTGAAAACTGATTTAAAAGAACTGTTATAAAAGAACTGTAATTTTTGTGATTCGATGTGTATTCGCAACGAAAATATGGTGGTTAGTGCCACTAACCACCTCATGCCTCAAAAGCCTTAACACTTAGATTTTTTATTCCTACTCTCTGTGATATTTGTACATTATAAATATATTATGACTGGCCTGTTAGTCTAGTGGTTAGTGACCCTGACTGCTAGACTCGGGTCGTGAGTTCGATTCCCACCCAGGACAGATGTTTGTGAGATGAGCACAATCATTTGTTCTGTGTCTGGGTGTAATTTATCTATAATATGTATATATTAGGTCTTTACCTATGAAAATGCCGTTCTGCAGTACTGGCCATTTCAAATCAAAATAATTTTTGTTTGTCTAAGAATTCTAATTTCAAATTAATGTTATTTAAAAACATGTAATTCCTTTTCCAAAAGTAGTCATTTGTTTATTGATTAGTGTTACATTTTCATCGCATTTCAATCTTTTTCGTCATCATGTATACGTTAAAAATTCGAGTAATTATGGAATATGAGTACCGTCGTGGCAGCAACGCGGCACAAGCGGCACGCAACATCAACGACGTTTACGGAGCTAACACTACAAACCAACGTACCACCTGTTATTGGTTTGCTCGCTTCCGTTCTGGAAATTTCGACCTGAAAAATGAACCTCGCGGTCGTCCGAAGACTTTGGTCGACAATGACGAATTAAAGGCGATTGTGGAAGCTGATGATACACAATCTACGGCTGAATTAGCAGCAGCTTGCGACGTTAGCGTTAAAACAATATTGGTCCATTTGCGTCAAATTGGCAAGGTAAAAAAGCTTGAAAAATGGGTGCCCCACGAACTCAATGATCGCCAGCGCGAAGTACGCGTCGAGACGTGCCTTGCACTGCTCAACAGACACACAAATGTAGGAATTTTGAACCGCATTGTTACCTGCGATGAAAAATGGATTCTCTTAGATAACCGCAAGCGCTCAGCAAGTTGGTTGGATCCTGGTTCAGCACCTACACAATGCCCTAAACGAAAACTTACCCCTAGAAAAGTGATGGTCACTGTTTGGTGGTCTAGCGCCGGTGTGATTCATCACAGCTTCTTACCAAACCGGGTGAGCATTACTGCAGATGTGTACTGTGAAGAACTGAACTCAATGATGGAGAAGCTGGCACATCTCCAACCAGCATTGGTCAATCGCTCGTCTCCGCTGCTCCTGCACGACAACGCGCAACCTCATACTGCACAGCAGACGGTCTCCAAGTTGCAAGAACTGGGGTTGGAAGCTCTCCGTCATCCGCCCTACTCACCAGACCTTGCGCCTACAGACTACTACTTTTTCCAGAATTTGGATAACTTCTTGGCGGGGAAAAAATTCAATACCCGAGAGGCAGTACAAAATGCCTCTGAAGAATTTGTTGCCTCCCGTCCAGCTGATTTTTTTAAGAAGAGCATCAATAAACTGCCACTTCGTTGGCAAAGATGCACTGATTGCATGGGTGATTATTTCGATTAATACAAATAAAAAATACATGAAAAAAATTCGTTTAATTTTTTTCATACAAAACGGCATTTTCATAGGTAAAGACCTATTATTCAGAAATATATAAGTATATTTATCCGTTGTCTGGTTACCATAGTACAGGCTTTGCCTAGTTTGGGATCAGATAACAGTGTGTTGGTTGTACTAAGATATTAAGATATTATTATATTTTAGTTGTTAATGATGCTAAAAGTAAAATAAAAATATTTTTAATGTAAAATCGTGACTGAAAGAGTTAATATAGACGTCTAGACTGTATTCTGATGTCTAGACTGAAGTTTTTGATGTGGGTCGCCACGTGTGCGACCCACATCAAAAACTTCAGTCGTGGTGGTGGTGGTGTGTGTAATGTAAAGTAATGGTTGTTGTGTGCCAGCTCGTGCCTGTGCCAGTGGGTGCAGCAGGACGCGTCGTGTCCCACGTGCCGCCGCGCGCTGGCCGCCGCCGGCCCGGCGCGCGCCGCCGTGCCCGCCAGGAGCCCCAACCATCTGTTCCACTTCGACGGTAAGTAAGTTGTGTGCCAGCTCGTGCCTGTGCCAGTGGGTGCACAGGACGCGTCATGCCCCACGTGCCGCCGCGCGCTGGCCGCCGCCGGCCCGGCGCGCGCCGCCGTGCCCGCCAGGAGCCCCAACAATCTGTTCCACTTCGACGGTAAGTAAGTTGTGTGCCAGCTCGTGCCTGTGCCAGTGGGTGCACAGAACGCGTCATGCCCCACGTGCCGCCGCGCGCTGGCCGTTTATGCATAAGGTTGATGTTTATGAAATTATTTTTTTTTAATTTTTATGTTTGAGTTGATTGAATGAAAGGTAAATTGCGTTTTACAATTTATGACGTATTAAAAAAAAAACTACTCACTAGATCTCGTTCAAACCAATTTTCGGTGGAAGTTTACATGGTAATGTACATTATATTTATTTTTTAGTTTTATCATTCCATTATTTTAGAAGTTACAGGGCACATTTTACCAGTTTGGAAGTGTCTCTCGCGTAAACTATTCAGTTTAGAAAAAAATGATATTTGAAACCTTCGTATCATTTTTGAAGACCTATCCATAGATACCCCACACGTATGGGTTCGATGGAAAAAAAATCTGTTTCAGTACTAAGTATGAGGAACCCCAAAATTTATTGTTTTTTTTTTTCTATTTTTGTGTGAAAATTTTAATGCAGTTCACAGAATTCATCTACTTACCAAGTTTCAACAGCATAGCTCTTATAGTTTGGGAAAAAAGTGGCTGTGACATACGGACGGACAGACAGACATGACGAATCTAAACTGATAGTAAGTTACGCAATTACCCCTCTGTTCTGTAACGTGCACTAATTATGAACGGTCGCATGGTAATTAACTCTTTCAGTCTTGGTGGTTAGTGTTGCTAACCACCTCTCTCCGATTTTTTAAATTAAAATCTGTGCCATGTAGCGACAATCCGTTGAATCATCATAAAAGATTGAATCATGCTTGACAAGAAGCGACTAATTGATGGTTTGTTTTAATTAATGACATTTGATTTGTGTTAGACGTTGAAGAAAAAGCTTACATACCCGTTTCACATTTTTTTTTTTATATATATAAAACACATTGAAAACTGATTTAAAAGAACTGTTATAAAAGTACTCTAATTTTTGGGTTTTCGATGTGTTTTCGCTAAGAAAATATGGTGGTTAGTGCCACTAACCACCTCATTCCTCAAAAGCCTTAACACTTAGATTTTTTATTCCTACTCTCTGTGATATTTTAGTTGTTAATGATGCTAAAAGTAAAATAAAAATATTCTTAATGTAAAATCGTGACTGAAAGAGTTAATATAGACGTCTAGACTGTAATCTGATGTCTAGACTGTGCTGTAATCTTTGTGCTTTAATTTTATTTTGTGCTTATCGTGTCTGTTAACTTGTTCTTAGTAACTTTATTCTTATTCTAAATCCATTTCGGCACTTTGACCTTTGCATAGTTAGCTACTCCTCCATCAGCGAGCAACAAAACTCTTTGGCATTAAAATAGCAGCGTCAAATGTCAAAATAAAAACAAAAATATTCAAACGTGTGACGTTTGTGTGACGGCAATAGTTCCCTTCAACCAAATTCTTGTCCGAACAATATGCAGTGAACAGTATCCGTGCTCCCAATGGTAGAGCAGTTAGAGTGCGTGCGCGTGTGTGGAGCGCGGCGCCGGCTATGAGTTAAATGCGCCAGTGGCTCGGCGCGTACGCGGTGCTGCTGACTGCGCTGTGCTGCGCCGCGCTGTGCTTGCTGCTGCGGCGCCGCCTGCTCGCATGGAACACGACAGGTCAGGGCTCAGCGGCTCAGCCACGCGACCAGCCGGCACCGCGCCAAGACATATGTAGCAACATCAATGTATCGCGTACTAGACTCGCGAATAGGAATTACTAGAATACTGTCACAGTTCATTAAAACATAACTAACTGATATAGGGTCGGTTCACATCTGACGGAAGATGCGTCGGGCGTAACTTGTACTTCCGTGATAAATCGTTCTGTATCAAATATTTTCAATGAAAAAAAACTTCGAACGGTCTGTACCAGGGCTTTGAATAACGTTAAAAATTTGGTATCGTTACTTTCATCGGACGACGTTAACGGTATTTTTAGAGGTAACGTTATGCTAGGTAACGATACTTCGCATACGTTTTACCGGTAAACTGACTTAACGTTATCAAAGATTTTACCGGTAAATGTAATGTTACCATCGCCCAGGGTTTGATAACGTTACCAAATGCATACGAAAAGTACCGTTAAATAACGTTATTTTCTTTCATCTCTTTCTTTCGTCTACATTCATGCAGTACTGGTTTAGTTGATCACGTTGGTATTCAAATCAAAAACACTTGCACTGCGCAACATTTTCGGAATTACGTACATTATTTTACTATATTAAAATGTCAAAAAGAATACGGAATTTTGCTCCAGAAACCGAAACGGACACGGAAGAATATTTTCGCCGTCATTGTTATGATAATAGTGGATATGATTCGGGATCCTGATGTAAATTAATCCTATACCTACCTAATTTTTTTTAACCTTCGATTGCATGACATACGTCATATATTTTTCGCTCATATACATATATCATATATTTAATATTTGTGGCTTTGAGGTCTGATTAATGGGCGGCAGTAAGGAGGTAATACTTTTCGAGCGTTTGTGGGTTTATGGCTTATGATACACATGAGCAATTGTTATTTAGTAGTAGTGAGTTAGTTTAGTAGGAAGTAGAAGAGCAAACAATGTTCAAGGTGCTGATGTAAAGAGCACGTGGACGAAGGGATTAAAACTTTCAATGACACAGTATGTATAATATAGTAGGTAAATAAATGAACCAAATCAGGTAGTAATGGGCCAGGGTTTAATGAATAAATAAAGAAGAATATAGGGAAATGTAGCATCAAATTGAAAAGTTATGAGACTTCGTATATCGATTTATTAAAAACAAGTCTTAGTATAACTTAAAATACATAACTTGTTATTGAAATGGTTTATGATTAATAGACAGATTTAATGCTTAAATTTTTTTCTAATTTGGTCACATTTCAAACAATTTTAATGCTGATTTATAAGATACATCATATTCAAGTACCTATACATAATAGGTTGAATTTTTAATCACATCAAAATTTAAGTCATTGTGGAAGCACTGTTGTTAAATTACTTTGACAAAATAAAATATAAATTAAAAAATGACAAAGTAATTTTATTTTAATCAAATAGATCTTGATTAGAGCTGTGGTAGCCCAGTGGTAACGGTTTATGCCATGCTAGATCTTGATTCATCATCATCATCATCTCAGCCGCAAGACGTCCACTGCTGGACATAGGCCTTCCCCTATTTCGGGGACTTTGCCATAATCGCCACGCTTGGCAAGCGGGTTGGCGATCGCAGTATGGTGGTAAAATGCATAGAGCACGCTGCTGCCCATTCTCCAGTAAATCCCTTTGTCGCCTTTTACGACACCCACGGGAAGAAATGGGGTGATGCTATTCTTTATGTCCGATCTTGATTATTCGTATAAATTATATTACTTAAGAGCATCCTTTTCGAGGTATATTTTCATACAACCAACCGCTCATACGTGATTATGATGTTATTACAAATTTTTACCCGACAACAGCAAAGGCAAATGAGGGTTATGATTTTAACAGGCTATGTATGTGTGTAAGTTCATATGTTCCCTCATAGCCCCTAAGCTACTTATCATAACTCGACACATGAGGTATACATAGAACTGTTTTAATGGTCCGCTGAACTTAGGCTATGTGACGTGTCACAAAACTCAATATTGTGTTAAAAAAAACATAAGATAAATACACCTGAGGAGTGGATAGAGAGACGTCACGGCGTCCTCACCTTCCGCCTGACGCAGGTTCTCACCGGGCATGGGTTTTTTTTTTCTGGATCGGAAATCATCAAATGACTTCTCCCGCTCTGGGCGGAGCGGGAGGGCGTGTCAGACTTTTACTGAGTAAAACCCACCCGTGTTCCATCAGTTGCCCATGTGCCAGGGTCACGCTATCTCTTTCGAACAATCACGCGACCCCGGCAGGCATCGGTCCTAGTAGACCCCTACACTGCTGCTGACATCTCTTTGAGGCGCGCGTGGAACACTACGCGCCGTCGACCCGAGCTTGGTCCTTACCGGGTGGCGAGCTACCCATGCTCGCCGCCCGCAAGCTCGCGCCTATGGTGACCGGGAGTCCACTATCGACTCCCGACGCCCGGGGCGTCTCCTCCTGTGGCGGCTAGGGACGTACTGGGCATGGGTGCTTCGGTGGGTTCCTGTTCAGGATAAAGCGGGAGGAAACGCCCGGGTGCTACCATTGTGAGGACCGTCTAGAGGACAGGGTGGAGCATACGGTGGAATTGTGCCCTGCCTGGGCGGAGCACCGCCGTGACCTCGTGGAGGCGATCGGCGGCGGCGACCGCTCGCGTCCTGCCCTGGTGCGAGCCGTGGTACGGAGCGAGAGGGTATGGGAAGCCGTCACCTCCTTCCGCGAAGCAGTAACGCTCGCGCAAGAGGAGGCGGGGCGCGTGAGGGAGTGGCAGTCTCTGCGCCCTCACGTCCCTAGCTGCCGCAGGAGGAGACGCCCCGGGCGTCGATAGTCGATTGCGGACTCCCGGCCACCGTAGGCGCGGGCTTGCGGGTGGCAAGCAATGGGTAGCTCACCGCCCGGTAAGGACCAGGCCCGTGTCGACGGCGCATAGTGTTTCACTCGCGCTTCAAAGAGATGTCAGCAGCGTTGAAGGGGTCTGCTAGGTCCGATGCCTGCCAGGGTCTCGAAATTGTTCAAACGAGATACCGTGACCCTGGCATATGGATAAATGAAGGAACACGGTTGGTTTTTAGTCAGTAAAAGTCTGACACACCTTCCCGCTCCGCCCAGAGCGGGCGAAGTCATTTGATGATTTCCCATCCCGAAAAAAAAGGATAAATACACCGTGTTTGGTATTATTTGAAAGTGCTTCACTTGGACATTTCCAAAATATTGCTCAAATTTAAAGTAACACTCACTAGCGGACAATAACACCAAAATAGTTTAAATAATAGAAAGTAACAAAACTAAAACCCGACTACGACAAAAAAGAACGACGCCGAAAAAGTATGTTTATTTCAGCATCCAGAAAATTTTGTTTCATACTTTTTCAGCGTCGTTTTTTTTTTCTCTAGATGTTTTGGGTACACAGCTATCTTGTGGATATTATCTAGGCTTCTGTAGAAATTAAAACAAAAATTTGTTTAAAACTAATCTAGTAAATAGCTCTGAAACTCTGTTATTTTACGTGAACTTTGACCCTCCATAATGTACTCATATATGAAATATATTAAAAGTACATCAATAATAGGGTTCACCATTGTTTCACCAAAACTCAATTGACAAATTTTTAGTTAACAACCAACGTTTTGTATACTATTTATTTCACAAACGATTCGTTCTGCAAATGTTTCATTTTACTAACTCTCGCTTTACAAAATTTTATTTATAAAGAGGAAGGCCTGTGTTACAATAGTGTCACAACTAAAAAAACCTAATTACCTTAAGGTCTAATGAACTAACTTATACATATAAATATGTACAAACGGGTAAGTATAAAAATAACTAATTGAGCATCAAAAAACTCATCCACATCGCTGTTAACGGGAACAGTGTACAAAACGTTAGCAGCATTGCCACGTTGAATAGAAATGATGATTGATTCATTGTCCAAAGAAAAGCCCAGCCCTCTGGTCACGTGAAGAGTCGACCAGCTGTTTGCTGATATCCTGAAACACTCGATGAGCACTCGGACCCCATGGTCCTAATCTTTCAACCACAAACGGCTCAAAATATAACTTCCGATAAGGTTGTTATATTTACGCCGTTTAAGGTTTTGAGTCATTGTATATTTTTTTTCTTTTTAATTGACCGTGTTTTGCATAATTTTAATAAACAACCTCCTTAAACCTATTATTGCACTGATAATTTTATTGAACTACTCCCTCCTCTCATTGTCTTTCTATTGTGTCTCTAAGTACGGTATTCGAAAGATTAAACCAATTTTTTGTTGTATGATGATTAGCGAACCATGTTTTTGCCAATCGTTGGTTGTGAAATAAAAATTTGATCAAAATTGAAAAATTAAATCCTCCAGAGAGATAGCGGGCAGCAGCGTCATCGCTGCAAAAAGATTGGCTCTGCGGTCACCAACCCGCATACCCAGTGTGGTGACTACGTGCATAAATCCTCCCAAATGAAGAAATTGCGAAAACAACGGCCCCCAGTTCCCGGTGATCCCGCTATTTCTGGTCAAGATAGCGGTTACGGTAACGGCGGGACGGCAAGTGCAAAGAATCTCCTGGTTACGGCAGGCTACCAACCACGACTACATCTGGCTACGTATAACGGACGTTAAATGAGACTGGACCTTGCCGAACTGAGGTAGAGTTAGGGCGCATTAACTGGCTATATGCCAGTTAAGCTAAGCTAGGGTTATCCGAAGTCCGAAGACAGGGGGAGGATACGATAACTCTGGAGTCAGGCCACCTACTTCACTTCCACGAAGGTGATCAGTTCTCCCAAGGCGGTGTCGGCTTCCTGATCAACAAGGAACTCACTAGCAGCGTTGTAGAAATCAGTGGTGTGTCGACACGGGTAGCGTACCTTGTACAAAAACTCACGGACAGGTACTACCTGAAAGTGATACAGGTATATACGTCGACTTCGACATGCACTGACGACATGTCGAAGTCGACTGGACAGGGTATCAATGTGAATGACGAGTACATCTCACACCTTCGCTTTGCCGATGACACCGTCGTAATGGGAGAGACGCTGGAACAGTTGGACCAGATGCTGCACAGCCTGTATGGGGCATCCCGGCGGGTAGGCCTCGGCATGAATTTGGACAAGACGAAAGTCATGTTCAACTCGCACGTGTTGCCGACTCCAATCCACATCGAGCTTTCGCTTCTCGAAGTTTTGAAGGAGTATGTCTACTTAGGGCAAGTCATCCAGCTCGGTAGACACAACTTTGAGAAGGAAGCTGACAGGAGGATCCAGTTGGGTTGGGCAGTGTTTGAGAAACTTCGTCAAGTCTTCTCGTCGCCTATCCCATAATGTCTGAAGACTAAGGTCTTCAACCAGTGCGTCCTGCCCGAATGACATACGGTGCCGAAACATGAGCACTGACAGTTGGGCAAGTCCACAATTTCAAGATCGCTCAGCGCGCTATGGAGCGGGCTATGCTCGGAGTTTCTTTGAAGGATAAAATCTGAAATGAAATTATCCGGAAAAGAACTGGAGTTACCGACGTAGTTCGTAGAGTAAGCAAACTGAAGTGGCAGTGGGCTGGCCATGTCTGTCGAAGGACCTATGGGCGATGGAGCAAACGAGTCCTGGAGTGGAGCCCGCGTGTCGGCAATCGTTGCGTGCAATGCCCCTCAGCTAGGTAGACCGCAAACTGGATGCGGATGGCGGAGGACAGGGTGTTGTGGCACAATATGGAAGAGGCCTATATTCAGCAGTGGACTGCGATAGGCTGAGTTGATTGAGGTAGGTACTTACATAACGCCGGAAATTCAATTGTTTTTTGTTTCTAAAAAAAAAAAACTTGAGAGGTGTCAAGGGACACCCGGATGAAACGAAGTTCCTTTCGATTAATTAGTGAAGGATTTGTATTTTTTTTTAATTTATGATTATATTTTTTTTATTATTAACAAATATAATGTAATATAAACTTAATCAGTAGGCTCAATTTTAGTAATAATTGGCTTGTGGTAACTGAAGTAGGAAACATATGTTTGGGATTCTATTTTATTTAAATGTCTTGAAAAAACTGCATCGATGGTAGAAATGTTTTTTATTATTTATTATGTACAAAAACCTGTATACACTCAACAAAAATAATCATCGCGACACCACACTGTTCAATGCGAAATAGAAAGACGAAACCAAAATAACTGGCTTGCTTTCTATGCACAGAACAAAGAATATTTCCATGAGAGAGAGAGAGAGAGAGACAGACAGAGAAACACGCGCACGCCGCACGGCTTACAACTATAGCAAAAAGTGTCGTTACAACTTCTGGTCTTAATTTTTTCCATCTAGCCCCCTTACGCAACGCGCGATAAGGAACTTCGTTCCAAAAACCATAAAAATCATCTGAGACCTAAGTAAATATTTCATTTCAATAAGTATAATAAACTAATAATTCCTACTAAAACTGTAATAGGTACCTAGCCTCAATATTTCTCCACATTCGTTTACTAAACACCTAGAAGTCTTCATATTTCCGTCTATTTCGAAGTAACGATATGTATTCTGCTTCTTGTGCCTCATTTTTAACCGACTTCAAAAAAGGAGGAGATTATGAACTCGACTGTTTTTTTTTGTATTAATTTTTTATTTTTGACTGGGTGAACCGATTTTGATGACACTTTTTAGTTGAAAGTTGGTGCTTTCTGTGTGGTCCCATTTTAATTTGGTTTTATTCGGACAACGGGATCCATGTGAAAACCATATAAGTCCTAAATTTGCATTAATTATTTAGCGACAAATGAACGAATAACGAATATTGCGATTAGATTAGAGCGGGGTATCTACTATAACCAAAAAGTTAAGAATAAGAACTTCGTTCCAAAAACTATTTACAAAAAATAACAACCGACTTCCTAAAAAAAAAACACTACAAAGTGAAAAATAATTTTAATTTCGGAAGTCGGTGGCAAAAAAAACCTTAAATACAGATCCTAAGACACGTAAAAAGTTTTTATTTTTAACTTTTTAGTTATGGTAGATACCCTATGCACTAATCTAATCGCAATATTCATTCATTTATCGCGCAAATACTTAATGCAAATTTAAGACTTATATGGTTTTCACATGGTTCCCATTGTCCGAATAGAACCAAATTAAAATGGGTCCATACGGAAAGCACCAGCTTTCAAATAAAAAAAGAATCATCAAAATCGGTTCACCCAGTCAAAAGTTATGAGGTAACAAATATAAAAATAAAAAATTGATTACTTCCTCCTTTTTTTGAAGTCGGTTAAAAACCTTAAATACAGATCCTAAGACACCGACTTCCGAAATTAAAGTTATTTTTCACTTTGTAGTGTTTCTTTTTTTATCATTTTAAAGATAATAATATTCGTTTTATTTTTATTAAGGAATCAAAATTACTGAGACTAAATCCGTTACCTACCGCATACCTCGTTTGTGAAACCGTACTGCGTATTTACATTTTAGTTGCAACTAGCTTGCATTGTTTGATTGGCGATGTTGCCGTTCCGTAGAGCGTCGCCGCCGCCCGTGTCGCGCCGCCGCCGCTTAGGTTGCGCGGGCTGACAACACCGCATTAAGTAACGATAAAAGTATCGATACTTGGAACGTTAATTGGTAACGTTATTTTATAGTATCGATACCAAAGTATCGTTACCCGTGTTACCGTTAAAATGTTAACTTTATGAAAATAACGTTACTTAACGATACTTATTGTGTGAATTTGGTATCGTTACCAAGCCCTGGTCTGTACACAAACGATCTCCGCTGATATTACGCCTAGTCTGAATGTATCTGTCAAAATAGACGTGGCGGAATGTTGCCGCTCTTTACGTCGGCCGACAATGCGTTGACGGAAACGGAACAGACGCTGTACGCTCGAAGCACTAACGCATCTTCGGTTAAGTGTGAAAGGTTGAATGTTTTCTCATATAATTGTCTGTTCTGGCGTTACGCGACCGATGATACGCGACGCATCTTTCGTCAGATGTGAACCGACCCTTAAAGGAAAAGTTTTTGACATACTCGAGTGTAGTGATGAGGATTTACATATAAATGTAAATAAAATAAAAATAAAATAAAAATAGCCTTTATTTCCTATTACAAGTTTTGCATGCATTCTTAAATTAAATTTTTAATAGTAAATTAATCTTTATTTGTAATAGTCGCCTCCGCGGCGTAGGCCTCTCCTAAACCTTTCCATACATCTCTTTCACGCGCCAATCCCATCCAATACGGGCCACATATCTGTTTAAAGATGTCTCTCCATCTTTTAATTGGTCTCCCTTTTTTCCTTTTCAGGTCTCTTGGTAACCATTCTGTTAATTTTTTTGTCCATCTACTGTTACGCATTCTACATATGTGTCCTGCCCATTGCCATTTCAATGATCTCGTTCTTCTTCTTACATCTATTATCCTTGTTTCCTTTCTGATGTTATCGTTGCTGACCTTATCTGCAAGTTTTAAGCCAAGCATGCTTCTTTCCATTTTACGTTGGCAGATAGCTATTTTTTCTTCGTCTTCATTTCTTAATGACCACGTCTGGCAACCATAGGTAAGGCATGGTAGAATCACTACTTCATAAAGTTTTTTCTTGATATTTATGTTTATAGAGCTGTTCTTCATAATTTCTTTTAAACTCCAATACTTCCGCCAAGCTAGAGTTATTCTTCTTTCTATTTCTCTTCTTGCATGGTTTTGTAATGATATTAGCTGTCCCAGGTATACATATTCCTTCACATATTCTACCTTTTCGTTTCCTATTTTAATATCTCGGGGTGTTCCATTGGTTAATATTTTTGTTTTATTTATGTTCATAGAGAGTCCCACCTTTTGACTTTCTCTATCTAGTTCAATAACCATACTCTCCAATTCTAAAGCACTTTCTGCAAAAACAACAATGTCATCCGCGAATCGTAGATGATTCAGGAGTTCCCCATTCACCTTTATTCCCTTTGATTCCCAATCCAGACGTCTGAATATAGATTCTAGTACAGCTGAGAAGAGTTTCGGGGAGAGGGGGTCCCCCTGCCTTACTCCCTTTTGTATGGGGAATTCCGCACCCTCGCGTTCTAAGCGTACTTTCGCGTGACACGTTGAATATATACTATGTATTAAGTTTATATATTTTTGATTAACATCCTGCTGTCTTACTGATGTCCATATAGCTTCAAAATGTAAAGAGTCGAACGCTTTTGTATAATCTATAAAGCACATATATACCGTCTTTCCATATTCCTTTACTTTTTCTATTAGTTGTGTTATGACTTGTATGTGATCTATAGTCGAGTACCTAACTTTTGCGAAAGCCCGCTTGTTCGCGCGGTTGATTTTCATCGAGGCTGCTTGTTATCCTGTTCAGTATGATTTTTGAGAAGATCTTATATAGGTTTGTCATGAGACTAATTGGTCTATAATTTCCCAGGTCGGATCTATCTCCTTTTTTGTGCAGCAATATGATTGTAGATGTTGACCATTGTTCTGGAGTGATTTCTGTTCGGAGGATGTTATTGAATAATGCTTGGAGAGGTTTCAGAAGTGAAGTACATAACGCCTTAAGAACCTCGTTGGTGATGTTGTCGTTACCTGGTGTCTTGTCATTTTTTTGTGATCGTATTGCGTGTTCTATTTCTGACCTCAAAATACTTGGTGGATCTGTGTTTGTCTCTTCAGCATTATAGTTGTTAAGCTTTGTGGATAAAAGATTCCAATCGCTATCCGGAGTAGTGTAGAGTTTTTTATAGAACTGTGTGGCTTCGTTTATAATGTCAGGACGTCTTGACTGTATAATTCCCTGTTTGTTTTTAAGTTTCTCTGTCCACTCTGACTTGTCGCTCAGCTTCTTGTACGCTTTACGTAGAGCTCCCAGTTTATCTATGAATTTTTCAAAGGTTTTTTGTCGTATTGTTCTTTTTTGTTGTGTAACATTTATATTACACATATAAATGTGCGCTTTTATAATTCCTAACGAGACGATATTATCATGGATGTGCACGTCCATAAAATATATGAAAATACGTGGACGTTACAAATATATAAGGTGTATCTATTCATACACGAAATATTTTAAGAGGTACACCTGTAGGTGCTAAAGAAACTATAGAAGCAAAAAGAAATTTTTTATCTAAGCGTTTTTGAATTTTCGTAATTATTATAATTTAAAAACTGCTTGAGACGTTTTGCATAAAACCTTTACTCCAAATTCTATGAATGGCCCGCCTGACGCTGCGAGGGTGGCGACCGGACGGCACGAGCATGGCCACCCTGGTGCAAGCTATGGTACGGAACGAGAGGTCATGAGAAGCCGTCACCTCCTTCTGTGAAGTAGTAATGCTCGCGAAGGAGGAGGCGGAGTGCGTGAGGCAGAGGCGGTCCGTGCGCCCTCACGCCCCTAGCCGCCGCAGGAGGAGAAACCCTGGGCGTCGGGAATCGATTGCGGACTCTCGGCTACCGTAGGCGCGGCCTTGAGTGGCAAGCAATTGGTAGCTCGCCGCCTGATCTGGTAAGGATCAGGTCTGGGTCGACGGCGCGTTTAGTTCCAGGCGCGCCTCAAAGAGATGTTAGCATAAATTGAAGGGGTCCGCAAGGACCGATGAAAAACATTCGATTCTGCTAGCCATCTTATCCTTGTGAAAAATTTAAAAATCATAGTAATTACTTCTACAGCCTGTAAAATGTTTGAGTCATATCATACTAATCGGCAACAGGTCGTCAAACTTGATAAATTTTCAAGTGTCCCGGTCAATATGCAAGGTAATTTTTTATCCAGTGCGCAAATTTTAACAAATGAAACTTAAACGAGTTATAATAATTATGCAATTTTTATATTGATATATCTTAGTACAAAAAAATTAAGTTATCGTTAACGAAAGATGTCTATTTTGAAACTGGTTTTTATGGTAACTTGCGCGAGGCGCCGGCGCTGCAACGAAGGTGAATGACCGACCACCTGTTCAATCGGTCAAAATTCTAAAAAATTCGAAGTACCTACGCCAGCGCGCGGTTACTGACCTATTAGTACCTACCAGATGTTCGATCGGTAAAAATTCAAAGAATTTCGAAGTACCTACTCCGTCGCGCTGTTACTGACCTATTACTATTGTCAATATCGTATTAGGTACGAAATATGTAGGGTGTCCACAGTTTACTGATTTAAGGTCGGGTAAAATTTAAAAAAAAGTATTGAAAGAATGGTGTGTTCTATTACTGATACTGAACCACCAAAAAAAATTTGCGCACTGGTTATAAAATTATCCTGTATAGTGAGGAGTACCTCAGGGATCGGTCCTGGGTCCTTTGCTTTTCCTCGTATATTAATGATATTATAGTTCTGTAATTATTTTGTTCTTTGACCAATAAATGTATTTAAAACGAACTCCTAGAGGGCGACGGGCCGCTGATCTACTTTCTTTAATATTATGATTTTAGAGAATCCTTTTCTTTTTGTTTTCTAATTCTGCTTAAGATTGTCGTGATCACACCTGAGTAGTTTCTCTAGTTGATTTCATTCGCTTTACGTTTCACACAAGTTCCGTGTATTCAGTGTAATGACAGCAAATGTAAAACGTGCGTGTGGTGCGCAGGGTCTCGGTACGTGTCGTGGCTGCCGAGCTTCTCGGTGGAGGTGACGCGCGTGCGGCCCGAGGTGCTGGCGGGCGCGCAGCTGGACGCGGCGGCGGCGCAGCTGGCGCTCATGTTCCCGCAGCACTCGCGCGCCGCGCTGCACGCCGACCTGCTGCGCACGCGCTCCGCTGACGTCACGCTCGACAACATCCTGGACGGCCGCCTGCCCGTGCACCACAGTATGTCCATTACCCTATAATCTTTACGAACACTGCACCTCTTTTCCAAAATTTTATGATGATAATGTAAATAAACTTATTTGTAAACTGTGTGTGTACTTGAATGGCCACCTACAAATTGAGTGCTTTTATTTGAATACTTAAATCCGAAATTCTAATTTTAAGTCCCTTTAGATATTTTTGCGTTGAGAATAGATATGTTTCCGTTGAAAATGTTGAATTTAATTTTATGACCTCAAAAACAGTCATTGTTGGAAAAGTGGTGAGAATTCTCTGAGTGGTCGCGTAGGTATTTAACCGAGTGGCTATATTTATACTTTTGGAGCAGACCCTTACAATCCCTTACGTACTCATTCTCAGACATGTTACCTTCGGACCCCGTAGCTCCCCCGATAGACGCGCCTGAGCCGGAGCCAGCGCCCGAGCCGGCGCCAGTACAGGCCCCCGTACAGCCACCAGTGCGGGCGGTCGTGCCGGCGCCCGTGTCGGAGCCGACGCTGGCGCCCGTGCAGGTGGACGCGGCCACGTTCACCGGCGCCGCCCTTGGGCCGCTCTCCGCCGCGGAGTCGTCCGGCGCCACGTCTCAGGCGGGTGGCACACGCTCGCCCAGCCCGCCGGGCTTCGAGCTTGACGACAGGTGAGTGTCGCGCGTTAGCCGAGTGTGGGCTGCCGCGCTCGTGCCGGTGTACCCAACTAGCAAAACTTATCGTAAAAATACCAGCAGCACATTTCTATTTCATGCTGCAGTGAGCGGTGGGTATTCAAAATGTCGAGTAAATGATCTGTGCACGTTCTCAACGCAATTGGGGCGCACTTTTCCCGGCTTTAAGTAGTGTAGATATCGTAAAATTATCGTCTGGATAGCTAAATAGTCGAAATAATATCGAGTAATCGCAACTAGAATGTTATTAATGATATAATATAAGACATCTGTATACCATTATTTCACACATCAGCTCTTTCCAAGTCGATAGAACCCCGTTCATTCGACTTATTCATAGTACCATAGCAATACGGTTGCAATCACTCGACTCTGTGGTCGTGCAAATGCGACCAAGCCGCACTCAGACCGGTTTATTTATCATAAAACCAAATGGCGTTACTGCTCTGTTTGTGGAAAGAAATGAAAATACCATATTAAGCCATACAATTTCACAGCCATAGTGACAGTTTGTGACTTATTGAAGTTAGCTCGTAGGTATTGCTTTCATATGCGGAATTAATTATTGATCGTCTATATTAATTACATTTTAGTTAATATTTTCATGGGCCGCAAGATTTAGTAAATAACGAATCACAAATAATGTTTATTTAATATTTAAAATTAATTCGCCATTAATAGCAACTCACTTATTATCACTAAGCGTTTACTTTCTTTTACTCGAGAAATAGAAATGATGTTTAAATTTTACGACTTTATGATCGTCATTGCAGTTAGTTCAGGGTTCCTTAGCGCAAAATGTGAATCATTACAACAAAATACTGTCACAATTCGTACTCCAGTAGTGCTCCAGTAGTGGTCACCGTGATAACTAGGGTGAAGTGAGTTTAAAGTGAGCTGTCATTAGTGCCAATCCCTAGCATCAGATGGCGTGACAGCTCACTTTTAGGTCACTTCACCTGAGTTCTCACGGTGAGATTTTAACGGAATAGATCGGCAGAAGAATGTACAGTAATTTATGTATAGAAGAGATCTGTAGGTTTGGACAGGCTTCTTTTCTTTACTCGTGTCATTCCTGTATTACCTAATTACCACTTGGATCAATTTTCTCTGTGATTTAAGGTAATTAAACCGAAAAAATGTAATGCAGTTTATGCAATGTTATGTAATACTAAATAAATACAAACAAGGTCTCAAGTTTCATATTCAGTAGAAACGTGAATACTACAGAACCTGTGCTTATAATATTTGATTACTTTTCGTCTGTTGATTAAATAGTATAGTTAAATCGTGTATACATATTGTTCAATTATTGAACTTTCAAACCACTATTACGCTATATGATGGCTTTCTAAGAATGATTAGAGCGACTTAGGGGCTGTTATAGATAATTTTAAAGTGTTTTCTCAACTTCAATAGTTAAGTCGAATGAAAGCCTTTTAGCTATCACATGATTTTAAATGCTGTTACACTAACTGAGATGCTATTTTGTTGCAAAAATTATTTTTGATAGATAGTGCTATACATGCTAGTTTTATGACGAATTAGCAATTCAGTTGCTTTCAAAGACCTGTCAGAAGATAAGACTTATGGTTGCATGAAGGTGAACGAGAGGTATCTTTACACAATTATCGAGTAAATGCGATATGAATTCGTCGAGTCCACGTGTACTAGACATGTTAAGAGCCCTCTCACAAAATTTGAATGCTCGAGTTTAGGTAAAAGACGGCAATCTTATGTATGTGTGCGTGGCTATCCACACATGCACAATACAAACAGTGTAACGCGAGTGTCGAGCCGGTCTAAACAATCTTGAGCCGTTAGAATTATAATGCGGTATTTAGAGATTTATGAAAATACTTACTTTAATTTAGTCAGTCTAATAAAGATTACTAGACTAATAAAAAATTACAAATATATGCTATGTAAAGTATACATTAAATAAAAAATTCAAACAAATATATATTGGTGCTGTTGTACACCGAACTAAACTATCTCTAAAATTCCTTACTTTTAGCTATGAGAATTGTTACGCTATTCTGCAAGAAATAATCTCTAAATTTAAAAATTATTTTGACACGACTAAAATCAAATTTGACAATCGCGACTCAACGTGGTATTTTTTTTTTCTTTTGGCTTCGCAACTTGGTACTTGTGTGCGTTACGCAATGAACTTGTTGAGAGACGAAGGCGCGCGCAAGGGGGCAGCCTGGACGTGTTTTATATGGAACTAGCTTTTGCCAGAGACTTCGTAGCGTAACGTAGCGTAAGCGAGCACTAAGAAAAGAAGTAGAATTGCACGGACGAGGTCACGGCCAAAAGCTAGTAAACTACAAAACTTCTTTATACACCACATTTTTTGCTAATCTATTACTGTATGCCAAAATTATCAGACTACTGGGCGAGCTTACGCGAGAGCAAGCCACATAGAATTGCCCGTGTGAAAAACAGTTTTCTCTTAAGTCTATACCCACAAATTTTAATGTCTGCCCTTGTGATTCTGGTCATTGGAAAGCACTTTGAGAGGAAACTGTATTCGTTTGAATTCAAAGGGAAGATCATTCAGGATCAATACAAAATAGGTCAGTATTTCTCACCTTAGTATTTCTTTTGGTTTTGCCAATTAATTAATTTGAAAAAAAAAAATGGTTTGGTTGTTTATTTTCATTGTTTTTATAATTTTTAAATTATATTATTTTTGTTCAGATGTAATTTTGTGCAATTTTTTGTATAAATCTTCTTGTCTATTTTGTTTTATGTTTATGTGCAATTTTTGTGAAATAGTTTGTTTTCGTAATCAGCGACCCAATAAATCATAAAAACGATACCCATGTTGATTTTCAGAATTTGTCACCCCATTTCTACCTTTTAGGGGTTGAATTCTGAAAGAGTCTGACACACATGTTTACTCATTTATTGATAGGAGTACTCCTGTGAAGTTTCGAATAAAATAGTTTAACTGATCTTGTTTCCCCATACAAAATTTCAAACACTTTTTCACCCCTTTAGGGGTTGAATTTTCAAAAACCCTAGGACACGTAACTGTTTATTTCTATTTGTTAACCTAAAAACAAAGTTTCAGGCTTGTAGCTCTAAAAATGACGGACTTCCATACAAAATTTTAACCCCTTTTTCACGCCCTTAGGGGGCGAATTTTCAAAAATCCTTTCTTAACGGATGCGTACGTCGTTACAACTATCTGTATGCCAAATTTCAGCGAAATCCGTTCAGTAGTTTCGGTTGTGCGTTGATAGATGAGTCAGTCAGGTTTGCCTTTTATATATTTATATTTTATGTTTAAATTCTATAAAAAAAATATTACCCACGTGTTGAGATTTATATGTGTGGGGTATTTTAAAGGGGGTCGAAAATTTCATTATTTTTGCGATAGGACGCACCATTTTCGAGATATCAGCAAATGAAAAAAAAAAAATTTATAGTTCAAAAATCACTAGAAAAACACGCTTTTATAAATGCACGTAAAAACCAAAACCCTTATCGAGGTCAAAGTTCATTACAAGACCTTTCTATCAAGTCCAAACACGGCTATGATACGATATTCCATCATGGAATGCCAGTGCCTATCTTCCGGCTTCATCATCAGACCTTGAAACCTAATCGTAGTCAAAGTTCATTACAAGACCTTTCTATCAAGTTCAAACACAGTTATGATACGATATTCTATCATGAAGTTCCAGTTCATATCTTCCGGCTCCATCATCAGATCAGTTCGACAGTACCATATTATTATATTGTCATCAGAACTACATACAGCTGCCAATTTTCATGACGCTACGATCCTTGGAAGATAGTTAAATTAGTTACCTTAGATTCCATTACATAGTTACATACAGGTCGACCTAATAAAAGCGTCTTAAAAATACATTACTGTTATTGCACGTGAGGCGAGGCGTTGGTGTGAACTTTTGTTCATGACCACTAGTTTTATTCCACACCTTTTTAATCGCGACTAAAAATAGATTTAGTTAAAATAAATTATTTTAGTCAAAATGTTTCTACAATCTATTAAAAATAATGCTTTACTTGATAATAAACGAAACTCTTATCTTATACAAAAAAATAAAATGCGAAGAGTAGCAAAATGTTGTAGTCGTAGTATATTTTTGCGTTCACGATACGAGTACCCGAAAACTGAGACGCGGGAAAAAGTGGCACAGGTCCTTCCTCGTTGGGCGCTTGCGCTGTACTAAACGCTGCCCGCTTGTGCATCGTAATTTATTCTAATTTAGAGTGATTTCAAAAACAATATTATGCCTAATTAAATAAACGGATTTAAATAAAACTTGAGAATTCGATTTGTTATAGAGCATCCTTTATATTGACATGAATTATTTAACGTAATTATGCTTTATTCAAACCAAAAAAAACGCGATAAAATTGCAAATAAATCGTAAAAATTGCCATAAGACTTATTTTTTTCACTAATTAATGTTATTAAAAATCAATATTCTTGTACTAAATGTAACAATTAGATTATATGTCTGATGTTTTCTGTATTTTTTTACTCAAATTTCTACATATTAATGATAGAAATAGGAGTCTGAAATTGACCCTGCGCTGATTTTTAAGAAAACTAGTTGTGGGAGATTAATTACTACAAAGTAAACAAATAAGTTTTTGTAAATGTGCTACTAAAAGTAACAAAACAAAAGATTGATCTATTTTATACTTGTATTCGTCAATGCCAGAGTAGTTATAATGATGAGATGAGAGGTAAATAAGGCGACTAAAATAGAGATTCGCGCAAAGATGTAAAATGGCTCTTAATAGAGCCAAAAAGCGTTGAATTCAAAAATCTATATTTCAGCAAAGTATAACGTAATTATACGGCTTTTTGAAATAATAGAATCTTTCATACGAGTGTTTTTCGATCCATAGCTGTGAGAGTAATTGCATATACGATCTTTTTGCTAGTTGGGTAGTGTACTGACGTATTGCCGTGTGGCCCGCAGCCCGGGCGCTCGCTTCTCGCGCTGTGCGGCCGAGCGCGAGATGTTGCTGGCGCGCCGTAAGGAGCACATGTTAGCGGCCGCGCGGCGCCGCTACGAGGCCGCGCGCGCGCGCCCGACTGACGCGCCGCCCGCGCACGCCGCGCCCGCGCCGCGCGCGCCGCCGCCCTACTGAGCGCGCACGACGCACGTGAGCTGCAGGGCAGGGCCAGCTTGGCGCCGCCCTACAGGGCCGCGCGAGGCCAGCCTGGCGCCGCCCGCGCCGCACTCGTAGGCTGCAACCCGCGCCTCGTGCGAGGGACGCCACGCTCGCTCCTCATCTTAGTGTATTACGACCCGACTCTTTATTTTTAGTGATCTAGCCATAGATATTGATTTAATGTAAATACTTCATCCTTTGTGATATTTTAATAAGTGTAAAAATTAGTATGTCCTCTTACACCGATGAGCCCGGCCGTATGTTTAATAACGTTTCAGTCGAACCGGCGGGCGTTCCATCGAAGGGCCTTATTATTAGACGCTTGACGCGCCGATTTATTTTTCTATTTTATCTTTGAGAGTGTATTTTTCTATTTAATAAAAAGTATATAAAAATATCATCGTCCATAGTTTGTAGATAACCATTAAATGTACACGAACTTGTAAATTATTAATACCAGTTTGATCTCCCTTTAATTATAATTGTATGTTTTCAATATAATAATGTAGTACCTACGTATACATTTATATTAAATTTAACGAGTTAGTGAACGAAGTGTGTTTATTGTTAGCAGTGAGCGGCGCAACGACTCCAAATATTTAAAATGAAATATACGACTAACTAGGCACAAGCTACTCCGCACACTGCTGGCCATAAAGTTGTTTTCTGATGAAATAATTTGTGTCTCGCATCTTTATTGTAATAATAGTTTTATAAGATTTTCACACATTTCCTATTTTGTTACACAATTTCAAGTTTTATCATTGCCTAACGAAAAAACTGTTACGTAAAAAAAAACACATATTGTTGTGAGTTTTGTACTTATTTTATACATGTGTGTGTTAGCGACTCCCTGCCTAACGATAAACTAAATTTGATTATAAATGTGATATTAGTAACTTGGCAAAATTATATTTAGGAATTGAAGTAGCTGGCCGAGATGTGTTGCAAGTAGCAAACATAGAACGAACGGTGTCACCACTGTGCACTGTGAAACATGGGGGAGACAAGTACTTATTTATGATAATTGTTTTTAGTTCTTGTTAAAGCCACGACGTTAGGTTACTGCAGATACAATTAAAATAAAGATGAAAATTGATTCATGACTAGTCAAAATAAATTAATATTACAAACGACTGTGTTTTATTAACGAGTCATCATCTCACCTGAATGAAGCTTCTGAAAACGCCCTAAATCGCCGCTACTGTGTAGTTGTTCCGAAAAGCTTTACTTATGACACAGCTTTTGGTAGAGCCCAGAGGGTGCGACACGATGAGAGATCACCGACAGTATGTTTGAGAAGTTTCAGATAGGAGCCACATTCAGATTTCAAAAATAGACAAAAATAGAGATTCAGTGCCGTTGATTTTGGTATGATCGCATGCGGCTCAACTCAAATAGGCAAATCAGATAAAGAAGTTGTGGGTTCTCCTAAATCTGAGATTTTGAAAACTCAGATTTCAACAAATTGTAAAATAACATTTAGGGCGAATATCTTGGTACAAAAAAATTAACTTACCGTTAACGAAAGATGTTTATTTTGAAACTGGTCTTATGGTTACTCGCGCGCGGCGGCGTAGGTGAATGAACGTGCGAGTACCTAACGCCTACACAGCTGGGCGCTCGCTCAAAATTCTAAGTACCGGCAAAGCGTTTGCGCGGTTACTGACTCTTATTATCAGGTTCGAACTAGGTTTGTTTTTAAGTTAAGGCCGTGACCTAAAGTTATTTGAAGAGTAATACCAATTTTTTCGTCATACTTTCATGGGCATAGGACCATAAAATGCAGAAAATAAATCATTATGATCAATTAAATTAAGATTAAAGTAATGTTCAGCCAAAAATAAAATATTCGTTAAAAAATAACCAATTACTTACCCCTACATGTCACGAATCACTGTAGGTATTTTAATTGTTGTTGTTGTTGATCTTATTGCGTACTGGCTCACACCGAAGCGACGTGCCGTTTCGTGGAAATTGAATTTCGCTCAAAGAAATCAAAAATGGTTTCTTCGACTCCTTGTGCATGATTCGGGGCCGTGAACTTCTTAAACCTGAATTAAAACTGTTATAATAACATGGGCTCTCAATCCAGACGCGTGCATAAAGTGGCATAGCCTCAGTCTCAGTAATTTCTAATTCCTGGGTTAATAATTTTTATATGTATAAGAATTTAGTTAAGAATTTCTAAAATATGTAATTCCGAAATGTGTAGAATATGTCATTACTTACAGATTTATGGCGGTATATAAATGGCCCTCACTTCTTTAAGAAATTCATGGCCCTTTGCTTTAAGTTTTTAATATTTTAACTAATTGCCAATATTGCCATATAAATCTTATTTCGTTACGCAAGGGTTCAAAAAATGGGCCCTCAATCCAGATGCACATGTATGCTTCCAATAGGATTTGGATAAAATTTGACACACAGATTATATTTAACGTGGATTGACACAGGATACTTTTTACATCGGTAGTGCGTTTCCGTGGCACAATTTCTTACCTTAAATCTCTCTTAATCACTAACTATCACATTACTGCAGGTATCAACGATTGGTGAAGAACGGAGGAGATAATAATCTGGGAGCTAAGAATACTTACGCGCCGCGCATCGTCCTCAGGTTTATAAAAGGGAAATTGTTTTGTAGAGCCCCTTCAGCGCAAAGCTCAGCCAAGCTACGCTATGAATATAAAATTAACATAAACCATACTCACATTGCTTGCATAAGCAGCCTAAATCTGTATACTGGAAACAAAATATCAATACTTCAGATATTTAAGTAATTGGTGAGTGAAAGAAAGTATGATTGAGATTTAATATTATTCTATGAGAGTTACTGATATCTCTAGGATCAGCTGGATTATTAGATGAGATCTGGAGGGCTTTACAAGTGAAGTTCATATATAATAACTTACTTATTTTATTTCACTATCATCATTCTCCTGCCTTTATCCCAATTTATTTGGGGACGGGGCAACATGCCTTTTTCTACCACACTTATCTATTAGTCGACATCTCGGTAGTCACCCCCCTTTCTATCCATATCATAATTTACACAGTCCATCCATCGTTTTTTTGGTCTCCCTCTACTCTTATTGCCATTGACATTCATACTCAATACTTCCCTCAGTCCTCCGTATCACGTGACCATACCATGACAACCGATCCCCACACAACTTTTCACTTATCAGTGCCACTTTCGGACTTCCTCTTATGTACTCATTTCTTATTTTATCCATTCGTGTACAACCACACATCCCTCTTAACATTCTCATCTCAGCTGCATGCAATTGTTTTTCATTGTCTTTTTTGTGACGCATATTTTCCCACACCTTATCCTTTATTTCTGTATGTTTCTGGTCTTACTGTGCGTCATGTTTGCCGCAAATAAACGTATTTTTCTTTCTTTTTATTTCATTCATCCCTTTTGTGGCCCAACATTCTGACCCATAAAAGACTTCACGTCTGACCATGGTTTTATATATCTTACCATTAAGTTAAAGGGGGATACGGGGGTCGCAGATTTTTCCTGTGACTTGCCACCATTTCATCCATCCAGTATTTATTCTGCGCTTAACCGTCCGATCTACTTGGCCATCGCTTTGCACGAGTGAACCGAAAGTTGGAGAAGACCGGGAGAAGCGCAGCATCAAGCGCTATGGCTCCAGAACTGGAGAAACCGCCGTCTGCTGATTTTCAAGCCAACACTCTCCAGTTTCTGTTCTCACTTCTCCAATCTGCTCTGGATCTCAGACACGTCTTCACCGACAAGAACAATGTCATCGGCAAACAGCATGCACCAGGGTGCCTCTTCCTGTATGTCCGACGTCAGAGCGTCCATGATCAACAGGAAGAGGTAAGGACTTAAAGCCGATCGCTGATGCAAGCCTACAGCCACATTGAACTCGTCGGTATTGCCAGCAGCCGACCGGACGTAGGTACGAGATTGACTGTACATAGCACGAATTAACTCTACATACCCAGGCAACCCTTTCTCTTTCAAAGCCCACCACAACACATCTCGAGGTACCCTATCATACGCTTTCTCCAGATCAATGAACACCATATGCAAGTCTTTGTGAGCACGTTTGTAGTACTTGTCGCACAATTAATAAATAAATATCTTAGGACAACCAACTCATAGGCAGAGCCTGTACTATGGCAACCAGACAACTGATAAACATACTCCCATCCAACCCACGACCCACGACCCACGACCTCAGTCTTAGCAGTCAGGGTCACTAACACTGATTAATGATTAATTGGCGGAGTGCGAGTAGTGTCATCCATTATTCCTCGCCCTGGCATAAATCCAAGTTGATTCGGGGTAATCTCACTCTCCTCTCGCAGTCTTTTCTCTATTACTTTCTCCCATACCTTCATAGCCCAAGATTTGTCAAATTAGGGCAAGTATCTCGGAATGAGAGATATTCAGCTATAAACTTGTATAAATCTTTATTTTGGCACCCTAAAACTTGTCTCAAAACCTACTTATCGTAGTACAGATATTCCAAGGTGAAAGGTCAAAGAATCGATTTTTTTTACATTTATTCCAAATATCACGTTTTCTAAGGGTTTTATGCTTTTTTTATCTATACATATAAAATTCAAAGTCCTGAGTGACTGACTGACTGATATATAAACGCACAGTCTAAACTGCTGGTCCTACAGACATGAAACTTGGAGGGTGTTTTCTTTGTGAAGAGTAGGTATCCACTAAGAAAGGGTTTTTTGAAATTTCATTCCTAAGAGGATGAAATGGAGGGTTGAAATGGTGAGTTTTTCGACATCACGCGAGCGAAGCCGCGGGCAGAAACTAGTTCGTGACAAATATTATAGAGGATTAAATTCTCTACAACTTTTGTTCAAACATTTATTTTATATCGTGAACTATTTTCGAGAGCGTAGTGTTTAACTATTTTGAGTATCATTCGAGGTCAACCTTTAGTCCCGATTATATCTAATCCCAGAATTGGGGTTGGATAATGCGTGACGAATTCCTGGAACCTGTTATGACAATGACTCCACCAACCAGCTCCGGAGAAATTGCTTAACACAATATTCTGCAACTGCAAGACTGGTTGTGGTTCGCGATGTGGATGCAGGAGAGCATGGTTGCAGGTGCTCTTCAGCTTGCGGCCAGTGTAATGGGCAAGCTTGTCTTAATGCTTCACCACATTGACTTTCGAAAAGTGCTGACCCCTCAACCTAGTTTAAATAAATGACATTTTTTTTTTTGTTTATCAGAGTTATATCAATGAAGACGGTACTTTTGACTCCGAAATCCTGGAAGAACTGGAGACAGATGTCGTTGAAGACGAGAAATTTAAAATTTTACAGCGACTGGAAGACGATGATGAAGAAAAAGAAGAAAATTGAAATTAGAACTTGTAGTTCTTATTATTATTCATTTTTTTAAATTTCATACATACAATCACGCCTTTTTCCCATGGAGCTTGGCAGAAACCACGGAACGCCACCTGCTACGATCTCTACACACTTCTTTTGCCTCGCTTAGGTTCATGTAATTTCAACGTTCATAAATATGTATATGAAATGGTATTTTTCAAAACATTAAAAGATTTAATTCTTTTCTTTTCATTCGGCGAGCTACCCACTGCTCGCCGCCTGCAAACCCGCGCCTACGGTGACCGGGAGTCAGGCGCGGTCGCAGCCTATGGTTTTGGGGGGGTCACCATGAGTACTGAAGAATATTTTTAGGAAGGTACCTACATCTACTCGTTGGTCTAGTTGTCGAAAGCGCTACTGATGAGCATGAGGTCCCGGGTTCGATTCTCAGGTCGGGAGTATTATTGGGTTTTTTAGGCAAATCGTTCAGTCTCGACAGCATGGCTGACTTTGGGGGGGTCATGACCACTAGGACCCCCCCTCTCGGACTGTGCCTGCCGGGAGTCCTCAATTTACTCCCGACGCCCGGGGCGTCTCCTCCTGCGGCGGCTAGGGGCGTGAGGGCGCATAGGTTGCCTCTCCCTCACGCGCCCCGCCGCCTCCTTCGCGAGCATTACTGCTTCGCAGAAGGAGGTGACGGCTTCCCATGTCCTCCCGCTCCGTACCATGGCCTGCACCAGGGCCGGACGCGAGAGCTCGCCCCCGCCGATGACCTTCACGACGACACGGCAGTGCTCCGCCCAAGCAGGTCACACTTCCACCGTATCCTCCAGGCGGTCACATAGTGGTAACACCCCGGCGTTTCCTCCCGCCTTATTCGGAAAAGGAAACTCCCGAAACAGCCATGTCCAGTGAGGATTTGCGTAAGGCCGAAGGTGAGGACGCCGACCCCAAGCCTCCTTGGGAATGCTATTGTTAGTGGTTTACCCACCACCTCGCGGGCGACCCAAGGTGCTACAATGAAATGCACTACGCCCCTATTTCCCTTAGTCTCCTCTTACGACACCCACAGGATGGAATGGGGTGGCCATGTTCTTAAAGTCCGGGACCACACTATACTTATTTCACTTCACCATTTAATTTAAAATAAATGACCTATAGAAATCAGAACCATACAATTGAAATAAGGAAACCAAGATTTTGTTGACTTCCAAGCCTGACTGTCTAAAGACTTAACTGATTCCATACACTTGGCAACCAAGCAGCAGAAGAAGAAGCAAGCATTTGCTGGTGCTTATGTGTAGTCTCCATTGACCGCTTAAATATATTTGATTAACAGCCACAACTGGGCTGTAAATGATTACAGATTTGCAAACAATTTTCTTATACTCCTAACCTATTACTAAGTAAAATCCTTATCAGTGAGGGACACATTAAACAACCACTTAGTTTTACGGTTTTATTTGGAGATTTTTCTTATTCAGTATTATAAAATTCAAATTAATTTATCCTATGAAGTTAATGACAACAATATGTAACACAAGGTGAGCAAATATGAAGTCCGCAAAGCCTCGCTCTGCACTCAAACCCTGGAACTCGTTCTTGTTCTCTGGGTTAACTTGTAGGCGGAGGCATACTGTAAACAAGAATAAAGGTACTGTTAGTGCTGCTGTAGGTTATCTTTTGTGACTTATTTGTGATATTTATATTTGGCCTGAAACTACTCGCTAAGTTGAGTATCTTACCTCCAAGAACGAAAGAGCTGACAGTAGAAATAAAACCGCTCAAGAATGAATTGAAGGGAAAAGTGCCGACAAGGCAGCAATACACAAACTGAATCACAGCAGTCAGAAATATGTATAATAGGTACGCATCGATGATCTTCAACTTTTTAGGTGTTTTATTTGTGTATTCCTGGTACAATTTAGGAATTACAGACGTTAAGGAGGTCATTTTGCAGTTTAAAAAATAAAATTTTGCTTCTAAAATGTTCAATCCACTTCACAACTAGAGAAACGTCACACACAAGCTTGACGTTTGTTATTTTGACAAGAAAACTACACGTCATGTCATGCGATTGGTTGAATAAAAACCGTAAAACTGTCTGATACGATTGTAATCTATGATCTGTAATTCTGTAACAAAACGCAAGATTTATCCGAACGCAGTGAGGTGACTTTTATTAGAAGTAAATTCGTTTCAATCCTAAAATTTAACATTATTTAGCATTAAGTAAGAGCCATCTCCCTTTTTCTTAGAAGCACAGAAAAGGACAACATATTCCTATGCTTAAAAATAGCATTTATACTTTCAGTTTACTGTATTGTAAATTTGTGCATGTCATTGGTGGTGCACTGATTTGTAAATTGTTCCTATCATTTGTTCTGAAAGTATTGTTAGAAATTAAAATGCTGAGTGTTAGTGGAAACTTTCCTGAATATGCAGTGCCTGGCGCTAAACAAGTTCGCTTCGAGCCCTATGCTGACAATGGTGGGAGCATCGTTGCTATTGCCGGTGATGATTACGCTGTAATTGGTGCTGATACTCGTCTCAGTACGGGCTTTTCGATCTACACAAGAGAACAGAAGAAACTGTTCAAGTTGTCGGAGAAGACTGTCCTGGGCGCGACGGGCTGCTGGTGCGACACGCTTACCCTGACTCGACTACTGTCCGCGAGGATGCAGATGTACGAGCACGAACACAACAAGTCCATGTCTACGCCAGCCGTCGCTCAGATGCTCTCCACCATGCTGTACTATAAGCGGTTCTTCCCTTACTACGTGTCAAATGTCCTAGCCGGGTTGGATGCCGATGGAAAGGGTTGTGTGTACAGCTATGATCCGATCGGGCATTGCGAGCGTTCCAACTTCCGTGCTGGTGGTTCAGCAGGCGCACAGCTGCAGCCTCTGCTCGACAATCAAATAGGACTCAAAAACATGCAGAATGTGACAGAGGCCCCCTTGCCTAGGGAAAAGGCTTTGGCCCTTCTGAAGGATGTGTTCATCAGTGCCGCGGAGCGTGATATCTACACTGGAGACTGCATCTACATACTGGTCATCACTGCAAGTGGTATCCAAGAAGAGAAATTTGAATTGCGTAAAGATTAATTTGAAATAAATGTAATTTCTTAAACATTTGTTTAATTTGTATCTTTTAGAAGGAATGATGAGGTATAATGCATAGAATGAGTCTTGTAACTATTTCTTTGTAATTAAAATAGCCAGTTTACCCGTCTAGCCACCCTCTTCAATTAATCTGTTTGCAAGAAGACTCCTATCTAATTCTGTTACCTGACTTGAGCTTCTGACTGCCTATAACCACTGAGCTGATAATGACATGCCCTTTGAGGTTGTGATGTGTATCTATAATAATATTATAAAGCTGAAGAGTTTGTTTGTTTGGTTGAACGCGGTAATCTCGGGAACTACTGGTCCGAGTTGAATAATTCTTTTTGTGTTGGTAGCCTATTTATTGAGGAAGGCTATATATATAAAATCACGCTACAATCAAAAGGAGTGGAGCAGCAACGAAAAATTTACAAAAACGGGTAGGCAATTCGATGCCATGGGAAGGGTCAGGGGAGCAAAAATTTGATGCAGATGAAGTCGCAGGCAGAAGCTAGTGTTAAATATCCACACAAATTTGATATAATACTGATTGATGTTTAAAATCTCAATAATACTACTGTACTCTATGATTGAAAGACAAATGGAAAATAAATAACCAATGTAACAAGTAACTGAGTTTATTATTTAAAAATAATTAAAAGGTAACTACAATATAACTTATACACTGTTCATTACTATTTACAATTTTTATTAAAACTGAGGGAATAACAATTCATACTTTTATTTATTGTACTTAGGCATAACAAATATATTCTGAGGAAAGATTTTATCAAACATTTCACTTACTACTTCTTGTTTGGCTACATCACCAACTATAGTAGCTTTTAACCTTGGAGGGCTGGTGTTGCCAGCGACTAGAGGATGGATATTGTAGCACAGCTCCACTTTCCCCTTAGGTGGGATAGTGACTGATATTTTCTTGTATCCAGAGAACATGTAAGCATCGGTGCCCTCTACTGTCACACTTAGTCTGATAGGGATACTACACTTGCCAAACAAAGTGCATTTCAGTGGAACTGAAGTAAGCAGTTCCACCACCTGAGGATAATTGACTTCTATGGCTATAGGACAGTCATCAATGGGTAGTCCCGACAGTGCTGTGCTGCTCATCACACAGTGGCTGGTGTTGCTCTTCCGCCGCCATGTTATGTTATACAGACCAACTCTGGTTGGATTATCTTTTGGCTTGTACTTTGCTTGTATACATACTGCATCAGAGGCAACAGTCTTCTCAGCAACCTCCAGGTTATTGATACAAGATGATGGCTTGATGGCATCACTATTCCTGAAGCACTCGACCACTTCTAACTCTGTGTCCACTATCAGCAAGTCCCATGGACTCAAAATTTTTATTTGTGGCATCACTATGAATGGGTCATCCACATAACATTTAGCAATGGGTTTGAAGTTCATGGCCACAAAATGTGTAGAAACCTCAAATGGTTTAATAACTGTTATTTTTGTAGAGAACTCCTTAGTACATTCCAATTTAGATATTTCAGGAAGATCAATAACATAAGTTGCTTTTATTTGTACAGTTGTGGTAGCTGTTCTGTTAGTTTTCAAATAAAATGTATTTACATGGCTACCCGATGTGCTAATTCTTCCAACTTGTATGTTTAGTGGCTGTGTTTGTGGTTCACCTTCTTTAAGACTCAATTCCGTTACAGAATCAGGGTTGGGATTGTCAGGGGAACTTAACAGAGATAGTGTTATTTTAACATCATAGATAGCACTGTCTTCATTATTTGTGATTGTGAATGTTGATGGAAACCATTCACCTTGCAGTGCTGGACTTGAATTGGTGACAAGTAATGATACTTTACACTCTCGCGATGTGATTGAAGCGACTGTCAAAGGCACAATGCAGTCAAATTCGTAGTCTGCCTTAGGGCTCCTTATGAAGTGCAACAATTCTGGATGGATAGTTGACTCTGTAGCTTTGTTTCCTTCTATCTTAAAATTCAAAATTATCTTGCGTTTTCTGTCTGTGTCAAGCACAAAAGACACATTCTTAATATGGAGATCCGATCCACTATCATGAGGATTTGGTTTAAATTGACATAAGAATCTCTTAACTTTCCCATCTTGCAAGGAAATAGTAGTGTTGCCATCCTCTGTGATTGGAATTTCAATAGTCTCTGTGTGACTACATATGGCAACAAATGCATTTCTTGCTTCAAGTACTGTGGTGTGCAAGAGTCTCACATATAATTCTAAATCAATTATTTCATCCATCCTATATCTTTGTTGCTTAAACTTGGGCTTCACTTCTAAAAAGCTGGATATGTTGGCCATGTCTACAGGAACTGTGAGAGGTTCCTTCTCAATAGCTGCCTGCCAGAGCTCTAGAGCTTTATGCTGAGAAGCGGCTGGCAGGTCTGGCTCTGCAGCAGGTATGTTCAGGTTGAGAACAGACATGATATTCCTAAATATTCTATCCTTATCATTGTTTGGCACTTGAATATGCTTAGAGAGTGCCTCTATTGACAACTGAAGGTAATCTTGTATTTTTCCTGACAAGTATGCACATTGTAATGCTCGGTTCAGAACATGTGAAGCTAAAAACCACCACTTTTCTCTCCGATAGTCCCACAGCATATGTGTCAACAATGTGAGAGCCTTGCCATAGTCAGCCGAGTAAAAGTATTCATTAGCCATCTCCACCACTAGCTGCTTCCTCATCCTAGGAGAGTGGAATGTTTTGAACTGTGAGATGGCACAGCCCAAGAAGCTGATGATCATTGCAGAATGGTTAAAAACTCTTTCATTATACTGTAGAGCTAGAACAGCTGCTTGCTCCTTTTGTGGGTCATGTGGATCAGCACTGAGGCGGCCGGGCCTCCATGGTCTTTGTCCATAAAACTCCACACTACCTTCCAGTGGATCTGGACCTGAAGGGTATGCTGTGGCCTCAGTGCATACAGACCTCATAGCTTGCCTTCTCTTCACTGTGAACTGAGCTGCATGTTGGTAGTAGAAGCCAGGGTGTTGGGACTGTATAGCTGGAAGTCCTGCACGGATTGCTTCATCAAACAACTCTCCAAAAGCACTGTACTGTCTAGCAATCCAAGCATAGTGTTCAAACAACAGTTCTGTTGATCCAATACGATTCTTATACCTTTCAATGTGTGACTTCAATTGTGCAATAGCATCTCTGGGCAAATTGAGAGCAAATAATAATTTACAAAGTTTATAATTGATGTAGCCTGCTACAGTCCTTACTTCATGTGTGTTGGTATCCACAATCCTCGTCTCAAGCAGGTTGTTGTAGGCATGCATGTAGTGCTTGTGTGCTGTGCTCAAATCTTGTTTCAGCTCATTAAGGTAGCCTAATTTAAATTGATGTCGCACAAATAAATACTGATGAGTTGTTTTATTGAGATGATCTCTATGCTGTTTAATATTTTTAGTTTCATGATGATAGTAGTTCTGAGCAATATCATAAAATGCATTCTCCAGGCGAACAATGTAACCCATAAGATGGTCGCTATGAGGCAGCACAAACAGGGACTTGGACTGTATCTCACAAGCAGCACACAGGGCCTGCGCGCGCTCAGCTCCCAACATGTACTCTGAAGGGGGCGGGGACAGCCGACTCTGGATCACGACGACGGCGACGCGTGTCGCGTGTCCCTCCACTGCAGCGCGGATTGATTGCACTTTGGAAGCACACTCTATGATTTTTTCATTCCACTGTGGATCATTCCAGTCCATATCGTAAAATATGACTACAACCGCGGGTATTAGGGATACCCGCTTGTGAATCCAGTTCTTTTTGAGGACTCCCTTCGGAATATACCACTCGTACGAGTTCCGCTTAGGCTTGACTACAGGAAACTCGAAAGTATTGTTCAGTAACTTAAAACGCACGGGCGTGCGGTCTGCGCGGCGGTTGTTAGAGAACGCATCCCATATCTCCTTGTGCACGGCATTGTTCACCGCATCGAGTCCAGACAAACCGATCAGTGCGAGGGGCTTCAGAATTATCTCGGATGGAAACTCCGTATAGTCATTAGGCATCGTCGCCATTGCCGTCACTTCACTGGCTTTTGCGTCTTACACAATAATAATGGCAGATTAATATTTCATTTCATGTCACTTATGTGTTTGCGTACGTTAATTTATTATTTTACTATCTCCAACGCAACTCCCCCATCATTTGCCAAAATGCCAATCGCTAATTAAACGTCAAATTCAATTGACACATGACAGCAAGTTTTTTTTTTTTGGTTCTTTTCGTCCCTCTTTGGGACAGGCAAAGGGAGCTGAGCCCATACAGCCAATGACAGCAAGTATTGACATATTGGAATTCATTTTTTAACATAGTCACACTTCTGCAAAGGCAAAGGTCCCGCTCTAGCTTTCCTTGTGTTGCTTTCTTACTAAACGCCTAACTCTCATAAAACTAATGTCAGCCACATACATCCATCTTCTATAAAAACACTTCTATACTTCTACGGGTATATCATCTGGGCTCACAGCCTTTCCATTTTTCATACATTGAACAAACCTTCACCAAACCCATATCTACTTGTACCTCTCTGAGTACACCATTCCATTTATTCTTTTCATTCATAAGCTTTCCAAAATAAACCTTCAACTTTGGACAGAACGTTACCGGCGTCGTTTTTCATACATTTAATATGGATTATGTCTCTCGTTCTCCTTCCTCTTGCTTTTGTAATACGATAGAGCTCCTTCTTGCTTCTTGGGGTATCCAGTGAGTCATACAACTCGTTCTGTGCATTGGCCCTCGAAACTGCGACCGCCTTCATTGCCTTTCTCTTACTTCTTCTTTCATACTATTATTCCCATTTTCTACACCCTACCGGGCGGCGAACTACCCATTGCTCGCAGCCCGCAAGATCGCGCCTACGGTGGCTGGGAGTTCGCTATCGACTCCCGACGCCCGGGGCGTCTCCTCCTGCGGTGGCTAGGGACGTGAGGGCGCAGAGACTGCCACTCCCTCACGCGCCCTGCCTCCTCCTAAAACTTTTTTAATACTTAATCCAATCAATAATTTGTTAATCGTTAAAAATATTAAAACATTCGAATAACACAAAAATGCTTGTATTTTAATGCCTTGTTTTGGTAGTAGGTAAGTAAGTATAAATAAGTATCGATAATTGCGCCGTTAACCCTAAATTATGACTTTTATTATTTTCGCCATTTTTGAGAAGTCTCGCTTTGTCAGTTCACCGCTACGCTATCTTCCGGGATAGTGTATCGTGACTTTCGCAGAGATTTCATAGTAGGCTTGGGCATAGTAGTTCGCGACTGAGATCGCTCGCTTGCTCGTTCACCGCTCCTTAACGAACTAGTTCGCTCTTCTAGTTCATCCGCCCTTCTAGTTCATGCGCTCTTCTAGTTCATCCACTCTTCTAGTTCATCCACTCTTCTAGTTCATCCACTCTTCTAGTTCATCCGCTCTTCTAGTTCAACCACTCTTCTAGTTCATCCGCTCTTCTAGTTCATCCGCTCCCAGCTCGAATCAAAGAGAGGCAGATCGTTCGCTCATTTAGATTTTGCTCGTACTGCATGTGACAAGATTATGGAATGTTCTACTTTTACCTACAATTTTTGGACTCTAAAAACAGCAAAAGACTTTGAATGATAATTGATAAAATGATCATGATTGTAAAAAATACCAAGATTTATTGTTGCATTAAATAACTAGTTAAGTGATTACAAAAACCTTTTTGTATTTTGTCCCGTGTAAGTATTAGTTCGGTTGACGCCATCCTCGCTCATTCGTTCGCGAACAGATGAACTAACGAACTATGGATCGGGAAATGAGCGAACTAGTTCGCGTAGTTCATCTATGGGAGCGCTCTTACGACCTAGTTCGTTCGTGAACTACACAACACTATTTCATAGCGCGCATTGCTTCAAGGGCAGCGCATTGCAGGGTGCACCTGCACGTGGTGCACCCTGCTGAATAACAAACGAGGCTCTGACGACCGACAAGTGGCGGGATAACCACTTCTATAAATACTTCGCAGTTAAATGGCACAGACTAGTGATGGGCAGCAGCGTCACTAGCGCAAGAAGCTGTGATCTGCGATCGCCAACCCGCATGCCCAGCGTGGCGATTATGGGCAAACCCTCCAATGGCAAGCCAAAATGAACCACGGCCCCCAGTTCCCAGCCGCCTTGCTATTCCTGATTTTGGTGGCGGTCACGGTAACGGCAAGGTAGGGGGTGCGAAGAATCCCCGGGTTACGAATAGCCGCCAAACCCAACTGACCTTGGCTACGTACAACGGACGCACGCTACGGCTCGACGAACACCTAGTGCAGCTAGAAGAAGAGCTCGGAAAGATAAAGTGGCACATTCTTGGGTTGAGTGAAGTCCGAAGAGAGGGGGAGGACACCATAACCCTTGAATCGGGCCACCTCCTGTATTTTCGAGAGGGAGACCAGCTATCCCAAGGCGGAATCGGGTTCCTGGTAAACAAATCCCTTTGTGACAACGTTGTGGAAGTCTCCAGTGTGTCGAATAGGGTAGCGTACCTCGTAGTTCAGCTAACCAAGAGGTATAGCCTCAAGGTTATCCAGGTATACGCACCGACCTCGGCACACTCGGATGACGAAGTGGAGGAAATGTACGAGGACATTTCCAAGGCCTTGCATTCCACCACTAAGGCCCACTACAACGTAGTTATGGGGGATTTTAACGCTAAAGTGGGAGTACAGAATTGCAGTGAATCGGTAGTAGGATCCTACGGGTTTGGAAGCAGAAATCATAGGGGGCAAATGCTTGTTAACTTCCTTGCGAAGGAGGGGCTTTTCTTGATGAATTCCTTCTTTAAGAAACAGCCCCAAAGGAAGTGGACGTGGCGAAGCCCCGACACTATGACAAAAAATGAGATAGACTTCATCATAACGGATAGGAAGCACATATTCAGAGATGTCTCAGTGATCAACAGGTTCAATACCGGCAATGATCACAGACTTGTTCGAGGCTCTCTGAATATCAACTACAAGCTCGAGCGAACTCGTTTGATGAAGTCTAGGCTCCGTCCAAATATGCTCCAAACTATGCTAGGATCTGAAGCATTCCAGTTAGACCTGGAAAACCGATTTGCTGCCGTGGAAACCACAAATGACGTCGACCAGGCGCTCGACCAAATGGTGGGAATCCTCAGGGAAGAAGGTGCGAGGTTTTGCAAAATGCGGCGTACGGGCAGGAAGTCCAAACTTTCGGAAGAGACTCTGGAGCTTATGACGGAACGACGTGAAAACCCACCTGTCACTTCGTCAGAACATCGGGCACTCAACAATAAGATAAGATCTTTGGTACGACGCGACCTCCGACGCTCTAATACACACTTCATAGAGAAAGCGATTGAGCAAAATCGGGGGTCGAAAGTGTTTGTCCAACCACTTGGGAGGAGCCACCTGACGAAGTTAACTACATCTAGTGGGGATATCGTCGTTTCGAAGCCGGAGATCCTTTCGGAAGTCGAAAACTTCTACGGCCATTTGTACGCATCGCATGCATCTCGACCTGATTCCGAAAATGAGGATTCTAGAGCCACTTTAACCCGCCACTTCACAGAAGACCTGCCAGAAGTCAGCCAAGATGAAATCGAGGCGGCTCTCAAACAGCTTAAAAATGGAAAAGCCCCTGGTGAGGACGGGATTACGACCGAGCTCCTGAAAGCAGGAGGAAGTCCTGTACTGAAAGAGCTTCGGGAGCTCTTCAACTCTGTCCTGTTCTCTGGGAGAACTCCAGAAGCGTGGCGAAGGAGTGTGGTCGTACTGTTCTTTAAAAAGGGGGATAAAACCCTTTTAAAGAACTACAGACCCATTTCGCTCCTAAGCCACGTATATAAGCTGTTTTCAAGAGTCGTCTCGAATCGTCTAGCGCGGAGACTCGACGAGTTTCAGCCGCCGGAGCAGGCCGGGTTTCGAGGAGGATACAGCACCATAGACCACATCCACACAGTGCGGCAGATTATACAGAAGTCCGAGGAGTATAATCGGCCGCTGTGTCTTGCGTTTGTGGACTATGAGAAGGCTTTTGATTCTATTGAGACCTGGTCTGTTTTGGAGTCTTTGCAGCGATGCCAAGTCGACTGGCGATACATCCAAGTGCTGAGATGTCTTTATGAAAACGCCTCAATGACCGTCCAAACTCAGGACCGGCAAACTGAACACATCGCCCTGCGTCGAGGAGTGAGACAAAGGGGACGTAATCTCCCCAAAATTGTTCGCTAACGCACTGGAGGACGTGTTCAAGACGCTAAACTGGAGTGGACGCGGAATAAACATCAACGGCGAATACATCTCACACTTGAGATTTGCAGACGACATCGTCATATTGGCGGAATCGCTGCAGGACTTGCAGCAGATGCTGGACGGCCTAGTTGATTCTTCTGTACGCATTGGTCTCCGGATGAACTTGGACAAAACACAGGTTATGTTCAACGATCACGCGACTCCGGGACCGATTGCGGTCAATGGCGGTGCCCTCAAGGTTGTTCGAGAATACGTTTACCTCGGGCAAACTCTGCAGTTTGGTAAGAACAACCTTGAGAAGGAGGCTAACAGGAGAATTCAGCTGGGCTGGGCAGCGTTTGGGAAGCTTCTTCGAGTCTTCTCGTCGCGTATTCCACAGAGCTTAAAGACGAAAGTCTTCAACCAGTGCGTCCTACCTGTTATGACCTACGGAGCCGAAACGTGGACACTCACGGTACGGCTGGTCCACAAATTTAAAGTCGCTCAGCGAGCTATGGAACGAGCTATGCTTGGAGTATCTCTGAGGGACAGAATCCGGAATGAGGTGATCCGGCAGAGAACCAAAGTTGTCGACATAGCTCATAGGATTAGCAAGCTGAAGTGGCAGTGGGCCGGCCATATTAGCCGTCGAACCGATGACCGTTGGGGTAGACGTGTTCTTGAGTGGAGACCGCAAATCGGCAAACGTAAGGTAGGACGCCCTCAGGCTAGGTGGAGCGACGATCTTCGCAGGGTGGCTGGCAGCAACTGGATGAGAGTTGCCGAAAATCGAACTGAATGGCGCGCAATTGGGGAGGCCTATGTCCAGCAGTGGACTGCTATAGGCTGATGATGATGATTGCTTCAAGTGATTTTGGCAAATTAAACTAATACTCGTAAATAGGTACTTTTTTTAAGGTGAAATTGACACTTATTTGCTACTTGAATTTGTGTGTGTATAAATAGTGATTTTTTACGGTGATATTGACACTACTTGACTTGTGCGTGTACCCGTGAGACAACATAATTTTTACAGTGCTGCAGAGTATACAGACATGGTTTTATTGTATGGCGAATGCCGCCAAAATTCAGCCTTAACTCTACGTACTTATCGTGAGAGATACCGCGCAACTCGTGTCTGCCCTACTAATGTCCGGACAATCCTGGGGCTGTCCAAAGGATTAGAGAAAATCAAGACATAGTGCCGAACACTCATGAAGGAGTTGCTCCGCGTCACGTTCCATCCTCTTTTGAACAACGAGTCTTAGACCATTTCGATCGGAACCCAACTTGCAGCCTTAGACAAGCTGGGCATGTGTTTAGAGTGAGCCATAGAACAATATATCAAGTGCTGAAAAGGAACAAAATACGTCCTTATTATATGCAAAGGTTCAGGCGCTGCTGCCCCGTGATAAGCCGATTAGAGAGTTTTATTGCCGCTGGGTACTTGAAAAAATCTCTCAAGACCAATTTTTTTTATCAGATGTGTTTTGGACAGATGAAAGGCTGAAAGCACGTTTACTCGGAACGGCATGTGGAACCGACAAACCATGCGTCACTGGAGCCATACGAATCCCCATATATTTAGAGAATCAGCTCATCCGTACCGTTTTTTCGTTAATGTTTGGGCAGGCTTCACGGAGACCAAATATTCGGTCCTGTTTTTATCAACGGAAACCTGAATGCACAGAAGTTTCTAGATCTTCTTAACGGCCCGATAGCATGATATTTGGAAAGATTGCCTGTGGTAACTTTCAGGCGGGTATGGTTCCAGTTAGACGGAGCTCCTCCACACTCCGTACTCGTCGCGAGAGACCGGCTTAACACCATGTTCGGCGAACAATGGATTGGGCGCTATGGCCCCCACAGGTGGCCAGCTCGGTCGCCCGACCTCACTCCTCTAGACTTCTTTTTATGGGGCTTTATTGAAAGTCTTTATTAGAAGTTTACTCGCGGGTCTCCGAAACCGAAGATGAACTGCGCAATCGTATTGTCGCTGCCTTTGACAAATTAAAAGCCATGGCTCTGGATCCTGAACGAAATTTGTTGAACAGGCTTCGGGACAACATTGTGCGGTGATGTAACTTGTGCATTCAGAAACGTGGTGGACATTTTGAAAATTTGAAAATTTAAGTTTACTTTTTTTTACTAATGTGCAATAGTTCATTTAGCAAGTTCAGTTCAGTTATCGCGAAATAAAAACGTGGCGGTAAAAATGAACTAAGTGAATTTTGATTTCATCGAACATTGACAAACGATCAAACGCCAGCGCCGACAATAAAGCCGCCATTTGATGTCACCCGCGTGCGCAGTTGCCGCTCTTCCTGAGATCAAGGTACAGCTTGGCAAAAAAGAGTCTGGAAAAAATGAGGGCGCCTGCTTAGCAGGTATGGCCACCCTGAATACTAGGACTAAAAGTGATAAGATACTTGTTGTTTTAATCCACAAACACGAGATCCCGGAAATTCTCATCAGTCAAGATTTCAAGACTTGATAGGCACACAGTCTTTTACTTTCATTGTATTTAGTAGATTGCGCATTATTTGTGTCTATGCGGGGTACATAACATTATCACTATTCACATGACAGTGAAAATGAAATAACACGTTATAGTTTAGATTTTATTTAAAAAGAAAAACGTGACGTAACATCATTCTTGTATTCCTTTTCGGTGCTATGATAGATTTTATCCATTAACACTGATGTGTCAGTTTTACATTTCTTATTTATGAAAATAGTGTAAAAATCTTTCTTACACGTTTACGGCTCCCATTACAACCCGTCTCCTCAAACTATAGGTAATATATTACGTAGAATAGGCACCTGAAAAATAATAAATATAAATTATACTTTTTTACTATAGTATGCGATAATAACATTAACAAAAAAAAAAAATACTTGGCTGTTTCGTTATAGTGTTGAATTTTTTGTCTAATTGCACACAGATCAAAATCGTCTAATTCTTTCTTCCGCCAACTGTTTTAGTGTTCCTCCAGGTGTAGAAAAAATCCTTAATTGTTTTCTCCTTCATTAACAATTTCTCTAATTGTACAGACGCCAGCAGGTCAAGCCACCCCAATCTGTCAAATTTTACCAATCGAAAATTAACCTTCCACTATTGTGATATAAGGTTGAAATTCTATTAAAGAAATTTGACAGATTGAGGTAACTTGATGTGCTGGCGTCTGTACTCTGAGATTTACCTTGAAAAAATATAAAGACAATCATATTAATTCCATGTAGGTACATTTTTCAATTTCAAGTATCAAAAATCAAGAATTAACGTACACGCGATTTGTCAAACTAGAAAAGATAACCTCAATAATAATAATATTTATTGTGTTTTATTTAATATTTAATTTTGTTATACTTCTGTGGACTAGTATTACTTGTGGTTTCGTTTATTGCATATATGTGGTTTCCATACTGCATAAGAAATGTCAAACTGACACATCAGTGTTAATGGAAAAAAAACTATCATAGCTCCGAAAAGGAATACACGAATGAGGTTATGTCACGTTTTTCTTTTTAAATAAAATCTAAATTTTAGCGTGTTATTTCATTTTCATTGTCATGTGAATAGTAATGTTATGTACAGACGCCAGCACATAAAGCTACTAAAATTTGTCTTTGACATGAATGATACTGAACGAATCCTATTAATGCTGACAGTTTATAGTCGACAAGAAGGCGACTTACAGCTGCTTACTGTCGGAAACTAATCGGAAGTCAGAGAGTACCTATAACATGTCGCATTTGAAAGGTACGGGCAATATCAAATAAACTTGAACACTTGACTAATGAAGGCGTCAGGTACGCGCTAGTACATCAAGCTACCCGTTGGGCACGCCACAATTGCGGCGGTAAGTCCCCTCTTTGAGGAGTGGATAGAGAGGCGCCACGGCGTCCTCACCTTCCGCCTGACGCAGGTTCTCACCGGGCATGGGTGCTTCGGTGGGTTCCTGTTCAGGATAAAGCGGGAGGATACGTCCGGGTGTTTCCATTGCGAGGATCGTCTGGAGGACACAGTGGAGCATACGGTGGAGGTGTGCCCAGCCTGGGCGGAGCACCGCCGTGTCCTCGTGGAGGCGATCGGCGGCGGCGACCTCTCGCATCCGGCCCTGGTGCGAGGCATGGTACGGAGCGAGAGTGAATGGGAAGCCGTCACCTCGTTCTGCGAAGCAGTAATGCTCGCGAAGGAGGAGGCGGGGCGCGTGAGGGAGTGGCAGTCTCTGCGCCCTCACGTCCCTAGCCGCCGCAGGAGGAGACGCCCCGGGCGTCGGGAGTCGATTGCGGACTCCCGGCCACCGTAGGCGCGAGCTTGCGGGTGGCGAGCAATGGGTAGCTCGCCGCCCGGTAAGGACCAAGCTCGGGTCGACGGCGCGCAGTGTTCCACGCGCGTCTCAAAGAGATGTCAGCAGCAGTGTAGGGGTCTACTAGGACCGATGCCTGCCGGGGTCACGTGATTGTTCGAAAGAGATACCGTGACCCTGGCACATGGGCAACTGATGGAACACGGGTGGGTTTTAGTCAGTAAAAGTCTGACACGCCCTGCCGCTCCGCCCAGAGCGGGAGAAGTCATTTGATGATTTCCCATCCTGAAAAAAAGAAAAAAAAAAGCTACCCGAAACGGTCAAATTTTCCCAATCAATCTTGAACTTAACACTTTAGCGATAAAGTTGAAACCTATTAACCCATTACTTAAGTTTGTTATAGTACTTAATTCGATTACCATGATAAATAATGGACAGTTGTGGTCAAATTAAGGATTTAGTTTATAAAAAACAAAACATTTCATTATATTTATGATTTTATGACCCGTCCGATATTATATCGGACGCTATGCACAGCGGAACCAAACACTACCTGTTGACGGGATAAATAGTTATAAACAAAACAGTTGAATTTATATCAAACTTTATTGAAAAAAGTACGTGTATATTATGATGAAGAGCCTATTACATGGTAGTCCATAAAACACTTAAGTTAGGATGCAGGCCTACATCGCATTTCAGGCACTTGAACTTGGCTTGTCCCCCACATTGATTTGCACAGCGACGTTCTGTGCTAATGGGTATAATCCAATGCTGTTTGCCGTCATACCGTGTGGTGGACAAGGGTTTGGCAGGCTTTTGTCCTTGGTGCAGTTCCATATGTAACGAGCAAGCCTCGAGCTACATATCTTCGAAATGCGAATAAAGAGTCTGTCTCTTTATTGCATCCATTTTTTTCTCGCGAGTAACCAACTGTTCACCAACGATATATCTAAAATTAGACAAAAATTGGCCACCACCATCTATATCTATCTATACTTATAATATAAAACTGTAGAAATGTCAATTCTGTACATTGAAAATATATTCAAAATTAATATTGGAGGATGAATGGTGATCGATACTGATGCCAAAAATGCAATCACAAAATTTTTTGTCTGTCTGTCTGTCTGTCTGTATGTGCACGCATGGGTCAAAAACTACTGAAGGGATTTTAACCAAACTTGGTAGGATAGTAGTCCATACTCCTGGGCAGGTTATAGGCTATATAAAATAACGCTTAGACACATAGGAGCCGAGCAGTGGTCATAAATTTGAAGCAAGTCGGATAAAAATGCGCTTTCGAGCTAAAAAAAATTAACCTAGATAAACACATAGGCTACTTTTTATCCCGGTAGTACATTCACGCGGGATATTTTCCGACCTCCACGCGGGCGAAGCCGCTGGCAAAAGCTAGTTTTCTAATACGCATTCTTGTACGAAGATTCGCAACAGCTTGATCACAGTTACCTACTCTGCCTATGTGCTTGTTGTAGCTGGCAATCAATGAAGGCTGGGGGATTGCTACTTTAGCCTTTTTTTCACCAGACCAGCATGTTACAGATGTCAAGTCCCAGTTTTCAAAGTTGGTTGCTACCGTGACGACATTATTCTCGTTCCAGCGACACAAAAATACGTCGTCAGACATCCTAAACTCATCACCTTCTGTTGCTGAGTCTTTGCTTATTGAAAATGTTAATGTTTGCGATTCGGAATTTCATTTTGAACATATTACTTGTAAAGATGTAATTAAAACCTTCCACACTTTAAATGTAAAAAAGACTGCAGATCTGTGGGGTAATTCTGTAGAAGTCGCCAAGTCTATTATTGACATTGTAGCACCTACTTTAGCTCTTATATTTAATAATTGTATTGAGTGTGGGGAGTTTCCTGATCTTATGAACAATAGTAAAATAATACCTTTATTTAAATCTGGTAGTACATCAGACCCCACTAACTATAGACCTATTTCAGTACTACCTACGTTCAGTAAAATTTTTGAGAAATTAATTTTAGATCAGTTGCAACGATTTTTTAATAAACATAAATTATTACATACCAAACAGTTCGGTTTTACAAGGGGTCGTTCAACTACCGATGCCGGTGTTGAACTCCTAGGACATATTTATAATGCATGTGAAGATAAATGCGATGCTTTGGGCATCTTTTGTGATTTATCTAAAGCATTCGATTGCGTTCTTCATGAAACTTTAATCAGGAAACTCCGCCACTACGGGATCCGGAACAGAGCTCTGAATCTTCTTACTTCATATTTGAGTAATAGGATTCAGAGTGTCGATGTCAATGGAAAAAGGTCTCCCGGATCTATCGTAACAATGGGATTCCCACAGGGCTCAATTCTTGGTCCTTTTTTGTTTCTTATTTATATTAATGACTTGCCTTACCTTATCAAAGATAATCATAATATAGTTTTGTTTGCGGATGATACTTCACTTTTGTTTAAACTTAAACGTCAGCAAGTGGATACTGACGATGTTAATAGCGCGATCTCAAAAGTAGTTTACTGGTTCAATGTTAATAATTTGCTTCTTAATGAAAAAAAAAAAACCAAATGCATTAAGTTTACGCTACCTCACGTTAGGCAAGTGAAAACGAATGTGTTTGTGAAGGGCGAAGAATTGAATCCTGAAGATAGCACTGTATTCTTGGGCCTAACTTTAGATACCAAGCTTCAGTGGGGCCCGCATATAGATAAATTGTCGAAAAAGCTAAGCTCCGCTGCATACGCTGTTAGAAAAATTCGGAATTTAACTGACATAGAGACAGCCCGTTTAGTGTATTTTGCCTACTTTCATAGTGTAATGTCGTACGGTATTCTGTTGTGGGGAAATGCCGCCGACATTCAGACTATCTTTGTCTTGCAGAAAAGAGCTGTTCGATCAATTTATAAATTAAGCCCGAGACACTCACTCAGAGAGAAATTTAAAGAAATTAATATAATGACTGTGCCTTCACAGTATATTTTTGAAAATCTTTTATATGCCCATAAGAATATTAAATTGTTTAAAAAATTCAGTGATATCCATAATATAAATACTAGGAATAAACACAAATTTATTGTACCTTCAACAAGGCTCAAGAAAATAGGTGGCTCATTCAGATGTCAATGTATACGCTTTTATAATAAACTTCCAAGCCATGTTCAAGATCTAAGTCTCAATAAATTTAAATCATTCATTAAACGTAAGTTGTGCCAGAAAGCCTTTTACACTGTTAAAGATTATATTGAGGACAAAAAAGCTTGTAATCCCAAGCTTTTTTGTCCTCAATATAATCTTTAACAGTGTTGCTGCTCCAATTTTTAATTTTTATTTTTAAATTATTATTGTACTGAATGATATTTTTTATTTTTATTATTAATTACTTTCTTTTTTTTTATTAATTTTTTATTGGGAATATACACTTTGACATTTTGATTATTGCTTATACACTTTGACATTTGATTATTGTTTACACTATGACATGAATATATACTTTCAGAAGTCAATCAATCAATCAACTCAGCCTATCGCAGTCCACTGCTGGACATAGGCCTCTCCCATATTGCGCCACAACACCCTGTCCTCCGCCTTCCGCATCCAGTCTGTCCCAGCCACTTTCTTTAAGTCGTCGGTCCACCGAGCTGGGGGGCGTCCCACGCTACGCTTGCCGATACGCGGTCTCCACTCCAGGACTCGTCTGCTCCATCGGCCATCGGTCCTTCGACAGACATGGCCAGCCCACTGCCACTTCAGTTTGCTTACTCTGCGAGCTATGTCGGTAACTCCAGTTCTTTTCCGGATAATTTCATTTCTGATCTTATCCTTCAAAGAAACTCCGAGCATAGCCCGCTCCATAGCACGCTGAGCGACCTTGAATTTGTGGACCAGCCCAACTGTCAGTGTCCATGTTTCGGCACCGTATGTCATTACGGGCAGGACGCACTGGTTGAAGACTTTGGTCTTCAGACATTGCGGGATAGGCGACGAGAAGACCTGACGAAGTTTCCCAAACGCCGCCCAACCCAACTGGATCCTCCTGTCAGCTTCCTTCTCAAAGTTGTGTCTACCGAGCTGGATGACTTGCCCTAAGTAGACGTACTCCTTCACAACCTCGAGAAGCGAACCCTCGATGCGGATTGGACTCGGCATGACGTGCGAGTTGAACATGACTTTCGTCTTGTCCAAATTCATGCCGAGGCCAACCCGCCGGGAGGCTCCATACAGGCTGTGCAGCATCTGGTCCAACTGTTCCAGCGTCTCTGCCATAACGACGATGTCATCGGCAAAGCGAAGGTGTGAGATGTACTCGCCATTCACATTGATACCCTGTCCAGTCCAGTCCAGCGTCTTGAATACGTCCTCCAACGCGTTGGTAAACAGTTTCGGGGATATCACATCCCCCTGTCTCACCCCCCTAAGCAGTTGGATTGGACTGGTTTTCGTATCCTGGATCTGAACAGTCATCGTGGCAGCGTCATACAGGCATCTCAACACTTCGATGTAGCGCCAGTCAATTCGACATCGTTGCAGAGAGGCCAGAACTGCCCATATTTCGATAGAGTCGAAGGCTTTCTCGTCCCTTTCAGAAGTATAATATTATTATTATTATTTAAGTGATTTTGAATGTGAGGACTATGTAGGTGATGTTTGTTTTTTTTTTATATATCTCTCTTACTCATTCCATTTTAATGATAATCTGGCAGTTTGAGTACTTAATGCGGCCTACCAAAATGTCCATTCTTTGGTATTGTTCGTCGAATCTTTGTGCTCCTTATGTTCTGAGTTGAGCTGCAAGATTACTGACAAATGCGTGCATTGACTGGACAGGTCCACTCAATCTGTATGGCTCTTTCCTCAAAAGACCATTCCAGACACCCCCATGTACATGGTCCTCAAATGATCAGACCGGGACTATTTCCTGATTTTGTATACACATTGACATTGATGAATTTTACTTATACAATGACATGAATATTTACTTTTAAGTATTATATTGTTTTAATTACCTATTGTAAATGTGAAGACGAAGTGGGTGTTCTTTTTTTTTTGGTTTCCTTTTCTTCTAATTTAATTTTTTACATTGTCTGGCAGTTTGAGTAATTTGTGCGACCTTCACAAATGTCCTTTCTTTGGTATTGTTCGTCGAATCATTGACCTCCTTAAGTTCTGAGTGGGGCTGCATGATTACTGACAAATGCGTGCACTGATTGGACAGGTCCACTCAAGCTGTGTGTTCTTTCCTTAAAAGACCACTTCAGACACCAATCCACATGGTCTTCACATGATCTGATCAAGATTATGTCTGGACTTTAAAAGAGACTGTGACCTCTGAGTTTGTTTCGGCGTTTCTTCTCAGAGTAGTCAGATAGGAAATGCCGAACTAATCTAGTTTAAAAAAAAAATTGATTGACGTGTAAAAGTGTTTGTACAAACCTACTTGCAAAATAAAGTCATTTATCATTTATCATTATCATTATCCTGGAATCGCTGTAGCCCCGTTCTTCCTTCTTGAACTGGTTGACATCTTTTAGCGGGCAGTTCTGACTTTCTTCAGACGTTGGTTGTGTGTTGTACTCTGTGCATGAAAACTTAGGTAATTGTTTTTTCCACAAAGTCATCTTTTCTTCTTAGTCTGTGACTTTTTAGGTGGATAATTCCACGCTTTCAGAGAAGAAAGTGGTTCATCATCAGAATCAATCAGAATCAGAATCAGAACTTTATTTGTAAACATAGGTAGAGTTACACAGTGTGTGAGCTGTTACAAAATTTCCATAGGTTCTCTATGTTTTGCCATTAGGCGTACAAATATTGTTATCATCTAAATTAATTAAGTACCTACTTCATCAACTTACATATTAAAAATTTAATCAAGTTATAGTAAGTAACAAATCAATATTTTTTCCTAATGTCTACAATAAAATGTCAACGAAGTACACTCTCACTCAGATGCTCATATAAAAAAAATGTCATAAATAAAAAAACAATTAAATATGTATATACGAATGTCAAAAAAAAAATCGATTTCTTCACTCGATGAATGTGGCCGCAAAATTCCGGTATTGACGATTAGAGCCCTGAATATGTTGAAGGCAGATTATTATCTCTATTTGCTTGAAAACGTTGTAGTTCACAAATCAACTATGTATCAATTTGCTTCCCAAGTGGTTTAGGTATGCATTATGCTCCTCATCTGACTTGTCACTGTCCTCATCTGTAGCCTGATCACCTCGTTCAATAGGTGGTTCAACATAAATAAAGTTTTCCGCAGTCTTATTATCATCCTCGCATTCTAAAGCCGATAAAATTTCATGCACATTCAAACTGTTACAAGCATACAAAAACCACACCTCAGAGCCCAATATGCACGACGTCCGATTTATCGGACAGCAGTAAAATCACACACATAAAAACCGAACTAACAATTTTGGCATGAAAAAAAGCTTACGTATGCCTAGGTATGCACTATATCAACAAACACAATTTCTTGTAATTTTAAAAAATTACAAGAAAATACAAAATATTACTTACCGTTTACTCAAAACAGTCCGACCGCGTCCCGCCATTTTAGAAAATGACAACTGACAAGCGAGATTTGTCATTCGGCTGTTTGAAACGAGGTTGCCAGTGTAGAAAACATATTAAAGTTTACATTGCAAACAAAAAACTACCAAATTAATTATTTGGTCAGTGAAATAGTGAAATATAAAGAATATCCGTCCGTCCGATTTATCGGACGTTATGCTGTAATGGGTCAAAGTTTGATACAAGCATACCAACCATCGAATGGTTGTGAATACCGTAGAAGGTGGCCACAAATGCGATTGCTGAACATTATTATTAATTATTATTAATTCATTTATTTCAGACATAGTCCATAATTATAAGTTATAAATCCATTAAAATTATAAAAATCCAATTCAATAAAAAACATAACATTAAAAAAAAAAAAAAGCACCAATAAATAAAATTACATTTACACATAAAAATTACAATTAAATTAATTGAAATTAGAAATATAAATTAAAATAAAATAACACACATTAAAAACAATCAATTATAAAATTAGACATACACAATTAATTTACAAACGCATGTCAAATAATACGAGGAGAAGCGCTAAGATGAAGCTGCATCCACCTCTGTATCAGGGACAGGTCCCACCGCTCGTACAACACCGTCAGGAGACTGTTTGAGCTGCTTCGAAGGCGATTTAGAAGTGAAGCGCTCCTCTTCCTTATGATCGCGAAAAAATCATCGGTCCGGGCCTCCGCAAACATGGTCGAAGCACTACAGAACCGCGGAAGCCCCAACAGTATCCTGAAGGCGTTGTTGTACTGCACGCGCAGTGCGCTGTACGCCCGCTGCGTAAAGTTGGTCCACAGGCTGCACGTGTAAAATGACTGGCAATATGCCTTAAATAAGGTCACCTTCACAGGTACTGTACATCGCGCAAACCTGCGAGCCAACATATTACACCGGACAGACAGCTCCCTGCGCTCCCTCTCAATGTCCAGGTTCTCACACAAGTCGTCAGAGACCCAGTGGCCCAAGTACTTGAAATGTTGCACCCTTTTTAAAGGAATGCCGCAAAGAGTGACAGGAGGTACGGATGAGTAACATTTGGTACCGGCTTTGAAGATTATGAATTCACTCTTTTTGGCATTGTACCTGAGCCCATGGGCCTCCGTGTATGACTCACAAATGCGTAAAAGTTTATGTCTTGTGTATCGGGTTCAATCGGCAATCCCTGAGTGTGATTTAATTAATTTTTAAACTGATTAAGTTTTCATTGTTTTATTATGATGGCACTCTTGGATAAAAGATTATCTCAGCGAAATAATGCGCAATCTACTAAATACAATGAAAGTAAAAGATTTTGTGCCTATCAAGTCTTGAAATCTTGACTGATGAGAATTTCCGGGATCTCGTGTTTGTTGATTAAAACAACAAGTATCTTATCACTTTTATCCCTAGTATACAGGGTGGCTATACCTGCTAAGCAGGCGTCCTCATTTTTTCCAGACTGTTTTTTGCCAAGCTGTACTTGGTAGCTGGCAAGGCTGGCAAGTCACGCTGGTGACATTAATGATTACGACTGAAGGACATGTATCCATGGTCAGGAATAAATAAAAAAAAAAAAAAAAAACGCTGGTGACAGATGAACGAAACTTTTAACGTCACTGTGACTGTCATTTTATTGTCACTTGAGTGTTGAACTGAACATTCCATTGAGTTGGAGTTCACAGAGTACAATATATAGTATATTGGTTGGATTCAATTTTTCTGTAACCAAGGAACATTTGTTTGTTATGATATTTAAATAAGTTGCTCATTCATTGTTCACGCAATGGCTTCTCAAGCTTTAGCCTCGTTAACTGCTACCTACACCGATTCCGAGGGCGAGGAAGATATGGAAGATCAGACGCCAGAAAAGGAGGAAAACAGAGAAACTCAATCAGTGCCTACTAGCCCTAAAAAGATTGAAGACAGTAACCAACCCGCTTCTGCTCCCGTAACTCCAAAACGAAGATTAGTTTCGTATGTGGACGACACGGTGGTGTCTGACGAGGAGCCGCTGTCGCCTGCAGCAGAGAACCAAGACGACATGCGGCGCCTGTCCATGGAGACGGACACGGACGAAGCCGTGCCGCGCTCGGAGCCCGACGAGTGCGAGGACGGCGTCACCATACCGCCTGAACCAGCCGGAAAATGTCCCAAGGAGCTCCAGGATTCTATTGCTAAGTTTTACAGCCGAATGTTAAATGAAGGCCTAGATATGAACAGGATTATACAAGATAAAAAGAACTTTAGAAACCCAAGCATTTATGAAAAGCTAATACAGTTCTGTGATATTAATGAATTAGATACAAATTACCCTCCTGAAATTTACGACCCACTAAAGTGGGGCAAAGAGTCCTATTATGATGAATTATCCAGAGTACAGAAATTAGAGATGGATAGAAGGGAGAAAGAAAAGAAAGAGAAACTTGCTAAAATCGATTTTATATCAGGAGTAGCTAAGAAATCTGAGAGTGATGATGAAAAGAAGAGGAAGTCTAAATGGGACCAGGCGGCACCTAATGTATCCAACAAGCCAACCATCAAACAACCCGGACTGGTTCAGCAACCCCTCACTAGCAATGTTACTGGAACTAAGGGAACCATTATCTCAGCATTTGGTTCTTTGCCGAAGAAACAAAAACTTTGACATATTTTGACGAAACCGTTACATTCACAAAGATGATGGAGATGTTATTCGTCAGTTTTTATTCATTGTATGTTGTAGAGACTTGCAAACAGAATCTGAATCATTATGAAGATTATTTCTAACGCATTGTGTCTTATGTTCGAAAAAATTGTCTGCTCAACAATGTAAGTAATGCAATGAATGTTGTTGAACTGAAAATGAAAGTGATTCCTACTGATAGTAAGTGCAATTGGGGTGATTGCGTAACTGTTTGTATGTGTTCTGTGTTGTGACGGATTTTTAAAAGTGAAAAATCCAATAGGTAACTTCATAATGATTATTTTTACAAATATGTGTGCAAATAATAAATATTAAAGACTGTCTGTAGTTTTAATAACAAGAATAGCTTGTATGTTCTGAAGGATATTCTTTATTACTCATCTATGGCACAGTCAAAAGGAGGGTTGTTATTTTGACTGGTATCTATGTATATACATCTGTTCCCTCATAACTTTTAAACTATTTATCATAATTTGAGGTATTGTTGGGAGCGTCTTGGTGGTCTGATGATTATAAGCCATGTGACGTCTTTTTAAATTGATCATGGCGCCTGCCAGAAGGAACAGTTACTATTTAACAAAGAGATTTAAGACAAATTATATATAAAAAATATTGAACCTATTTTCTAGTATTTTTCTTGTTTATTTGCTGCAACAAATTAGCAACTAATTGTCCATACACATTAGCCTCTATTAATTTGATTTTATGGTGAGATACGTACCTACACTTAACCTGAAAACTAAATATAGCATAACTTTTTGTATATTTAAGTTTGATGATTTTTATTTTTGTAACAAATACAACAAATTAAGACCTTTGTTTTGATGTATCATTCGCCTATCTGCATTATTTAGTTTCTGTGTAATCACGGGCGATCACTACGGCAAGTGGCGGTTCTAGCCACAGAACATATATAAGGGGTTCTAGCGGCCAACTGTTTTTGGTCGTAGCGTTGTCGTAGCGTCTTAGTTTTTTAACCGACTTCAAAAAAAGGAGGAGGTTATCAATTCGTCTGTAATTTTTTTAATTTTTTTTTTTAATCTTTGTTACCTCATATCTTTTGGCTGGGTGAACCGATTTTGAAGATTCTTTTTTTATTTGAAAGCTGGTGCTTCCCGAATGGTCCCATTTTAATTTGGTTCCATTCGGATAATGGGGTCCATGTGAAAACCATATAAGTCTTTTTGCATTAAGTAAGTATTTGCGCGACAAATGAACGAATAACGCGATTAGATTAGTGCGGAGTATCTACCATAACTAAAAAGTTAAAAATAAAAACTTGTACTTAACAAAAAAAAAACAACCGACTTCCTTAAAAAAAACACTACAAAGTCAAAAATAACTTTAATTTCGGAAGTCGGTGGCAAAAAACCTAAAATACAGATCCTTAGACACCGACTTTCGAAATTAAAGTTATTTTTGACTTTGTAGTGTTTTTTTTAAGGAAGTCGGTTGTTTTTTTTTTTGTTAAAAGTTTTTTTTTGTAACAAATTCAGGAAAAGAGGTGTGTTTTGTAACAAATTACAACTAATTGGGCGTCTTCCCGCGCATTTCCGCGTCGGCAGTCTGTTGTGCTAGGCGTGACTTCTATATAAATTGAGATACTTGCATACAATGGTAAAATCTGCCATCCCGCGCTACGCGACGGGGCGCGGTGCAGTGAGTGGAGCGTCTTAGTTTTATTATAATATCAATTAAGTAAGTATATTGTACATTAACAAGTAACCGTCACTGGACTCTGTTACGACGGCCATGAGAGAAGCCGAGAACCGAATGAAATGGAAGACCATCATCATTCATAAAGCCACGAAGGCCTTTCAGGGACACGACCTTCAGATATGAAGAACGCGACTTAGAAGAAGAGATATTGTACATACACTGTTCGGTGAACCTGTCTTTTACTAAAATTCTAGAATTAAATCCCATATTTTTATTTTCATCCATCTTCATAATTTATTAATTAATCTAATTCCATTTTTTTCTCTAGCAACTCTTGCTTATGTAAGAGTTTCCATAGTGATGTACCCACTTTTATTATTTATAAACGTCACAGAGTACGAATATTCAGGTCAAATAAAGGAATTCACCATCGATTTACATTCATTTCTGACTTCTTCGAAATTTCATTCATTTTTATAATCACTCACAGATTGACGTAAGTTACGATATAAATCACAGAAATTGTATCATTCGCTGCTATAAAAATTTGAAATTTTGACAGATAACGATTGGGTGTGATTGCTACGACATACGACATGATTTTAAGAATCGGTAATCATGTTAGATAACCAGAACAACACTAAAAAGTGTTGGGTTGCGGGAGCGGGAGGGCGGGTATCTATATAAACACAACAAACCTTTGTTTGTCGCGAAGTTCGTCGATACTTGTTCCGCGTCATTCCATTTTGCGTCCATCTGACGCAGTTGCGCGCAGTTTGTGTCGTAGTATTGTTGTTATTTACATTGTGCAATGGCCGAGGCGCCTGAGAGCGAGCCCATGGCATCGTCTAGCGAGGGCGTGGTCGGGCCTGAAGCGAAAGATGCCGATGAGCCATTGACTAAAAAACGTAAAATTACTGACAAAGAGGGGAGCGACAAGCTCGAGCACAGGCTGGGGGGCATCCTGTGCTGCGCAGTTTGTCTGGACCTGCCTCAGGCGGCCGTGTATCAGGTATTTTAAAACAGCTGACAGTGTCGATGCTCGCATCAGCTGTTTTACAAATCTTTCCTTTGTTACGTAAGCAGCTGAGCCTTCAGCTCACTGCAAGCATTCGCGTCGTACGACGCACAAACGACGTCGCTTAATCACTCTTTTGGGAGTAGAGATTGTGTGGCGTCAATGTAATGTATTGAATCATTTGGTTGTCATTGTAAAGTTGCCACAGCTAAGTACCTGTGATAGACCTCTGTTAAGGGTGTTGTTACCTAGTATTATGGATTGTGTTCATTTATTTTGTTATTCAATTAGTCAATGTATGTGTGACCTATTTGTCTGTATTTTAAGTAAACTTATTCAGAATCTAAATTGTCTTAAGAGTATCAGTACATCTAGGAGTTAAGTATCTGTGATATTGTATAGGATAACTAGTATTTATGTTCAATATTATAGAAAGTAACCTTAGCCTGTAAACACTCTTGTAACATTTCATTTTAATAAAGAAATGTATGAGAGATTTACTTCTTTCTTTATTCAGAAATCCCCTTTACAATCCCCATCCCAAATTAAAAAAAAAAACATCCTTTATGATTTTATTGAGAAATCTACAAAGAAAATTTAATAAAAAAAGTATTTTGCCGCTTTATAAGCATCATTATCAAATAGTGCTTAAGAGAAATAAATCTGAATTACTAAAGTCTTTATTTAATTACTTTTCTATTTTTATAAAAAAATATTTGTTTTTGATCGTCTTGGAAAAATAATCACTTAAATAACTGAATTACATGAAAGAAAATGTTTTCATAAAGGCAAAATTAACATCATATATTATGTTCAGCATACCTACTTAACTTTTTTTTCTGTTACAGCAGTATTTATTATTGTAGTTTGATTACAGGTGGCACACGCAATCACGGCCAGAGGTAGACCATGTAGCACACACACATACATGCATTTTTATTTTTCTGGTATACTCATATCTATCAAAACACAACAAAGGCCTTAATTTCTGAAAAATAATATTCGTATCCATATTGGAAAATTTCTTTAGTTCTGAACATTGAACAAACAACACCGTTCATATACATTGTAGATATTAGTATATTACACGAACAAGTTACCATTTTACAATATAATGTTGTGCCGGTCACCACCGCTTCATACTGACACGTTGTTACATTGCAGTGTAGCAATGGCCACCTGATGTGTGCGCCTTGCTTCACGCACCTTCTGGCGGACGCGCGGCTGCGCGACGAGTCGGCCACGTGCCCCAATTGCCGCGTGGAGATCTCCAAGGCGTCGGCGTCGCGCAACCTCGCCGTGGAGAAGACGGTGTCGGAGCTACCGTCCGAGTGCAAGTTCTGCACGAGCGTGTTCCCGCGCCACTCGCTGCAGCACCATGAGGAGAACACGTGCGAGGAGAGGTGACGCCAACTTATCTCACACTTATCTACTTCAACTCATGACACACACACAATGCCGTTATCGCGCTGCAATATTCTAGTAGCTTACCTGGCACACGTTTATGGATAGACATTCATTACGTTACGACGCATAAATCGCATAATTACTTTAGAAATTAAAGGTACACACATCAAAAGCGTCTAGGGATCAAGCACGTTTTTCCTACATAACAAAAACAGGTTTTTTAATCATATTTTAACTTCTATGGATACTTTTTAGTACATTTCGACATTTGAAACGAGCATAGTTTTGTAATTTTGGTAAAAAGATGAAAACCTTCTGTCAAGTCGTATTCTTATATTAAATCTCCCCACAGCTTTGAGGACAAATCAGTAAAATTTCCTGCCATACTTCTGAGTGGAATCAATACGTACAAAAGAACGGTATTATGGAGAGAAGACGTAACCGCCCAACCTTTGCTCGAGTCAGCCCGCGCCGCTGAACCTGTAGCTTTAAATTTGCCCCTAAATAATAATCGTTAGGTACTATACAACCCGTCCCTTGCTACCTTCTACCAGCAACGCCCTAAGCCGAGGTCCGTACCCCACAGGGGGTGCCCTTAGCGAGTATTTAAAGGAAAGTCGATTAAGTTGGTTGACCTGCGAGATGTCGTTCAAAAAAAAAAAGTCCTATGAGCCGCGAAGAAATGATCAGAGCCGGAATTTTGGAAGCTGGTTTTCGACAACGTGTTGTGGCAATCACTCTGGGCACTACGCAGTGTGTTATAAGTCGACTATTTGTACGATACTACCACTGGCTGCGTGACAGAGCAACATGGAGGACGAGCTCGCATCACCACACGCAGACAAGACGTTACATACAAATTACTGCTCGACGAAATCGTACAATGACCGCGATAATGTTGGTTACGAGGCTTCATAGCTCTTCAGGGATGTTATTACAAAACAAACAAACTATAAGAAATCGCTTGCATGAAGACAATCTCCGTTCCCGCAGGCCGCTACGTGTATACACATATAAAGTTCCGCATTCGCATGAACACAAAAATTGGGCAGAAGAAGTTGGCGTTTTGTGTGTTTTTCTGACGAATCTCGCTTTGGTATGAGGCCATATACCACACATTCAATGAGGATCAATTCGACAAAAGGATATAGCAATTTTGAATACTACATCGAATACAATATAAATATTTGAGTTCATTTCTTTTTGAATCACTCAAATCCATCGAGAAATTACGAAGTTATTAAACTTTAAAAAAAGGGAGTTTTAAAACGCACGCCGCGCGCGCGAAACTGCTGATGACGTCACGAGGCTCGATCGCCCGCCACGCGCCGCACTGCTTTGTTATGATTTGCGGAGTTTAATCGTTGTTTCTTGTTTATTTATAGATATTGGTAGATAGGAGACATGGAAGTCGGATTTACCCAAGGCCCAGTCGGACAATCTCGCGAAGATTGATTCGTTTATGGTTGAAAAGTAAAAAAAAACAATTTATTCCAGTGCACAGGTAGGTACGACGTTTTAGAATGTTTTGATTTGGCAGGCAGGTACCTTTTTCGTGTTTGAACTACAATGTGTAGGCACCTCTCTACCTATTTTAAATAATATTTCTTACTAGCTTCTGCCCGCGACTTCGTCCGCGTAAAATTTCCTGCTTCCCCAACCCATCCCGTCGCATCAATCGCCTGCCCGTGTGAGGTCTTTGTATGCGTGACGTTTTTCTTTTTGCTCGGCTCCTAAGGGTCTTTGCGTGACCTTATATAATATATAGTCTATAGCCTTCCTCGATAAATGGGCTATGCAACACTAAACGTACTTAACTCTTCAGCTTTTACTTGGGTGTGGTACGCAATGAATTTTTTGAGAGACCAAGGCGCGCGCAATGGAATGTTTTATATGGAATTTTTCACTTTTTCTTCGAAAAAAAAAAAAAATATTACCTACGTGTTGAGATTTATATGTGAGGGGGCTGTAAAGGGGGTTGAAAATTTCATTATTTTTGCGATAGAAAATGCCATTTTCGAGATATGAGCAAAAGAAAAGGAAAACAAAAATACAGTACCGTTTTTGCACGTGAAGGCGAAGCGTTCGTTGGTGTGAATTTTAGTTCATAACTACTAGTTTTAATCCAGACCTTTTTAATCGCGATTAAAAATAGATTTAGTTAAAATAAATTATTATAGTCAACATTTTTGAAATGCAGTATAAAGTACTTTTAGTTTAGGGGTACATGGGGCGTCGCTCCTCATGAAAGTACACCACTTCTTTCTATTTTTTGGGTATTTTGGGACACAAAATAACAATTTGTCCGGTGTAGCAACACTTGTATTTTCGCATCGTGGCACGATACAATATTTTAAGAAGACATTATTCGTTTGTTCTGCGAGTCACGTAACTATAGGCAGAAAGAACGTGCGCGGCCGTGCCGCGGACGCGAACGTGGAAAATGACGTCATCAACGAATTGTGCGTATTGGCGAGCGTTTTTGAAAATGCAAAATTAAAACCGCTCTAACTTCGTCATTTTTGGTCCAATTTTAATAATTCTTTCACTGAAATAATTGGTTTAGGTATTACTGTAATTGTAAACATTTAACTAAAATCGTCGCTGATCCTCATTCAGATAGGTTAATTTGTTTTAAATACCGTGATCTTTAGTCACCTTTAATGTGTGTAGTTTTAAATTGACTTGATAGACGAAACTTTGCAGCGACTAAAGTGCAGGAGGTAATTTGTAGGAAAGATGGCGGGTCTGGAACGACGCCAGGAACGACGCAGATACTCAGACGTAGAGGCACTACTAGCCAGTAGATATCAGTACTTAGAGTAACGCTTACTAAACGGGGCACATATTTCATCCCCCAGGAAGTTCAAGTTCTCGCAAATGGTAGTGGGTCCGTCCCCCGACAGGCGCTGCCTCGATAGTTTGGTTCGCATTGTGTCCAGCGTATACTGCCTGCTGGCCGCGCCGCCCGCCGGCCGCGCGCCGCTCGGCCGCAAGAGGGTGCGCAGGTGTGTCCGCGTGGCGCTGTGCGCTCTGTGTCTGTTCACTAACATAGTTGTATCGCTTGGTAACACCTGGTGTAATGCGAACCGAACTCATCGCCTGCATTTAGCTTGATACGTGTCCTGTATAGCACATCCGATGTAACCCAGTCTTTTCAGGTGGCTTTGTTATCCTAACGCTTGATGGTATATGTCATAAATTGGAGCCTTTTCTGATAACTCTTGAAATGCTGTTTGCAAATCTGTGTTTCCGTCAACCAGTAGGCTGTTATGCTATTCTGGGACCCCTGTGGTCGCTGTACAGTGTACAATAAGGCATATATGGCCGGTGTGGCGTGAGTTAGCTGACGGCGCGTGTTGCGCAGACTGACGGGCTGCCGCTTCGCGTGCCTGGGCTGCCCGTGGCGCGGGCCGGCGCACGAGGGCGTGGCGCACGAGGCGCAGTGCGCGCACCCCGGCAAGTCGGCCGCCGACGTGCTGCCGGTGCTGGCCGAGCGCGACAAGCGCTGCAAGGAGGCCAACGTGGTCTACAACCAGCTGCTGGAACTGCTCTCCTACGAAAAAATTACCTTCAGTGGTAAGTTTATACCACATCGTGTCAAATACATGTAACCCTCATAATCCTAACCACTTCCGTATTAATATAATTAAACTACTATTGTCTTCAGCCCGCATTGATCTAACAATGCCAAAATCAGTCACATAGAGTATAGTTACATTGCCAACCACAACTGTTCTCGCGGTTGTTGAGCAGTCGTTCTTAAATTGGTAGGTATTATTTGGTTGATATCGAGTCTCAGAATTCGTGGAACACGCAATTGATGTTGGATGTTCAATGCTCCCAGGATTGCGAATTAGGTCAAACTTATTGGCATGAATAGTTTCATGCAGCCAAAAATATTACTTGAAACCCACTATTATACTAGAAAGTTCTTATTTGGTCTTCATAGATGTCCTCGATTTTCAATCCCTACTAATTCATGAACTTTTACATATGTCCAACTTTTAATTATAGGTACCTTAAAACTTAATAATTTAACTCACTGATTTCTGGAAGTCTACTCAAGTCTCTGACTCGTCGGATCTCATATTAGCTAAGTATTGTCGCTGACCGAACTAAGTATGAACAATAAAGGTTAACATGAGATTTGACAGCATCTTTGAGAATCGAATAGGCTCCTAGAAACAGTGGCTCCGAGAATAATCACGGAAGTCGTGTAGATTAGGCTTAATGCCGGGCATATTGTGTCGCATGTTATGTTGAGGCTTGAGAGCAGTGACTCACTAACAACGTTAATAAAGAATGTATCGCAGACCTGCAGCTGAAACCGTACCGCACGGAAGAGTTCTTGCATAAGTTGTACTACGAGACGACCCGGTTCTCCGCCTTCGGCCACCAGTGGGTGCTAAAGGCCTTCGTCAACAAGAACCAGCGAGACCCCACGCAGAGCTCGCAACGGGAGATCACCTATCAGGTATGGGCCTGCGGGTCGTTGGACTGTCTGTCTCACCATCAGCACTCGCACACGAGGACGGCGACGAAGGCGAGTTACCCGCGCAGAGATGGAGCACGCTGCCAACATAATAGTCAGCGGTTTAGGGCATGGTGCTGAGGAAGCAATCCTGGCATTGAGTTGATCACTCTGGCATCGTCACGTCGTGCATCAAGTTCATGTTGGTCAACGTCACAGTGTGTGATGTGCAGTAGGGGTCGCGGCTGGCGGCTCCTTGCTCAACCTGAAGCAGAACTGCGCTCTTCAGTGCCTACGTTGTCGTTGTGGCGTCATGCAGCGGCAGCTCTACTACTAAGTCGACGCTATATCATTACTTCGCTTATTGTGACAGCACTCAGGATATCTAATTTTATCCTTAAACCAGCCGCTAGTCGTCTTGCTGCCGAGAAGATCTGCACCATCCAAACGACGAGGACGTCCACGGGCGTGCATAGCGCAGGCAGTGCCCTTCATGTAACAAGTATGTATATAATACGGATATTCGATCATCATAATGCGCTCAGATTGCCCTGCAGTTGATCCTGAAGAGTAAGACGACGTGCGGGCTCACCGTGCAGTGGGTGGTACTGCGCGGCCCGTACGGCGAGGCGCGCTTCGCGCCGCGCGTGTGCTGCCACGTGTTCCACGAGGACGTGCCCGACTCCGCGCCCATGCCGCTGCCACTCGCCGACCTCAACGACACCAACCGCCTGCTCTCCAACAAGGCCATACACTTCAGGTACCACTACATCACACACTGCCACGTGTTCCACGAGGACGTGCCCGACTCCGCGCCCATGCCGCTGCCACTCGCCGACCTCAACGACACCAACCGCCTGCTCTCCAACAAGGCCATACACTTCAGGTACCACTACATCACACACTGCCACGTGTTCCACGAGGACGTGCCCGACTCCGCGCCCATGCCGCTGCCACTCGCCGACCTCAACGACACCAACCGCCTGCTCTCCAACAAGGCCATACACTTCAGGTACCACTACATCACACACTGCCACGTGTTCCACGAGGACGTGCCCGACTCCGCGCCCATGCCGCTGCCACTCGCCGACCTCAACGACACCAACCGCCTGCTCTCCAACAAGGCCATACACTTCAGGTACCACTACATCACACACTGCCACGTGTTCCACGAGGACGTGCCCGACTCCGCGCCCATGCCGCTGCCACTCGCCGACCTCAACGACACCAACCGCCTGCTCTCCAACAAGGCCATACACTTCAGGTACCACTACATCACACACTGCCACGTGTTCCACGAGGACGTGCCCGACTCCGCGCCCATGCCGCTGCCACTCGCCGACCTCAACGACACCAACCGCCTGCTCTCCAACAAGGCCATACACTTCAGGTACCACTACATCACACACTGCCACGTGTTCCACGAGGACGTGCCCGACTCCGCGCCCATGCCGCTGCCACTCGCCGACCTCAACGACACCAACCGCCTGCTCTCCAACAAGGCCATACACTTCAGGTACCACTACATCACACACTGCCACGTGTTCCACGAGGACGTGCCCGACTCCGCGCCCATGCCGCTGCCACTCGCCGACCTCAACGACACCAACCGCCTGCTCTCCAACAAGGCCATACACTTCAGGTACCACTACATCACACACTGCCACGTGTTCCACGAGGACGTGCCCGACTCCGCGCCCATGCCGCTGCCACTCGCCGACCTCAACGACACCAACCGCCTGCTCTCCAACAAGGCCATACACTTCAGGTACCACTACATCACACACTGCCACGTGTTCCACGAGGACGTGCCCGACTCCGCGCCCATGCCGCTGCCACTCGCCGACCTCAACGACACCAACCGCCTGCTCTCCAACAAGGCCATACACTTCAGGTACCACTACATCACACACTGCCACGTGTTCCACGAGGACGTGCCCGACTCCGCGCCCATGCCGCTGCCACTCGCCGACCTCAACGACACCAACCGCCTGCTCTCCAACAAGGCCATACACTTCAGGTACCACTACATCACACACTGCCACGTGTTCCACGAGGACGTGCCCGACTCCGCGCCCATGCCGCTGCCACTCGCCGACCTCAACGACACCAACCGCCTGCTCTCCAACAAGGCCATACACTTCAGGTACCACTACATCACACACTGCCACGTGTTCCACGAGGACGTGCCCGACTCCGCGCCCATGCCGCTGCCACTCGCCGACCTCAACGACACCAACCGCCTGCTCTCCAACAAGGCCATACACTTCAGGTACCACTACATCACACACTGCCACGTGTTCCACGAGGACGTGCCCGACTCCGCGCCCATGCCGCTGCCACTCGCCGACCTCAACGACACCAACCGCCTGCTCTCCAACAAGGCCATACACTTCAGGTACCACTACATCACAGAGGAACCAATCTGCCGTTGAAGTTGGGTTTTGTGTAGGTCAATCTTAACCAGTTCAACGCTGGTGTCCATGCCAAGTGTCTGCGGAAGCTAAACTTTGTTGATAAGCAGACTAGATGTGTCTGCCCGACGCATACTGTCATCAGCATCAGTACAATGTGTGCGCCTGGGTTGTCACAGGTGACTGCTACGTGTTGGTCCGCATCGTGTACGACGCGATGAGTGTGTACTGAAGTGCGTGTTGTTCGCAGGCTCATAATGTTCCTGTCGTCCAAGTGACGCGTCGGGGGCGCAGCCGGCCGCGGCCGACCTATCGTACCGCTTACACTCACACTGTGCAATTGCCAAAGAACAATTCAATCATGCCACTCATACATATACCTTCACTGCGTTTACAGATCAATCGAACATCAATAGAACTCGAATTATATCAATTATCGAATAAAATAGTCAGTAGTTGTACTATAACAGTTTAATCTATTTTTAATATAATTATTTATATAACGGGTGTATCATAGTCATCAAATAAAACAAGTAAATGTTATGATTGATCTGTCAGCACACATCACATTATCTACTTTCACACTTCGCTTTTTAGTATGTAAATAATATTATTTGTATCATTATTTCATGTTTCCTTTATAAATTAATAATAGTGTAACGAATCGAAATTCAAAAGGCAGGTGTTTGAGATTACATTTGATTACAAATTTTTATTTATTGAAGTTTTATTCGTTGACTCGTTAGTGATTATTAAGTAGAGTAAGCTTTTCGCTTTGAAAAGACGTTTGGCGCGGTCACTCTGGATGGGCGACGATACTGTGAGTGTTCAGAAAATTCTCATCAGTGTGATTATTTAATATGTAGATATTGTCTAATGTTAGTGTAGTGCGATATTCAACCTGGCAGCTTGTACACTGAACTTAAAACTTGACTGAATCGTGCTCGAAGTATCAGTGACTGTATCGAATACGCGCATTATACATGGTATCTGTATATTTGGTAATAAATGTATAAACGTATTTATAAAAATATATTGTGTTGATTATAAATCTTATGTATTTTGCATGCGTGACGTTTAGTTCGGCCCTTGACTGTGTGTAATCAACAAAAATTTTATTTTTAAACGTAACCCTGGGGCCAGGTTACAACAATTATTTTGTAAAGCGAATTATTTTTATTTACAAATAGTAATCTTTTTGGGTTTCGATTAAACTGCTAAGTTATTGATGAACGGTGTTGCTTTCATTCAATATGAACTGTGTTTCCCTTACTGTTCTAACGTTATACTCAAACAGATCAGCCATGTTCAACCTGTTCTTCAATCTAGGACAGAAATGGATAACTTGTTTCCTGCAGAAAGAACGGGACGGAAATAGGCACAGAAGAATACCTACTACAAGATCAACTCTTCTTTAACTCGCTAGTTAGCTAATGGTGCCGATTCCCTTATTCACAAACTAAACTAAATTTAAGTTCAGTGCATCTTTTTCTTTCTATTTCATTAAGGAAAGGACAGAAGATAAATTTTAGTTTAGTCCTGTCAAATTAATCAGCGCTTGACGTAAATTGACGTAATTTTAGTAGACAAGTTTTTAATCACGTCTTAACTTGTATGGAGTAGTGACAGGCGCTGATTAATTTGACAGGACTAAACTAAAAATTTTCTTTTGTCCTCTTCTTTATGAAATACAAAGAAAAAGATGCACTGAACTTAAATTTAGTTAAGTTTGTCAACAAGGGAATCGGTACCACTGAATGTTTTTGACAGGACTAAAATGATGCAGTCTCACCATTTTATTGATAAAATAATAGTGCTATAATCGATTTGAAAATAAAGGGATGTATTTCGCGATGGACAGCATTCAGTTATATCAGTAAGGTTTGTGTCTGTGGATGTGCAGCGTGTGCAGCGCCTGCGCGACGTGTCGCGAGGGCGCGCCCCCCGCGCCTCCCGCGCCTCCCCCGGCGCCGCTCCACACGCTAATGATGCCCGACTCGCCCGTCGTCACCAATATGTCGCGCTGGGAACAACAACAATCAAATGAGAAATACACGGTTCAATTACATTAGTTAGCTTAACTCCGCAGACGTGATTTGAATCTAAATAAGAAAAAAAAAAAGAAATTGTACCACAATAATTATTATGTAAAATCTGTTTGTTTTTGTTTTATCGTGTTTCGATCTAGACACGCGGTAGCGTGTCAAGCCAAGTTCAAGTAACAGAACTGACGAGCAGCACCGTGTGTAATATTACACGAACCATTTGGAGCCACTTTTGACCACCTCATAACTCAAAAACTGTTTCATATAAACGTGTCAAATTTGGCTCATATAGTGAGACTTGCAAGATTCATATGTGCTCCAAATTTCATAAACACGTCTCAAACGGTTATTTAGATATTAACGTCCAAAAATCGTCATTTTTATCACTGACTGACCTATAGATCAAAACTCTAACCCAGTTCCAGATGATCTAGAAAGTTCAAATTTAGCATATAGATAGATAATTAGGTGAATACCAAGGAATAAATCAGAAACTGGTAAATTTTTATCATTTTATTATAATTTTTCACTTAATTGATTCTATTAGGGACACTTATTACAAAAACCATTTGGTATTAATTTTGTTATAAATTTGCTATAAATAAGTACCTACTAATAATTTATGTACAAAAAGTAATGATATCCCATCAAAAACATAAATGTGAAATGAGAGCCAAGTTCAATATATGCCTTGGTTGTTGACTTCAACGACAAAAGAAGTGAGATCTAAATGAGTGCCAAGTGCAATGGTCAGTCCTGAAATTTATTTGTAACTACATAAAATATCATTTCTTCTTATAACTTAGGATAATATATTGTAGCCTAAGGTCTGACTTGGCTAGTTTTCATATACGAATTATATTATAGCCTTGTACCTGTTCTACCTGTTACTTGTCGGTTCTTATTTTATTATTTCGAAAATTGGGCTTGCTGGTAGAAACTAGCAAGCCAACAGCATGAGAACTAGCTCGCTTTAGTTTTTAAGTATATTAAGCCCCGGCTGGAGGCCTAAAAAGGTAACTTTTTAGAACTCGCCGGGCCACAATCCGTTTAAGTAGTAAGAATCTTTTCAGATTAACTACGAGATGTCCTACAAAAAAATAAAAAAAAAACACCGCAGTACAGTTCCTTTTTAACCGAGTGAATTAATACTATCTGCCGGAAAGTGGTCAAGTGTCCCTGATGAGAAAAAAAAAAAAAATTGCTCCAAATGTCGCGTGTGCACCCGTTGGATCATAAGAATTCTTTTTGCCTAAAATTAACTTTGGTTGATTAAAATTAACGATTTAATTAATCAAAAAATTTTGAAAAAAACGGGCATTTTTTCTTATGATCCCTCGGGGGCACATAAGGACACTTGACGAGTCTCAGTAAAATCTCAGTGCAAGTCGTAGTACTACTCTCTGCGTCAGTCTCTACGTAAATATACCTGTGCATTTACCAAGTATATAACCTCTGCAAGTATTAATCAGTGCAAAATCATAACTTTATACACATGTAAGTATTTTTGCTTGCATTTTATTTTATTTTCTTCATGTATTTTGTAAATAAGTCATTGTTTATAAAGAATAGTTAAAGATAAGAAAAATAAAATCTACATTTAATAAATTATAGTTTGAAAAATCTAAAAAACACGCTTTTGAAACTAACTGAACTAAAAATTTAAAAATAAAACTGGAGTACTCAATTTAAAAATTCATATTGTTGTACAAAAAGCGTGGGGGGTTTGATTTGCATTGCTGTAAATATTTTAACGATAGTTTAGTATACCTGTAGTAATTATAATAAGCACCCTACGCATTTTGTACGACAATATGAATTTTTCAATTGAGTACTCCAGTTTTATTTTCAATTTAGCTAATTCGATTTTACCGGAAGGGTTTTATTTCCTCAGTTGCGATTAGAGAAATAAAATATGGCGGTACGAAGTTCGCCGGGTCAGCTATTAGTATTATATTTTATCAAGTTCTTGAAACATCGTAAGGAAACCGGCATGTCCTAGAACCAAAAATTTGAAGACATGTGACATCTACGAACCCGCACTGGGCCCGTGTGGTATATTACGGCCCACTCCCTGTCACCAGAAGGAGGCCTGTGTCCCAGCAGTGGGAACAATATAGGCTGATTATGATGATCAAGCTCTTCTAAGTGAAGAGACAGTTGAGCTGCTGAAGAGTTTGTTGCGTCAGTTTTGCTTCCCAACTTGCCGGGGGACTGTCTTCTTCCCAACTAAAGCACTAGGAAGTGGTGAAGGGCGGACATTTTGGGAACTGTCTTATGTAATTTTGTCATTCGAAAAGTGCTGACTCCAATCTGCAGTTCAATCTACGGAACAATGAGATCGCTTCGGAAAGCCTCTGATGCTCCCAGGAAGCTTCTGCGCTTTTAAGCGAAGCTAGACTGGCTTTGTTAGTCAGAATAAAATAAATATAAAAAGGACCCTCATTCGGGGACCTACCCGAATGAGGGTCTAAGTGCGAAAAAGGGAGTCCCATCATAATCGAAAGGGAGACAAAATCATGTTCAAAGTTTCCGTTACATAGGCACATCTATACTTAATATTATAAAACTGAAGAGTTTATCGAAGCGCTAATCTCAGGAACTTATGGTCCGAATTGAAAAAATATTTTTGTGTTGGGTTGCCTATTTACCGAGGAAGGCTATATAACATCACGCTACGGTTCAAATGAAGCGGAGCAGCAAACAAAAAATGGACTAAAACAGGCAGGCGATTCGTTGCGACGGGAAGGAGAGCGAAAATTTGACGCGGACGAAGTCGCGGGCAAAAGCTAGTAATACAATAATTTTCTTAAAGTTTTGGACTAAAGATAAAAATAAATAATAAAAATATTCTAGTACACCATTAAAACAGATAAAATCAAACTTTTATTCCGTTACGTTACTATCATCGATCATTCGATTAATCGTTACGCAGTATTCGTAAACATCGTCTTTTTTTTAGAAATTAGAGGCAGGTTTAGGATAAGTTGCCTCATCCTTTTATTCTCTACGACCGGAGAAAGCAATGTACAGCGAAACTGAAGTGGGGGAAATGACTTCCCAGTCACCACCGGTGGCGACTGGGAATTTTTATTCCCATTTGCCTCCGGTGGCAATCCCCGCGGGTGCGACTGGGAATATTCGGTAACTCTAGAGCTTGGGAGATTCAGAGTGTACTTTTCACTTTTACATGATTCATACGAACATCAATACTATTACGATTGAAATATGGTTCATAATAGTAGGGAACGTTTTACTTTACTCGAAGTGCAATCTGTAAGTCTTGCCATTAGTACGTCATTGGCCTCCTAACACTTGGAATATACACAGGGCTCCTTTTGTTTTTCTTTTTTGTGGTTGGGAAATCATCAAACGACGTCTCCCGCTCTGGGTGGAGCAGAAGGGCGTGTCAGACTTTTACTGAGTAAAACCCACCCGTGTTCCTTCAGTTGCCCATATGCCAGGGCCACGGTACCTCTTTCCAACAAATCTCGCGACAGGGCTCCTGAAGACTATCAACCTTATCAAAAAACTACATCAATTTAATGTGAAAGTTAGTCATGACGCTGTTCGTGAATAAGCTATAAACTATTTTACGACTGCACATAGGCCATCACATTAACTCAACACTCATCTTATATCTTATACCTTTAAACGAGCAATATATATATATATATATATATATATATATATATATATATATATATATATATATATATATATAATCTGAATCTCGGAAACGGCTCCAACGATTTTCATGAAATTTAGTGTAGGGTAGACTGGGTACGGTTGTGCCAGGTTACGGTTGTGACAGTCGTAATATTAGCGAAACTGTAAGGAATACCGGGGAGGGTGCAAGGGGAGATAGGAGCAGTATGCCCGTCTGAATGTGTGTCACAATATTGCGTCAGCCATTGCGCGACATTAACGCTAGCAGAGGCCTATATTACTTTTTACCAGTCAAAAGCAAGTATTTTTATTCGATATATTTTAATAACTGTTGTTATATGTGTACAGATATAGTTATGAGTGTTTATCTACGTGAAAAGTGAAACATTAGTAGTTATATAGCTGTAATTACTTTGTACATATGTTATGTCATATTGTCATGGCAATTGTTTTTTCGCAGAGGAGTGAATTGGGTACGGTTGTGACATATTTTCAGGGTACGGTTGTGACAAAGGTAAAAAAAATATTTTTGGTTTTAGATACCCCGGAAATGTTTGAGAAAGATCGAAAGAGGGCAGTGTGATATAATACAATATGAAAATGCTTATAAAGAAGTGAAAAACAGAACTTCTTTACGGAGAACTGCAGAAAGGCATGAAGTTAATCGCATGTCTTTGTTGTTATACATTCGTAAACGCGATTTTTAAGTTTTTACAACTACGAACTTTGGATGCCTTCTGTTTTTTGATTTTGCATGTTGATTGCAAACAAACACAACAAACAAATGCTTAGTTTTTGTTGGAGAAGAGTTTTTGAGTTAATATTTACTTTGTATTTTAACACAGTTACCGCAATATATTAGATATGTTTAGTTAACTTTTGTTGACTGATTGTCATATGAAGACTGTTATACTAGATCTGTTTTGTAGTTATACCTGTGATTTTAAACCGTTTTTGTGTATTTTTGGACCTGTCACTACCGACCCCAAGCACTGTCACAACCGGCCCTGGGGTGTGGTCGGTTGTGACAATTTTCCTTTTTTTTTCTGATTTACTCGTGTCAGTTAACCACTGTACTTAGGTGCATTTTTTAAATATTTTTACGTAGATAAATGTATACTTTACGATAAAAAACATCTTTCTTCCAGTTAAGTGGCATACTAACGAAATTATTGGCGATCCATTGAAAATTGTCACAACCGTACCCAGTCTACCCTACAAGGGGTTTCGGGGGCGATAAATCGATCTAGCTAGGATTCATTTTTATAAAATGTCGTTTTTTCGTGTTTTCAATGACCAACTTTATCGATAATCAACTTGAACATAAACTTATTATTTTAAACACAATTTACCAAAAAATACCGAGCAAAGCTCGGTCAACCAGATATATTATCTTATACCTTTAAACGAGCAATTCTTGTGTATATAAGGTGTATCTATTCATACACGAAATATTTTAAGAGGTACACCTGTAGGTGGTAAAGAAGCTATCGAAAAAAAAAATTCTGAGTGTTTTTTTTTTAATTTAATATTTATAAATTATTTGACGCACATAAGAAATACTGGCTCCTTCTTATTTTTTACGGCCCGAGACACCGCGGCCATGCTCGTGTCGTCCGGTCGTCGACCTCGCAGCGTCAGGCGGGCCATTCATAGAATTTAGAGTAAAGGTTTTATGCAAAACGTCTCAAGTAGTTTTAAAATTATAATAATTACGAAAATTAAAAAACGCTTAGATAAAAATTTTCTTTTTGCTTCTATAGCTTCTTTACACCTACAGGTGTACCCCTTAAAATATTTCGTGTATGAATAGATACACCTTATATATATATATATAATCTGAATCTCGGAAACGGCTCCAACGATTATCATGAGTATACAAGGGGTTTCGGGGGCGATAAATCGATCTAGCTAAGATTATTTTTTATAAAATGTCGTTTTTTCGTGTTTTCAATGACCAAATTTATCGATAATCAACTTGAACATAACGTATTATTTTAAACACAATTTACCAAAAAATACCGAGCAAAGCTCGGTCAACCAGATATTATATCTTTAAACGAGAAATTCTTGTATATATGTATATGTTATGGTGTGCGTTACGATTGCTCCGCCAGATTATCCAAATAGATTATTTTTTAGCCAAAACTTTTGTCGAAATTTGTCAAAATCGAATGGCACAAACCAAAAATTTGTCAAAGTAGAAATAAAGAAGTTATAAGGGTTTTAAGGTGGCCGCGCGAACGTAACGTGGAGGATTGCGCGGCCATGGAGATCTCAGCAACTACTTGGGCTAGAGATCTAATTCTTTTTGTCAATTGAAGATTGAATTTGTCAAAAATTGTCGAAAAAAGAATTACATGCTCTAGATTAATATTTTACGAAATATTCACCTTGGAAGTTATGGCCGCGCAATCGTGCACTTGTCGTTTCTTTGTTGTTGATTATTTCTTTAATTTTAAGATTTTATGCCGTAAAACTGTTACAAGAAGGAAGGTCTTAATTTGTCGAAACTAACTAAAGCGATAAATAATACTAAAGTTTAGTTAAACAGAAGATATCAGTCCAAAACAAAAAAGTCGTGGCCGCGCAATCGTAACGCTACTTTGAACGCTGATATCTCATTACCTATAACTGCTAGGAGTTCGGTGAGAACATCCATTTATACGGCATATTACTCTCATTAGAATGACATATCCTTTTACACTCAGAACAGTTTCCAACGAGAGTAATCTCAAAAATTATTTCATCTCGTACAATGTTCGAGTAGGGTAACCATAATTTCGATTTGATTTGGGAATACCTATAACAGGGGACGAGCAATTATATTGAACAATCTGCAAAATTAATTACTATTAAATAAAAACTTGTATGTTTAAAAAATTAGATATTTTTATTGATAAGTTTATTCTCTCTGATTGGTCCGAATTCAGGCACGTACTATTGGAACAAACGGAGAACAGAACGGGAGAATAAACGTTGCAGAAACTGCAATGAATTAGTTGCATTTACTTATACCTTATCAAAAATAGTAACATTTGATTTAAGTGGCACACAAATGATGTTGTTACATGGCATACCTCAAAATATAATAATAATAATAATAAAAAAAAAATATAAATTGTTAGGTGCCATTGAATATATTCCTCCAATCCTTGGAACAATAGGACTGTTTGCATCCATTTTGTTACACATGGTTTTGTAGAAATGTAACCAGATATACCAAGCCACTCTGAAAGTATTGCGAAAAAAGTTTTTTTTTGTATGAGAGACTAGCCAGTTATCAACTATTATAAAAATAATGATTATTTATAAGTAAAAATAGATACGTTCCAATTTCAAAATTTCGCTCCACATTTTTTGCAAGCTAATTAAATTATCGTGTCTCATTGGAAAATAGATTTGCGCCGGGAACATTTTCACGCTATGATTTTTACGATTTCAAGTGTCGCCTGAAACAGGACGAATCATACGATAGACTTCAAATTGCATTCATGGATGAAGGCCTTTCCAAGGCAACTGTGTATCGTTGGTATAACGAATTCAAACGTGGTCGACTAACTTTGCGGGATGAAGATGTATACTTTCTGAGTGGCCTGGTATATCTGGTTACATTTCTAAAAAACCATGTGTAACAAAATGGATGCAAACAGAGTCCTATTGTTCCAAGGATTGGAGGAATATATTCAATGGTACCCAACAATTTATATTTTATTATAATATGTTGAGGTATGCCATGTAACAGCATCATTTGTGTGCCATTTAAATCAAATGTTACTATTTTTGATAAGGTATAAGTAAATGCAACTAATTCATTGCAGTTTCTGCAACGTTTATTCTCCCGTTCTGTTCTCCGTTTGTTCCAATAGTACGTGCCTGAATTCGGACCAATCAGAGAGAATACACTTATCAATAAAAATATCTAATTTTTGAAACATACAAGTTTTTATTTAATAGTAATTAATTTTGCAGATTGTTCAATATAATTGCTCGTCCCCAGTTATAGGTATTCCCAAATCAAATCGAAATTATGGTTGCCCTACTCGAACATTGTACGAGATGAAATAATTTTTGAGATTACTCTCGTTGGAAACTGTTCTGAGTGTAAAACGATATGTCATTCTAATGACAGTAATATGCCGTATAAATGGAATTTTCGTTAGATTCGACAAATTAAGACCTTCCTTCTTGTAACAGTTTTACGGCATAAAATCTTAAGATTAAAGAAATAATCAACAACAAAGAAACGAAAAGTGCACGATTGCGCGGCCATAACTTCCAAGGTGAATATTTCGTAAAATATTAATCTAGAGCATGTAATTCTTTTTTCGACAATTTTTGACAAATTCAATCTTCAATTGACAAAAAGAATTAGATCTCTAGCCCAAGTAGTTGCTGAGATCTCCATGGCCGCGCAATCCTCCACGTTACGTTCGCGCGGCCAACTTAAAACCCTTATAACTTCTTTATTTCTACTTTGACAAATTTTTGGTTTGTGCCATTCGATTTTGACAAATTTCGACAAAAGTTTTGGCTAAAAAATAATCTATTTGGATAATCTGGCGGAGCAATCGTAACGCACACTATGTTATGGACCAAGTGAGAACTTGGGCATTATACATAATGCCCGGTCACACAGTGTGTTAAGATCCCGGTTTTTGTGTCATCGTGTTTTTATTAAATTAATCGATAGAGTCTACAATTCTGAGGATTAGAGTAAAACCCAGAGTTTTAGTATATATATATATAATCTGAATCTCGGAAACGGCTCCAACGATTTTCATGAAAGGACAATGCCAGAAACTCTATAGAGCTTTGACCCATAAAATAAAAGTTTGTTTACAAGCATGAAAAATGTAGCATTCTATTGCTGCTTTATTAGAGATATCTAAATTATGTCTAAATGCCTTTAGAACTTGCTGTGTCTGTTTAAATCTACAATGCTTATTATTTAGGATTTTTCACTACGGTAAAATCCGAGCAATAAATACCGTAGTATTTACATACCTGTTACAACAATTTCCATGTTGCAACAACATATCTTAGCATCCTGTCGACGCAAAAATGACCATTTATGCACCTCGACATCGTTACCCAACTCTAGCATTGTTCAAAATGGAAGCAATAATCAGAATCCGTGGCAAATAGTAAAAAGTCGGCGAATAGGCAAGATCGAGTCCATGTACAAGAGCAAAAGTCGTCGGGATAATGTAACAGTAATAATATTGATCACGTTGAGATTAGGGAGCGTAAAATACAAACAGCAATGCAACGGCAAACAGAACAGAGCTAATGTCAAAAAGTCAAAGAATGACTTTTTGTAGTGGTGGGCGTTACGACAACGAACCCGTACGAAGACCGTTTTATGTTTTGCAACGATGAAACCGTTTTAACGTCCTGGGTCCAAACAGTCTTCGTTGCTCAAACCAGTCTTCGAATTACTAGATGCGATTATTTATTTTACAGCTAAGAAAATACGGTCAAAAACCCATTGATTCAACTATCACACTCGTCGCGTCGTCGTCCTTAATCTGTTCCAAAGACCGTTTTATGTTCTGCGAAGACTACGACGATGAAACTGGTTTTACGTCTTGGATCCAAATAGTTTTCGTTACACAAACCAGTCTTCGAATTACTTGATGCGATTTTTTATTTTACTGCTAAGAAAATACGGTCGAGAACGCCTTGATTTTATTGATTGAACGGCTCTTCAAACCAGTTGCGACGACAACCGTTTTCTGCAACCGTTTTCGTCGTCGGAAAAACGGTTGCGTTTCGTCCATCAACAATTCAACAACGACCCACCACTAACTTTTTGACATTACGATTAGCTCGTCAATGACGTTTCATTACACCTTAACCTACTAGTGCTCTAATGCGAAACATTTATTAGAATATATATTCATTCATAATAATATTATATAGGTATTCACAAAGATTATTTTCATTAACTGCGTGTAATTTAACCAAATACATTTTAAGTGTGAGTTGCACCAACTAACTTTAACCATAACCAATGCCTTGGTTCTGTCAAATCTCCAGCTAGGGGCCATATCCGTAAATTACATCACACAAATTTTATGATTTTTTGACCCCCAGTCCCGTCCTTGTCACAACTGGTCTCATTTGTGACACGGGGGCGTAGATTTGATAGCGGACAAGGCATTGGTTATGGTTAAAGTTAGTTGGTGCAACTCACTCTAAAATACGTATATAGTAAATTAATAGATATTATTTTTTAAATTAAATAACTGTTTTTGTTCCGCGTGTGTGCGTACTAAGTAACGCAGATGGTCGCGATTAAAACAGGAAATACGTCTTGGGTTTTTAAATTCCTTTTTATCGCTAACTTATTATCCGCAACTGTAACAGAATAATAGTTAAGCAACAGAGGGTCATAATTTCTTGTGATATTTTTGATTAAGTTACATTTCCGGTACGGTGGTGAAGGGTGGGGCAGGATCTGGCATTGTCATTTAGTATACAAGGGGTTTCGGGGGCGATAAATCGATCTAGCTAAGATTCATTTTTATAAAATGTCGTTTTTTCGTGTTTTCAATGACCAACTTTATCGATAATCAACTTGAACATAACTTATTATTTTAAACACAATTTACCAAAAAATACCGAGCAAAGCTCGGTCAATCAGATATTATATCTTTAAACGAGCAATTCTTGTATATATGTATATGTTATGGACCAAGTGAGAACTTGGGCATAATACATAGTCTACAATTCTGAGGATTAGAGTAAAACTCTGGGTTCGCTAAGACTTGTACTTTTTTTTTTTAAATGTCGAAATTTAGGAATATCCGACTTATGAAAAACGAAAAAAAAATCATTATAATTTAACGGAAGTACTTATTCCAGAATTTATTTATTCTATCGAAAAAAGGTATAATAGCCGACCGTTCTACCAATTCCTGTTGCTTTAGTATGAACTAGCATTTGCCAGCGGCCTCGCTCGCGTGGCGGTCGGAAAATATCCCGCGTGAACGTACTACCGCACAGTGGAACGAATGTATGGGAGCGGTTGGACGTAGACATGTCCGAAAAAAAAGAGTAAAATTATGACAAACTAATGATGCCATCTTATTCGATTACTTAATGCCTTCATAAATTGTGGTGATGAATTTCTTCATAACTCCCATATTTCGGGAGTAATTTGAGAAAATGTGAAATTTTACTATGAAAATGAGTGTATCGAGCTCTCTCCCTCCTGATTCCGGGCTTGTTTCAAGTAGCGGTCTCTAATATCGTAATACTATTACTAAGAGCTATATTTAATACTAAGACACATAGTGCGCCAAATGTGCACTTTCTGGGATAAAAGGAAATGAAAATTTAAAAAAAAAAACGTTTTTTCCCCATTTGTATTTACTTTAAACCGCAGACAGACTTATTAAGAGGTCTATAAATATATTATATATATACAGAAATATATATTAACAAAAATATTCACAAGAACTGATGAGAGTATGACTTTTAAGTAAGTTGATAATAAATTCCCTAGTTTCATTAAAAGTACAATAAATAATTAAGATGTAAGCTCTAATTTACTAAGTTACACATTTTAAAACAATAACATCATTTAATTATCTTCGTCATCATCATCATCATCAATTAATTCAAATTCAGAATCGATGTCCGCTAAATCATTTATGTTAACAAATTCGATATCACTTTTCTCAGAATCCGTAAGCGCATAAAATTCCTTAAAAGAAGATTTTTTTACAAACTTATTTCCTTTTGGACGGATACTTGTAACAAGTGGATCAGAAGACAGTAAAAGATTGTGCATAATATCTTCATTGCATGAGATACTGCTATGCTTTCGAGAATGCCCCTCTCTATATTTTCTAAAATCTTTATTTCTAGCCTCAGTTGCCTCTTCGGATAGAAAACCAATGGGCACAATTGACATGTTCTGAACTATGTCTGGCCCATGCATTAAAATTTTATGAAGTGAAGAAGGCATATAATACCATGGGTATAACTCCACGTAAAGCTTAGCAGTATCAAAGCAGAACTCTCGGAATTTAGTTACGTTGATCTTCTCTCCTGATGAAATACACTGCAAGATCACACAGATTTTTCTTAAAAGCATAGCATCTATTCCGGTCAGTTCAGCAGATTTAGTGTAGTTTTCAAAAAATCTCCTTGCCGAGTTGCCATTGTTGGTGGATCCACTGCCTTGTTTCACAACATCGAGAAGTAAGCCCGTTTCTCTTCTTACAGCCTCTTGAACTCTTTTCTTCCTGTCATCAACTTGCCTTTTTGCTATATCACCCCTTACTTGCCATGATTTTATGTCTAATTTGTAGGAAATGTGTAATAAGCATTCCATTGAGCGAATCCAAGCGTGAAGGGTGCTTAAGCTATATTTATACATGTCCTCGTTTGCGTGTTTATCTTTGATTAACTCTAAATTATTCATTTCTTTAGGACAAGCCTTGCATATGTCACACACTGAAGCTGCTGTATTGGATATAATGGAATGAATTTTACCATCAATCATTGTCAACAGCAGTTGGTGTTTGACACTAATTCCATCAGTGATGGTGGATGGAGTTAAGGCTTCAATCTCTGCTTCGATTTCAGCCATCTCTCTCTGCACATTTTCTTTGGTTTCCTTTATAAACTTAAACAATATTGGCCGGCAAAATGAAGTGGAAGATGGTCGCTCGTTTTCCCAAATTGTTACACCTTTTGAGACGAGCCGCAGTGGTACAAGACTAATCATAAAATTACTAGCAAGATCGATTTGCTCATCTTCACTCGTCCTTTGATGATAAATGCTTTGGCTAGATGATCCGTCAAAACCCCATTTGCTGGTCAATACGAGCTGTTGATTGGGATCAACAGGGGTTTCTAACGACCTAATAAGTCTTCTTGAGGTTAAATCCATCAAGGCTTGTAATTTGATTTTTGCAGAGCTCTCTGTAACTGTGAGATCTTCTTTGGCCGGATAGCACTTAATTTTTTCTTTAACCAACATGTAGTAACTCGGGTATTGAAGAGCTCCTTCTTGAGTGTTGAAATCCCGAAGAGTGTTATAGCGCCATTTCGATAAGTTCATCGATACATAAAGAGCCAATGCCTTCAAAGGGGATATTTCCCGTACCTGAATTGATTTACCTTCAATGAAGGCTTTGATTTTTGAGGCCTCTTCTGGATTCTCCGTCAAGTATTTCATAACATAAGCTGTATCGCTTTGTCCTGCCTTTTGAAGCGCCCTTTCGGCCGAAAACATAATTTCAGCGCTGCTACTGCTGCATGAAAGACTATCTTCAGTGCGTCTTCTTTTTTGCCGGTTACTAAGGTCCTCAAAAGATTTACGAGGACTAGGATGTGTACAAGTTGAAGCATCAGATTTAGCAGGAGAAATTATGGGCTCGATGACGTCACTTATATTTTCTGTAGAAGGTTCCATATTTTCATTCTGTAATTCCGGCCATTGAATTGCAGCCTGTAGCCAAATCTCATGTTTCTTCCGAAACTTATCTGTGCTTCTTCCAGACTGTGTCCATTTTGCATAAATGCGGTAGCAAAATCGACGACACCAGTCTTTTAAACTTGTTTCAGCACTTTCACATAACTGAACACAACTGTTATCTTTTAAAACACTGAACAAATAGTTAAAGTCGCGTAAATCTTTATGTGCGCGTGCGCATAAAGCAACGTGAATATCAAGATTTGTATTAAAATTTGGAAAATACATTGCGAGATTAGCTTGGATACAACGAGGTGTAAATCAACACTGATTTTAAAGTTACTAATAGTGACCTATTTATATAAAATCCAGGTATCCCAGGTATCCTTTGTTAAATATTGCAAGGTAATTAGTTATTGTGATAATTAGTAAATGATGCATGCTAAATTAGTGTATTAAGAGCCATTTAGTAATTAAATAATAGCAATGTTCTTATCAGTAATCATTAGTGCATCAGTTTTATATGTAAACCTTAAGTCCCTAATTATATATCCTAATTAGCTTATATCTTCTCTAATTGGCTGCTCAGAAATGTTATTGTAATAAGGTAAACCTTTAGAAAAACGGTTTTAATCAACAAAATAAACAAAAAATAAAAAAATTGTGTTATAAAATAAACATCACTCTTTATCCCAGAAAGTGCACATTTGGCGCACTATGTGTCTTAGTATTAAATATAGCTCTTAGTATTAGCATTATGATATTAGAGACCGCTACTTGAAACAAGCCCGGAATCAGGAGGGAGAGAGCTCGATACACTCATTTTCATAGTAAAATTTCACATTTTCTCAAATTACTCCCGAAATATGGGAGTTATGAAGAAATTCATCACCACAAGTTATGAAGGCATTAAGTAATCGAATAAGATGGCATCATTAGTTTGGCATAATTTTACTCTTTTTTTTCGGACATGTCTACGTCCAACCGCTCCCATACATTCGTTCCACTGTGTACCGGGATAAAAAGTAGCCTATGTGTTAATCCAGGTTAATTTTTTTTAGCTCGAAAGCGCATTTTCATCCGACTTGCTTCAAATTTACCGTCACTGCTCGGCTCCTATGTGTCTTAGCGTTATGTTATATAGCCTATAACCTGCCCAGGAGTATGGACTACAATCGTATCAAGTTTGGTTAAAATCCCTTCAGTAGTTTTTGTCTCATGCGTGCACATACAGACAGACAGACAGACAAAAAATTTACTTATTGCATTTTTGGCATCAGTATCGATCACCATTCATCCTCCAATATTAATTTTGAAAATATTTTCAATGTACAGAATTTACCTCTCTACAGTTTTATTATAAGTATAGATAGATATAGATAGATGGGTCGAGAGATATGATTTTTTTTCTCATTTTTCGTTTTCATTTTTTTATTCATCTAAACCGCCGTAGTAGGTGGTCATTCCTACATCAAAAAAATGCTGATACTTTCTATTATGTGTAGTATTATTTCCAAAACCTAACTCATTGGTTTCCAGGAGTTATTGGAAATTCAAAATTTTCCTTAGGGTTGTCACTTTCAAGTATCCGAGAAAAAAAAACAACAAGAATATATTTTTATTGAAAAAAGGTGTTTTATATACTTTCTAATAACTAATATGGAGTTGGCTATTCGAAAGGAAAATGTATATGAATTTGTAAAATATTATATGGGCTAACCGAACTAAAATTCATCTTCATTGTTAGTTACAATTAATTCAACATGCGAATAATCATCGATGGCTAGATTTTCATCATTAACAGGTCTCAACAAAGACAATGCGGCCGGTGGCAATGGGATTTTTTTAGCCTTATTTTTTCTCTCTAAGAGGTTGTAATCAGAGATAATTGGATCCGATGAAACTAAAGCTCTGTGAAAAAGGTCAAACATAGTTGCTTCACGAGATTTTTTCTGGTATGGTGCTCTCTGTCAAAACTCCAAAATTTGTTGCGTGACTCAGCCGCTTGTTCAGAGAGCATGCCAATAGGTAAATTTGATTTTTATATAATTTTCGACCCATGTACTAAAATTTTGTGAAGCGTGACAGTCATAGGATGCCATCCATACATCGCAACATATTTGTATGCCAACTCTTTGCAAAAAAAAATCGAATTTTTCAGGGTAAATTGGCAGGTTGCTAGACAAAACTGTTAAAATAACAAATAATCCATCTAATAGCCACTGGTCAATGTTCAGAATGCTTGCAAAAGTTCCTCGGTTTCTATCAGAAAGAGCAGTGCGTGCAGTGTTTCCGTCGTTAGTGGTCCCTAAAGTTGGACGGACAACATCTACCAAAAGTCCCATTTCTTCTCTGATTTTAGCCTGTATTATTTTTTTACGGTCCTCGACTATTCGGCTCTCTTCTGACTTTTGAGGGATCCTCCATTTTTTAACCTCTACTTTATATCCCAGGTTTAATAAAAATTCTAAGACCCTTATCCAAGAATGAAGTGGACTTATACCATGCACCAAACGTTCTTCTATGGCTGGTTTAGAGAATGCTAGCCCTAAATCGTTGAATTGGGATGAAGTCAAATCGCAATATGGGCAACGTAACTGAGATGGTGTACAAAGAATTGCATTCAGGACTTTCCCATCAATAGCTGCACAGTATAATTCATATTCAACCACTTTTATTGTATGCCCTCTAGAGGTTTCAGTTATAATGGGGGTAAGATTTTGTATTTGATCCTGAATAGACTGTTTCTCCAAAGTAATTAATTCTTTCGTTTCTTTTTTATACTGCAAGTGTAACGGTACAGTAACGAAATGATGACGGTGCGGGATTTACCCAAATAACATCATTGCTGTCTTTAGTTACAACCTGCAATGGCGTAAATGTCGTCGCAAAAAGACTATTTTCGTCACCTTCTGCATCTGAGAATGACTGTTTATATAAAGATTGCCCAGTGCTTTCATCAAAGCCCCAGTTACCCCTTAAAATGAAATATACTGCTTTAATGCTTTTTTGGTGCAATAGTTGATAAGGACTTCATCACATAGTTTAATCACCTGAGTAAAAGTGTGGTTTATTAAACTTTGAAGAGGCACAGATGCTTCTCTTTCAAACACCTGAACCTGGTCAGGATAACAGGTTTTTTTAGCCTCTTGAATTTTATAATACGGGGGGTATGCATCAAATCCGCGTTTTTTAAGATCTAATCGAATTGCATTGTATGTTTTGACGGACATATTTCTGTCAGTTATCATAGCCAGAGCTTCGACAGGTGTGCATGGTTCTGGAGAAGTCTGAACTTTTTTCAGAATTTCTGTTGGAGCAGTTTCAGATTCTAGACATAAACATAATAGTGTCTTTAAATCTTTAGATGATGAATGTGGCAGATTTTGTCCTCCGATTTTAATGGATCGTACAAACGCTTGTATTTTCTGGACATTTGGTTTGTTGTCTAAGGCTTCCGAAAGTTTTCTCTTAGATCTATGTTGTTGGCTTCTGCTTAAAGCGATAAATAAACCTCTTGGATTTCGGAGAAAATAGAGATTCATTATTAGAAACTGTTGCTGATGAAGTTTCATCATTAACAGGGACTGATATCAAATGACCACTAAAAAGAGTACCACTAAGCCAATCTCGTTTTTTTAAATAAAATAGGACTCATTAAACTTACAACGCTTAAAGTAATCTTGACTCTTTGATAAAAATCCTGAAAGTACTTGTTTCAACTCCTCGTCAGTTTGTGAAAGTTGATATTCAGAGCCAAAATAATTTACAACCATACTCACTCGTTCGGAAAGCGGCAGCTGTTTTGCTTTACCCTTAAACAGCATAAAGGCTTCCATTCGAGTTAGCATTTTTGTACCAGAAGAATGTCCTTCACGGTCATCTGTCTGTTGATACGCATCGTTAGGGCTCTGTTGGTTAGTTAAAAACATCTCGTCGTCTGAATCGGTGTCAATTGGCAATGCTATAGTCGTCTGTGTTGAAATTCCAGGTTTATTTGTTAGTTTTTGATTAGTTTCCATTGTTGTTCCCACGAGTAAGGTCGATAGAAGGTCCACCCCCGGGTGACGCCCATTCCGGGGGTAAGGCTACATACTACGGAGGTCGCCAGATATCCGTAGGGTTTAAACGACTTCGCTGTCGGGTTTTATAGAGTGTTCCTTCTCGCAGGCCGGCCAGTTAAGGCAAGCCCCCCGGCCGTAGTTCTGCACGACTTACCTCAGTCGCGCCTTACTGAGGTTGTTGAAGTGCAGAGTACGGTTACGGTATAAAGGTTGACTGGCGCTCAGTCCCCTGAAATTGTTCCATCTTCAGATGGAACAACCATTGATTTTGCTTTATAGGAAAAACTATACTTTAATAAATATAGTCACATATTGTATAAATCTATATATTAATACGTGAAGCGAAAACTTTGGATCCCTTTTTACGAAAATTGGGCGGACGGAGGAGTATGAAATTTCGCAAACTTATAGTTTATACAGAGAAGAAGTGACAAATGCTAATATTTTTTTTAATTATGCCTAAAATTACATTATTTTCAACTAGCTTTTGCCAGCGGCTTCGCCCGCGTGGAGGTCGGAAGTTATCCCGCGGGAACATACTACCGGGATAAAAAGTAGCCTATGTCCTTTCACAGGCTCTAAACTATCTGTGTACCAAATTTCATTGAAATCGGTTCAGTAGTTTTAGCAGGAAAGCGAGACAGACAGACAGACAGACCGACAGACAGAGTTACTTTCGCATTTATAATATTAGTGTGGAGAAATAACACGTTACACACACTACTATTCATTACCGTGTATTTAATACACACATGCACAAATCGAGTATATATTTGTTTTTGGAAGGTTTTTGGTATTATTTGTCTATAGCCTTACTGAATGTCAAATATAATTGTTATGGATTACGAAATTACGAAAGTTTATTGTCGAAATCTGTGGTCCAATCGAGAATATCTGTCTTTAATATTTTGTGTCTATAGTCTTGCTGAATATGTCAAGTATAACCATAAGTAATAAATATGACAACATGAAGTAAATGCTGTTCTGTCACCTATCAAAACTGTAATCTTATGTAATACTTTGAAATAATCTATATAATGTATTAATACGTGAAGCAAAAACTTTGCACATCGTTGTACGAACATTGTGCGAACGGCGGTGTATGAAATTTGGCACATTTAAAGTTTATTTGGAGAAATAGTGCTGAAAACTAATATTTGCATATATTAACGAATAATGGTCGAGTTTCGACCTCTGGGCGACCACTAGTAATAATAAATAGTTAACGTAAATAATTTAAGCAGGGGCGCACTCTCATCGCATTTTTTATAAAAAATCAATACAATTGATGTAAATACATGATGAAAATTGATTTAAAATAATTAGATAGGTATATAATTCATGTAGATAAATAAAATACAAAATATATTATTCCAAAAAATTGTTATAACACAAAAAGTATAATAAAATTGATTTAAAAGAATTGTAAAATATAAAAGTTTACTAAAATTGATTCAAAATAAGTTGTGAAATCAAAAAGTAAAACGAACATTGATTTAAAAGAATTGTAAAATTAATAATGAAAAGAACGAAATTGACAATTTTTTTTTAAATTTGTCAAAATGTTGATATAATACTCATGTTAAAGGTTGATTAATATACTTATGAGACATTGGAAAGGATTTTCTTTTATTTACTATTAGTTAAGTCTTTTGGGTTAGAATTTATAGACGGTTTTCAAAAAAGGTGTATCAATCAACATGATACCAATTTCTCCATTTGTTTTTTTTTTTTAATTTCCTTTATAAAATTACTCAATCTTTGCCATTTTATGCCACCAAATAATGATATCTTGTTATGGTCGTGATAAGAACGCTAAAACGTAATAAAAATAAACAAATTATATTTGGTTGAAGTGGCAGCCCTAAGTGCGGATATTTCGGATTTTACTAAAATTTCCAATAACTCCTTGAAACCAATGAGTTAGGTTTTGGAAATAATACTACACATAATAGAAAGTATTAGCATTTTTTTGATGTAGGAATGACCACCTACTACGGCGGTTTAGATGAATAAAAAAATGAAAACGAAAAATGAGAAAAAAAATCATATCTCTCGAGCCATTCATACTAAAGCAACAGGAATTGGTAGAACTGTCGGCTATTATACCTTTTTTCGATAGAATAATTAAATTCTGGAATAAGTACTTCCGTTAAATTATAATGATTTTTTTTTCGTTTTTCATAAGTCGGATATTCCGAAATGTTGACATTTTTTTTTTAAAGTACAAGTCTTAGCGAACCCGGAGCTTTACTGTAATCCTCGGAATTGTAGACTCCATCGATTAATTTAATAAAAACACGATGACACAAAAAAAGGGATCTAACACACTGTGGGTCATTATGAAAAATGCCCAATATGAGAATGCAATTTGATAAGAATTATTCAAATAATCAAATTGACCGGGCATTATACATATTGTCCATCACCTTTTGGGCAGAGTAATACAAATATATTTAATGGCATAGAATTAAAGCGGCAGTTCAATATTTGAGTTATGGTAGGTAAAAAATAAAAACGCATGTTTGCAAACTAGTTTAGCAGTAAAAACTGAGCAGTAAACTAAATAAAAATGAGTCAAAAATAATTTAAACGGGCAGTTCAATAAATACTAAGCCGTGGAATAGTTGAACTGGGTGGTTAGGCGCGTACAGTTAACAAATCGTAATTGGTTAGTAATAAATTTTATTTTAAGCAGTTCTATAAACGATGAGGCACGCAAGCAAGCGTTCAACATGCAGCAGGCATGGTTTCTGTCACGGCTCCGGCGCTATGGGGCTCTGGCGGTCCCACGCGGTTTTAAATTACACTCTAGGGGTAGGGCAGACAAGACTACGTGCAGTCGGTTTTGCAGCGATTCGTTTCTGTCACTAAATGCAGCACAACATATTGGATTTATAAGACAGTACTTGTAAAAATTAAACAGTTGTAAAAATTAATTCCCATATTTAATTACTATTTTTTTATTGTTATTGTCATTTAACTTAAAATAAACTAAATATTAAACCATCTAAATAATCAGACTCATTATTTGGATTAATTATCAAGGACTTCTACATTAAGAATTCACTAGTTTTTGCATTTAAAACTTAAGGAAAGTCATAATGGCAGTCTCTGATTGGTCAAAGCGTGCCACGCCATGCGTTTCTCCCTCCCCGCCCTTACACCGCGTCATATTAAGCTTTATTATCAAATTGCCCAATTATCATGTAGCAATATAATAATGACCGTGCAATGTGATAAATAATGAAGTTAAGATAGTATTAGTCACTTTGCCCGATAGAACTAGACATTATTCATAATGCTCGTACATTATGTATAATGCCCGCATTAATCACCTGGTCCATAACATATATGTATATATAATCTGAATCTCCGAAACGGCTCCAACGATTTTCATGAAATTTAGTATACAGGGGGTTTTGGGGGCGGTAAATCGATCTAGCTAGGATTCATTTTTAAAAAATGTCGTTTTATTCGTGTTTTCAATGACCAACTTTATCAATAATCAACTTGAACATAAACTTATTATTTTAAACATAATTTACCATATCATACCGAGCAAAGCTCGGTCATCCAGATATTGTAGTGTAATGCACGGAACACATTATAACGACGGGTGCATGAAAATTGTACAGGGACTGTGGAAGTATTTAAAGTTAAGTTCTAACTAGTCTAATTAAAGTCTAGTTTTCGTAAAATAACTCCATAACAGGACGATACCTTGGATCCTAGGTGAGACTGAGTACGAAACAAAATGCCATAATTATGGGAAGACCAAGTGGCTTTCCTCTGGGTTTCCTTATGGTATATGAATACCCGCTATACAAATAAGATGGTACTTACGTCTTTATCGTACCAGCAGCAGCGCACCGTCTGCTTGTTGTCGGTGAAGTTCGTGCTCGGCTGCAGCTTCTTGTCTGCTATCGTCACTGAGCGTAGCACTTGCCTACAATACACATTGAAAGGTTCTTACATAACTTCAAAATGCACGCAACCTATTAGAGATTTAGATTTTAGGTAAACTGATTATTTTCTTTAGCACTATGAGGCGTAATTTTAGGTATCTAGATACTGGCGGCGAGTGGTAACATACGTAGTACGGTCCATGAGTTCTTAGCCTCACATAGAAAATAAACAGAACGTAATTTGTTTTTTCCTTCATAAAGTTGGTACAAGTCTCAACATGCACTGTGTTGAGTTTTAACTTATTCAATTTGGTACTTTCGTTTTGAGAGCGATTTACACACATGCAGTCGAGTGATTTTCACAAAATGTATAAAATTGAATATCGCGCTGTTATAAAAATTTTAACTAAAGAAGGTCTAACGCCAACGTAAATAAAAGAAAGATTGACTGTCGTTTACGGTAACTCTTGCCCTTCGTATGCAACAATAAAAAACTGGTCTAAGGGGTTTCGTTGGGGTAGAGAATCATTGGAAGATCATCCACGTGAAGGAGGCCCTGTCACAGTGACGACCCCAGAAAATATTCAATTTGTGGAAGATATTGTTCTGAGTGACCGTAGATTAAAAACAAAAGAAATTGCTGCACAGTCTGGACTTTCAAAAACAAGTGTTATTAGAATTCTTTACAAGCATTTACACATGACATAATTAGTGCAAGGTGGGAGCCACGGATTCTTAGTGCAGTCCAAAAGCAGCGACGTGTTGAATGTTGTGAAGAATTTTTAGAGCTTTGCCGCGATGACCAGGAAGCAGTTAAGTCTAAAAGGGACTCGATGGAATGGCACAGAGAGGGAGAACCGGCACCAAAAAAGCTAAGGTCACCCGAAGCGTTAAGAAGCTCATGGCTACAATTTTTTGGGACTGTGAGGGAATCCTTCTCATCGATTTCAAGGAAAGTAACACGGTTGTAAACGCAGCTTATTATAGTGACTTACTACGACAGTTACGCCAGAAAATTATTGAAAAAAGACGAGGGATAATAACTCGAGGTGTCCGATTGCTTCATGAAAATTCTCCAGTCCACACTGCTACGATTTCGAAGCCTACAGTTAAGGAATGCGGCTTCATAGAGATAAATCATCCCCCTTATAGCCCTGACCTGGCCCCTTCAGACTATTTTTTGTTTACAAAATTAAAATCAGATTTGAGAGGGATTTTTTTTACATCGATGAAGAAATTAAACAGGCTGGTTACGACCACATAGATAGTAAAGATTCAGCATATTTTTATAGTGGCATAGAAGCTTTAATCAGACGTTCTGAAAAATGTGTTGCAATAAAGGGAGAGTATATTGAAAAATAATATTAGTTTTGTTTAATTTCCATCTGTCCTTCTATGTTAGGCTAAGAACTCTTGGACCGCACTACGTATCTGAATTATATCAATAATATCTATTATAGCTTACCCATTGCCTTCGTAGGAGCCAGCCAGTAGCACCGGCGTGTCGTCTGCCGACATGTATGTGTCCACCAGGTAGCAGTCGTCAGCTTTACTTCTCTGGAAATAATAGAAGTTATCTACATAAATAATGTTTTAGATAAGGGTACTTAATGGGTACTGACTTAAATAAATAGCAGTCTCAAAATAATTTACTGCATTATGTGGCACCTTGATTACAATTACGAAGTTTTTCATTCATCATCATCACCGCGGTCTTAATACGGTCCGTATTAAAGGGATAAAGGTAGCTTTTAAAAAACTTGAGAGATCCGTCTATTGGGCCGCCGATACTGCGGTGCGTCGTCTAAAGACTGCATGATCATTCCGCGCCTCTCATCCATGAGCTGTAATGTAGGATCAGAGAGTTTATTTTTCCTATTGTACTGGGGTGGTCTTGAAGATCTTAGACACGGGACAGCTTCCGTCGTTATAATCGTTCACGGAGCTCCCTACTCATGTCCGTTTCCACCGCGCGGCCACCTCTTAAAATTTGATGAAATTTTGCCAGGAATTAGTTGTAATTTGTTACAATACACACCTCTTTTCCTGAATTTGTTACATAAAAAAACTAAGACGCTACGACCAAAAACAGTTGGCCGCTAGAACCGCCACTTGCCGTAGTGATCGCCCGTGATTACACAGAAACAAAATAATGCAGATAGGCGAATGATACATCAAAACAAAGGTCTTAATTTGTTGTATTTGTTACAAAAATAAAAATCATCAAAACATAAATATACAAAAAGTTATGCTATATTTAGTGATCAGGCTAAGTGTAGGTACGTATCTCACCTTATAATCAAATTAATAGAGGCTAATGTGTATGGACAATTAGTTGCTAATTTGTTGCAGCAAGAAGAAGAAAAATACTAGAAAATAGGTTCAATATTTTTTTTACAGTCGATTTTAGTTGGCCGCGCGGACGGCAATATGCCTAAAATACAATGGCGTTTATTTCGTTATTAATAGTAGGTTCAAGCTTAGTTCTAGTACTAATCGACAGGTATCGTAGCCAAGTTTGGATAAATGTGGCGAATATAACTACAGGCTTTATATTTTAGTAGATATTCACTAAAATATAGTAGTATGAAACTGCGTTAGAGTAGAGTGACCATAATTTTTCATAATAAAGTGAGACTGAATCGCCATTATTGGAATGTTCGGTAGTCATATCTTATTTTTTTAGGGTGAAACTCTTTAAGACATCCTACTGCATACTTTATAAAAGACAAATTCACAAATCGATAAAAAATTTTTTTCAAAATCAGCATACAGGCAAAAATCAAGTAATATATAAGTCAACAAAATATAGTTTTTTTTTTTTAATAAATTACCATAACATTTATAAATTAACTGAAACTAATATAAGACACAGAATGTAGACACATTTTCTTACAGGTACTTATTTCAATTTTAGAATAATTTTAAAAATATAGTAATTTTAATTACGCCACATTTATTCAAACAAGGTTACGTTACATGTAAGTACCTGTAAGAAAATGTGTCAACATTCTGTGTCTTCCATTAGTTTCAGTTAATTTATGAATGTTATGCTAGTTTATTAAAAAAAAAAAATATATATTTTGTTGACTTATATACTTGATTTTTGCCTGTATGCTGATTTTAAATAAATAAATTTTTATCGATTTGTGAATTTGACTTTTATAAAGTATGCTATAGGATGCCTTAAAGAGTTTCACCCTAAAAAATTAAGATATGACTACCGAACATTCCAATAATGGCGATTCAGTCTCACTTTATTATGAAAATTTATGGACACTCTACTCTAACACAGTTTCATACTACTATATTTTAGTGAATATCTACTAAAATATAAAGCCTGTAGTTATATTCGCCACATGTATCCAAACTTGGCTACGATACCTGTCTATTAGTACTAGAACTAAGTTTGAACCTACTATTAATAACGAAATAAACGCCATTGTATTTTAGGCATATTGTCGTCCGCGCGGCCAACTAAAATCGACTGTAAAAAAAATATTGAACCTATTTTCTATTATTTTTCTTGTTTATTTGCTGCAACAAATTAGCAACTAATTGTCCATACACATTAGCCTCTATTAATTTGATTTTATGGTGAGATATGTACCTACACTTAACCTGAAAACTAAACATAGCATAACTTTTTGTATATTTAAGTTTGGATGATTTTTATTTTTGTAACAAATACAACAAATTAAGACCTTTGTTTTGATGTATCATTCGCCTATCTGCATTATTTTGTTTCTGTGTAATCACGGGCGATCACTACGGCAAGTGGCGGTTCTAGCGGCCAACTGTTTTTGGTCGTAGCGTCTTAGTTTCTTTTGTAACAAATTCAGGAAAAGAGGTGTGTATTGTAACAAATTACAACTAATTCCTGGCAAAATTTCATCAAATTTTAAGAGGTGCCCGCGCGGTGGAATCGGACATCCCTACTCATTTCTAGTGCAAAGATTCTGGAGTTAGAGCTGAAAGCTCTCGGGGTTTAGGATTTGGATCGGTGTTAGATCGAGCGTAGACTTCATTAGCCGAGATCTGAGAAGTGTATAAGAGTATTTCTAGATCTTCAGAAAGCCTTTCATACAGTTTCCGTTCCTATATTACTCAGAGACTATTTGTCTCGTAGAATATAGCGAGTACGTGATGAAAAACATTTGAGTAATGATGACATGTGCAAATACGGTGTATCACAAGGCAGTACTCTGGGACCCACATTATTCATTTTATACATTAATGATTTGTGCGGTTTGACGGCGCCTGGAGAGGATATTGTACTATTCTTCTTTCATGATAACGCCTGGGAACGAGTATTTCAAATGGCTGAAACTAGGTTGACCACATGGCTTGAAAGCAATCTTCTGTCCCTCAATTCCAGTAAAACAAAGTATGCCAGTTTTATCAAATCCGTCAATGGGAGTGCCAGTTCAGAACTGAGGCTTAGAATACACATGTTTCCATGTAAGCGAAAAAAAACGACCACCGAAATTGTAACTGTACAGCACCATCTCGCGTTACCAATATAAAAGATTTAGGAGTTACATTAGATGAGGAGCTGAACTGGAGTGTCCACATAGCGTCGCTGGTGGTAAGAATCAGAAAACTGATCTGTATTTTTAAGAATCTACGAAAAGTGGCTTATCATAAATTTCTGATCCAAACCTACAGGGCGCTGTGTGAATGCCTAATTACATAAGAATAAGAATAAATTTATTTAGACAAGTTTACATTCAAATCGATTGAATTCCTGGACCTCACACTAGGATTCCCTGTGTTGTGAGATCCAGGCTACTTCGTTCCGTTTACATTTTTGTAGATTTACACTATTTAACTTAATAATAGGTACTTACATTATTTAACTTAAAAATAGGTACATACATTCTTTAACTTAATAATAGGCATAAAAAATAATGAAAGAGTACAGTACATTGTGGTTTAATTTGTGTCAGTTGTGTTGGTGCTTATGATATATGTAGGTACGTAAGTGAGTAAGTGTGTATGTGTATGATGTGTGAACTGTGGGTTTTAACTTAGACCAAAAAACCTTCCGTCTTGTCATAGTCCATTGCGAGAAGACTCTTTGTTACCGTCAGTCTGCATTTCCTTTGTGTTAGTTTTAGTATTTTGTGTAGGCCATTGAGTTTCGTGTATAAGTGTGGTCCCATAAAACCAAAAGAACCTCTTGCCGATTATTTTACGACATTGGAATCTGTCCCAATTTACCCGTCGCCTTGAAAAGATACACGTGCTTAAGGCAGTTTTATGGAATCGTAGCGTCACAGATAGTATGTAAAGTTGCCTAACTCTAAGAACTCCCACTTCCGAATACAGTTTATTCGTGGGGTACCGGTACGGTCGTCTATACGCAACTTTTAGTAGAGCGCGCTGAGCTCTTTCTACTTTGATTAGTAAGGTCTTGCCTGCACCGCCCCACGCTACTATGCAATAATTGAGAATAGATTGACAAAGTGAAAAATAGATCATCTTAAGGACCGAATCGTCAGCAATCTTCCCTAGTTGTTTGAAGATTCGCAGCATTGTTCTAATCCGGCCCTTTAGAGCGCTCAGGTGTGCGGACCACGTCAATCTATTATCAACAATGACTCCTAGGTATTTAACAGAGTCAGTTTGCTCGATGCAAGGACACGAACACTGGTCGGAACCAGTACAGGAGTGCAGCCGCAGACAAGCCACTCTGTTAGGAGAAGAACGCTTCGATACAGCAAAATGTATGGCCTTGGTTTTATCTATATTTAGCGTCAATAGATTGTGCTGCAGCCAGTCCGCAACAGCCTTCACCCCACCTTCCACCACGCGTTGCACTTCGTCCCATGTTTTCCCATGAAAAACGATTGCGGTGTCATCAGCATATGTGAATATTTTTGCCTGTGGGAGGTTCATGTTGCAAAGTCCATTTATATAGATAATGAAAAGTGTGGGCCCCAGCACGCTTCCCTTGTGGAACACCAAAATGCACGGTGGTTGGGTCACTACAATATTCCCCTAGTACAACCCTTTGCGTTCTTTCACAGAGATATGAGACAAATCAGTCCAATGCAACGCCACGAATCCCCAGCAATGACATTTTCTTTATCAATTTTTTTCTGGAGATCGTATCGAAGGCTTTTGCAAGGTCCAGGAAGATTCCAGTACATGCCCGTCCTTTATCCAGATTCAAAGTTATAAACTCGGCTAAGTTAGTTACTGCATCTTCCGTGGACCTGCCAACCCGAAAACCAAATTGATTGTCCGAAAGTAACTTATTTTTTTCCAGGTATGCCAGTAGTCTCTTATTGACAACTTTCTCAAGGATTTTTGAGAGAGCTATCAGCAGCGAAATTGGGCGATAATTTGCTGGAGTATTTGGATCTCCACTTTTGAAAATCGGGCAAATATTTGCAATCTTTACGCAATCGGGTACTACCCCCGTACTTAAGCTTAAATTGCATAGGAAAGCAATCGGCCACATTAATACATGGGCGCACTGCTTAAGGAATGCGTTATTAATCCCATCATATCCCGTCGCTGATGTTATTTTTAGATGGGCAATAATTGAAAGTATTTCCTTTTCGTCAGTCGGAGCAAGAAAAAAAGAGCTTGGATCAGTGTGTAACGTACTATACTGGTCATTGTTACAGGCCAGTTCAGTTTCAGTCATGTCAAGTTGTTTTAGAGTTTTTGCTGCAAGGTTCTTGCCAACGTTACAGAAGTAATTATTAGCTTTATTTAGCGTACTTACATATTGTATATGTTGTGCCTGGGGTGGTGCCGGGAAATCGTTTCTTATTGCTTCCGAACGCGCTGAACGGGCGGTACTCTAAGTGCTCATGTATCGACCATTCCGGCATGCAACTACGTCGGTGTATGAGAAGGCTAACATGCTATCAGTTACGAATCTGTATATCTACGAACTAATTCATAGGTACCACAAAATAATCGTTCCTACTCTTCCTGTACTGTCCAAAAAAGTAGAATGGTAACCTGTACCCTGTCATAAAACATCAGTTGCACAAAGACAATTTATTGTTCTGGCTCCTCGCATCTATAACATTGTGAATAAAAAATTTAAAATTAGGAAACTTAACATAAATGAGTTTAGAAAAGTTATAGTGCCGTGGCTAAAAAGTTTGGACTATGACGCCACAGAAAACTTAATAAAATTGTTAAGAAGAGTATCACTCACACTCCCCAAACAAACAGACAGACACACACACACCCACTCAATACACACTCATACCTCCCCCCCCCACACACACACAAACCCACTAAATACACACTTATACTTCACACACATACACCACTTCCCTTACATTCAGACCCTCATATTACAACTAACTCGTGCGAGCACATACTGCCCGCCCACACAACACATTCAGTGTTTTTTTTTTTAATCATGTTTGTCATGCATGCTAGATTACTTTTAATTTTATTATTTCTTTTACCTTGTTTCGCTTCGTAATTTTTGTATGCCATAATTTACATGTTACTTAGTAATTCAAGGAAGCTCATGTAATACAGTGTAGGTACATTAGCGCAGGAGCTAGGGAATTTACAAAAATGTTTGTATTTTATGGCAATATAGGTTATTATTAATATTTCCAGCTTGATACTGAGATTCTAACCGGATTCTTCTTGCAGTGATCACTTTCTGTTTTCACCGCGTTGATCCCAGACATCATTGAATATTTGCTGATATTTGACACTTTGACAGATATCTTACAATTTAAACCCCTGGGACTAGAGACACGAAATTTTTCGAAACTTCCTCCTTTGACAAAATTCAGCACTACGGAAGGGCTTTTGAAAATCAGTTTCGTAATTCAGAATTTTTTAAAATTTAAATGTTAAAAAGCTCGTAATTTTTGCCAATGGGGAATCTCATCGTGCGCACGGCTTGTCATTAAATAACTCCTACGTAGCAGACACTAGCAATAAGTTAAGTGGCAGCTCACCTTTATACTCCTAGAAACTTTATCCCTCGTGAAACTCCTGAGCAGGTCCCCGCTGTCCGCGTCCCACAGCTGCAGGTCATTGGACTGCGTGATACAGGCCACCTGCTTCTCGCCCAGCCAGGACAGCTTCTCCACCGAGTTCTCCACGTTGAGGGAGTACGTCAGCGCATCATCTTCTGTCAGCTCCATCACATTGAATATGTTTATGAGGCCGTCCAGAGAACCTGTCGCTAGCATCTCTGTCTTTGTCTTGTGAAATTTCACCTGGAAATAAGGTCATTTGATCTTAGTTGCATAAAAACATGGTGATTGGTGGTTATTATGAGAATGACACTACAACACACTGATGTGTACTATAGAGAACAGGTTACAAGCCCTGTGTCTCATATTTAGGAACTCCCCAAACGACTCCCGCATGGGTAGATAGATACAGTCAACATATTATGTAATTAAATATATTAGGTGTAGGAGGGTTCTCAGCGTGTGTAAAAACGTATATCTGTAAGAAAGTATAAGAGCACGTGTTAAGGAGTATGTTATACTTACTAGAACCTTATTATTTTTGATAACCTTTTTAAACTTATGTCTGATGTATTGCTTAGTAACCGCTGTTATTAATTCCAATTATATTTTTACATGTCACAGCCACGACTCTTATTTTATAATGATAAAATAGTTCTAACATGGTAGCAGAGCGTGGTTGCAAGTGAAAGTAACTAGAGAAGTCATCAACCAAGTTTAAAACAACCCTGGAAGACAAATATTCATAATGCAATCACCAAGTTGTAAAATTGACATTGGTCACCTGGAGGGTGTGAAGAACTGGTCGACTTGGAAATTTAAAGCGACATTACTACTAAGAGGTATGCCTGGTGGATTGGATGCGGTAAACGGTGCTCTAATAAAACCCGTGAAACCTATTACCAACAATGTCGACGAAATTTCTCAATATGACAATGCTCTTGAAAAATATAATAAAATTGATAGTTCTGCATTACTTCTGCTTACCGCAAATATGTCAGATGAAAATCTTCAGAAAATCATGCGTTTTAATTCATCTAAAGAAGTTTGGGACGAACTACATCGTTTGTTCGATGGCACGTCTGTAGACAAAAGTTATGATCTTTGTATGAGGTTTTTCAGCTATTCTAAAGATCCGTCACACGACATCACAACTCATATCTCCAAAATAAAAACCATTTGGTCAGACTTGATAAATGAATTAATGAAGATAGATAAATCTGAATTACCAGATATCCTATTAATCTGTAAAATTCTAGATACTCTACCTGAATCATATTTCTCATTCAAATCAAGCTGGATATTGATGTCAAAGACAGATAGAACAATAGAAAATCTGACTGCACAACTGTGTGCCTATGAGCGCTCTATTTCTTTGAAAAATGAAGATCCTGCAGAAGCTCTAGCCTTACAGAATTATAATAAAGCAAAGAAGAAATGTGGATATTGTGGAAAAGTCGGTCACAAAGTAAGGCAATGTCATAAATGGAAAGCTGACGGTAAACCAGCCAAGCCTGAAAGTAAACAGACCCCAACAAATTTGAACTTAATGCTCATGCAAGTCAATACAGATGTAAATTCAATGCATACAAACTATGATACATCGAGTTGGTTCGTCGACAATGGTGCAACTAATCATGTCACCTGCCGGAACGACTATTTTTCTAGTTTTCAGCATTTTGAAGATAATCGTATAGTGATTACTGCTAATGGAGCTACTGTCAAAGCATTTGGCAAAGGTACTGTTGACTTGAAAACAATTATAAATGGCAAGGAATCAAGAGTAACACTCTGTGATGTATGGTATGTACCTGATATTAAGCAAAACTTATTCTCAGTACTGGCTGCTCAAGACAGACTAAATAAAAGTGTTTTCATGTCTGAAAGAGAACACTGCTCGCTGAAAGTTGATGGACAAGTTAGACTGACTGGCAAAAGGATTAAGAATGGTGGCTTATACAAGCTCAATGTAGAGACTATTACAAAGTCAACACCTACTGTCAACATTTTGTCATCAGAAAATACACTACAACTGTATCACGAAAGGTTAGCTCATCAGAATAAAAAACATGTTAAAGGTGTTATAGAACGAGAACTAGGAATTAAAGTTCGAATAGATTCAGAATTGTGTACTGGATGTATTTATGGTAAAACCCACAGACAGTCTTTCGGAACAAGAGTACGAGCTAAATTACCTGCAGAAATTTTACACGCTGATGTATGTGGTCCATTCCCTCCTTCTTTTAACAAATTTCGCTACTTCATTTTGTTCAAAGATGACTACAGCAAGTACAGACACATTTATTTTGTTCGACAAAAATCGGAAGTTTACCTGAAACTCCGACAAATGTTACAAGAATGTAAACTAGCTGGATACTCAGTTAAAGAATTTCTTAGTGATAACGGAGGTGAATTTGATAATCAGAACGTCAGGTGCATTCTACAACAAGCTGGAATTAGACAAAGGCTCACGATGCCCTATACACCGCAACAAAATGGTCTTAGCGAACGTGAGAATAGAACCTTAGTTGAAGCCGCACGTACAATGATGCATGCTCATGAAGAATTACCGTCTGCTACATGGGCAGAATTGATAAATACCGCTGCGTACGTGTTAAACAGAACTGGTCCAACTTCAGAAAATGGAAAATCACCATTTGAATTGTGGTTTAAGAAAAAACCAGCAATAAGTCACCTTAAAATAATTGGATGTGAATGTTATGCTCATATTCCTAAACAAAAAAGGAAAAAGCTATCTAAAAAGGCTGAGAAATGCATTCTTATTGGATATGAGGCCGATGAAGGCTATCGCTTACTAAATAAACATGGTAAACTCATAAGGTCAAGAGACGTTACATTTAATGAATCAGTATTGACTCCATTTGGTCAAAGTGATTCGGATGAACAGCCTTCAGTCGAAACACACTTTCCTCTTTCAGTACCACCGATGTGTGATGCAAGGGAGGATGATTGTGTCGAAAATAGCTTGGATCGCGCTGCAAGTAGCGCAGATGAGCTTAGTTCGACTTTGCCCCCCACATCACCGGATTTGGTTGTGAGTCAGGAAATAGAAAGCCAAGATGACTCTACTGAACCATTACAAACGCCTTCAGAAGCATCAATGCCAGAATCGCCTCCTTATGAAGACGCCTTAGATTATGGTAATGATACTGAACGACCCAGAATCTCAGATGATATAACTGAGATAGCCACCAGAATGACTCTACGAGATAGAAGTCAAATACGACCACCTATCAGATTCGGAGATTACGTCATGATGTCAACTGAAATTTTTAATCAGATCAATGAACCTAAAACCTACAAAGAAGCAATGACTAGTACGCATAAAGATCAGTGGGTCAAAGCAATGGAAAGTGAGGTGAAGTCTTTAAAGGAAAACAAAACCTGGATAATGGTGGACCTTCCAAAAGACAGGAAGCCTATATCCTGTAAATGGATATATAAGATCAAAACCAATGCTGATGGCTCTCTAGATAAATTCAAAGCAAGACTAGTTGCTAGAGGATATACACAGAAAAAGGGCATCGACTATGATGAGACTTTCAGCCCAGTTGCTAAGATGTCTACAATAAGATCGGTTTTAAGCGTTGCTGCAAATGAAGGCCTAAATCTCACACAGTTTGATGTATCAACTGCTTTTCTCTATGGTTCACTGAGTGAAGAAATATATATGAATCAACCTGATGGCTACTCTGATGGATCTAACAAGGTTTGTAAACTCAAGAAAAGTTTGTATGGTCTCAAGCAAGCGCCTCGGTGTTGGAATAAATGTATGGTGGATTATTTAAAAACCATTGGATTCAATCAATGCGATACCGACTCCTGCCTGTTTATAAGAAACCGTGCAAGTAACAAAATTATTCTTGCTCTCTATGTAGATGACGGTTTGGTCGCTGCAACAAATCAGGAAGATTCTGAAAAGTTAATGAGAGAATTGAAGAGAAGATTTAAAATCACGACAAAAGATGCATCCTATTTTCTAGGATTAGAAATAGAGAACCATGACGGTAATATAAAAGTGTCACAAAAGCACTATGCTCAGAAAGTTTTAGATCGCTTTGGAATGGGTGATTGCAAACCTGTTACCACTCCTATACAAAAAGGTGAACTGCCAGATCTGGATAAAGAAGTGGTAGACCCTGCTTTATTTCCGTATAGAGAAGCTGTGGGAGCACTCGCATATCTGACCGTTGGAACCAGACCGGACTTAGCATATGCTGTAAGCGTTGTATCCCGAAGTCTAGAAAACCCTTCTAAAGAAGACATCCAAAGGCTGAAACGTATCCTAAGATACATCAAAGGCACTTTCAACTACGGAATAGTTTTTAAGAAGAGCTGCAATGCTGGAATTCTAGAATGCTACAGTGATTCTGATCACGGTGGAGACCAAAGTACCGGACGTTCAACGTCAGGCATATTATGCTTATACTCTGGAGGAGCAATATCTTGGACAAGTCGACGACAATCATGTGTTGCAATATCAAGCACTGAAGCCGAATTGGTTGCTGCCAGTGAAGCGGCTAGAGAGATTTTCTGGATCAAAAGACTCTATGGTGAAATATCTAAATTGAAAGAAATACCTAAGCTAAAGGTTGATAATGATGCAGCCATAAAGATCTCACACAATCCAGAACTCCACAGAAGAACCAAGCATATTGCTATTCGACATTTCTATGTGAGAGAACTCGTTGCTAACGAAGAAATACGTGTAGAATACGTTCCCAGCGAGTTCCAACTAGCGGATTTACTGACCAAAGCATTACATAAGCCACGGATTGTATCAATCGCAAAACAAATTGGTTTGATGCAGTAAAAGGGTTGCCAAAAAGGGAGGATGTTAAGGAGTATGTTATACTTACTAGAACCTTATTATTTTTGATAACCTTTTTAAACTTATGTCTGATGTATTGCTTAGTAACCGCTGTTATTAATTCCAATTATATTTTTACATGTCACAGCCACGACTCTTATTTTATAATGATAAAATAGTTCTAACAGCACGTAGGTAAATATAAAAGAAAGAAAACTTTCAAGAGCGACTCGCGAGCGTGGTGTACGCACCCGCTCGCGCCCCCGCGCTCACCGACATTGGACGAAGCAATGTCGGTGAGCGCGGGGGCGCGAGCGGGTGCGTCGTCTACCGATGCCGCGATTTAGGGCAGGTCAGTACAAATTTGTTAAGGCTATGCTACATTATAGTTTATTACCTGTGTGATATCATCAGTGTGTGAGTTCCAGTAGCCTCCCAGGGGCTTGGGGAGGCGGTTGTCCCAGAACACCAGGTAGGCGTCATCTTCCACCAGCTGGCTGCCAGCGCACAGGACGCGGCCGTTGCAGGAGATGTCCATGCACTCATACGGTCTAACAAGCTCTTCTTCTTTATCTAATAAGCAATAAATCATTTTTTTTGTACATAGAATCGTTATTGTAAAAAGCCTTTTCCATCCAGTGGGCTGATGTAAGCTGATAGTAACAAATATACTTAAACAAGACACATAAAACTCACAGCTTTCCAAACAAAACATGACATAGATATTAATAAGTCAAAATGCTTTGTTTTTTTGAGTCTTCACTGCACTCAACATGCTACCAACAGCACTCTAGCATCCACTCACATCTACTTTAACTAATGTTATCTTTCTCTCCTTTTGCTACTGTCATTTCTTTCTTTCAGAAATAGTTTTAGGGAATTATAAAAAATCTTGCACTCTTCGGACAAAGGTTAGCTAAGTAAAAATGCAAATTGTATGTTTCTGTTTTCTATCACTACTTATAGTCTCAGGAAGTGAGCAGTGGTGGCGCAGTGATAGCAGCCGTAACTGACGTGTTGAAGGTCGTTAGTTCGAACCCAGACTCGCGCTTTTTGTTAAATTATTTCATTACCACTGCTCTCAAATTGGGTCAAGGAAGGAAATATCATGAGGAAACTGGCGTATTGTAGAACCAAAAATACAAAGCCAGTACTATACAGTAGTATACATTATCAATCTGCACTGGGCCATGTGTGGTGGATTACAGCCCACTCCCTGTGAAAGAGACGAGGCTTGTGTGCCACGAGTGGGAACATTATAGGGTGATTATGAATGATTATCAAAATCTCAGCAAAAACTGTACTGAGAGGTAATCTATTGAGTCTGTGTTCTCCAACCAAGTTGGAAGAAGGTTATCAAATACAGTAGAGCGTCGATTATCGGAACGTCGATCAACCGAACGACCGCTTATTCGAACTACTACGCCCGCCCCACTCGCGGTTGCTATCCTCCTCCCGCGCTACAATACACGCTAAATTGTCTCGAACTATTAGTTGTATGTACTTGTATGTCACTATGAAGTAGCCGTTAGTTGATAAACTAAATTTTACCGCGTGTAAGAAACTTTTGTCATTATTGATATGTCTAAACATAAGGTTTTCATTCACCTGTACATAAATATGTATGGCTGAATCAATACAGTTCGATTATCCGAAAAAAAAACGATTTTCCAAACAATCCTGTCCCCCAATTAGTTTGGATAATCAACGCTCTACTGTACTATAGTGTGAGTGGCACTGGCCTGGCCACCATCAGGGAATTAGTTGTCAAATATCAGAATCAGTTGTTCACTGGTTCAAAAGTTAGGTGGTTCAAATCTCCGCTAGGTGCCCGAGTTTTAGAAATATAAATGTGGCCAAGCTGGGGACATTCTCTTCAGGTCGGCCACCTAGAAACGCTTATAATTGTGAACCGGTGAAAGTGAGAAAACATATCTTCACTAGGTGCCCTAATTTTTAAGATTCATATGGGGCAAGCTCTCTCTAGATCGGCCACCTATAAACCGTTATAACTTTTGAACCAGTGACCAACTAATTCTGATATTTGGTGACTAATTTCGACTAATTAGCAACAATTCTTTTATGATATCAAAATAAAAATTCCTGATAGTGGCCATGCCAGTGTCAGTCACACAATACTATAATTTAACAATGGAAATGTAAGTTACCTTTAAACTCCTGCACACAACTGCCGCTGGTCCTGGTATCCCACAGTTTGACCAGTCCATCCTGCCCCGCCGAGTACACCAGGTGGTCCTCCTTCGGGTCACATACTACCTCGGTGAGAGCCTTTTGATGACCACTGAGGCGACAGACCTTTGTGAGGGATGTGTTGTTCAGCTGGTACACCTCTATGCTGTTGTCTGATAAACTTATAGCTAGTTTTAATGATCTGTGGGTTTAAATGATAAATCAAACTTTTTAGTGGTTCTCAATTCAATTCTCAATTCTTTATTGCGTACCATGATGTATATGCCGCATGTGTGTTCCCTCCATTAAGTGATTTTCAAATAAGTATAACAGAACATTCTTAAATAAACTAGAACAGAAAGTTCTAGATTCATACGCAAACAAGTGGTTATTTTAAAAGCATTATTTATAGGTACCAGAATGGATATAGCAGGTTTTATGGCGTATCGGAATTTAAATAACATGTCCAATATACTTACTTTGTAGCATGCAATTTATTAATATAGGATTTTTTAAGTGATACCGCACTTTCTGTTAGCAACTTGTAATTCTTTGGAAACTGTTGTTTTAGAGCTTCGGGATTTACAGTATCCCTATCAACCTCTTCGTTATCTACGATATCAGCCATTTTATGTTAATTTTATTATTTTTTCGAGGTATAACGTGTTCAATTAGTGATGTAAACAAACATGTTTCGTTTTGTTTTGAACCATTTTGAGGTTATGTACATATGACATGCCTCTTTGACATTGACAGCCAGTGTTGTCAGGTCCAATCTGAAAAAAACCAAGAAATGTACCCAAAAAATCAGGAGATTGAAAAAAAAAACAGTAGATTTAAGTTTTGTCACAGAAAGAAAGAAAAAACCTATATCCATGCATGTCATTTCAGTCATGATTTCATTCTATTATCCCTCATACGGCTCTATGATCTCCATTTGAAGAGGCTGATTTCATTCCATTAAAAGTTTTATTTACACCATTAACTATATTCCTTACTTACCCAGGAACCCAAGATCACACACAATATCAGTTTTCTACATCCACACACTTCACGTCCTTTGCATTGACTCAGTTAGCAAGTAATCTTAGACCGTTAAGCCTTTCAATAGTTTAAGCGCCAACGAATGTCTTGATTCGATACTTTAGACACTTAAACTATCAAAAATTTTTTTTTTGTGAACTGTCAAAATTCTCATTATACGCAAAAAAAAAAACTTTATTCTAATCCAATAAGATAATCCACTAGAGTCCGCAGAAACGTAATAGGTCCTACATTTGGCAGAAGTACAGACGCCAACACATCAAGCTACTACAATCTGTCAGATTTCTTTGATAGATTTTCGACTTTATTTCTAGAGCATTAGGTTCAAGGTTCATTGGGAAAAATTGACAGTTTCGGGTAGCTTGACCTGGTGGCGTCTAGCGTCTGTACAAACGTTTGAAGTATTGCGTTTCGTTCAGAAAACAAGTAGATAATAAATGTTTCGTTACACATGTAGATTTCGTTTAAGCTTGGCTTACGCTTCCAATCGGTTTGCTATTTTGTTGAAGCTATATGAAAATCAGGCAAATATTGATGTACCCAGGAGTAAAATCATAAAATCCAGTAGATTCTCTTGCAAAAGCAGTAGAACAGTAGACATAGCCTGAAAGCAGTATATCTCCTGTGAAAACAGGAGACCTGGCAACACTGTTGACAGCTCACCATAGAGCTCTGGCGGGAAATCAAATTGCGCGGGTGTTTAAAAATTTCTCCTACGTATTAATTTGTAGTTTTGTGTATATTTCCTTAGATAGTTTATTATATTCCCAGTGTATATAGTATAATGGGGACGGAAAGCGATGGGGGCGATGCCCCCATCGATAAAGAGCCGGCGAAAAAGCGGAAAAAGGCTCTAATGGAGTCGGCACAGTCTGCAGATTACAAAATCTTCATGAAACCGAATTATAAGAGACAATTTCCCGAATGCCACAGTGGCGATTGTGTAGTCTTTGTGGAATCGATAGAAAATGAAAAATTGGGCAACAAAAACCCAATTGGACTTACAAAATTATTCACCGAAAATGTTAAAGGCATCATAGGTGTACATCGAGTCAATGCCTACAAAGTTGGGATAACTTTCAAAAAACCTGCACCGGCGAATAGTTTTCTCAAAATGGACCATTTCTTGGGAAAACATAAATTAAAAGCATTCGTTCCTGCATACATGACGGAAACAACAGGCGTCATCCGCTATGTACCGAAAACGATGTCAAATGAGGAAGTTTATAAAAACATTCAAAGTGACGTAGAAGTTATAAGTATTAAAAGATTTATGAGGAAAGTTGAAGGAAAACTTACACCATTAGGTACAGTCGCAGTTACATTTGCTGCAACGGCATTACCACAGTTTGCATACATTCACATGTTTAGATACCCAGTACATACATATATACCACCATTGCTACAGTGCTACAAATGCCTTAAATATAACCACTCTGCAAGAGCTTGCCGTGGTGAGCAAATGTGCTCTTCTTGCGCCGGTCGACATTCATACAAAGAGTGTGATGTTGAAGAAATTGTTTGCATTAACTGCTGTGGCAGCCACCTAGCAATTTCAAGGGATTGCCCCATTAAGAAGCAAAAAATGGAAGAAAAGAAGAAGAAGTTCCTCAATCGGAATCAGTCATATGTAAGTGTGGTGAGTACACCTCCTCCAACTATGTCAGATACAAATGTTTTCCCAGCTCTTAAAAAACCAAATGAAAGGACTTTGGGTGAGAACTCAAAGTCATTTGCTGAAGAAATTGTAAATAATGATATAATTATAAACGCCATTGTAAAATCATTAATTGGTCTTGGTAATAATAAAGATAATGTTCCAATAACAAATAAAAGAATAAAAGAAATGTTTTTAGCAAATTTAATTGTTAATTGATGGATACATTTTTAAATATAGCACAATTCAATGTACAAAGCTTGCAGAGTAAGAAGGCCTTATTAAACACATTTCTTTTTGAACAAAAAATAGATATATGTCTGTTAAATGAGACTTGGCTAAAAAATAGTAGTGTAATTCCTCATTTTACATCATACAACTTTATATATAAAAATTCAGTAAATAAACACAATGGAGTAGGTATTTTGATAAAACAAAATTTAGCTTATAATGTTATAGAAACAACTTTTTATGAGTCAGTCCAAAATATATGTATTTCCATAGAAACATCCATGGGTAGATTGCATATCCTATGTGTTTATTGTCCTCCCAATAGCAACAGATTTGATACTAACAAAATGAGAAAGGTGCTTCTTGAAATTCCTAAGCCATGTCTTATCATGGGCGATTTTAATGCACACCATATATTGTTTGGATGTCATACAAACAATAATAGGGGTAACAGTTTATATAACCTTATTGATGAATTTGACATATGCGTTTTAAATGATGGTAGAGCAACCACTGTGCAGTACCCAAACAGGAATGCATCAGCTATTGATCTGGCTCTGGTTAGTTCCGCATTAGCTCCTCTTTGTGAATGGCAGGTTCATGACGATCCTATGGGCAGTTATCACTACCCAACCCAGATAGTTTTAAATGTAAAGCCATCTACATATGAAGTCCGGCCTGTGGAAGAAAAATATATTTATAGTAAAGCAGATTGGTCTAAATATTATGAATTATCAGAAACCGGTTTCTCTCATTTAGACATAGATAATATGGACCCTCTTCATCTGTATGATAATTTTGTGAATATTTTATATGATATAAGAATAAATACAGTCCCAAAACGAAAATCTAACCAAACTATGCAAATTTTAAGAAAACCAGCTCCTTGGTGGAACCAAACATGTAATGAGGCAGTTCAAAAATCTAAGGAAGCTTTGTTAGAATATAGAACATCACCAAGCATCCCCAACTTCATACAATACAAAAAACTTGATGCTCAAAAGAAAAGAATAATTAAAGAGGAGAGTATCAATTCATGGCATGAGTTATGTAGTAGTTTTAATAGAATGACACCTGTTGCAAGAATATGGGGTTATATTAAAAAGTTTAAAAGGATAGGTTCTTCTTCTAACAAATATTTAAATGATGATTGGGTACCTGAATTCTTAGAAAATTTATCAGACTCATCAATATTGAATGAAAATAATATAAATGATATTTTAAAAGAATCTGTTGAATCTGAAACAAACTGCTTTCTTAATAGTCCATTAACAATAAACGAATTGCACATAGCTCTTAAGAGTAGAAAAGATACAACCCCAGGTCTGGATAACATACCATACATCTTAATTAAAAAGTTACACCCTAATGCCTTACAAATTTTATTAAATGTTTATAATAAACTTTGGGATTCACTACTCATACCAGAATCATGGAAAACTCAATGTGTCATTCCAATCTTAAAGCCCAATAAATCTGCAAATAGTCACTCATCATATAGACCCATATCATTATCATCTTGCTTAGGTAAACTTTTCGAAAACATGCTTAAGATACGTTTAGATTACTTTGCTGAAACTCAAGGCAAGTTACCAGATATACAGTATGGATTCAGAAAAGGCAGGAGTTGCTCTGAAAGCTTTGTTTCATTTATATCAGACTTAAAAAAGGCTAAACTTAGTCATTCTAATGTCATATGTGTTTTTTTGGATGTCAAAGGTGCTTTTGATAATGTTAATATTGAATCTCTAATTCGTGTTTTGCATGAATTGGGCTTACCAAGTAAAACATTAAATTGGATTTTTAAATTTTTGTACCAGCGAACTTTGTATGTTAGATTCAATAATAAGCTCCATGGCCCTAGTTTAGTTAGTAAAGGCACAATGCAAGGAGCAACACTTTCACCTCTGTTGTATAACTTGTATACATCCCAGATTCTTAAATATGTAAATACTTCTCAAGTCAAAATATTACAATTTGCCGATGACTTGCTTTTATACACAGTGAATCAAAACTTGAATATGGCTGTTAATGATATTAATACTGCATTGGCTCAATTACAATATTATTACAGTAATACTTTAAAACTAGATATAAGTTCTGAGAAAAGTTCAGTATTATTATTTAGTAAAGATTCATTAGCACAGTCCACTGTAAATATTGTATATAACCACAATGTCATTCCTATTGTTAATCATCACAAATTTTTAGGTGTTTTAATAGATGATAAACTAAAATTTGATAAGCACATTGACCATATCTGTCAAAATGCCATGAAGAGCATCAATGTCCTTAGGAGCTTAGCAGGAACTTTTTGGGGTTCTGACCCAAAAACACTTAGCATGTTATATAAAAGCATAGTCAGAAGTCATTTTGACTATAGTTGCTTAGCGTATATGAATGCAAGTACTACACTATTAAGAAAACTGGATGTGATACAAAATATGGGCTTACGAATAATTAGTGGAGCAATGCGCACCACCCCTATAAATTCTATGGAAATTGAAAATGTTATACCTCCCTTATCTTTGCGACGTTTACAGCTGGCTGAGAGATTCTGTCTCAAAGAGTTATCTTGCAATAATAGTACAGTTCTTGATAAAATTGAATATCCTCAAGAGGTCATACAGTCAGCTGTCACATCCTCCATCTCAACAAATACTTTTATTTCTGGTTCATTGCCTGAAATTTCAACCATTCTAGTTAAAGTAAAGAACCTGACAAGAGACATGTACTTCCAAAAGAAGTGGCCTGTATATGAATTCCCATATAATACTTTATTAGCTTACTTTGATATCAGGTGTTTTTTAGATACTGTTAAAAATAAATATGATTTCTTAGAATTTCTGAATGACAAATCTCATTTCTATATCATTTACACTGATGGATCTAAAACTGATGATTGTGTTAAAGCAGCATATTATGACCCACAAAAGAGGATAACAAAATGCTTTAAAATGCCAAATAGTTGTAGTATATTCACTGCAGAAGGTTGGGCTATACTAGCTGCTTTATCTTATGTAAATACTTTTGTAAATATTGATGAACATGGTGTAAGCAAAAATGTAAATAGTGTAAATAATTTATTAATTGTAAGTGATTCCAAAAGTGTTTTATCTAGTTTATGTAATTGTAACCTAAGTTATAAACAAAATTACATTGTACATAGAATTAAGTATACTCTACAAAAGTTGGGAAAACATGTAGAATTTTTGTGGGTTCCATCTCATAGTGGCATAGTTGGTAATGAGGTTGTAGATTTGGCAACTCGTCAGGATCACGACGAGGATATTACAGAATCTTTCAAGGTCCCTTTCACGGATTACTATCAACAATTTAAAACATTATCTAAGAAAATATGGAAGGATTATTGGGACGCAACAAAAGAAAAAAAGGGAAAATGGTATTCAGAATTACAGCAAGACTTACCAACAACGCCGTGGTACAATAAATTCAAATACTCCAGCAGAAAGTTCATAACAGTCATTAATCGCTTGCGATTTGGCCATTGTTTAGTCCCAGCTCATCTCTACAGGATGAGAATCATCAGTGAAAGCAAATGTACCTATTGTTCCGAAGAAAATGCGGATATAAAACACGTTATATTTGACTGTGAATCGTTCGCCATGCAAAGACTGTTACTTGTCAGTGAAATTAGTGACATAGCAGAACAAAACTCTTTAAGTGTTCCCCGCCACGTTCAGGAATTACTTTCCAAAACAGTTTATTTCAATCCATTATTTAGATATTTACTGAATACTGTAGGAAAAATTTAATTGTTTCGGGGTTCATTAGATTGTTTTTTTTTTATGTTTAACTAATATTTTGTTGTTATTAATTAGATAATTTCATCGCCTCTTAGATGTACTTAGCTCGTATGAGCGGTAAACACTTTTGATGAACTTGTTATTGTTTTATGTATTTTTAGTGAGAATAAGAGTAGTATGTTTAATGATTACGACTGAAGGACATGTATCCATGGTCAGGAATAAATTTAAAAAAAAAAAAAAACTCACCATAGAGTATCACAATCACACATTCGAGCTCACACATAGCCTTTTATTAATAGCTAGCTTATAAAATGTTCAGAATTCAGATATAAGATACACCTCCTACCATGTTCGCGAGATTTGTTCGAAAGAGATACTGTGGCCCTGGCATATGGGCAACTGAAGGAATACGGATGGGTTTTGTCAGTAAAAGTCTGACACGCCCGTGCCGCAGCCCGCCTTCTGGGTGGAGCGGAACCATTCGGAGATGCAAATAATCTTCAAATGACCGCCGTCATTTGAAGATTACCCATCCACCAAAAAAAAAAAGATACACCTACACGCAGTTGTTGATATCAATTTTAGAAAAATAGCATAAAACCCCTTGTATTTATTTGTTCGTAAACCTATTTTTCAAGTACCTAACATAAATGTAAACATTTATGTAAGGTACTTGAAAAATAGGTTCTTCATTGGTGGCAGCACTTTTATTATTCCCGAAACCGCTAGTATCGTATATACATATGTATACTGTTGTGTCGATCACAAAATAAACGCACACTATACAAATGTATGCGATGTGTAGCATAATTAAAACACGTGCTAAGGAAAAGGGAAACGTCTGCTACTAGTAAAACGGCAGCTCTAGTAAAAAGGTAAATAAATACAGAACAGCGTTTTTTGTTGGTAATAGTGCAGGTTTATGATTACCGAAGCTCTCAATAAAAAAAGCTCTACTTTATCGGTATTCTTAGATATGAGTAGAGCCTCTGATTCTGTATCACGTGAACGACTACTTTACAAGTTAAAAAAATATGGTGTAACAGGCAAAGCGCAAGATGGGCTTAAAAGCTTTTGATCTAATCGCTAACAGAGAACAGGACAGTATTATCTCTAGGACAGAAAAGAATACTAGGACGACATATAACTCAGAACTAAAAATTTATGGTTCTGGCGTCACGCAGGGGAGTGTACTGGGTCCGCCACTATTTCTATTATACAAGATAAGTTTTTAACCAGTACGCAAATTTTATTAAATTACACTTAAATGAGTTATAATAACCATGCAAATTTTATTTGGATATATCTTAGTACAAAAAAAAATAAGTTATCGCTAACGAAAAATGTTTATTTTGAAACTTATTAACTTATTTTGAATGACCGAGCGTAGCTACAAGTATCTATCAGCTGTTCGATCGGTCAAAATTCTAAGAAGTTCGAAGTATGTACCTATGCCGGCGCGCGTTTACTGACCTATTGTCGATATCATATTATGAAAAATGTAGGGTGTCCACAGTTTACTTATTTAAGTTCGGATAAGAATTAAAAAAAAAAATGTTTTGAAAAAATAGTTGAAATGTGTTGTGTTGTGTTGTTGTGTTGTGTGCGCACTAGTTAAAAAAATCCTGTATATCAATGACCTCAAAACGGGAGGGAGTTGCAGACTCGAGAATGATTTTCCTAACATTCCTGCAATGGAAAACTTCAGAGATTTTCATTTTAGTACTGATATAACATGACAAGAGCCTATAAACAGATAAGGTTCTGTTTTATTAAATCACTTGTTTGTGATTTTCTTTCCTACTTAGGACTCAAAGTGAGTCAAAGGTTTCAAATGGATAGAATTGTATCTAATGTATATTTGGGTTTTATTTTTTTCTTGGGAGAGGTTTTCGCCACTGTTTTTTGTCTTTTAACACTAAATTGATTTGGAAATATAAAGGGGCCCGTAATTAATCAGTCAGCAGTTGAACGGGGCACATTCGGTAATTAATCGCAAAAAAGTTGCTTGTCCGTAGCTGTCAAATTCTTGGACTATAAATAAATAAATATCTTAGGACAACCAACGCACCGTTATCTGATCCCAAACTAGGCAACCAGACAACTGATAAACATACTTATATATTTCTAAATACATACATATTATAGATAAATTACACCCAGACACAGAACAAATGATCGTGCTCATCACACAAAGATTTGTCCTGGGTGAGAATCGAACCCACGACCTCAGTCTTAGCAGTCAGGGTCACTAACCACTGATAGGTCAGTCAAAAATATAAAATCATAGTATAGCGACATCTGTAGAGAGCAACTGGCAAGTGTTATCCCGAAAGCACATTCACTTTGATTGATCACGAACATAGAATTAACAAGTTATATGTGTAAATATGTATTTTCTTGAAAAAACATGATGCAGAAGAATGACGATTACAATTTTAAATTAAACCATTAGATATTATCATCTATACTTATAATATAATAATATATAATAAAACTGTAGAGAGGTCAATTCTGTACATTGAATATACATTCAAAATTAATATTGGAGGATGAATGGTGATCGATACTGATGCCAAAAATGCAATCAGTAAATTTTTTGTCTGTCTGTCTGTCTGTCTGTCTGTCTGTATGTGCACGCATGGGTCAAAAACTACTGAAGGTATTTTAACCAAACTTGGTACGATTGTAATACATACTCCTGGGCAGGTTATAGGCTATATAAAATAACGCTAAAATATATAGGAGCTGAGCAGTGACGATAAATTTGAAGCAAGTCGGATGAAAATGCGCTTTTGAGCTCTTATCCTCGCATACGTTGATCATACACCAAAAGTATGTAATACAAAGATGATAGTCTTCAAAAGATCTACATATACACATAAAGCTTTTATACAAAGTATGTAACTTAATTCTAGATTTTTTCAGTTCGTCTATGAACCAACTTGTCTTAGATCTGGCAGGGTATTGCGTAACACACTCATACAGCATAGCGCAGTGGCTTTCACTTTGACAGTTCAACAACATTCATCGTGTTTTTTATTTGTTATGTAGACAAACTTTTTCGAAAATTCGAAGTAATGGATGAAAATCTTTCAAAATGAGTCACATCACGATTGATAGTGTTACGTAATTAGGGTGCTGGCTGGTTCCCGACACCCGAAGGAGCCTATAGCCTTCCTCAATAAATAGACTACCCAAAACAAAATATTTTTTCAATTCGGACCAGTAGTTCCTGAGGTCAGCGCGTTCAACCAAACAAACAAACAAATTCTTCAGCTTTATAATATTAGTATAGAAGTATAGTTTTACTTCTGTCTAGAATGCAATTTTTTTTCTGACTACAAAAGTGGCTCTAGAGTAAAGAAAATTATAGTAATTTTATTATGTAGTATTTATTCAATAACAACGAATTTCTGAGCAACACGGGTATCTCAAAAATAAATTATTATAATTTATTTGAAACATATGGATATAAGAGCTCAAATAGACGCCATCTATGTATACAGACTTTAAGAAAGCATTCGATAGAGTAGTTCACAGAATATTACTAAAGTTACTTACATCCAACAGCATTAGTAAACCGGGAGCTGGTGACAGGTGACGTTCCACGATTTTGTCATGCATGCCTTTTTATGGCTTGATAACTAACCCTAAAATATCAATGATAGTCGGGGTTTTAGCCCCCCCGCGCGTCCTCTTCATAAGGAAAAGCGCTTTTCTTTGTGTAGCGGATTTTCGTGTTTTTCCGTGATAGTATACTGCATGCCATTGTAATATACGGAAGTTTTAACAAATTAAAGCTGTAATAATTGATGGCATGCACTCCGCAGCGGCCCAAGATGATCATAGGATTCTGAAAACCTGAACAAAATAAGAGGGCAATTACGTGTTTTGAAATTGTATACCGATATAAATAATGGAAGTTTTGTAATAAACACACTCTGGAAAAATTGGCATGCACCCCTCGCAGACCAACGTTGGTAAATTTCCGGATAACTCTGTAAAATTTTAACACAGATTTTCCGTGATTCCAAACTGCATGCCATTGAAAGGATACTTAATTTGTATCATTAATTAATAGTAGGAAAATTGCCATGCACATCAGGATGTTGCAAGATAGAAGCATGCATGATGAAAATTGCAAAAAACACTGTGCGAATTTAGCTCTGTAGCTACATGCATGCCATTTACATTCATGAGTTAAAATAATGTAAATTCACGAAATACAAAACGGCATGCAAAAACAAGTCACCTAAATTTGCACAGTGTTTTTTGCAATGTCCCAACATACAAAAATTGTGAAGAAATTGAATAAACATCAATTTCTCAATTGAAAAAATAAATCTGAAAAATGCCGTGACTTCTTTCTGCATGCCGCTTTGTATTCTGTTAGTAGATATTATTTTAAGCTGAAATGCGAAATGGCATGCATGTAGCTTCATGAAAATTGTTTAAATAAACAAAACAAGAAGGTCCGATTTTATAATTTGATTTTTTTTAATTTTTTTTATGAAATTGAAAGTACAAAATTATTAGCAGCATCATTATTTTAAACATTAAGTATTATTAATTATCGTTATCATCAACCGCTTCATCATCATCATCATTATCGACATTATCATTATCATCATCACGGCTATGTAAAGACTCTTCTTCCGTAGTGTAGCCAATATCGGATTGGCAATCGTCATCATTTGATTCTTCATCATCAAAGTTTGCAAAGTTTGAGAAAAGAACTGATTGTACAGTAATTAAATTTCTAGTAGAATAATGACCTCGAATGTTAAAAGATAAAGGCATGATTAGAAAAAATAAGTACCTTCAATAATTTCCTGTACATTAGGAGGAACGTCATCCCCTTCGAACCACCGGAAGGAATAGCTGTTATTTTCCAGTTTCCAACCGAATTCTTCTACATTCAAAGAATCGTTGGGCAGTGAGGAAAAATAATTTTTGCTCAATGTACGCTGCTCGAAGAAGTTGTTGTTGGAGTTCGCGTTTACACGGTGGTAGCAAGAAAGCATCGAAATTCATCAACTTTTGCTTAAGCTCGTATGTTGGCTCGATTTTGTTTGTATACGTTTGCGTCAATATTCGTAGACGAGCATCATCTACATTACAGCATTTCCTGAGGCCATTTTTCGCTGTTGCGTACATTTTGCAGACAAAGTCCTCCAGCGTGGCAAATGCACGTTTGTAATCGTAACTATTTGGGCTTTGCAATACGACGAAAGCTTGTTGGAATTCTTCATTGGCAGAATACAGTTCCCACGGTTTTCTTTTTCCCTTACTGTAAAAACGCAGGGTTGAAGTCGCACCCTGTTAAGGCATGGAAAGTCTACCGGAGGGTAGTAGCGACCCCCCGTGCTAGTCGATGTATAATAGGCCACGTTTAGACTAGAGACCGGGAGATTCGAATAGTTTGAATTGAATATTTTTTTTTAAACTATTTTTCATCAAGGAATTGAGAAAATAAATATAAACCGTGACCATCTTTTTTTGTTTATTTAAACAATTTTCATGAAGCTACATGCATGCCATTTCGCATTTCAGCTTAAAATAATATCTACTAACAAAATACAAAGCGGCATGCAGAAAGAAGTCACGGCATTTTTCAGATTTTTTTTTCAATTGATGTTTATTCAATTTTTTCACAATTTTTGTATGTTGGGCTATAGCTATATGCATGCCATTTACATTCATGACTTGAAATAATGTAAATTATTGAAATACAAAACGGCATGCAAAAATAAGTCACCTAAATTTGCGCAGTGTTTTTTGCAACTTTTATTATTATTTATAATACGACTAGCTTCTGCCCGCGACTTCGTCCGCGTCAAATTTTTGCTCCCCTGACCCTTCCCGTCGCATCGATTTGCCTGCTAGTTTTCGTCCATTTTTCGTTGCTGCTCGCTCCTTTTGAGTTATAGTGAGTCAACCTTAAAAGATAGACATATGCTCTCGCGGACTTTTTTTTAGAACTTTTTAAAAGGAACAATTCCGTCATACATGATTTTTGCGTTACTTTAACCGTTTACGCAGCGCACGCAACGGAAACTCTCAAAAGGAATAAATTTGCCCCGTTTTTGCAAAATTTTTCATTACTGCTCCGCTCCTCTTAGTTGTAGCGTGATGTTATATATAGCCTATAGCCTCCCTTGATAAATAGGCTATCCAACACAAAAAGAATTTTTCAAATCGGATCAGTAGTTCCTGAGATTAGCGCGTTCAATCAAACAAACAAACAAACTCTTCAGCTTTATAATATTAGTATAGATGGGCTTTTTCAACACGCATGCCATTTGAATTAGATAATTATTTTGTTATAAAATTAATATTCATTTTTATTAGGAGTAATTTGGAATCACGGAAAATCTGTGTTCAAATTTTACAGAGTTATCCGGAAATTTACCACCGTTGGTCCGAGGGGTGCATGCCAATTTTTCCAGAGTGTGTTTATTACAAAAACTTCCATTCTTTATATCGGCATGCAATTTCAAAACACGGAATTGTCCTCTAATTTTGTTCAGGTTTTCAGCATCCTTTGATCATCTTGGGACGCTGCGGAATGCATGCCATCAATTATTACAGCTTTAATTTGTTAAAACTTCCGTATATTACAATGGCATGCAGTATACTATCACAGAAAAACACGAAAATCCGCTACACAAAGAAAAGCGCTTTTCCTTATGAAGAGGACGCGCGGGGGGGCTAAAACCCCGACTATTATTGATATTTCAGGGTTAGTTATCAAGCCTTAAAAAGGCATGCACGACAAAATCGTGGAACGTCACCTGTCACCAGCTCCCGGTCTATAGAGGCGACGTGCTGCGCTGGTTTGTTTTATTTATGTTACAACTGCCATCAAACTTATATATCGACTGTCGCAACAAACGCTATCGAAACTTCAAATCGCCTACTTTACAGGAGAGCAATTCAAAGTTGTAATTTGATGTTAAAGAATCAGTATTATAAACTTAGGTGAAATTATGTTTCGAATAAATTGTAAATTTTATACAGTTTTTCTTTCCTTGACAACGAATTTCATATTCATATATTTTTCTAAATATTTCACTTTCGATAATGTTTTACGCTTATAATAGCCAGAATTTCATCGAAACTGCCAAATTCGATAGTGTTCTCACACATGTGATTATCAAATATGGTAGGTTCAATATTTTTAGTAACCAAAAATAACATCAAAATTGACAGTTCCCGATAGTTAACAAACAAAAAATAATATACGCGTCGACTTGAGAACCTCCTCCATTTTTTCGTCGGTTAAAAAGAACAACATAATTTGTAAATTTTTTCATGACGAAGGAGGATAAAAAAAGATTAGTTACTACTTGTATGTCGTTCTGCGATGTGCACCTCGATATCTTGGCCCAACGCGTTCTATGTCCCCTGCGGCCAGCCTACTAGTCAGTATCTTCAGAGGTATTGGAGGAATGCTGTTTAGCTCACTTGTTGAATCAGAAAACGCCCAACGAATGTAGCGCTCCATGCGGATGTGATCTGGGAATAATATAATTCTATCAAAAACATAAATGTGAAAATGGGAACCAAGTTGAATATTAAGAATATGCGTGGTTGTCAGCTTCGTCAAATTAATAAAGATCTAAATGGGTGCCAAATTCTGCAGATGATTCTGATATCTAGACAAATAAATAAAATTGGAGTGTCTGTTTGTAATATTAAAATAACCGCTTTTTACTAAGTGTATATGGATGTATACACGGTTCATATACAAAAACATTTTGTTTTTCAATTTTTGCCTGTCTGTCTGTCTGTTTGTTCAGGCTAATCTCTGAAATCGCTGGGCCGATTTTCGACGGGACTTTCACTGGCAGATAGCTGATGTAACAAGGAGTAACTTAGGCTATTTTTATTTTAGAAAAAAAATGGGATCTCACGAAAAAAAAAACGAACGAAAATCTTTTTTGTTAAAAATACCACGCGGACGAAGTCGCGGGTAATTACCTATATAACCTGGATTAATGCATTCTTAATACATTAACCGCGGTAGTACGTCCTCTTGCGATAATTTCCGACATCCACGCGGGCGAAGCCGCGGGCAAAAGCTAGTGTATTAATAAGAACAAACAATATTCTTACATAAATATAAAACACAATATTTCTGTTTTGTGTCGCTACACCAATGTGCTGCAATTGCTGCTACCTATTTAAATTATAAGTTCTGTTTGGACAGTCGAATTACTTACACAAAGCAGATAACTTAGGATGAATTAAAGCTCAAGATTTGACTAGGCTAGGTTTTACCAACAGAATATTTTTAATGAGACAAATTACAATATAAAACAGTAACTTGCGTATAACATAAAGAAGACAAATTGTTTAGCCAAATATATACATATTAATACTAGCTTCTGCCCGCGACTTCGTCCACGTCAAATATTTGCTGCCCTGACCCTTCCCGTCGCATCGCAGCCTGCCAGTTTTCGTCCATTTTTTTTGTTGCTGCTCCGCTCCTTTTGATCGTAGCTTGATGTTATATAGCCTATAGCCTTCCTCAATAAATAGGCTACCCGACTCAAAAATATTTTTTCAATTCGAACCAGTAGTTCCTGAGATTAGCGCGTTCCAGCTTCCATTTTAGGGAAGTGGGGGGTTAGAAGAGACAAAAAGTAGCCTATGTCACTCTCCATCCCTTCAACTATCTATCTCTACTTAAAAAATCACGTCAATTCCTCGCTCCGTTTTGCCGTCAAAGACGGACAAACAGACACACACACTTTCCCATTTATAATATTAGTATGAATGGTTAGAAAAGGCGAGAGTACCGAGATGATAACCAATAGAGAAGTATGGACGAAGTCGATATGTTGCGCAGACCTCAAATAAATTGGGATAAAGGTAAGATATTGATAATGGTAAAAAATTTCTAAGTAACATTATTACATAGTGGTGTGTATGTTGTGTTTTCAAAACAGGGACAACTACTTTATCGTATTACCTATGGCCGGGTCGACGATAGCGAACGCGCGTTTGACATTTTCCACGGTGACAGTCTTGTTAGCGACATGCTTGCCGCCCAGCTCGGCGACATGCTTGCCGCGCAGCTCGGCGACCACCTCGCGGATGTACTTGTCCTGCGCCAGCTGCCGCTGTCGGAACAACTCGCGCGCGAACTCCACGCGGTCGAAGCCTTCTTCATTCTGGGGAGGCACGAATATATTGTTCATATTGACATGATAGACATAGTTGGGTACTTCTCAGATTTCGTGCAAATCGCATGTCCGGTTAAACATTTACGAATCTAAGCAGGTTATTCAAACCAATATTTTTTATGTTGTAGATATAACTATAAGGCATACTTGCTACAAAATATATAGTATTATTATTATTAATAAAAATTCAACAATTCAAAAACTGGTCAAAATCTCATTCCCATCCATGTCCTTTTTATAAACTTAAACACATTAAAAACAAGCCTCATCTAAAAGCTTTAACTCTAAGCGGTTACTTTATAAATGTTAGCTATTTCATGAGGAATAAAATGAGATATTTATTTCATACATATATTATATATTTAATATATTATATATATATATATATATTTTTTTTTTTTTTGGACCGATGACCTGGTGAAGGCCGCAGGAATACGTTGGATGCGAGAAGCACAGAACAGGTCGAGGTGGTGTTGCTTGGGGGAGGCCTGTGTCCAGCAGTGGACGTCTTTCGGCTGAAATGATGATGATGATGATGATGATTTATTTCATTAATATATATCATCCCTGACAATTTCAGTGACTAAATATTTTAAGAGCCCTCTCACAAAATTAGAATGCTCGAGTTTAGGTAAAAGACGGCAATCTTATGTATGTGTGCGATCCACACATGCACAATACAAACAGTGTAACGCGAGTGTCGAGCCGGTCTAAACAATCTTGAGCCGTTAGAATTATAATGCAGTATTTAGAGATTTATGAAAATACTTACTTTTATTTAGTCAGTCTAATAAAGATTTCTAAAAAATTACAAATATATGTTATGTAAAGTATACAATAAAAATAAAAAAATCAAACAAATACATATTGGTGCCGATTCTGTTGTACACCGAACTAAACTAATAGCTAAAAGTAAGGAATTTTAGATATTATCTAAAATTCCTTACTTTTAGCTATGAGAATTGTTATGCTATTCTGCAAGAAATAATCTCTAAATGTAAAAAAATATTTTGACACGACTAAAATCAAATTTGACAATCACGACTCAACGTGGTATTTTTTTTTCTTTTGGCTTCGCAACTTGGTACTTGTGTGCGTTACGCAATGAACTTGTTGAGAGACGACGGCGCGCGCAAGGGGGTGTAGAATGGTCGGGTTGACTATTCTACTCGAGTTGGGAATCGAACCCGGTAACTGACTTAATGTTTTATAGATTAGAGTGAAGCGTAGCGGAAGGATGTGATAGTGAGAATGAATAAAGCCGAGAGAAGAAATGAAGAATATTATTACGATTATTAAAATTATATTATTGAAATTAAATTACAAGCGGAACACAGCGATTCTATACAAGCAGAGAGCAATATTAAGCGCGTCGCGAACCGAGTAGTTTGGTAGCTAGTCGAGACTGAACTGATGGTCGACTCTCGGCGCGCGCGCAGGTAGCTTCGTGTGCACGCCATCGGCCCGGCGCTCAAGGTCGTTTCCACGCCGGCCGGTACAAATGTCACGCGCTCGCTGTGTGCGGGCGGCACGTGTAACCGTGCGGCCGTCGAACCCTCGCCGAACAAAGGATCACCTGATTTCGTGGTATGGTGCCACTTCATAAGCGGCAGCGGTTTTCTTATTAGTTCGAGTAGCGGTTTAAATTAATATTGTTTCCGCTACATATTCCCCCTGGCCAGACCGTGACTACGGTCGATAAAAATCGGGAAATTTGACACGCCGCCCACTTCGCGTCCTCTGCTCTGCGCCTTCACCGGTTGCTTCAGTCGTGGGTTTTGGGGCCGTTGGTATCTCAGCTGGAACCCCCGTCTCCTCTCGTGTCATGTAGGCAGGTTTCAATCTGTCCACAGTAATGTTATTGGGGTCACTGCTGGAGTGGACGTCTTTCGGCTGAAATGATGATGATGATGATGATGATTTATTTCATTAATATATATCATCCCTGACAATTTCAGTGACTAAATATTTTAAGAGCCCTCTCACAAAATTAGAATGCTCGAGTTTAGGTAAAAGACGGCAATCTTATGTATGTGTGCGATCCACACATGCACAATACAAACAGTGTAACGCGAGTGTCGAGCCGGTCTAAACAATCTTGAGCCGTTAGAATTATAATGCAGTATTTAGAGATTTATGAAAATACTTACTTTTATTTAGTCAGTCTAATAAAGATTTCTAAAAAATTACAAATATATGTTATGTAAAGTATACAATAAAAATAAAAAAATCAAACAAATACATATTGGTGCCGATTCTGTTGTACACCGAACTAAACTAATAGCTAAAAGTAAGGAATTTTAGATATTATCTAAAATTCTTTACTTTTAGCTATGAGAATTGTTATGCTATTCTGCAAGAAATAATCTCTAAATGTAAAAAAATATTTTGACACGACTAAAATCAAATTTGACAATCACGACTCAACGTGGTATTTTTTTTTCTTTTGGCTTCGCAACTTGGTACTTGTGTGCGTTACGCAATGAACTTGTTGAGAGACGACGGCGCGCGCAAGGGGGTGTAGAATGGTCGGGTTGACTATTCTACTCGAGTTGGGAATCGAACCCGGTAACTGACTTAATGTTTTATAGATTAGAGTGAAGCGTAGCGGAAGGATGTGATAGTGAGAATGAATAAAGCCGAGAGAAGAAATGAAGAATATTATTACGATTATTAAAATTATATTATTGAAATTAAATTACAAGCGGAACACAGCGATTCTATACAAGCAGAGAGCAATATTAAGCGCGTCGCGAACCGAGTAGTTTGGTAGCTAGTCGAGACTGAACTGATGGTCGACTCTCGGCGCGCGCGCAGGTAGCTTCGTGTGCACGCCATCGGCCCGGCGCTCAAGGTCGTTTCCACGCCGGCCGGTACAAATGTCACGCGCTCGCTGTGTGCGGGCGGCACGTGTAACCGTGCGGCCGTCGAACCCTCGCCGAACAAAGGATCACCTGATTTCGTGGTATGGTGCCACTTCATAAGCGGCAGCGGTTTTCTTATTAGTTCGAGTAGCGGTTTAAATTAATATTGTTTCCGCTACATATTCCCCCTGGCCAGACCGTGACTACGGTCGATAAAAATCGGGAAATTTGACACGCCGCCCACTTCGCGTCCTCTGCTCTGCGCCTTCACCGGTTGCTTCAGTCGTGGGTTTTGGGGCCGTTGGTATCTCAGCTGGAACCCCCGTCTCCTCTCGTGTCATGTAGGCAGGTTTCAATCTGTCCACAGTAATGTTATTGGGGTCACTGCTGGAGTGGACGTCTTTCGGCTGAAATGATGATGATGATGATGATGATTTATTTCATTAATATATATCATCCCTGACAATTTCAGTGACTAAATATTTTAAGAGCCCTCTCACAAAATTAGAATGCTCGAGTTTAGGTAAAAGACGGCAATCTTATGTATGTGTGCGATCCACACATGCACAATACAAACAGTGTAACGCGAGTGTCGAGCCGGTCTAAACAATCTTGAGCCGTTAGAATTATAATGCAGTATTTAGAGATTTATGAAAATACTTACTTTTATTTAGTCAGTCTAATAAAGATTTCTAAAAAATTACAAATATATGTTATGTAAAGTATACAATAAAAATAAAAAAATCAAACAAATACATATTGGTGCCGATTCTGTTGTACACCGAACTAAACTAATAGCTAAAAGTAAGGAATTTTAGATATTATCTAAAATTCTTTACTTTTAGCTATGAGAATTGTTATGCTATTCTGCAAGAAATAATCTCTAAATGTAAAAAAATATTTTGACACGACTAAAATCAAATTTGACAATCACGACTCAACGTGGTATTTTTTTTTCTTTTGGCTTCGCAACTTGGTACTTGTGTGCGTTACGCAATGAACTTGTTGAGAGACGACGGCGCGCGCAAGGGGGTGTAGAATGGTCGGGTTGACTATTCTACTCGAGTTGGGAATCGAACCCGGTAACTGACTTAATGTTTTATAGATTAGAGTGAAGCGTAGCGGAAGGATGTGATAGTGAGAATGAATAAAGCCGAGAGAAGAAATGAAGAATATTATTACGATTATTAAAATTATATTATTGAAATTAAATTACAAGCGGAACACAGCGATTCTATACAAGCAGAGAGCAATATTAAGCGCGTCGCGAACCGAGTAGTTTGGTAGCTAGTCGAGACTGAACTGATGGTCGACTCTCGGCGCGCGCGCAGGTAGCTTCGTGTGCACGCCATCGGCCCGGCGCTCAAGGTCGTTTCCACGCCGGCCGGTACAAATGTCACGCGCTCGCTGTGTGCGGGCGGCACGTGTAACCGTGCGGCCGTCGAACCCTCGCCGAACAAAGGATCACCTGATTTCGTGGTATGGTGCCACTTCATAAGCGGCAGCGGTTTTCTTATTAGTTCGAGTAGCGGTTTAAATTAATATTGTTTCCGCTACATATTCCCCCTGGCCAGACCGTGACTACGGTCGATAAAAATCGGGAAATTTGACACGCCGCCCACTTCGCGTCCTCTGCTCTGCGCCTTCACCGGTTGCTTCAGTCGTGGGTTTTGGGGCCGTTGGTATCTCAGCTGGAACCCCCGTCTCCTCTCGTGTCATGTAGGCAGGTTTCAATCTGTCCACAGTAATGTTATTGGGTTTTCCGTTCGCCTCGACCACGAAGTATTTCGGATATCTTTGTATAACTTTGTAGGGTCCAGCGTAAGGCGGTTCTAGCGATCTTCGAACATGATCTCGGCGGACGAAGACGTGTGTGGAAGAGTGTAAGTCTCGAGGCATGTAAAAGGGAGTAGTGGTGCTGGTGTGCCACGAAGTTGGTTTTGGTGCAAGCTTGGCCATGTGGACTCGCAGGTTCGCAGCGTACTCCGTGACATCTGTGGTAGTGAAGTCGTCTTTAGGGGACAGGAACTGAGCGGGTAAGTGCAGTGCTTCACCGTAGACCAGCTCTGCAGGCGTAGCTTGGATATCTTCCTTCCAAGAATTACGCATGCCGAGAAGTACCAGTGGAAGGGCTTCTGTCCACTGTGAGGAAGTGTGGCACATGATGGCAGCCTTCAGCTGCCGATGTAGACGTTCTACGATGCCATTCGCTGCTGGATGGTAGGCGGTGGTGCGGTAGTGATGTGCACCCACCAAGGTAGTGAGAGCCTTGAAGAGGTGACTCTCGAACTGGCGTCCGCGGTCTGTAGTGACCCGTGCGGGACAGCCGAACCTGGCTATCCAGCCAGAAACCAGGGCAGCTGCGCAGGTCTCCGCCGTGATGTCTTTCAAGGGGTACGCCTCAGGCCATCGCGTAAATCGATCAATGACTGTGAGGCAGTATCTGAAATCAGACGAAGGGGTTAAGGGTCCCACTATGTCGAGGTGAATGTGGGAAAAACGGGAAGAAGGAGTAAGGTAGGTTGAAAGTGGAGCTTTAGTGTGACGTGCAGTTTTGCACGTCTGGCATTGTATACATTGCCTCGCCCACTCTCTACAATCTTTGCGGATCCCTGGCCAAACAAAGTGTTGTGTCACCAGTCGCACTGTAGCTGCATTTCCAGGATGATGTAGGTTGTGCAGTGAATCGAATGCCTGTCTTCGCAAGGTAGGCGTTATATAGGGGCGTGTTGTCGGCGTAGAGGTGTCACAATAGACTGGTAGGTCATTGCTGTAGGTGGATGCTACCTTTCGAAGTTTCAGCGTGGAGCCATGTTGAATTAGGTCTTGCAGTTCTAGGTCTGTATCCTGGAGTCTTGCAAGTTCCTCGAAGTCGACAGCTGCTGACATTTCCTCCACGCGCGACAATGCATCGGCGACAACGTTCTCACTGCCTGGTAAATACCTCAGGTCTGTCGTAAATTGCCCAATGAAGTCCAGGTACCGGAATTGCCTGGGTGAGCAACTATCCCTATTCATCCTGAACGCAAAGGTAAGCGGCTTATGGTCTGTGTAGATGGCGAAGGTTCTTGCCTCGACCATATGCCGGAAGTACTTGATTGCCTCATAAATCGCAAGTAACTCCCGGTCGTATGGGCTGTACTTCCTTTGTGCCTCACTAAGCTTGTGCGAGTAAAAGGCTAGTGGTTGCCAGTTGTCCCCCTTCCGCTGCTGAAGGACGGCGCCGATTGCCGTATCAGAAGCATCTGTCACGATGCTTAACTCTGCAGATGCATCAGGGTGAGCCAGGAGTGTCGCTTTGGACAGCGAAGATTTGCAGTCTTCGAAAGCCTTCAGCAATTCTGGAGTCATGTGTACTGGATGTGAGCCTTTTACCTTGGGTCCGGCAAGGACAGCGTTCAACGGTCCCTGAAGTTTGGCTGCGTTCGGGACGAATCGGCGATAAAAGTTGACCATGCCAAGGAATCGGCGCAGCTCCTTGACGGTCTTGGGAACCGGGTACTCCTGTATGGCTTGGACCTTGGTTTGAACTGGCCTCGTCCCTTCCGCCGACACGCGGTAGCCCAGAAAAACAACCTCAGTCTGTCCGATGTTGCACTTAGCTGTGTTGACCACGATGCCGTACTGCCTCAGGCGATTGAATAACTGACGTAGATGGGCCTCGTGCTCTTTAGGAGACGCTGAGAAGACTAGGATGTCATCTACGTACCCATAGCAGAAATCGAGGCCAAGTAGGACCTCGTCGATGAACCTTTGGAAGGTTTGTGCCGCGTTCCTCAAACCGAACGTCATGAAAGGAAACTCGTAAAGACCGAATGGTGTAGTAATCGCCGTCTTTGGTACATCGTCTGGATTGATGGCCAATTGATTGTAGGCCTTTACAAGATCGATGGTCGAGAAGACGGTGCAGCCTGATATCTGGTGAGAGAAGTCATGAATATGACGAATGGGGTACCTGTCAGGTACTGTTCTGGCGTTAAGTGCCCTGTAGTCGCCACATGGTCTCCATCCGTCGTCCTTCTTCTTCACTAGGTGCAGTGGTGCTGACCAAGCACTCTCAGAACGCCTCGCTACCCCGCTTGCCAACATCTCTTCGAACTCCTTCTTGGCAACCTGAAGTCGAGCTGGGTCAAGGCGTCTTGGTTTGCATGCCACCGGCGGGCCTGGTGTCGTCCTTATGTGGTGCATCGTGTTGTGAGTACCTGGTAGCTGTTTGCCTGGTGGCCGTGTTATTTCTGGGTACTCACGCAGTATGTGGTGATAGCCGGTATCACCAACGACGGCCTTCACAGATGCAATGTCAATGGCGCTGCAGTGTGTGGCGGAGACCGACAAGGATGTCAAGCTGTCGATCAGTCGTTGGTTCCTACAATCGACCAGCAGATTGTAGTGGCTGAGGAAGTCCACACCAATGATGGGTTTCCCAACGTCAGCTATGGTGAAGCTCCAGCTGTAGTTCCTCCGGAGGCCTAAATCCAACTGGAGCTGTGTAGGCCCGTAGGTGTGTATGACCGTACCGTTAGCAGCTACCAGATCGTACCTTGATTGGATGCAGGGCGTCTTGACGGCAGAGCGGGGAAAAACGCACAAGTCGGAACCCGTGTCCACAAGAAATTGTAACTTCGATGTCCGGTCGGTCACGAATATACGGCCTGAAGACGTGGGGCAGTCGCTGGCCGCTACTTGCGACCGCCCTTTCTGTTTTCCGATGGAAACGTGCAGGGCGACCTACAGTTCTTCGCCTTATTCCCGTATGTGAAGTGGTAATAGCAGTGTGGGTGGTCAGGAGGTGGTTGCCGCGGTCTACTATTGGAGCGATTATACCTTCGATTGCGATTGTGGGATCTCGAGCGTGAGCGGTTCCTTCCTCTGTCGTTCATGCGAGAAGTGAGCGCAGCTACCTGCTTCGTCAGCTCGCTCACTTGCTTTGCCAGGTCGGATGAAGCCGTGCCGGTGGTAGCAGAGGTGCTAGCAACTTGCGGGGTCATCGGGGCTATCTCGAACACCTTATCTGCAATGTCAGCTAACTTCTCAACCTGCAAATCATCAATCTGTGAGGCAATGACAGTCTGTATATTCGGTGGCAACCTGTTCGTCCAGATACTTTTCACAAACTCAGAAGCGCCCGTTGGACCAGCTAGGTTCTGAAGGTGCCGCAGGAAATGAGACGGCTTACGATCGCCTAGCTCTTCGTGGCAGAGGAGTTGTTTAATGCGTTTCTCCTGAGACGCTGATAATCGCTTAATGAGCTCTGCTTTTAAAGTCTCGTACTTGTTGTTCGCTGGCGGCTTGGTGATAATATCCTTTATTTGCAAGGCGTGCTTGGCTTCCAGCTGCGAGGACACATAATAAAACTTCGTACTGTCACTCGTAATTCTGGACATAATAAATTGGCCCTCTAGTTGCGCGAACCATAAAGCCGGTTCTTCCGGACAAAATGGTGGACAACGCAATGGCATTCCAACCCCCGCTACCTCTCCTGAGATAACGGGAGCATCCTTGCAATCAACGAAACCATCAGCTTCCGCCATTGCAAAAAAAAAAATAGTAAAATCGCTCACCGCTTAAAACTGAGACCCCACCTCAACGGATTTGACGTCAGCAATGGAAATAACACGAACAAAATGGTTCCAGGCTTCGTTCTTCTTGTTCCACTGGTGTTCTGGATTGACTGGCGTCTTGGAGTCTTCAGTCTTGAAGGTGTGATCACGTCGGGGTCACCAATGTAGAATGGTCGGGTTGACTATTCTACTCGAGTTGGGAATCGAACCCGGTAACTGACTTAATGTTTTATAGATTAGAGTGAAGCGTAGCGGAAGGATGTGATAGTGAGAATGAATAAAGCCGAGAGAAGAAATGAAGAATATTATTACGATTATTAAAATTATATTATTGAAATTAAATTACAAGCGGAACACAGCGATTCTATACAAGCAGAGAGCAATATTAAGCGCGTCGCGAACCGAGTAGTTTGGTAGCTAGTCGAGACTGAACTGATGGTCGACTCTCGGCGCGCGCGCAGGTAGCTTCGTGTGCACGCCATCGGCCCGGCGCTCAAGGTCGTTTCCACGCCGGCCGGTACAAATGTCACGCGCTCGCTGTGTGCGGGCGGCACGTGTAACCGTGCGGCCGTCGAACCCTCGCCGAACAAAGGATCACCTGATTTCGTGGTATGGTGCCACTTCATAAGCGGCAGCGGTTTTCTTATTAGTTCGAGTAGCGGTTTAAATTAATATTGTTTCCGCTACAGGGGCAGCTTGGACGTGTTTTATATGGAACTAGCTTTTGCCAGAGACTTCGTAGCGTAACATAGCGTAAGCGAGCGCTAAGAAAGGAAGTAGAATTGCACGGACGAAGTCACGGCCAAAAGCTAGTAAACTACAAAATTTCTTTATAAACCACATTTTTTGCTAATCTATTACTGTATGCCAAAATTATCAGGCTACTGGGCGAGCTTACGCGAGAGCAAGCCACATAGAATTGCCCGTGTGAAAAACAGTTTTCTCTCAAGTCTATACCCACAAATTTTAATGTCTGCCCTTGTGATTGTGGTCATTGCAAAGCAGTTTGAGGGGAAACTGTATTCGTTTGAATTCAAAGGGAAGATCATTCAGGATCAATACAAAATAGGTTAGTATTTCTCACCTTAGTATTTCTTTTGATTTTGCCATATAATTCATTTGAAAAAAAAATTGGTTTGGTTGTTTATTTTCATTGTTTTTTAATTTTTAAATTATATTATTTTTGTTCAGGAGTAATTTTGTGCAATTTTTTGTATAAATCTTCTTGTCTATTTTGTTTTATGTTTTTTGTGCAATTTTTGTGAAATAGTTGTTGTTTTCGTAATCAGCGACCCAATAAATCATAAAAACGATACCCATGTTGATTTTCAGAATTTGTCAACCCTTTTCTACCTTTTAGGGGTTGAATTCTGAAAGAGTCTGACACACGTGTTTACTCATTTATTGATAGGAAGTTTCGAATAAAATAGTTTAACTGATCTTGTTTCCCCGTACAAACTTTCAAACCCCTTTTTCACCCCCTTAGGGGTTGAGTTTTCAAAAACCCTAGGACACAAAATTGTTTATTTCTATTTGTTAACCTAAAAACAAAGTTTCAGGCTTGTAGCTCTAAAAATGACGGACTTCCATACAAAATTTTAATCCTTTCTTAGCGGATGCTTACGTCATTACAACTATCTGTATGCCAAATTTCAGCGAAATCCGTTCAGTAGTTTCGACTGTGCGTTGATAGATGAGTCAGTCAGGTTTGCCTTTTATTTATTTAGATTTTTTGTTTGAATTCTATAAAAAAAAATACTACCCACGTGTTGAGATTTATATGTGTGGGGTTTTATAAAGGGAGTCGAAAATGTCGTTATTTTTACGATAGGACACGCCATTTTCGAGATATAAGCAAAAGAAAAAAAAATACAGTACTGTTTTTGGACGTGAGGCGAGGCGTTGGTGTGAATTTTTGTTCATGACCACTAGTTGTATTCCACACCTTTCTAATCGCGATTAAAAATAGTCAGATTTAGTTAAAATAAATTATTTTAGTCAACATTTTTCTACAATTTATTAAAATAATGCTTTCATTGATAATACACGAAACTCTTATCTTATACAAAAAATAAAATGCGAAGAGTAACAAAATGTTGTAGTCGTAGTATATTTTTGCGTTCACGATACGAGTACCCGAAAACTGAGACGCGGGAAAAAATGGCACAGGTCCTGCCTCGTTGGGCACCTGCGCCGTACTAAACGCTGCCCGCTTGTGCATCGTAATTCATTCTAATTTAGAGTGATTTCAAAAACAATATTATGCCTAATTAAATAAACGGATTTAAATAAAACTTGAGAATTCGATTCGTTATAGAGCATACTTTATATTGACATGAATTTTTTAATGTAATTATGCTTTATTCAAACCAAAAAAAACGCGATAAAATTGCGAATAAATCGTAAAAATTGCCATAAGACTTATTTTTTTTTTACTAATTAAGCTTATTAAAAATCAATATTCTTGTACTAAATGTAACAACTAGATTATATGTCTGATGTTTTGTGTATTTTTTTTACTCAAATTTCTACATATTAATGATAGAAATAGGAGTCTGAAATTGACCCTGCGCTGATTTTTAAGAAAACTAGTTGTGGGAGATTAATTACTACGAAGTAAACAAATAAGTTTTTGTAAATGTGCTACTAAAAGTAACAAAACAAAAGATTGATCTATTTTTTACATGTGTTTGTCAATCCCAGAGTATTTATAATGATGAGATGAGAGGTAAATAAGGCGACTAAAATCTTAGATATTCGCGCAAAAATGTAAAATGGCTCTTAACAAAAAAAACCTTCATCATGAAAATAACATAAAAATATTATGGTTTATTTTGCTGCTATAGGTACGGCTCCCATAGCAACAGACCTGCGCGCATGCCGCCAGGCCGCCAGTTGGCCGAGGAACAGTGTAGAGGACGAGCGTCGCCACATTTTTTGTTATTCTCGTATAGTTGTTGTGATTAGTGGCTTGAACAGTTTATATTGTAAATACCTTCATTGGGATTTAACGGAAAGTTATTATCTTTTTATTTTGGGATTAGATTTAATGCACTTGTAGGCTGATTTCAATACCTAGTAATTTGTTTTAAAAAAATATCTTGATTATTTATAGCGTAAATTCAAAAAGAGTTCGGAGATCTCATTACCCTCTAACATCAGTTACCTTCAGTTTTTAAGATGATGGTAATGAGGTAAACGTGAAGGTAATGCAAATATTTTTAAATAACTTTTATTTCGGTACAGTTTGAATGCGCGTCTATATAATATTGCATAATACTGCCATAAGGGGTCCTAGCTTCGGATTCCAGGTTGTTAAGAAAAATTAAGTTTTTCTTTCTAGAAATATCGCTTCGCTTGCTTGGCAATTCAAAATACATGGATCCTAACTTAGCTAGGAAATTGTGAGTATGATATACCTCTGCCTACTCTACTTTTTAATTGATGTTATAAGTGTAATTTATTATATTTACAGGAACATTTAACATGCCCAAAAAGAATCAGAAAAAAAACGAATGAAGAAAAACTCATTCAAGCAAGATTACATAAAAGAAAAATATATCAAGATATCAAAAATGATCCGGAAAAATATCAAATTCAGAAAGAAAAAGAACAGCTTAGATATTTGAAGAGAAAAGAAAATAAGAAAATTAAGAGCATTGCTGATATGACAACAAGAAAACAAATACTACAGCGAAAACGGTGGAAATTAAATAGCCAACGTTATTTAGAAAACAAAAAGAAGAACAAGATAATTTGTGAGGTGTTCATTGATTCTTCGGCTACAACGAGTAACAAAACAGAAAATATCACGCAAGATCAATAAAACAGTCATCTCATCAAGTATTAGACGAACCAAAATCATGTGATGTAGCATGTCAAATGAAAAATGAATATAAAGGTAGAGTACGTCGTCCCAGGATATGTGAAGAGAAAGTGGAAAAACAACCTATAGATGAACAAGATCCATTACAAGGGCCCTCTTGTCATACGATTGACGATCTCGGAACCAACTGCAAATCATCTTTAAAAAAAATGAAATTCATTCAAAGAATGCGTTACAGTACAAGAAAGTAGATAGGTAAATTGAAATTAGAAAAGGTAAAAAACTTAAAAAAAAAATGACAACCGACTTCCTAAAAAAACACTACAAAGTGAAAAATAACTTTTATTTCGTAATTCGGTGTCTTAGGATCTGTATTTAAGGTATTTTTGCCACCGACTTTTTTTTGTAATTTTTTTTTATTTTTGACTTTTTAGTTATGGTAGATACCCTTACACTAATCTAATCGCGTTATTCGTTCATTTGTCGCGCAAATACTTAATGCAAATTTTAGACTTATATGGTTTTCACATGGATTCCATTGTCCAAATGGAACCAAATTAAAATGGGACCATTCGGGAAGCACCAGCTGTCAAATAAAAAAAGAAACATCAAAATCGGTTCACCCAGTCAAAAGTTATGAGGTAACAAACATAAAAAAAAAGAAATAAAAAAAAATACAGACGAATTGATAACCTCCTCCTTTTTTTGAAGTCGGTTAAAGATAGGAAAAGAAAGAGATGCTTTGAAAGAAAATGGTAGCTAAAACGATACAAACTAACAAAGAGCTTCAAAAAGCCAAAATGCCTTCAATGGAACAAAAAGTGGACACGTTGTTTAAATCTGTAGATACAGATAAAAGAGAAGAAATAAAGAAGAAAATATTATTTGGTGAGTACTTAGCTAGAAGCTTCAGTTCAAAATACCAAACATTAAATAAAAATGAAAAACGTGGACTTAGTGATGTAGTAATGAACAATAAAGCATCTTTCAAAAGGCATAAAATTTTAGGAAGAGCCAGTAGTTTTACAGTTCGAGATAGAGATATACCTCAATATTCAAATTTAGACACAACCAGTAATATAAAACAAGACATTGAAGACTTTTTTGATGATGACAGCAATTCTGAGATATCTCCCGGAAAAAAGGAGTTCATAACGCGATATGGGATAAGAAAACAAAAACGTTATTTAACTGATTCGCTAGTAAATTCGCATAAAAATTCATCATCAGCGTAAACATGAAAGTACCTAATTCAACATTTTGCAAATACAGACCATTCTGGGCTATCTATCCAAAAGATACCAATAGACTTTGATAAACTTTGATTTATTAATTAAAATTCTTAATAAAAAGCGACAACTATTATAGTAGAGTTGTTTTAAATAATTGATTATGATAGACTTATTAATCTTAATATATATTTTTTGTTATTACTTTTATAGATATAAAACATGGACTGTTTTTAAGACTGATTTGTTTGAAATAATTATTAAATAAAGGTATTGTTGTTTCTAAGTACGTTTAGTTCCTGATTATGTTTATTTTTGTTTCGACAATTATTGTTACGGTTAAGTTTTCAAATAAGAGGTGCTACATTGTGACGTTTTGGGAGAAAAAAATATTCCTGAATATCAATAAATACAGTATGATTACTTACTAGTTTTTTATTAATTACCAGGAATACTTGCTCATTACCTTCTTGAACATCATTACCAGATGTACTCATTTCATTACCTTCAGTCAATATAAGTTTATTATATCAATATATTGAACAATTACGTGTGGAATGACGTATAAATTGATCAGTAATTATAAATTTATTATATCTTTGAGTTTCATTCATTCATTCATTTCAGCCGTAAGACGTCCACTGCTGGACTTAAGCCTCCCCCAATTTGGGGGGTTTGCCATAATCGCCACGCTTGACAGGCGGGTTGGCGATCGCAGTATGGTGGTAAAATGCATAGAGAACGCTGCTGCCCATTCTCTAGTAATCTTTGAGTTTACATCATTTAAATCATTTTTAATTTTTTTCTCACAATTTCATCCATTTTGCGCCAACTCAGAGAAGTACCCAGTTATTTTTATTTATTTACATTATTTACACCATTTTTATGGCATGAATTCTGTTTATTATGAAACCGTACGAATAGAAATAATAAAAGATTTGATTCGATAAAAGATTTTGTAGCAAGTAAGAAGGCGCTAACTAAACTTCGGACTAGATGTCATCAAAGCAGTATAAGATCAGGAGTCTACACGTATCATAACATCACCCTTGAACTCCCACATGGATTGGGCGGAGGTGTATCACACAGGTGCAGGACTCTATTCATGTATGAAATATAGTGTCTTAGTACCTCTTGAAACAGTTTATCCAAGTTGATATCGTTGTTGTTAATCTTCAGTTTGAGCTGCTTGCGCACCACGTCTATCAAGTTCTTGATGTCCACTTCACTCTTCAGCGGAAACGTCGCTTTCGATATCTTCTCGAATTCGTCGATTGAAATTGTCTGTGAAGAAAGGAAGTATTTTCACAAATTGCTGTCGAGTCCATGCCGAGCATGAAGTACCTGAGGCTGGCGCTCAAGTTGTTGGGCGCAGCGGGAGCGCTCGCAACGCTGCTTCCCAATCTGGGGGGCCCGAACACTGCCTGCAGGCGATCCATTGCCTTGTATGGGGCCCCTGGTGTGGGCTTCTGATCTGATGGCCGGAAGTATCGCAATACTGCGAAAGCCACAGAGGGCGATGGCCGTTAGAGTCCTCAGGGGGTAACGCTCTACCAGGGTCGCGAGATTTGTTCGAAAGAGTAACCGTGGCCCTGGCATATGGGCAATTGAAGGAACACGGGTGGGTTTTACTCAGTAAAAGTCCGACACGCCCTTCCGCTCCACCCAGAGCGGGAGAAGTCATTTGATGATTTCCCACCCAGAAAAAAAGGAGGTAACGCTGTATCGCACAATCGTCTTCAAGGTGGCTATTTCACTGGCTGGATTCCCGCCCTGGGACGTAGAGGCGAGAGCCTTCACTTCATTTTACCGATGGCGCGAGGAGGCGCCAGCACGGAGCGGTAAACTGAAGCCGCGAGAAATTGAGCTTCATCGTTTTGAACGACGTAGGTGCTTTCGGGACATAGCTGTTTCGGGAAATACGTGTGTACGGACAACCGGACGCTCGCTGCCTTCACTGCACCTATCAGGAGGACACGGCGCGGCATACACTGGCAGAGTATAACGCATGGGAGGGCCGCACCGTGCCTTCGTATTAGAGGTCGTGTTAGAGGTAAAAAGGTTTTGGTTCTATGACAGGCTAGTTTCCTCACGGTTTCCTTTCACCGTTTTGAGAGCTGAGGTGATGGTTTTGATTATTTACACATAGTAGAGCGCCTACTTGGGTTCAAACCCACAACTCAACTACTACGACTCATTTTTCGGAGCCGATACCGCTGAGTTACCACTGTTCTCTATGCCAGAGTGACTGCGGTAGACCCAGTAGATGTGCGTTTTGTCTGCAGTACTGTACCTCCTGGTCCTTGCTGTGCTTGTAGAGACTGTCTCGGAGCGCCTGCCAGTGCCTGCGGTGGCCCCGGTAGATGTGCGTTTTGTCTGCAGTACTGTACCTCCTGGTCCTTGCTGTGCTTGTAGAGACTGTCTCGGAGCGCCTGCCAGTGCCTGCGGTGGCCCCGGTAGATGTGCGTTTTGTCTGCAGTACTGTACCTCCTGGTCCTTGCTGTGCTTGTAGAGACTGTCTCGGAGCGCCTGCCAGTGCCTGCGGTGGCCCCGGTAGATGTGCGTTTTGTCTGCAGTACTGTACCTCCTGGTCCTTACTGTGCTTGTAGAGACTGTCTCGGAGCGCCTGCCAATGCCTGCGGTGGCCCCGGTAGATGTGCGTTTTGTCTGCAGTACTGTACCTCCTGGTCCTTACTGTGCTTGTAGAGACTGTCTCGGAGCGCCTGCCAGTGCCTGCGGTGGCCCCGGTAGATGTGCGTTTTGTCTGCAGTACTGTACCTCCTGGTCCTTGCTGTGCTTGTAGAGACTGTCTCGGAGCGCCTGCCAGTGCCTGCGGTGGCCCCGGTAGATGTGCGTTTTGTCTGCAGTACTGTACCTCCTGGTCCTTGCTGTGCTTGTAGAGACTGTCTCGGAGCGCCTGCCAGTGCCTGCGGTGGCCCCGGTAGATGTGCGTTTTGTCTGCAGTACTGTACCTCCTGGTCCTTGCTGTGCTTGTAGAGACTGTCTCGGAGCGCCTGCCAGTGCCTGCGGTGGCCCCGGTAGATGTGCGTTTTGTCTGCAGTACTGTACCTCCTGGTCCTTACTGTGCTTGTAGAGACTGTCTCGGAGCGCCTGCCAATGCCTGCGGTGGCCCCGGTAGATGTGCGTTTTGTCTGCAGTACTGTACCTCCTGGTCCTTACTGTGCTTGTAGAGACTGTCTCGGAGCGCCTGCCAGTGCCTGCGGTGGCCCCGGTAGATGTGCGTTTTGTCTGCAGTACTGTACCTCCTGGTCCTTGCTGTGCTTGTAGAGACTGTCCCGCAGCGCCTGCCAGTGCCTGCGGTGGCCCCAGTAGATGTGCTCGCTGAGGTGACCATGCAGCACGCCCCAGAACAGCTTCACCTATACCACAAATAATAATTGATGCACGAAATACGTGTATTGTATAAAGTTTTAATAGAGTAGAGGAATGTTGAATAGCCCCGGACAGCGGGTGATCGCAGACATTTCAATTTCTAATTCATTCTATTTTTAAGAAACTAAACGCTTTGCGTAAGTAGTTAATAATCTATACATCTCTACAAATAAATAAAATTGGAGTGTCTGTTTGTAATATTAAGATAACCAATTATTACTAAGTGTATATGGATGTATACATGGTACATATACCAAAACAACATTTTTTATAATTTTTGTCGGTCTGTCTGTTTGTTCCGGCTAATCTCTGAAATGGCTGGACCGATTTTGACGGAACTTTCACTAGCAGATAGCTGCTGTAACAAGGAGTAACTTAGTCACTTTTATTTTAGAAAAAATCTTTTATTTTAGAAAAATACCTGCGTTAATTTCCGACATCCACGCGGGCGAAGCCGCGGGCAAAAGCTAGTGTACAATAAAATCCCGATGGAAATAAAAGAAGCGAAAAGAATGTCTTGTTTTAAAAAGAAACTCAAATCCTATATATTTTTGTTAGGCAGCTGGGTCAAGGGCTTGAGCCCTGACCGCCGGTAGCTTGGACCTTGTTTCCGATACCGGTGGGCTACTATTTTTAAATGTTTTTTATACGTTTCTGTACTAATATTTAAAAATATAATTTATAAGTGTTTACAAATGAATAAAGGTCATAATAATAAATAGTAGATTATTAACCAAGGGGATAAAGCATTGTCTTCTGTCGCGGGTGACGATTTAAATCGCGAGCGTTACGAAGGACTCAAGGTTTACTCCCGAGCGTAGCGAGGGTGTTAAATACTTAAATCACGAGCGAAGCGAGGGATTTAAGACGAGTCCTGAGTGTAGCGAGGGATTTAAGTTCACCCAAGACTAAGACAGCTTTATCACCGAGGAAAATACTCTACTTTTCGTACCATTTGCGAAAAAATTAACACAATAATAATATGAGATAAGCATTTATTAAAAATAATGACAATTAAAAGTAAAATAAATTTAACATTTATGTATTTGAAGAAAACAAAAACGCGGCAAATTCCTAGACTAATATTTTTTTTGTCGGAAAAGCAAAGGCATCAAGCTCATACGGCCTCGTCGGTTTTCGTAATTTTATTTAATAATCATAACTGCATAATAAATGCGTATTCCTTTTTCAAAAAGATGTACAATGCTTTATATACAAACTCAGTGGTGTAAACACAGATGTAGTTCAGTATAAATTTCGGTAAGTATTCCAAATTTAAATCACAATCCCCCTAGAGGATGAATGAAATTCAGTACAATTTTCTTTCCCTGTTTTTAACAGATTAAAAATGACTATTGTTATGTTAGGTTTTTGTGGCACAGAATGTCACTTTTTTGAGCAAGTGGTACGAAAAAAACTTTATTAGATAGTACGCTGCCATGTATGCCACATCTAGTAGTACATCAGCTTTTACTCTATATCCGTGTTTACTCGGTTGGTGATTTTATATCACTATTCATATTTTACTTTTACGTCGTTTTTGTAAGCTCAAAAACATTTTAATTTAATTTATTTTCTCAGTAAGTGAATTGAGGAATAATAACGTTCTTAAACCATAGAATTGAATATTTTTAGGGTTCCGTTGCCAAATGGCAAAAAACGGAACCCTTATAGATTCGTCATGTCTGTCTGTCTGTCTGTCTGTCTGTCCGTCCGTCCGTATGTCACAGCCACTTTTTTCAGAAACTATAAGAGCTATGCTGTTGAAACTTGGTAAGTAGATGTATTCTGTGAACCGCATTAAGATTTTCACACTAAAATAGAAAAAACAATAAATTTTTGGGTTCCCCATACATATAACTGAAACTCAAAAATGGTTTTTTTCATCAAACCTATACGTGTGGGGTATCTATGAATAGGTCTTCAAAAATGGTAATGAGGTTTCTAATATCATTTTTTTCTAAACTGAATAGTTTGCGCGAGAGACACTTCCAAAGTGATAAAATGTGTGTCCCCCCCCCCCCCCGTAACTTCTAAAATAAGAGAATGATAAAACTAAAAAAAATATATGATGTACATTACCATATAAACTACCACCGAAAATTAGTTTGAACGAGATCGAGTGAGTAGTTCGTAATTCGGTGTCTTAGGATCTGTATTTAAGGTATTTTTGCCACCGACTTTTTTTTGTAATTTTTTTTTATTTTTGACTTTTTAGTTATGGTAGATACCCTTACACTAATCTAATCGCGTTATTCGTTCATTTGTCGCGCAAATACTTAATGCAAATTTTAGACTTATATGGTTTTCACATGGATTCCATTGTCCAAATGGAACCAAATTAAAATGGGACCATTCGGGAAGCACCAGCTGTCAAATAAAAAAAGAAACATCAAAATCGGTTCACCCAGTCAAAAGTTATGAGGTAACAAACATAAAAAAAAAGAAATAAAAAAAAATACAGACGAATTGATAACCTCCTCCTTTTTTTGAAGTCGGTTAAAGATAGGAAAAGAAAGAGATGCTTTGAAAGAAAATGGTAGCTAAAACGATACAAACTAACAAAGAGCTTCAAAAAGCCAAAATGCCTTCAATGGAACAAAAAGTGGACACGTTGTTTAAATCTGTAGATACAGATAAAAGAGAAGAAATAAAGAAGAAAATATTATTTGGTGAGTACTTAGCTAGAAGCTTCAGTTCAAAATACCAAACATTAAATAAAAATGAAAAACGTGGACTTAGTGATGTAGTAATGAACAATAAAGCATCTTTCAAAAGGCATAAAATTTTAGGAAGAGCCAGTAGTTTTACAGTTCGAGATAGAGATATACCTCAATATTCAAATTTAGACACAACCAGTAATATAAAACAAGACATTGAAGACTTTTTTGATGATGACAGCAATTCTGAGATATCTCCCGGAAAAAAGGAGTTCATAACGCGATATGGGATAAGAAAACAAAAACGTTATTTAACTGATTCGCTAGTAAATTCGCATAAAAATTCATCATCAGCGTAAACATGAAAGTACCTAATTCAACATTTTGCAAATACAGACCATTCTGGGCTATCTATCCAAAAGATACCAATAGACTTTGATAAACTTTGATTTATTAATTAAAATTCTTAATAAAAAGCGACAACTATTATAGTAGAGTTGTTTTAAATAATTGATTATGATAGACTTATTAATCTTAATATATATTTTTTGTTATTACTTTTATAGATATAAAACATGGACTGTTTTTAAGACTGATTTGTTTGAAATAATTATTAAATAAAGGTATTGTTGTTTCTAAGTACGTTTAGTTCCTGATTATGTTTATTTTTGTTTCGACAATTATTGTTACGGTTAAGTTTTCAAATAAGAGGTGCTACATTGTGACGTTTTGGGAGAAAAAAATATTCCTGAATATCAATAAATACAGTATGATTACTTACTAGTTTTTTATTAATTACCAGGAATACTTGCTCATTACCTTCTTGAACATCATTACCAGATGTACTCATTTCATTACCTTCAGTCAATATAAGTTTATTATATCAATATATTGAACAATTACGTGTGGAATGACGTATAAATTGATCAGTAATTATAAATTTATTATATCTTTGAGTTTCATTCATTCATTCATTTCAGCCGTAAGACGTCCACTGCTGGACTTAAGCCTCCCCCAATTTGGGGGGTTTGCCATAATCGCCACGCTTGACAGGCGGGTTGGCGATCGCAGTATGGTGGTAAAATGCATAGAGAACGCTGCTGCCCATTCTCTAGTAATCTTTGAGTTTACATCATTTAAATCATTTTTAATTTTTTTCTCACAATTTCATCCATTTTGCGCCAACTCAGAGAAGTACCCAGTTATTTTTATTTATTTACATTATTTACACCATTTTTATGGCATGAATTCTGTTTATTATGAAACCGTACGAATAGAAATAATAAAAGATTTGATTCGATAAAAGATTTTGTAGCAAGTAAGAAGGCGCTAACTAAACTTCGGACTAGATGTCATCAAAGCAGTATAAGATCAGGAGTCTACACGTATCATAACATCACCCTTGAACTCCCACATGGATTGGGCGGAGGTGTATCACACAGGTGCAGGACTCTATTCATGTATGAAATATAGTGTCTTAGTACCTCTTGAAACAGTTTATCCAAGTTGATATCGTTGTTGTTAATCTTCAGTTTGAGCTGCTTGCGCACCACGTCTATCAAGTTCTTGATGTCCACTTCACTCTTCAGCGGAAACGTCGCTTTCGATATCTTCTCGAATTCGTCGATTGAAATTGTCTGTGAAGAAAGGAAGTATTTTCACAAATTGCTGTCGAGTCCATGCCGAGCATGAAGTACCTGAGGCTGGCGCTCAAGTTGTTGGGCGCAGCGGGAGCGCTCGCAACGCTGCTTCCCAATCTGGGGGGCCCGAACACTGCCTGCAGGCGATCCATTGCCTTGTATGGGGCCCCTGGTGTGGGCTTCTGATCTGATGGCCGGAAGTATCGCAATACTGCGAAAGCCACAGAGGGCGATGGCCGTTAGAGTCCTCAGGGGGTAACGCTCTACCAGGGTCGCGAGATTTGTTCGAAAGAGTAACCGTGGCCCTGGCATATGGGCAATTGAAGGAACACGGGTGGGTTTTACTCAGTAAAAGTCCGACACGCCCTTCCGCTCCACCCAGAGCGGGAGAAGTCATTTGATGATTTCCCACCCAGAAAAAAAGGAGGTAACGCTGTATCGCACAATCGTCTTCAAGGTGGCTATTTCACTGGCTGGATTCCCGCCCTGGGACGTAGAGGCGAGAGCCTTCACTTCATTTTACCGATGGCGCGAGGAGGCGCCAGCACGGAGCGGTAAACTGAAGCCGCGAGAAATTGAGCTTCATCGTTTTGAACGACGTAGGTGCTTTCGGGACATAGCTGTTTCGGGAAATACGTGTGTACGGACAACCGGACGCTCGCTGCCTTCACTGCACCTATCAGGAGGACACGGCGCGGCATACACTGGCAGAGTATAACGCATGGGAGGGCCGCACCGTGCCTTCGTATTAGAGGTCGTGTTAGAGGTAAAAAGGTTTTGGTTCTATGACAGGCTAGTTTCCTCACGGTTTCCTTTCACCGTTTTGAGAGCTGAGGTGATGGTTTTGATTATTTACACATAGTAGAGCGCCTACTTGGGTTCAAACCCACAACTCAACTACTACGACTCATTTTTCGGAGCCGATACCGCTGAGTTACCACTGTTCTCTATGCCAGAGTGACTGCGGTAGACCCAGTAGATGTGCGTTTTGTCTGCAGTACTGTACCTCCTGGTCCTTGCTGTGCTTGTAGAGACTGTCTCGGAGCGCCTGCCAGTGCCTGCGGTGGCCCCGGTAGATGTGCGTTTTGTCTGCAGTACTGTACCTCCTGGTCCTTGCTGTGCTTGTAGAGACTGTCTCGGAGCGCCTGCCAGTGCCTGCGGTGGCCCCGGTAGATGTGCGTTTTGTCTGCAGTACTGTACCTCCTGGTCCTTGCTGTGCTTGTAGAGACTGTCTCGGAGCGCCTGCCAGTGCCTGCGGTGGCCCCGGTAGATGTGCGTTTTGTCTGCAGTACTGTACCTCCTGGTCCTTACTGTGCTTGTAGAGACTGTCTCGGAGCGCCTGCCAATGCCTGCGGTGGCCCCGGTAGATGTGCGTTTTGTCTGCAGTACTGTACCTCCTGGTCCTTACTGTGCTTGTAGAGACTGTCTCGGAGCGCCTGCCAGTGCCTGCGGTGGCCCCGGTAGATGTGCGTTTTGTCTGCAGTACTGTACCTCCTGGTCCTTGCTGTGCTTGTAGAGACTGTCTCGGAGCGCCTGCCAGTGCCTGCGGTGGCCCCGGTAGATGTGCGTTTTGTCTGCAGTACTGTACCTCCTGGTCCTTGCTGTGCTTGTAGAGACTGTCTCGGAGCGCCTGCCAGTGCCTGCGGTGGCCCCGGTAGATGTGCGTTTTGTCTGCAGTACTGTACCTCCTGGTCCTTGCTGTGCTTGTAGAGACTGTCTCGGAGCGCCTGCCAGTGCCTGCGGTGGCCCCGGTAGATGTGCGTTTTGTCTGCAGTACTGTACCTCCTGGTCCTTACTGTGCTTGTAGAGACTGTCTCGGAGCGCCTGCCAATGCCTGCGGTGGCCCCGGTAGATGTGCGTTTTGTCTGCAGTACTGTACCTCCTGGTCCTTACTGTGCTTGTAGAGACTGTCTCGGAGCGCCTGCCAGTGCCTGCGGTGGCCCCGGTAGATGTGCGTTTTGTCTGCAGTACTGTACCTCCTGGTCCTTGCTGTGCTTGTAGAGACTGTCCCGCAGCGCCTGCCAGTGCCTGCGGTGGCCCCAGTAGATGTGCTCGCTGAGGTGACCATGCAGCACGCCCCAGAACAGCTTCACCTATACCACAAATAATAATTGATGCACGAAATACGTGTATTGTATAAAGTTTTAATAGAGTAGAGGAATGTTGAATAGCCCCGGACAGCGGGTGATCGCAGACATTTCAATTTCTAATTCATTCTATTTTTAAGAAACTAAACGCTTTGCGTAAGTAGTTAATAATCTATACATCTCTACAAATAAATAAAATTGGAGTGTCTGTTTGTAATATTAAGATAACCAATTATTACTAAGTGTATATGGATGTATACATGGTACATATACCAAAACAACATTTTTTATAATTTTTGTCGGTCTGTCTGTTTGTTCCGGCTAATCTCTGAAATGGCTGGACCGATTTTGACGGAACTTTCACTAGCAGATAGCTGCTGTAACAAGGAGTAACTTAGTCACTTTTATTTTAGAAAAAATCTTTTATTTTAGAAAAATACCTGCGTTAATTTCCGACATCCACGCGGGCGAAGCCGCGGGCAAAAGCTAGTGTACAATAAAATCCCGATGGAAATAAAAGAAGCGAAAAGAATGTCTTGTTTTAAAAAGAAACTCAAATCCTATATATTTTGTCAGTAAAAATAAGAATATTAAAAAAAAATACCTAGTTTTAGCGAGGGTTGATGCAAACAAATAAAACATAATAAATAATAATAATATTTGTATGTAATATTTCCTAGAAACCGACGTGGGGATGCATCGAGATGTGGTGGCGGTTGACAAGGGCCTCACCCTGCTCTCCTTGGTTAACGAGAACTGGCGCAAACCTGTAATACTTGACGCATGGAAGTATGGCAGAGTAAGGAGCTCCACGGACGCTTTTTCCGGACCCTACATGGACCTGATGTAGATATACTAGCGTCCGTAGCCTGGCTGCGTTTCGGTGACCTCTTTGGGGAAACCGAAGGTTTTGACTGTGCAATTATGGATGAAGTTATGAAGACGAACAATTACCGGAGATTTATTGTGAAAGATGGCACGGTTGACATCTGTCGGGCATGCCACCGTCCAGGGGAATCAATTAGGCACGTAATCTCCGGGTGTTCTCGTCTAGCTAACGAAGAATACTTATATAGACACAACCTAGTAGCCAGGATTATCCATCAGCAACTTGCTCTTAAATACAGCCTTGTGGAATCGGAAGTGCCGTAATTAATCTAATTGAGTACATAATAAAAGTGAAAACTTGTAAGAATTTAATAATAATAATGTAATCTCGTGCAAGTATATGTAATTAACAACTGATATGTTATATCTATCTACACGAACATAATAATAATATGTATACAATATAATTATATACCAAATGAAAGGCAGTAAATACTGAGAGAATACTGATTTAATTAAATTGTAACTCAGCTCTCTTCCTCTCTCCTAATTTTTGCGTGCCCGACAGGGTCCATATTTGATCTTGTACCATTTTATTTTTAACCATCTATGTAACATATGGAATGCAATAAAGAATTGAGTATTGAGTATTGAGTATTGACAGGTATGTGCCCGACCCAGTTCTCGAAAATGGAAATATCACATTGTACTGGGATCGATCCATCATCACTGACAGGACTATTGTCGCAAATAAGCCTGATATAGTGGTGGTGGATCGAGTAGAGCGGCGCACAATGATTGTTGACATAACGGTCCCACATGACGAGAACCTCATGAAAGCTGAGAAAGATAAACAGATCAAGTATCTTGACTTGGCCCGCGAGGTTCTCGACATGTGGGATGTGGACTCAGCGATCATTGTGCCGATAGTCGTCACTGCCGATGGCTTGATAGCCAAGAGCCTCGACCAAGGCTCTCGTTAGGCAGCTGGGTCAAGGGCTTGAGCCCTGACCGCCGGTAGCTTGGACCTTGTTTCCGATACCGGTGGGCTACTATTTTTAAATGTTTTTTATACGTTTCTGTACTAATATTTAAAAATATAATTTATAAGTGTTTACAAATGAATAAAGGTCATAATAATAAATAGTAGATTATTAACCAAGGGGATAAAGCATTGTCTTCTGTCGCGGGTGACGATTTAAATCGCGAGCGTTACGAAGGACTCAAGGTTTACTCCCGAGCGTAGCGAGGGTGTTAAATACTTAAATCACGAGCGAAGCGAGGGATTTAAGACGAGTCCTGAGTGTAGCGAGGGATTTAAGTTCACCCAAGACTAAGACAGCTTTATCACCGAGGAAAATACTCTACTTTTCGTACCATTTGCGAAAAAATTAACACAATAATAATATGAGATAAGCATTTATTAAAAATAATGACAATTAAAAGTAAAATAAATTTAACATTTATGTATTTGAAGAAAACAAAAACGCGGCAAATTCCTAGACTAATATTTTTTTTGTCGGAAAAGCAAAGGCATCAAGCTCATACGGCCTCGTCGGTTTTCGTAATTTTATTTAATAATCATAACTGCATAATAAATGCGTATTCCTTTTTCAAAAAGATGTACAATGCTTTATATACAAACTCAGTGGTGTAAACACAGATGTAGTTCAGTATAAATTTCGGTAAGTATTCCAAATTTAAATCACAATCCCCCTAGAGGATGAATGAAATTCAGTACAATTTTCTTTCCCTGTTTTTAACAGATTAAAAATGACTATTGTTATGTTAGGTTTTTGTGGCACAGAATGTCACTTTTTTGAGCAAGTGGTACGAAAAAAACTTTATTAGATAGTACGCTGCCATGTATGCCACATCTAGTAGTACATCAGCTTTTACTCTATATCCGTGTTTACTCGGTTGGTGATTTTATATCACTATTCATATTTTACTTTGACGTCGTTTTTGTAAGCTCAAAAACATTTTAATTTAATTTATTTTCTCAGTAAGTGAATTGAGGAATAATAACGTTCTTAAACCATAGAATTGAATATTTTTAGGGTTCCGTTGCCAAATGGCAAAAAACGGAACCCTTATAGATTCGTCATGTCTGTCTGTCTGTCTGTCTGTCTGTCCGTCCGTCCGTATGTCACAGCCACTTTTTTCAGAAACTATAAGAGCTATGCTGTTGAAACTTGGTAAGTAGATGTATTCTGTGAACCGCATTAAGATTTTCACACTAAAATAGAAAAAACAATAAATTTTTGGGTTCCCCATACATATAACTGAAACTCAAAAATGGTTTTTTTCATCAAACCTATACGTGTGGGGTATCTATGAATAGGTCTTCAAAAATGGTAATGAGGTTTCTAATATCATTTTTTTCTAAACTGAATAGTTTGCGCGAGAGACACTTCCAAAGTGATAAAATGTGTGTCCCCCCCCCCCCCGTAACTTCTAAAATAAGAGAATGATAAAACTAAAAAAAATATATGATGTACATTACCATATAAACTACCACCGAAAATTAGTTTGAACGAGATCGAGTGAGTAGTTTTTTTTTAAAACGTCATAAATCGTAAACCGCAATTTACCTTACATTCAATCAACTGAAATATAAAAATTAAAAAAAGCATTTATTTTTAAACCGAGAATACCTGCAGGTTTGTACGGAACCCTCGGTGCGCGAGTCGGACTCGCACTTGGCCGGTTTTTTTTAACTTTCTAATAATGTTGGTTACAATCCTAATGTATACTAATATTATAAAGCTGAATATATTAATATTATAAAGCTGAGGAGTTTGTTTGGTTGGTTGAACGCGGTAATCTCAGGAACTACTGGTCCAAAATAAAAATATCTTTTTGTGTTGGTTAGTCTATTTATTGAGAAGGGCTATAGGCTATATAACATCACGTTACGATCAAAAGGAGCGGAGCAGCAACGAAAAATGGACGAAAACTGACAGGCAATTCGATGCGACGGGAAGGGTCAGGGGAGCAAAAATTTCACGCGGACGAAGTCGCGGGCAGAAGCTAGTACAATATAAGAGTTATGTTTAAAAATGTTTGGGTACCAACGGACACGAAAATGTCGGGTGCCCCTGGATATAGTTTAACGTTTTGATATCGTTATATTCTTCACAATAATATTGTAAGAGTTATGTTTAAAAATGTTTGGGTACCAACGGACACGAAAATGTCGGGTGCCTCTGGATATAGTACAAACTACAATAGTCTGCCGGGGTCGCGTGATTGTTCGAAAGAGATACCGTGACCCTGGCACATGGGCAACTGATGGAACACGGGTGGGTTTTAGTCAGTAAAAGTCTGACGCGCCCTCCCGCTCCGCCCAGAGCGGGAGAAGTCAATTGATGATTTCCCATCCTGAAAAAAAAAAAAAAAAACTACAATAGTATTATAAGGTTGCTTAATTATGGAAAGTACCTTAAAATGTGGGGGACTTCCAGAAAAAGGGCAGCAGCGTTCTCTATGCATTTTACTACCATACTGCGATGGCCAACCCGCCTGCCAAGCGTGGCGATTATGGAAAAACCCTCAAATAGGGGGAAGCCTATGTCCAGCAGTGGACGTCTTTCTGCTGTAATGATGAACTTAAAATGTTGCTACTATTATTGCAGACAATCTTGAAGCATGCCGAAGGAGAAAATTATAGAAAGACGAATCGGAAGAAGACCTAGAAAAAGAGACCGAATCCATCACATGCGGAGAAACATTTGAAAATGACTGGATTCAGTGCGAAGAATGCAAAGACTGAGCCGATGAAGATTGTATTTATGGAGATTCAACGGATATTTATTTTAATTGTGATGTTTCTGCGGCCACAAAACACTTCCCCTAACCATGGAGTTTTTTGCCATTCTTATGTATGGAAAAGTGCCCGAGACTACTTTTTCGGAGGCACGTAGAATTAATTATATTTTTTTGTTCATTTTGATGTTCAAAAGTGTGTTTTAATGGCCTACTTAAAATTATTTGACTTTCACCTGCGGCTCGTCCAGCATCTGCTCGGCGCCTGCGCACAGATTGTATGCCCACTCCGCGCGCACGGAAGGCTGGCCGTATCTGTAGGAAAACATAGCTTAGGAACTGGGAGACTAAGAATTGAGGACTATTTTATTAATGAGTGTGGGGCATCGACAATGGGAAGATCTAAAAATGATTAAATAGAGTCTCTAAACTGTTGAGAAAATCCTAACTTTTACATTTTAATGTGATAGGTGGGGCTTTACCCCATTTACATTTGGACCACTACTTTTGAGACAACCTGTACACCATAGATATCTGTACACCTATAGACGCCCTAATATTGAATGAGATATTTAGATTATTTGAATAAACGTAAATTGCCTTGTTTGTTTGTTTTATTCCTAAAGATTTAAAGCGGTTACTTAGCAGAATTATTTTCATGGCTTACACTACCTGTACAACTATTGCAGTGTAGATCAAATTTGTACGCCTTGCAAGGCAGGGCATAGTGATACAACATTTATTTTATAACATCACGTACCACAGCACCTTTGTGTCATAAATAAATAATTTTAAAACTAGTTGGCGAAACTTCACAGTCGTAATAGGTAACCCAACACATCTGTGAAGTGATGACAACACATTACCAATAGTTTCATCCCCCACCTGTCCTCAAAGTACTGGGTGACATAGTCCTGCATGGAGAGGTCCTGGCTGTCCATCTTGCCGAGCCAGATGTCGTTGATGATGACGCTCACCTCCCGCCGCGACAGGCGCAGGTTGCGCACCTTGCCTTCGTAGCGGAGGTAAGGTGGGATGACGGGATCCATGCCCTAGCAAATATGTAGGAGACAAGTTGAATTCAACGTTATATTTTGTTATATGTTGATTTAAGAGATTGTCCATGGATTTCCTTGCCTGGTTTTCTCCATAAGACCATACTACGCTATGGCATAGTTAACTATGTAGCTCCATAGTTTGGATGAGTTCTTGACAATTCTAAAATGCCTATATTTGATTTCATTGTAATAAATGCTTTGAGTTTGAGTTAAGTTTTGAACATAAGTGTTAGTAAATCATTCTCACAAGTCCATCAAAATGTTCGAGGTGGTCACTTTCGGCAGCAGGACCCAGTTCCTTCAGCAGCACTCGGAGAATGTTTCGCGAAGAGAGACCGCTCGCCAGCTGCCACCATCTGAAAACATGGACATGATAACAAGCTGTGCCTTATGGCCTACAACTACAATGCATGAAGTTTTGTGTGCAGAGAGGTGGCAGACTAAGTTTTTGTATTCACGTCTACCCGAGTCGCCACGTGCCTGAGTAGTAGGAGAGCTGATATAACTATTGCATAAGTATAATCAGCATATAATTTTCCCACTACCGGGACATGGGCCTCTTGTTTGTGTGAGCGGGTGGGCTATCATTTATTATGGTTGTGTGACATTGAAATCTATGTCATGTGTCTTCAAATTTTTAGTTCTAGGTAAGATATGCCGGTTTGATCACGATGTTTTTCTTCACCGTTTTGAGAACAGTGGTGCTGAAATAATGTACCTACCTACACCAAATATAGCGCCAGTTAGGGTTCGAACCTGCAACGTACACCTCGTAAGTTACAGCTCTTACCACTGGGCAAACAGTCCAATTGAAGGCTTGGCTAGACTCAGTTGCTGAAGTTTATATACGTATATGTATGACCTATCTCGTCCTCCGCCGATAAAGTCCGCGCACAGGTCCCACTGCGGGCGCGGCGTGCCCGCGCGCTCCAGCTCACTGCAGCGTTCCTTCGTCTCTAACAGTTCCTCCTCGATAGATGTCTTTGAGGCTGTTGATAAATTAACAATGAAGAGATTGTGTGAAAGAACGCATAAATGAACCTATTAGATATTTTCCCAAAGAGGGTAGTAGAGTTGTAGGTAGATATGTGGACCTACTTTTCGTCAGTTACACAAAAGAGAAGTTAACGATAAGAAGAGAAAAAGAGAAGTTAAGATGTATGCTAACTTAAGGCTCGTGCAGACTAGCGCGACGCCACGGTAGCGCGCGATCCGGCGATTTAGGTATATTCGTAAAACAGTTTTTATGACCGTGTTGCGGCGCGACAGGTCGCCCCTTTGTGAACGGTCGCATGCGTTTTCATAGAAATTGTTCTACGGATATAAATCGCCGACTCGCGCGCGACCGTCGCGTCGTGCTAGTCTGAACGAGGATTTCTATACCTATACCTACATACCCACAAGCCGTTTATTGTTATTCCTTAGACGTTTGTATTCTTCCTCCAGCTTGTCCAGTGCCTTGGACAGGTGGTAGTGCTTCGCCTCCAGAGTGTCATACTCCCGCCGCGGCACAGTGTCCGCGTACTCGTCCGTCATCTTCTTCAGCTCTGTCTGGGTTATGGAAAGCTGTTCCCTAGAAAATTTCATTTTATTTAATACAATCCTTCGATTCATTTAATTCTTTCAAGTTGGCGGGGAAGAACGATATGAAAGGAATATTTTGTAGCATCGCTGCCAAGAGGCCCTCCTCTAAGTGAATTCTAGTCTTCATATTGAATAGCCTACGGATGGAGAATTAATTGGAACATATTCTGCATCCTCTGGGCAAGGCAGTAGGAGAAACAGGGGATGAGGTTTCTCCTCTATCCGTCAGACAAAACAAAAGTTTAGTAGAGCCCGTGATTAATTTCCTTCCCTATCCTTTTTCCGTGGGGAAATCCTCATGGATACCTTACGCCTTGTGCTGTCTAAGGAGATCGAAGAGTAATGTCGGACTCTGGGTCCCAGGAGATAGTCGTGTTATCGAAACTTCATTGGCCCGGAAAATACAACGCATAAATGACCTGCATCTGTCAAGCGCTATCCTGAGAACGACGGGGTCTCCGTAGGCGTCGTCCACGGGGTAGGAGCTGCCATCCAGTTCCTTAAGCTTCATCTGCAGCCCCAGGTTCTCAAAGTACAGCGTGTAGCGCGCGTCGCGTTCACGCATCAGGCTCAGGTAGTCGGAGAACTTGTCGTCGTTGAGCTGGCAATAATTAGATAAGCCTTATAATGTTGTTACATATCGCCGAGACGCCGAGGGTATGTACCTCGATAACACAAGACTGAGTTCAAGCTGCTTTTATCCGCTTTACTTTTTCCGCCTCAAAGAAATGCGTACACTGTGATTAATTTTATAAAAAAATAAAAATTTAGCCTCTATAATGGGACAATGGGGTAAGGGGAAGGGGGTGCTAATGGGTAAGAGAGGTATTATATTCATGTTTCATCGTCATTTTTGGTTTTAGCATCCCAAAAAACATAGATTTCGACAGGCCTGTTGGTCTAGTGGTTAGTGACCCTGACTGCTATGCCGGAGGTCGTGGGTTCGATTCCCACCCAGGACAAATGTTTGTGTGATGAGCACGATCATTTGTTCTGTGTCTGGGTGTAATTTATCTATAATATGTATGTATTTAGAAATATATAAGTATGTTTATCAGTTGTCTAGTACCCCCATAACACAAGCTCTGCTTAGCTTGGGACTAGATGGCGTTGTGTGATAGTTGTGGAATATTATTATTATAGAAATACACATAAGTATACATATCTTAATTATATTTTTAAAAAAAAATTAACCCTGTCCAAGGGGTGGTAAGGGGGTGCTAATGGGTAAGAGAGGTATTATATTCATGTTTCGTTTGGCATGCTAAAACCAGCATGCCAAAAACATAGAAGGAGACATTTATTTCGTTTTTGAACTAAAATTCGAACCTCTTTTAAGGGGTGGTAAGGGGTGCTAGCGGAAAAAACGGGCTATTGAAATTATTTTTTTTCGACATATTCGGTTTCAGCGACCCCAAAAACCTAAGAATAGTGGGGTCTCCCGTCTGGTTCATAATTTTATTTTTGTGTACCTGTTTAATTAGCCAGACTTACATGAACCCTGGCCCAAGTACCTAAGTTACATTAAATCGTCCATGTGAAATAACGTTTTAAAAGGAGTTCAATGATGTTGGTTGCAGTAGCTGCACAATCAACTGAAATAACGAAATGAAAGAGATCTCCTTTGAGGACATGAGTTACTATACTTTGAACCACGGTAAATTAATGTGAACGCCAAAGAGCATGGTATTGTGACAAGGTTTATTTATATATCCTAATCCTTGTAGTACACTGTGACAGGATTATTGTTTGAAACAGTTTCTACATTACGTGCACAATAATAAGTAAAACACAGCATTAGGTACATAAAAACAATATATATTGAAAACACAATAAAGAGTATACTGTGCCACATTTAAGCGATAGTCACATGTTTTCTTAACATGTTGTGCATCACGCATTTTGCACACCACCGCGGCGCTGCTCGCCTTGCCCAGTAACGGAACATAACAAATCTGTTAGTAATACGGAAACAGTGGCGTGCAAACTGCGAATTCGTATAACTACTAAATTTATGTCACTGAGTCCTCCTCTGATGTCATAATTCAGCATAAAGATAAGGTTAACATAAACATGTGTAAAACGACATACATAAGTTGAAGAATATAACAGCAACGTTACAAGGACAGAAAACATTTGAAAAGGTTAAGACACAAGTGTTGCCCCACTCCACATAGTACACACCTTTCCCATTTGTTTCTTCAGTTTGCTAGTCTCAAAAGACAGTTTCAAGTTTTGTTCTCTTAAATCTTCATTTTCTTTTAGCAACTTTTTAATTTTGTCATCTCTCTGGTTTTTTCTTACAGATATCCCAAAGACTCTCTGTAAATGAGTTCAGTCTTTTTTAAGTCTCTAAATTCCTTATAAAAATATTTAAAAAATACAATGATGCAACAATAACAACAATAAATATTGCTTAGGATAGAACAATTTTGTTATATATTTACTTCACTTGCTATCTTTCTCACACATAAATAAAAAGTGTTGTTTTTAAAATAGTCAAATATTTCTTACTTAGGGAAAAGGGTTCTTTGAATATTCCTAAGCAGTCACGAGCTTGCAGAAAATAATAAAATAAAGTGGTGTAATCATGAATCTATAAGACAAATGACCAATTTACTTATAACATCAATAAATTATACTTTAAAACTACAACCTTAAGTTCTGGTTTGCAATAGCAGATCTAGTAGAACTTGATAAGGTATCTATTATGTAAACAGTACTGAAATAGAAGCAATGATAAAATAATGTTTGTTAAATAAGTTTTGTTTCCAGTATTGCAAGTGATTATATGAACATTTTATATACCATACATAAAACATAAAGCCTAAAATATACAGCTCTACAATGTAGATACGATTATAAATGCGAGATGTTAGTCTAAGTGTGCCTATTCAACCAGATCTGGACTTGGTTCCTGATGAGGGAGATGTCAGTTCCATATGTCCTGCAGCATCCTCCTACATACCTCACTCCAACATCCAGCCATTCAGGTACAAAGGTGGCAAGGGCCTCACACTTGTCCCTGTCAATCCAACCTATCTGAGGGTTGTACTTCTCTCCTGAGTTAGGGTATGTGATGAATGGTATGGGGGACTGTGCCCTGTCATCATTGATGCCCTTAAATAACTTAGCAACAATCTTTGGTGAGCAGCAGTTCACACCGACAGCTACTAGCTGGTTGGGGTTCAAGTCCCAACACTTCCTCACAGCTGTCTTGAAGTCTTCCCCATGTGCTAAAGAATGCTCATCTTTACAACTGAAACTCAACCAGCCCTTCATTTTAGGGTACTCTTTTAATATCTTCACAAGCATTTCAGCTTCTTTCAGACAGGGTATTGTCTCAAAAGCTAAGAAATCAACTCCAGCTTCAACCAGGGCCCTGATCCTAGGCATGTGCCACTCTCTCATTGTGTCGTGATCTGTGAAATCTGCGTAGTTGCCGCTATACTCGGAGCCGTCATGCAGGTGCGCGCCGTATGGCCCGATCGAGCCCGCAATCAGAGGAATCTGAGTGGGGTGCCCTGTTTCACGACATTCTTCTAAGTATGTGTCGCGGGCGCGCTGAGCAAGTGCCACTGCGTGTTTAATGAGAGCGTATCCTCTCTCAGGAGTAACATCAAGATGTTTAACGAAGCCCCCGACTGACGCTTGGTAAGTGTTGGTCATGATAACGTCGGAGCCGGCCCGCAGGAAGTCCAGATGTGTGTCGACAACTTCATCGGGGTGCGTCTGTAGGAATCGGGCGCTCCAGAGCGGGTCGCCATCCGCAGAGGTACCGACATGGCACGACAGCTGTGTTGAGAAACCTCCGTCCAGGACCAATACGGTCGGTGCTTTCTCGCGGTTTACTGACATTGGGCATAAATATAGGAAAACAACTGCTATGGAAATTATTATCCTGTCAATTATTTTCTTCTGACGTCAAAACAGTAGCACTTGTAAGGAAAGTCAGTTACTATTAGATTTTTGCAAAAATAAGTTTCTACGAGAGAATTTGTAACTTGTTATGATAAATATGTCAAATAAATAAAATGAAAGATGAAAGTTATCAGTGTCACTGTCATAACTACAAAAAAAAAACATGCATAGAACATAGTATTTTGGGTTCTTGGCTGACATTAACAAAATGAATGGGATAGGAGAAATGGTTACCGCAACACCAAACAATATTGTGCCCACTTACATCCTGTGTAATAAATTGACCAATACGTTCATCTCGTATTTGTATTGCATATTCGTAAGCTTGTTTTATTTCACTGAGGATTCCAGAATATGTTATTGTTCCATCAATTAAGCTTTTAAAAGCATCCCGATAAATCTACAAAATAGAATATAATTAAAACCTACACTAAGGTTGTTCACTTTTTTTTTGGGATGGAAATCATCAAATTACGTCTCCCGCTCTGGGTGGAGCAGGAGGACGTGTCAGACTTTTACTGACTTAAACCCCCCCGTGTTCCTTCAGTTATCTATGCCAGGGCCACGGTTACTCTTTCGAACAAATTCACGACCAAAGCAGGCATCGGTTCTAGGGGACCCTTTAAGTTTTGCTAACATCTCTTTGAAGCGCGCGTGGGACACAATGTGCCATCGATCCAAACCTGCTCTTTACCGGGTGGTGAGCTACCCATTACCCGCAAGACCGCGCCTACGGTGGCCCGGAGTGGAGTCCCGACGCCCAAGGCATCTCCTCCTGCGGTGACTTGGGGCGTGAGTGTGCAGAGACTAACTTAGTTTGTTCACTGACTATACGACGAGGACGATGCAAGATTATAATAAACTTACCTCCAGAATTTCATCGCAGTGTAATTGCTGTACTTCTAGTAATTCGCTATCAGACTTATTAAGCTGTTTTAGTTTATCTGCTATCTGATTTTCAATAACTTTAACGTGTTTTGGGACATTAATCATAATTTACGAAAAAAATTGTGAAAGATCTAGTAATCACCGACCGATTTTCTTTTATCTTTTTAAGTGGTTTGTTGTGTTGGTGATTATCTCGTTGAAGTTTCAAAGTTAGGATGTCCTTAAATCCATTTACGTAGAAAGAGCTTTGATTTATGGGTTTTACTACACTTAACGATGATAAACCATGAAAAATCTTAAATAATAGAAACAAACAAGGTGCTTGGTGCGTGGTGTTTGTATTTATTTAAGTTTTCGGTTCAACCATAAACAAAACCGAAAACCTAAACAAAACCTCCAAAAGAGAGACAAAATACAACAAAAGTGTGGCTTGTGCTGCCATCTTTCGAAAGCTTTGTAAACTATTTTCCTGACGTCACTGACATGACATGAAATTACGGAAATTAGAAATGGCTGCGATGGGTAGTGGACGGGGAACGATGGATTCCCAAAATCAAGTGCAAAGTGATACTGTAGATCGTTTAAAATTGCTTTATCCTAATGTGAACGAAGAAGAAACCCCGTTACCAAGATCATGGAGTACTAAGGATAAATTTAGCTACATTGGGTTATCGCAAAATAATCTTCGAGTCCATTACAAAGGTAAGAACTTTCAAGGTTTGTTTATGGATTAGTAATTCGCGAAACTCTTCTTCAATGCAGTCTAAAATAATGTTCATATTATTGAGAAGAGTTTTGTCTAGTTTAATGTTAGTAATAAGTAGTCTGACGTGTCGTATCGGCTTGTAGCATGGTGACTATCGTTGCAGTAGTCAAACAAAGAAATCAGCTGATCGTATATTTTGTAACAACACATAGGAATGAAAATGATGGTTGTTTCTACTAACACAAAATAGATTTCAAATTACGACAGACGCTTGTAATTGTTAATCCCCGTCAGCTCAGACAACAAAATCCGTGTGTTTATTTTACAAGGTCTCCTCCTCTAAAATGGCAGACAAAATTGTTTTCAAAAGTATACTTTCATAGGCACATACTGAATACTTCCAATATATTGGTATGTCATTTCTAGTATATTTACTAACGTTTTCATTGATTATTTATAATTACACATACGTACAACCTATATAAGTATTGAACATATTATTATTTATATTATGTACCTAATTCATCATCATATATATTATAAATGATTTACTTATGTTCACAACAAAATGCTGTAAATTGTTGTTTTCCAAGATGTTGATGCTGTAGCTTTGGTAGAACACATTGTTAAACCATTTATTGATTCCAATCCCTTTTTGTTACACCGTACGCTATGGTGGTGCTACTATTTGTCAATATTAAACAATATTGACAAACACTGCACAAATCTTCTGTGTTAGGCCTAATTTTCACTAGTAACATTACTTAAAGTTAAACCCATTTAAACTCATTTTTAAATTAAACTTAAAAGATCCGCTAGAATCGATGACTGCCAGGGTCGCGAGATTTGTTCAAAAGAGTTACCTTGGCCCTGGCATAGGCAACTGAAAGAGCACAGGTGGGTTTTAGTCAGCAAAAGTCTGACACGCTCTCCCGCTCCGCTCAGAGCGGGAGAAGTCATTTTGTGATTTACACCCAACTTGGTTTTGAGTTCCATGATGTCCGTAATGCAATGTAAATGTATTTACCTGAGAGCGACTGACTAAAGCTCAAGGTCTGGGCTCGGGGGTTATCAGCAATATCTAAATGTAAAGCAATTGCTGAGAATGATTTCATAATAGTCAGCAGTATGCACTACGATCTGATTTATTTACTTAACATATTTAATGTGTTTTTTATATTTCTGTACTAAATGAATATACATTTGAGTGAGTGCGTTACTGATATTCTGTGATGAGTAGAACTTTGTATATTTATATTAGATTAAATTTGTATATTTTGTTTTTTAATCTCCTTCCTTGTGTTGTTGGCATAACAGTGTTTCAAATTTTGCTAGCCCAAAACTTAGTAACTTCCACAGGGTTATGTGGCAGCACAGATATTTTTTTTATTTTTTTTTATTTTGATGTTATGATTATTGATGAAGGGCTGGTGGCTAAGTATTAACAGCCGCACAGTTCGATCGTTCATGTTAAGCTACGCTTCCCGCGGTTGGTCCGTGGATGGGTGACCATCTTTACATACCAAGACCCTTCGCTTCGGAAAGCATTTTAAGCCGAAGGTCCTGGCTATCTTTCGTAGATCTTAGACAGTTGTTACGGGTCGTCAGAAGCCCTAAAGTCTGACAACCAGTCTTAACCAGGGGTATCGTATTACCCAGTAACTGGGTTGTGGAGGTCAGATACATAGTCGCTCCATGTAAAATACTGGTACTCAGCTGCATCCGGTTAGACTGGAAGCAGACACCAACATAGTTGGGTAAAAGCTAGACGGATGATGATGATTAATGAGGTGTGGTCTGACCAGAATGTGACACCTACATAGTAGGGAACGGATAAATAATAATGCTTCTTAGTTATGGGTAGATAGCTTCTGCCCGCGACTTCGTCCGCGTCAAATTTTTGCTTCCCTGACCCTTCCCGTCGCATCGAATTGCCTGCCAGCTTTCGTCCATTTTTCGTTGCTGCTCGCTCCTTTTGAGTTATAGTGAGTCAACCTTAAAAGATAGACATATGCTCTCGCGGACTTTTTTTTAGAACTTTTTAAAAGGAACAATTCCGTCATACATGATTTTTGCGTTACTTTAACCGCTTACGCAGCGCATGCAACGGAAACTCTCAAAAGGAATAAATTTTCCCCGTTTTTGCAACATTTTTCATTACTGCTCCGCTCCTCTTAGCTGTAGCGTGATGTTGACCCAACACAAAAATAATTTTTCAATTCGGACCAGTAGTTCCTGAGATCAGCGCGTTCAATCAAACAAACAAACAAACAAACTCTTTAGCTTTATAATATTAGTCTAAATAAGTTTGTAAGTTATGTCACAAAAAATTGTTCATGGAAATTTTTTGTGACACTTTCATCTTACAATTTTATATAGGAAAGGGAAACAAAAACAGTTAAATTATTCAAACCAAAACAATGTTTGTCATTCATAGCGCAAAGTAAATAAATCGAAAAACATAGTTACTTAATTAGTTATTGAATTTTATTTTAACAATAAACAATAAACAAGAGGAAATTGAGAATTTAATTCAAATATATATATTTATATTTTTTATTGTTATTTATTTCAAGAGACACAGTAAACACCTGACTTAGATTCCTTGCATATAATTAGAGGAAAGATGGCCATTCAACAAGATTTAATTGCCTACTGCAATTATTGTCAATGACATATCAAGTTAATTCCCCATAATACTGCATACCTGTGTTGTTATGGCTATTCTGAAGGCCAGCATTCAATAACAAGATGCAAAAGTTTTGCCAAATGAAGAAATATCCTAAATCATTTAATTCATTTGTATTAAAAGAGCCTTTCAAAGTTGGCTATCCACTAATGGCACAAAATAAAACAAAAAAAACATAAAGAAAACTATTATTTATGGTTTTTCACTACTTTGCATGCATACAGTCATGTATGTATTCCCTGAAGAGTTAGACAGGGATGGTTCTGGTAATTAGGTACCAATGGGGTTTATGAGCGGTATCTTAACATACTTAAAGTAATTACCTAAAATTATTTCATGATAGTCAGTAGTACCAATAGGCACTGTGTGCACTTGTACTCGGAAGGGTTATCCAAGGGTGGTTCTGGTTATTATCAGCACTTATAACTAATCCCACACCCACCACCAAACTCATATCACACCCTAAAATTAGCCCAGCGCAAGTTTTAGAGTGAACAATATTCCTAATCTAAAGACTCTGATGTTTTGAAATTGCTGTAGTTCCTACAATAAACGCAAAAGGCTGTTGTCCTGTGATGACAATCATCATATCACTACGTTTAAGAAAGCATTGCTTTATGTCAAGTTTCATCACGACAAAAGTCGGTACAAGATCTAGTCGAGCACATATTTCCCGCGCGCGTAATTCGGTACTCATCAGTTTTTTTCTTCCATTGACAATAAAACTTCTACATAATAAACTACTTAATAATCAAGCTGTATGAATCGCGACGGTGACCTGTGGGTAAAACACGATAAATGTGACGAACTCGCTCCTTATCTTAATTCATTATTATTATTTGCGTTAACAATGAGAAATGTGTGCAAGTGCGATGCTTGTAAACAATGCTAACTGTGCTTTCAGACACAATACAGATAATCTAGCTAGTCTTAGAACAGTCGGGGTAGTGACGTCTTTCTCTAGCAGTAGCCAGGACCATTAATGATGGCTAATTTCAGGATCTCAGTTTAATATAGCTGGCCCTTTGTTCTGTTTGCTTTGCAGTTCAGTTTTGTCACGCCAGCACTAGAGTTGCAAAGGACTCGAGTCTTCGAGTCCTAATTTTAAAGACTCGACTCAATTATGCAAGACTCAGTGTACTCAAAAGGCTCGGAGTCTACAGATAAGCACTCGAGTCTTAAAAAGGACTCTAGTCTTAAAAAGGGCTCGAGTCTTAAAAAGGACTCGAGTCTTAAAATGAACCCGAGGCTTAAAGAAAAACTCGGAGCATGAAAATGAAACGTGGACGTCATTCGAAAGGACTCGAAAGAAGGCAATAAAGGAGAAGGGGACTTCTGGGCCCAGCAGTTAACTAGTTGAAATGTATATAAAAAAAACCGTTATATTTTTCTCAAGGAAATCACAGAATATGGGTACCATGTTTCTACCTAGAAAGCGAGAAAACTTAAATTAAGTTAATAAAACTAAATAATCGATTATAAATAAATCGGTAAAATCTGAGAATATGTATGCAAGTCGAGTGACAAGTGCATATCAAGCTTTCGTGGAATCGATTGAATCGATTTATAGTGAATTATTTTGTTCCAGCAACACTTGTGCCTGACATCCGTCAGTCACTGACTGAGATGCACTTGTTTGTTTCCTTTCGTTCTGAGTGCGCCCGTATTTTACTTATTTTATTGTTTAACACCACGACACCTCGGCTTTGCATATTATAACGGACTATTTGACGGATCTTGCTACTCTAAATTACCTGGCTCTGTATTTTGGAGAACTGTTTACGCCTATCGATTGGATATTGACGACATGGATTGCTGTGTAAAGTGTAAACCTCACTTTTACTATAATTCATATAACTTGGTTCCTGGATAGCCAAATTTCACCAAATTTTCAGTGAGTCCTTGTTATTATACCCTCTTACAAATAAGGCTAGTTTGATTTAGTTAACACCTGGGCCCAGGAATCTATGGAGTCATTCCCTTCTCCTTTAAATTAGTGGTTATGATGTAACTTTGCGTACAAAAAATCTGACGAGTTATTCGAGTTTTTCGAATGATGAGCTACAAGACTCGAGTTCATTTTAAGACTCGAGTCGTTTTTAAGACTCGAGTCCTTTTTAAAACTCGAGTCCCTCAATTAGACTTGAGAATGACTCGAGCTCGGCTTGACTCTAGACTCCGAGCCTTTTGAGCACACTGAGTCTTGCATAATTGAGTCGAATCTTTAAAATTACGACTCGAGGACTCGAGTCCTTTGCAACACTAGCCAGCACGCGTAGTATGACCACCGTAGAAATGGGTTTTGTCGAAGGAAGAAAAGACAAAATTACAGATTGTAGAAAGATAAAAGACAGAATTGAATTAAAGATAGTAGAAAGATTTTTACCGTTTTATACTGGCGTAGCATGACAATTCTATCTCTATTCTTCGATGGTGGTCATGCTACGCGTGTTGAAGTGGTATTATATCAATGAGCTTTGATAATAGGAGGTCCGTTTTGATCTTCAAATGGAGAAGCATCAGTTCTTATTCTTATCTTGCAAGAACACGTTAGTTAAAGGCTTTGATCCGAGGTTCTACTCCTTTTAAATATTATGTTACGTACATAAGTCTTACTCTTCAGTGTCTAATGAAACACCAAAATCAATTTAATTCTTCGAAGTCATCGATGTATTGTTTGAACTGTGTTGTGCTGATAAAAGAAAGTGAGTAGGTAATACAGTAAATAGCTCGCGGTCGAAAATAGCCGGTATGCGTGGACACTTGCGTAAAAAAAGAACTAGTTTACATTTCATGGAGTACCGCGGTGAGTCGGTGACGGGTGCGTCAGTGTCGTTCAGTAATTTATGCTGGAGTCGTGCCGTCGTCGTGGCTTGTTGCACGGTTACAGAATGCTCATGTTCTTGTCAACAAGTCTTCAGTTATAAAAGTAGACGCGCGTTGCTACGTTCGACACCTGCTTTCTGATCATCTTAGTTGACTCTGACTCAACCCTGTTTCCCGACCCCAGGATCCAAAGATCGGGCTTGGAATTTGGGTCTCATAGAGGACGTGAAATGCTCTGTCTAGTAGCTAGCAACATTGATAAACTATCTTAACTTGGCCTGTAGAAGTCTCATGAATGTTGCCAATTTTAATTTATTTTCCATGAGTCAAATTGGTGTTTTGGGGTAAAAAATCGGAGTAAATTTTATAATAGACATTAATTTGTTGCGAGATTTTTGCTTAGTGTATTTTTCCGTTTTCAGGCATATGTTATGTGAATTCATATCATCCCAAGAAAATATAAGTATAAAGTTTTCGTAGAATCAATATCATGGTCAAGTTTGTTTCTTTTTGTACATTTAAAAATAATTTTTGGCATTTCATGCACTGTTTCTTAATCAAGACTTAAAACGTCCATTGTTCGATTCAATCCCTGGTTTCAAATACAGTTTCATCGATAAGAGTTTGCTAACAATTTTTGTACTTGGATGATTAGATGCAGATACTGGAAGCACAAATGAACATGACTGCGCTATAAAGTTCTAACTTCGCAGTATCTGAGAACATATTTGCATAGACATGACTATTGATTTATTGAAGTACATGTCGAGTGCAGAATTTGGTGCTGTAACCGGATTCGTAAGGTTGGGAGCGCTCGGGGCCCGGTATCGACCGGGGGCTGACGCGCCGGTTGTTGACCGACGTTGCGCCTGCAGGCTGCCTGGGGTCCGGTTCACTCCGGTTCACGCCGGTGCACTCCGCCTAATTCCGCGTCTAGACTTGGGGCAAGGACCCAGGGGTGCAATGCAATTTGTACCACCTTTTGTTGTCTGCTGGTTTAATATTCCCGCGTGGCTTCGCTAATGTTTCTCCACCCCTCAGTGTCGCTCAGCTACTATTTGTACACAAGTGAGTTTTGGCAACTTTATTTTTGGCACGAGTTTGGATTTTTTCAGTTTCTGTTCAATTAAATATTCGTGAGCGCATTGCGACGTACTCAGTGCTCATCATGGAGCTGACTCTAATGTGTGCTGATGTTAGGTACACGTTGAGTGCTCTGCACTTTTTGTTGAGTCGTAATCATAACAATCGTAACTCAAACCGGCTACTGAAACGACTCCTATTTCATTGTTGAAGAGCAATAATGACTGTAATATGTTTATGATATCGGGTTTGTACAAGTTGTACGCTAATAAACATTAATCGTAATTATTTTGCATCAAGTGGGTGTTGTACCTTAACTTGGAAACTTGTAATAATACTGCAACATCACTAGACGTATAAATTGCCTTTCTGAGTAAACTTGAAGGGCACATGAAGGTGTTTTGTCAGACATTTATTTATTCTCCATGTATTCAGAGATATATTTCGGGAAAATTGTGGAAAATAGAACTGGAGCGAGAGACATCCCGGAAAATAGTGCATCGGGTTGCTATTGACTCAATTAATTCATAAATAGAATCGCTGAAAAATATGTAAGAATTTTGTGTATGCAAAAAAGTATTGAGTATTGGAGTCGAATAAAGTGTATGTTATACAAGAACATAAATAAAAACATAATTGTATTAGAACGTAATATTGCTCCTATTACACCTACACTCGGTAAGGTCCCGACAACTTAGAAACTCTGCTCACATTTAGCATTATCACAAGCCACGACCCGGCCAGAACTGATATCCATTCTCAAAGGGTAAAAGCATTGCAGTCCTGGGATTAGTAGATGGCAGATTTTTATTGCCGGCCACAATGTGCGAGGCTAACGACCCACGAAACCAGTTAACCAACTAGTTGCTCTAGGCTGATCGCTCACGTTGTCCAGACTGCTTTTTGTGTTTGCGAAGCAAACTACTAATGTAGGCAAGGTCCCTATCGACAGGTTGCGTAAGCTTCTGTAGAAAATGTTTTGGGCATTTTTAGCCCTGTATATCCAGTTGATTTACAGGTTTTCTTATCGTCATTATAAAGCTTCATATTAAAACCTGTTTTCATAGTGTTAACTCGTTGTATTATAAAACTAGCCATAATTTTCGTGGTACGAGGCGAGGAACTCGTTAGGGAACCAAAAATTATGAAAACAAAGTTACAATTTGTTACAAAATGAGTGCATTTACGTTTTGTTTCTACAAAGTTGCGTTTGTCAGCATGGTGGCGAGGAGTGTAGGGAATATTAATGAGGATTAACTACGTCGCGGGCTCAGCTCTATGTTGAGCATTACTAGTTTATGAGGAAGTCTTCGCCGAGCTCGATTTGTGTTCTAAATGACCCGATGACTATGTATTTCTTGAGCGTTTAATTTATCTTGTGTAAGCCTTTGTTGACCAATCCACGGACTCCTTCAACTGAAACTGACGAGGTTGCACTTGAATTCGAAGAAAGTGATTTCATTCATGATTAAAGTCGATCGACACTACTTTTGTAGCAGCAGGTATGTATTATCACTTTATCAGATTGTACAGGGCTGAGTGCACTGCCTAGCGGTAACCCTATTTGTAAAATCACTTATATGCAGAGGGACATTCATAAAATCAATACCAATACTTTGAGGAGCGTGCGCGCGAATAATACGCGAGCGAAACCGTGATTGGCTTGATAGAAGGGTACCCAGAGCTTTGACTTTATGCGACTCAAATCATTCACGGGGGGAATTTGCCGCAAGCTACTTCAACGAGAGTAAACAGCAATCAATTTCGACTAGCTAGGTTAAATAGCTAATGCTAAACTAGGGTCTTTTAGGTAATGTGCATATTATTACTAGTAGACTCTTAATAGTGAAAGTTGAACAATAATGAAGTTTCTAGAGAGATATTAAATAAGAGGATTTAATTAGAAATGTGACAGGTAGGTCTTAAGTGTTGTTTCTAGGTCTAAAGTTTAAAATACTTGTAAAGCCGACCATTACAGAAGAAGGTGATTAAGTTAGAAATGTAAAACCCTGAAATGTTTAAAGATGCAACGTTAACATAACATTACACAAATAAAAACTAGAAAGATATTGATTACGTTGTCATACGAAACAGTAATACAGTTCCTTTTCAAACTGAATCTGGACAAGTAAATAAATCGATGTTCCCAAATCTTGGCTCCCTAGTGACGCTGCGAGCAGGCAGATGCAGTGATACCGTATTATGACGCTATCATTGCCAACCGGTTCCCCGAGAAACATATAACTGTACAATACAGGTATCACGCGAAAAACAAACTAAAATTGGATTTTGCTGTAAGTGGGTGTAATTTCTGAGACATTAGCCTATCAAAAATGTTGATTACAGTTAGTTACAACGATAAAGGTATGATAATGAATAACTAGTAATAATAATACCAACGTTTCGGCGTAACAAAAAAACACTGAGAAATTGGTCGTACTTTTTATAATATTTGCTTGCGCGAAAACAAACTAGATCCAAGGTTCCTGATTAAGATTATACAGCGACAGCTAACAAGTTCTTAATTTTATATTTTTATTAATTTCTTGTCAAGTCCCAGACGACACGTGAAGCACACTAAACAATTCTCGGTTACAAACCATAACAACATCGAGTTAACTTGCAGTTAAATATTGTGGTTTCTAATTAAGTATGGATTACTGTCCTACTATATGTTTATCAATCCGTTCAGCTCAATCCTTGTAAAGCAGTCCCAGGGATCACTATAGTAGCTCATCTAACCCCGTGGGTGCCATAAAAAGGTCAGGATCAGTTTTAATTGGAAGCAGCTCGGTATATTATGGCAGAAATTGAGGAGTTTGCTGTAGAGTTAAAACCTTAGTCATTAGAAAATATGCAAGTAAACGAATACAATTCCACTGCATCCTTTTCACCACGGAGCAAATACATAACTTTTCATTCACCCTTTTATGGGAGAGCGTGTGCTACATTCAACACAAAAGCTATAATAGGTCCTTGCCCAGTTTCCTGTGTGAGTCACTTGAGGTTGGGGAGCTTGAACAGGGCCGAAAGTGCAACATGTTACCCCCTTGCTTCGAGTGCTTGGCTTTGTTTACGCGCTGCACGGATCAATGCAATGCAAGAGCACAAAAAAGATTTTCTAGCTCCGCTCTTAATTTCCAAGTTACTTGTTGATGGCAACTAAACTGACCAGAAATAATACTTAAAAATCATTACTCTCATTGCCCTGTCCCCACATACGCTTGGCGACAGACTTGCTTTATAGTGGTGTGGTCCACCGCTCCGGTCGGTGCTCGTTGAGGGCAACTCAAAGCCACTTAAATTGTTGGCAATGCGGTCTATCATCATGTTTCTTATTTTCCGTGGAAATCCATACGCAGTTTTCAATGGCAGTGCAAATACGTGAGCGGTTCTTCACACACAGCGTTCGTGTGCATGAAAGTCTGTAGGGGACGGATAGAGATCGCTCCGAGATTAATTTCTTGTTGGAAACAATTCCTACTATACCGTCTCCTTCGATACCAGTGTCGCGAGGATCGTAGGGCCGGAAGGGGTACAATGAATTTAACGGAAACTTAAAAGTTATTCGTTTAATATTTTTCTACATAATGGCACAGAAGGATTTTATGAGGTTTTCATTGCATAATAATACATAATCCGCCTATAATAATTCCACTGCTGGGACAGGTCTCCTCTCAGTGAGTGGGAATGAGCCATAGTCCACCATGCGGGCCGGGTGTGTGTTGGTGGAGTGGAGTTACATGAGACTTATACGTAACTGGCGGAATATGAGTGTATCATTCTATCCAAACCTTCGGGAAAACATAGCGTTATGTTATGTTTTTTTTTTAATAACCCAGAAACCAAATTACAAGTTTCAAGAGCATGAAGTTAAACGGAATAGAACTGAAAGCTTGTGGGTGAACCGGGAATCCATGAGTCCGAAGAGGCTCTAAGGAAATCTCAAGTATCTCTCGAAAGCCACAATTATTTTGTTTAAGTACTTACAGGGGTCGCGAAACACCAGGCAATTTACCGCGGTAACAGAACTTGTTTAAAATACATTCCCAAAGAATTGGTCAGTTTGCAATTGGTTGATGTTTAATTATCGTGTTTAAGCGAACAAAGCATTTTGCGTTGATGAAATAAATTCCCTTACGTGGAAATCCAATTACAGTTTGCACGATCTGGGATTTGATATCTTACAGATCCGAATGTGCACGTCGTGTCCCTTATGAAACCAAAATTAATACACTAAATCTGCATAAACTTATAAATGATGATGTTACAAGTTTAGAATAGTTGTCTTAGATGACTGTAGAGGCTGACAACTCAACTCAAACTCTGCCAAATTAATATTAAATTTCGGATCTGGCACTCGAGTGAAGATGATTTCAGCGATAGCATTCATGAGTAACTGTTTGATGTGCGTCGATAACATGCATAATATTATTGCTGTCTGCGAATACACGGTCAAAGATCACTGTGTATAATTGGCAATTGTTCATTTGCAACTTGTTCCGACAGTTCAATCGCTGACCCCTACAACTTTTCCTCTTCATGAAGATTATAAAATAGTTTGATGGAAGCTCCCCGATGAAAGATCGAACCCTGAATGATCTTATTTATTACGCCTAATGAATATGATTCATAAATAATGCAGTGGAACCACATATCTATACTTAATATTATAAAGCTGAAGAGTTTGTTTGTTTGTTTGTTTGTTTGTTTGATTGAACGCTCTAATCTCAGGAACTACTGGTCCGAATTGATAAATTCTTTTTGTGTTGGGTAGCCTATTTATCGAGGGAGGCTATAGGCTATATAATATCACGCTACAACTAAGAGGAGCGGAGCAGTAATGAAAAATGTTGCAAAAACGGGGAAAATTTATTCCTTTTGAGAGTTTCCGTTGCGTGCGCTGCGTAAACGGTTAAAGTAACGCAAAAATTATGTATGACGGAATTGTTCCTTTTAAAAAGTTCTAAAAAAAAGTCCGCGAGAGCATATGTCTATCTTTTAAGGTTGACTCACTATAACTCAAAAGGAGCGAGCAACGAAAAGTGGACGAAAACTAGCAGACAAATCGATGCGACGGGAAGGGTCAGGGGAGCAAAAATTTGACGCGGACGAAGTCGCGGGCAGAAGCTACTCTAGATATAATTTGGCAAGGTTTAACTTTAGTCCTGCAATATTGAGCGTACGCGGCGGATCCGAATCGAACCACTATCGCGCCGATCAATCTGCCTTTTACGTTCCACTTTCACAGTGGCAGAACAATTTTGTTTCCTCTTGGGGGGACCACAAATGCTAGAAAGATTTTTACTTAGATATCTTTGGAGCTCAAAAACATCACCATCACTGGTCGTGTCGAAATGTTTTTCTTTGCATCTCTTTGCATCTGTGCCGAAATGTCGTGAATATGTAGGATAATTATATTAAGTCCTTGTGCGTGTTTCGGTTATTGATGCAACAAAGGACATATGTATGTATATTTGGTTCAGCTTTGTTAAGTAGTTCTTTGTGTGCCTAATGCAATAGCTTTATGAACAAAGGGCCAGGAACATCAGTCTCTTTTGCTCGACCCATATTTTATTATCTTGTGTTAGTTCACTGCATGTGGGCTAGTTGAGTCTAAAATAGATTTTCTTTATGTATTTTATTACGAAAGAAAATACTGTTGGCTTTTCTTTGTCTGACAAGTTTATTCCATCCTTTGATATTGTTAAGTTGCAGTGCAATAATAATTTAGTGGTTCGCACTATAGAATTATTTATCCGGCTGTTATTGCTATTAGTGGCCGTAAGTCGCACAATATTGCAACTGTTCCAAAAACAGACAATGTTCAGCAGTGCAATATGTAAACATTACAATTCCACACCTGTTTGCCTGATCCCATAATTAATGGAATCTTGTTTTCTTTAAAGTACGCATTCCAATTATATTTTATGGCTTGTTGGAATTTCATCTCGTATAACAAGTTACCGATCTCAAGGGACAAGGGGTGTTATTGGTAATGGCTCACACTGGCTGAAGGGCACCTCGTTGAATGCTGCGTAGACGTTCACACATGACCTATAATAATATGAATGAATGTTCGCCAGCTACGTGAACTCGTTTAATTAGTGCCGGTAACGATGACCCGGTGACGTCTGAGATAATAGGCCATGATATTATTGAGATCGTTCTCTCTATTATACGAAATTGTCACACACGATTTCTCCTTGGAGGCACAGCTTTCTTCGCATTGAACGTAAAGAAAATCGATGATTCTCGGATAAAACACAACTTGAAGACTACTTTGTGGTTTAGATAAACTAAGCTAATATGAGCTGGTTTGATTTGTTCAATATCAGTTTTGGTTTTCAAGCGATGGATTTTTGATGTCATATTCGAGGCTTCATTGATTAAAATGCCGATTACCTTTTTGAATACATCCTCGTTCGTGACTTCGCTTCTAGTTTAGTTCAGTTTCTAATTATACTAACTGGAGTGTATGCAGTTCAGTTGTGCTAGAAACCTTTTATTATAGTGTAGACAAAAAGGTTTAGGATTCAGCAGAATGGACAGGTCCGCTCAATCTATGCGTTCTTTTCCGCAGAAGACACTTTCAGACAACAGTCTACGTGGTCTTCTAATGATCTGACCAATAATATGGACTTAAAGGAGACTGTGACCTCATGAGTTTTTTCGGCCTTTCTTCTCAAAGTGCTCAGATAGGTGCCTGTCTTACCCTATTACATCTTTAAACGTCACTTATATTTAAAAAAAAGATGATGTCAACGATTTGACATCACTAATTAAAAAAAAAAATTATTGACGTGTAAAAGTGTTTGTATAAACTACAAACCTAGTTACACAAATAAAATCATTTATCTATTAGCATTTCTGGCTATAAGATGATTGTGGGTAGTTAAAATACGCTTCAGATTAGCGCCGTGTGTCGCTATATCACGCGTGTCTCCGGGTCCATTGTCTGCCAGTCGATGAACCATGCTTTGAATATAATTTACTTCCACCCCCTTCATATGCTGATCAGTAAATGACGCTGCGACGCTTTGTTTTCCACTCTTTGTTCTCCACGGCCGCTTCAACTACGCACTGTTTTACTTTTACATAATTAATTAGGCATATTATTATTTAATCCACATTATCTTTTACGGCTCTTCGATTTGGGCCTCGCGCATTTACCGATAACTACGCAGTAGCCTTTACGAAATGACTGAACCTGTATAAAACATATCAGATGTTTCGGATAGTAAACAGAGTATTAATATTTATAAGAATTTTTAAGTTCATAGAGCCGCGGAGGAGCGAGCGCGTTCGTGTTACGGCACCTTGCCAAATGTTACATGTTGAGATCCAAATCTAAGGTTAATTATGCTGGTTTTATTGATGATGCGTATTTTAATAAGCTTCTGGCGATTTCCGCCCGTGTTAAATTGGCGTTCATGCACTTGAGAGTAGGCGTCGCCATCGCTACGTCAGATAAGTCGTAGTATGTCGATCTTCACTGAACAAAGGAATAGGGAGATCCCAAACATAGCAACGGCGGCAAAACGCCGCCCCTGCTTTCAAAACGGGACTGAAATGGTGCATCTAGTAACTGGGTCAAGCTCGCTTGTGCAGGGTCGCCCGCCACGTGCTCCCCCCGCTGCCACTGTCCCCTCTTGATATTCCCCATTCACAAATACACCGAAACTTGACGTGTTACCGTCTATTTTTCCTTGTGTCTAGTTCTGGTATCATTGGCCTTGTCAAAACCCCGATATACGAATCTATCTAACTCAATACCATTTGAAACTCTGGCCCTTTGTGTTAGAGTAACATTTCATTGGACACGAAGTATTGTAATTATAACAATCAGTTGTTTATAATGAACTGAATTGTTTTTCAAGGAGCGCTGAGTATTTGCATTTAAAATTTCTGCGGTCAGGCAGTCGAGCTAGGATTGTTTCCCGGACCTTACTGTTCAAGTTTTGCAAGAAAATTGAGTGATACATTGAGTGAGCAGTTATTTTACACCCAGCCTGGAGTTTTGTTGTTCAAGAACATGTAGTAAATTAAGTTGTGTTGTGGCTTACCTACGGGCTTGGCGGTAGACTGTAATCTCCTTCAGTCAAAGCATCGAGCTATCCCATTAGTATTAATAAAAACTTGAGTGAGCCGCGGTGAGGAAAACTAATAAAATATAAGATAGTCAAAAGTCTGCTCTTAAATTGTAGATTTTATGAACATTTTCGTTAAGCGGACCTGCCTTTCTCAGAAACAAAAAGACTTTCCTAGCAATAGAGCCCTTTGCGAGGCAGTTTGTCCGGGGAAGTAATTCCACCTCACCTGTTTTTGCCCCTAAAGCAGAATTTGTGTCCCGGTTTTCAGGTTATGGGCCTGTAGGTGGTATTACAGAAACCTGAGATATGTCTGCTTTGCGTTTGGTGCAATGGCAATGCCTCTGGTATTGCAAATTTTCAAAGGTGCCTTTATCACTAATTATGAGGCCGTTGTCTTCTTTGCCATTCAATAACATAAAAAAACAGCTAATGAATTAGGCAATGCCCTTTAACCTGATTTATCACATTCACTGTATCTTATATACATGCGTCAACTTCGTGCAAATGTGAATTATAATTGGATAAGTAGATTAAGTAGTAAGTCGGCTGAGCAACATAATGCAACAGAGCGCTAGGTTGTGATAGTGAAAGTTAGCTCGTTCGTGACATGCTTTTTGATTTACGGCCATTATTGGAAGTCCCCATTTTTCTTGCAACAGACAGTTTAATAGTCAGAAATGTACGGCTCCCTAAAATGCTACCCTCGCATTTCTATAAAGGGACGGTTTAAACTACTCGTCTTATCTATCGTTTCCGTTTCCGCGTTAGTATTTGTGTTTGACTTTTCGAAGCGCTGACTGCACTTGTCTATCCATTTCTGGTCATGTTAAAATCCTTTTGATTCCATGAATGTCCGAATTTAGTTCTGTTTTTATGTATTTGTGCTGTGTTTATCAATACAATAACAAATGTATTGTTACTTTCTATACAAATTAAGTGCTATTGGATTTATCTTTTGGCTCAAATAAAGTCATTGTTCAAATATTTCTGAAGTGCTATCCAATAGCCTTGACTTACAGGCTAATTCTGTATGCTATCCTTTTGATTTTAATTGACTTGAAAAAGGAGGAGGTTTTCAATTCGTCTGTATTTCTCTTTTTTTTGCATGTATGCCCCGTGATATCTCCGACAGTAAAAATTTGGATCGATTTCGAAAATTTCTAGGTCTAGATAGGGATGATGACGTGGTCCCATATGAATTTTAATAACTTTTCTGGTGTAGATTTTGCGTTAGCTTCGATAGTATGGATTTGACTCACATTTTGGATCTTGATCTTCTAATTTCTAATAATTCCTGTCACTGTTGTTTACATAGCAAGTAGTGGTATACGAATTGCTGTGAGGTAAATAATATAAAACGGTTTTACTTGGTATTTTGTTGCGTACAATTTGAATTACACATTCTACTTTGGGCTACCAACATAATATATTAATTTATTCTCTCAAGCCGCCTCAAAACGCATTAGACACGTAATAATATGAATACAAACTGTTGTTTACATTACTTAGCAGTAAATAGTCCCAACGAACAATGAATTGTCACACTATTAGCGGAATTGTCTGAGTGAAAGAGGTCAGAGTGCTTATCGCGTTGTTTTTATCGGTGCCAAATTAGTCTGTGAGGCTATGTAGGCCGAGCACAGCCAATGGCAGGTCAAGTTCAGTCTGCATGCGTTGTCTTACGTCTCCTACACAATCGATTTAAAATGCTATTGGTCGTACATCTTTTTACGTAAGACGTCTATACATCGCTTTTAATCTTCTAAATAGCTCCAGGTATAGCCGTGTCTTTTTTAGGCACAATACTTTTGGTTTATATTGTTCTTAGTCACGACAGGAATCAAAATTGCGTTTGAATCGTAACGATGACGGTCGATCTTTGCCTTGCAACTATATTTTTGGTCCACTTGCGTGAGTTTTGATTCGTACATGTAAACATTAATAAAAGCGGAGAATTCAGGTGCAATTTTTCTTCGAGTCAGGCCAATTAATTCAACCGAAATCCGAGTCCATACTTGTAAATAAAGTTGAAAATGTTTGGGAAAGTTCTTGTCATTCGCAGAGCTCGATACGATTGTGTCAAATAAGGTTATTTTCGTGTACACGTCCTTTTCTTTATTGTTGAGTTTCAATACATGTGTAGCATAAATTTGATCAATAAAGTGCTGGTTGGGTTGTAGCTGGAAAATAATTTGCCTGAGTGTGCGACCCCGTGCATTCCAGGAAGCCTTAGTTATTTTCAATATTCATGCTAGCTTTGTAACGACTAATGAGGTTCTATTTACAGTTTGCTTGGTATATTTCTAACCTGCCCCTATGTTCGATTTGTTTTATTCTAGTTGAATGTTTTTTTCGGAGAATATTTAAATGTAGTTTTATCTTTCATAACAGTCTCAGATACTTAGCTGCTTCTCTTTTTCACAACTCTAAAAAAGCATTGACACTAACAAAAGATAAGCTCTTGCACATTTTCATTGTAGCAGCAGCTGACGCTACTGATTAAGTGACAGTGTGCAATGTTATGATGAAATACGTGATTAAATATGATCGTATTGAAACCCGAGTCCTCTCCTTGAGTGAGGTTGCGTATTGCGACACCGACATTGATTATAATATATCGAGCTTTGTTACCACGCAAACTGGTCAGGTGATCAAGCTTTACATCAAATTGACTGTGCAACGAATCGGGGCAGTTATAGGAGTACATCTGAACGAAATTTAATCATGTTCGTTCTAAAACAAACAGCGCTTTACATACCCTCCATACAAATATTCGGTTACATGAGATTTCATCGGCGAAATATTTCAACACTTCCAAGAATTTTGGACGAAGCCTTTTTGAGATAAATTAATTTACGTGTAGGGAGATATATTATTCAGAAGTTGTTTTATTGTATTTCTTCGTGGCAATTTCCATTCTGTGACTGTCTCTGCCAAGACAAAATAGAACTTTTTACATTTCTCCGCAAGAATTTTGCTTCTAAAATCTTTTAGAAAGCCGTTCTTCATTTATTAGCTAATAGCTAAAATATACTTATTTCAGTAAAGTGCTTGACGATTCTTCGTCTTCTGAAGGTTGAGTTGTTCCTTTTGCATATTCAATAAGCGTGCCAGCTACAAACTTATGATTAGCGAGGCAGTAGTCGGAAAGTAATCAGTGGCAGGCACGCGAAACTGGCGTGGGCTTTAGCATGTCTTCATATAAATCGACGTCGACAAGCTCGTCTCTGAGGCTGGTGCACGCATCGCGTTTTGTTTCCTAACGTTTGTTCGTTTACATTGCGTAGCTTATTAGATCAAGGCTGTTTTGTTTGTTCGATAACGATGCAGTTATGTCTCTCATCAGTTCATCACTCTCATCGGCTTTAGTATGCGCAAGTTCAGTTCCTGTTGGCTTCTTTGTCCTTTACGGTAAATGACGTAATTCCTGCAGAATGATTACTAAGAAAGTGATATTACGAAAGGCCCCATGCATAATTCTTAATAGCCAATAATCATGGAGCAAGTTTAATTATCTTTGAAGTAACACTCAATTAGCTGTCATTAAAAGTTTAAACCAAGGAAATGTAAAATGTTACGGTACAAGAACCACTGAACAATAATGGAAAGCGACATTAAGTCGCGTCGTTAACTTGAACGGTTATGACTCCGGCGAATGTAAGCGAAAGTTACGCATCAAAACTAAATGAATCCTAAGCAGCATATAGATTTTACTTGGCAACGGAAAATGTACAAATGACCACCTAAAATAAATGGTGCCTACGCTTGGCAGGCCAATAGGTGACTGCAATGTTATTAGTATACAGGTGAATGTGTGAATGCTGCCCAGCATGTGCAGTAATACATAAATGTACGGATAAGATTTTGGAATTGCCTTTTACGGCAACTGCACTGCAGGAAATAATCAGCCGGATCTTATCTCTAGTTACCATGGCATTTTCAGTTTTGCTAAGGCTATCTTGCATAGCTTGATCTTGCTTTCTGAAGTTCGTACAAAATACAACATTTGGCTTGGATTTATTCCAAACTTACTCGTAATTTGTCGATAACCGTTTTGGATCCGTAGTTCAAGTCGCAGATTTTTTGGCCTTCGTCCTGCTCTAGTATTATAAACAAGAAAGTTTAATGAGCATACGTTTTTGTACCGTTTGTCTTGAATAATTTATTGTAAACCTTTTTGGTTTCTTTTGGTGTAATAGCAGCAGCATTATACCAGAGCATAAGCATGGAGTATCCACTGCTTATCTGCTGCGCCGTTACGAGATCAAATTGAGGGAATTGGGTCACTAGGTCGCTATGGCGCTTGTGCACAGGCTTGGGACCGCCCTCGGAATTAATTCTTATGTTTCACACTTTCAGTTTCTGTATATACAATTTTTGTCATGTTTAAAATATGATACTGTGTTAGAGATGGAACTGAGTAGTAAAATCTTGAAGCCTTAGTCGTTAGTGTTATTCGTTCGTCCTTTGTTTGAGACTCTCTGTATACGAAGTTTTCGCTCCTAGATCGCAGCATTACATCATACTCGTATAGACTCCTGCGAGAGCACTTTACTTCATTGTTAATTCAGCGTTGGTCGGTCCGACACGAGCGATTGGTTTCGTTGCGGTTTCAAAACATGCTCTGCGAATATTTGATTCTCTTTTCCAGCTATATCGTAAATCTGGGAGCAAAAACTTGATCTCTTTTGGATTGTTTTGCTTCTACATTTCATTAGCTGTTTTATTGCTATTAAGTATTCTTGTTTGACACAATATAATACTATATTAATGGCGGTTAATATCAATTTGATTTAAAAAAAAAACGAACGAAATGACCTAAACTTTAATCAATTTAAAAGCAAAACTATTTAAACTTATAAAATGTACTGGCTGATTTGAAAATAACGATTTTACACAATATTAGAAAAACGATGTTGTCACGACGACTGCTGGAGACGAAGTAAGGGGCGAGTACTGGCGGTGCTCTGTTTTTATAGGCACCACCGCACGGTAGTTTAAAAAATAACGTTTTCCCGCTAATACGGCCTCTCCTGACGTGTGGTTGTCCTCAGCCACATTGTCCAGATGATGGTCCTTGTTCGCTGCAGTGACGATCTTCGGCAAGTGGACTCGGGCAACGCGCAAGGCTGTCTTCAATAGCTGCATCAGTAATTGATGGACCCTGGTGTGTGTCTGCATCTCCACGACTTGAGTGGTCTTCACAGCTAGTTGAACTGGTAGATGGTGCTGTGAGACTATCCTCTTCAGCTAAAAATGAGAGAATAGCAATTTTTAGCAACATCCTTATAACTTAATTCTAACGTGTCTGTTGTAATTGAATACAACACATCTAGACGGAGGCACCCAGTTAGCACGTCTATTTTGGCAGAGTTACACTAACTCAGTGCCCTTGTAAACGGTTCGAGACGGAGGCACCCAGTTAGCGCGTCTCTTGGCAGAGTTACACCATAACTCAATACCCTTATACACAGACAGAGGCACCCAGTTAGCATGTCTCGGCAGAGCCATCGCTCAATGCCCTTACATACAGACAGAGGCACCCAGTTAGCATGTCTCGGCAGAGCCATCGCTCAATGCCCTTACATACAGACAGAGGCACCCAGTTAGCATGTCTCGGCAGAGCCATCGCTCAATGCCCTTACATACAGACAGAGGCACCCAGTTAGCATGTCTCGGCAGAGCCATCGCTCCATGCCCTTACAAACAGACAGAGGCACCCAGTTAGCATGTCTCGGCAGAGCCATCGCTCAATGCCCTTAGATACAGACAGAGGCACCCAGTTAGCATGTCTCGGCAGAGCCATCGCTCAATGCCCTTACAAACCAATATGCATGTACACAATTACACACATAAATACATGACTAAGTCCATGTAATCAAACACATTTGATACAGTACACGATCATGTATAATTTAGATAGCAAAGTAAATACAAAAATCTACTTACTATCGAAGAACGTGGCACATGACTCGGGGGTCCACTCACCTCGCCAAGCAACCATATGCTCGGCGGCAGCCTGAGTGACTTTGCCATACGAACCAGTTAGCAACTGTAGTTCGTATCGATCGTATGGGAGGGTTTTCACCACACGATATGGCCCTCGCATTCCCGAGTCCAGCTTGCCTGTAACTTGAGAAGTTTTTATCACAAACACATTATCATTCAGGTTAAATGTACGCTTGACCTTCCGATTCCTATTAACGTATTCGTCTTGTTTACGCCTATTCTGGTCAAGCAGTTCGCTAGCGCGCTGTCTTTGTAACTCTCTTAATCCCTCGCGATTCGGTCGGACATCATCAACCGCGACATCGCGAATAAGTGATCTTATTACTGGCGTGACCGCTTCAACACCGATAAGCAATTGTAAAGGTGAGATCTGAGTGGTCTTGTGTTTAGTGCAGTTGATAACAAGCTGCATTTTCCACAAGGAATCTGACCACTTACTATCTTGTTTAGACGCCTCTATACGTAACATATTTAGCAGAGTACGACAGTACCGTTCGACCTGACCGTTTTCATTATGCATCTCGGGTGTTACAAAATGAACTGCGCTACCCATTTCAGAAACCCAACCTTGAAAACTAGCGCTCTCAAACATTCGTCCTCGATCACACACAATAAGTTTGGGAGTACCGAATAGGGAAACAGCGTTTGAAAACATTTCTTTTAATTCGTTGGAATCTTGCCTTTTTATCGCATAAAACAGACAATACTTAGAGTAGGCATCTACAATAAGCAGTACATACTTTTTATCGTTTGAAATGGGTAGTGGGCCTAATACGTCCATGTGGACCGTGTTAAATGGGGTTTCTGGCTTATGCCATGATGAAATCGGGTAATGAGGAGCCCTAGGAACCTTCTTAGATGAAAGGCAAATCAGACAATGATTAACGTATTTCCTTACAAAAGCATAGAGCCCTGGAAACCAAAAATGACGCAGAATTAGGTCAATGGTCTTATCGGCACCTATATGCTGATGCTGGTCGTGGAACACTCTTAGGAGACTTAATCGGTGTCCTTTGGGAATAAAGCATAGTAGCTTTGGTTCCTGGCCCGTGGGGGTGTATTTATAATAGAGCAGATCATTACGAACAACATAACGGGAAGTGTCTAGCTCGTTATTATTAACTTTGTCAATCAGCGTACGAGTTTCTTCATCCGCAGATTGAGCAATCTGTGCCCAATTTTTCGGCTTAGTTATTTGGAGTACATCGACAGGGTTTCGACTTAAAAAATCCGCGTGCTTCATCATAACGCCCTTTCTATATTCTATAGCAAAGTTAAAATCCTGCATGTATATCCACCACCGCGCGACACGTGGTAAAAGATCTTTCTTACGTTCCGTCAGTTTAAGCGCGTTACAGTCCGTCACAATTTTAAACGAGATACCTAACAAATAGTGCCGAAAGTGTTGTAGGGCTTTAATAATCGCGAGTGTCTCGAGCTCATACGAATGATATCGTGGTTCGGCTCCTTGCGTAGTTTTGCTAAAGTACGCCACTACTCTGCGTTTACCATTCTCATGCACCTGAATAAGAACGGCGCCGTAACCGATAGAACTTGCGTCCGTATGCAACTCAGTTGGTAATACCGGATCGAAGATAGAAAGTACAGGTTCACTTGTAAGACAATGGATTAGGTATTTACGCGCGATTTCTTGTTCTTCGCCCCAGTGAAATTTAACGTTAGCCCTTGTTAAACTAGCAATGGGCGCTGTCTTCGATGCATAGTCGGGTATATAGCGACGAAAATACCCTGCCAAACCGAGTAGTTGTCGAACCTGTTTTACATTTGTGGGCACAGGGGAGTCAATTAAAACCTTAATTTTTTGTTCGCTCGGTCTAACCTGACCCTCGGAGATAGTACGACCTAGGTACTCAACCTCTGTAGCCACAAAAGTACTTTTCTTCATGTTAATAGAAAAACCCGCGGAAGTAAGTGTGTGTAATACCTCGCGTACGTTCTCGATTGCTTCATCGATAGAAGATGCTAATAATAATACGTCATCAATAAACGTGAGGGCTTTACCAGACTCTATAAGTGATTTAAGCGTATTTGTGATAATTCGTTGATATACGACCGGTGCGTTAGCAAGACCAAACGGCATTTTTAAATATTCGTAATGACCTTCCGGGGTCACGAAGGCAGTCTTCGCTACAGAGTCGCTATCTAACTTAATTTGGTGAAAGCCTGTCGCCATGTCTAAACAGCTGAAGAACTTGCTCTTACCAAGGCGATCAATATGATCTTCTATCAAGGGTAATGGATAGCGATCCTTCACGGTAACCGCGTTCAACGCGCGGTAATCAACGCACATACGATCTTTTCCGTCTTTTTTCTTAACAAGAATAATCGGACTTGCGTATGGAGAGTTGGACTCGCGAATTATCTTTTTGTCTAATAGGTCTTTTACAATATCGCGCACTTTCAATTTTTCGTCGATTGAAAGTCTGTACGGCCTATAACAAATCGGTGTATCGCTCGTCAACTCAATGCGCATATTACCAGTTGTAACTGTAGTTAAGGCAGTCCCAGTAATAAAAAAATCCTTAAACTGATTTACGACTGACATTAATTTTTCACGATCACTACCCTTAAGCGGCGTGTTAACTACGAACTGTTCACTTGAGTTGATGAGCAATACAGTTTGACCAACCGAACTAGGAATTCGAGTTATACGTTGCTGGTTGTTTGCACGAATGTACGTTACCCCATCGCGGTTCAAAACATCAGTTCCTATAAGCACTGGCACGTTTAAACATTTTAGAGGAACAACAAAAAGATCCACTTCTAAGGAGATGTCACTAAATTCTATAATTAATGTTACGCGGCTATTACACTCAATGTTTTGATCGCCTATACCACGTAATAGTTGATAAGTGGGTAGTCGGGTACACTTAAAATATTTTAGTACCGACTCCGAAATAAGTGAAACGCGCGATCCGCTGTCTATCAGTACGTCGGTAGGTATACCCTGTATGACAGCGGTTGTGACGTCGCTGTCAGTTGACGCGCCTTTCAACTCTAAACAAAAGTTAACGTTGTTTTTATTACGTGTTTCAGACCGCTGTTTAGCAAAACAGTCAGAGACGTCATGGCCTGGTTTTTTACAGAATGAACACGACAGGTTTGGTTTCTTATTAGTTGGTTCTGTTAATTCATCGGATTTAACCGTTTTTGATCGTTTAGGGCACGCACGCTGCAAGTGACCCACACTACCACAAGAAAAACACTTTATTTCGCGATTTATTTTACTATGTGGACGTTTTTGAGAGTTTCGGTCAGACTGTTTCCCTAGGGAAGATTTCACAGAGGTTATAGATGAGTTGGGTTTCGGTTTGGTGTAAATAGAAAAGAATTCAACAAGATCTTTGGTGGTTAAATGAGCGTTAGTCGCGGCGGCACGTACTTGTGCATCAGTTACCCCACGTATGACAATTGCGACCGTTAAATCATCGCTTAACCCTCTAACAATATTTAATCGCAATATAGAACGCCTAGCATATTCTGCGTATGTGGAATAATTGTCGGAATTAGTACTCATTACGTCAAACAAAATATTAGCAACATCGATTCTTCGCGAGCAAAGCGGTTTAAATTCGATTTTAAAATTAGACCAGGTACGATCGTTTGTGACCCAGTCATTTAACCAACTACGAGCGTCTCCTTTAAGGCAGTTAGCTATTCGGGATAAGCACTCGTTATCGTCCCAATTATTCATATAACGTGCCCTTTCAACCTCTTCACACCAAGAATCGATATCATGTATGCTGGGATCAAAGTTTGAGATATAATAATGGCTGGATCTGACCTTGGTTAACGCACTCAACGCTCCAATGAGGCGATCGGTAGCATCCAGTGACGTCGAAGTACTTGCTAGCGATTCTCCAACAATGCTGGTGTTCGACTCAGGTGCTGCTCGTTGTGGCTCCTGCGGCGAAGACACGATGATCTGCCCCGGCGCCACAATGGCACGTGTTTCCGGAGTCACCGGCACGGTGCTAGGTGCGGGTAGGCTGGTGTTTTCTAGCGCGGTCAGGCGCACCAGAATAGCTCCTAGGGTTTCTTGAAGCTCGGCTGCATCGCTGTCTTGATCACGCCTATTCCTACCTCTATTACGAGTGGTAGGTCTTTCGGACATGATTTACAGGCTATTCGCACGACAGATAAGGTAGGCAATGGAGCCTAATCCCACTTCTGATAATGGCGGTTAATATCAATTTGATTTTAAAAAAAAACGAACGAAATGACCTAAACTTTAATCAATTTAAAAGCAAAACTATTTAAACTTATAAAATGTACTGGCTGATTTGAAAATAACGATTTTACACAATATTAGAAAAACGATGTTGTCACGACGACTGCTGGAGACGAAGTAAGGGGCGAGTACTGGCGGTGCTCTGTTTTTATAGGCACCACCGCACGGTAGTTTAAAAAATAACGTTTTCCCGCTAATAATATTTAATGAAACCAGATAAACTGGTTCTAGGTTTTAAATAAATCAAAATGTACTATTATCAGCTATGTGCCATTATATGAAGCGCTTTGATTACAGGTTCTCATTTCATTGAAAGTTAATAAACGGATTTTAATGATATATCACTTTTTTTTCAAGTCCTCCTGCTTTATGATGAACCTCTTGAAATTAAGTAACTTCCGCTAAGAATCTTAACGCAGTTTTGCAGCACCTTATTACTTAGTTCAGTGCATCACACACACTACGTAATATCGTATTATAAACACAGACTTTTTAAATAGGCTGACACGTTCAGTTTTACAAATTACTGTAAAGAATTACCACACAAACAACTACCAAGTTCTTTGTTAGGTTGATTTCTTGATTATAGATTTAAATATTAGGTGGCTTTCAATTCCACCCTTTCCAAGTTATAGAAATTAATTCAGGCACGAAAATTCCGTAACCGACCGCTGAAGGTCCAGGTGAGCCAACCACGCGTCCTTTTTGGAGGGTAATCGTGAGAAAAAGACGTTGAGTACACTATATCGTGTGTTTAAGGCTGCGTACTAGGGATTTGTGTCGAAACATGTATCGGAGTTAATTTAATTTGAAGTAATCGCTTGGATGCGGCGCGCAGGAGCGAGGCCGCAGCCGCGGCGCGCCCGCATGGCAACCGCTCCACGCGCTAATTGTTTCCACGCGCACTTCAGCTAACAACTAAGCTATATTCTATGCACTTATACATTGCAGTTTTTTTGAAGTCTACAGCTATTGACGATTATGGCTCTGTCCCTGTTTAACCCTTGCCTTTCACGGTGTACCGTACAATTTCACAGTGCTTCTCTTTTATTTAGGTTTCGTTTGCATTTGACGTTTATGGCAACGAAGGCTGTTTTCCTTTTTACGAGCAGTTGTTTAAACAGGTTGTTGTAACCTTGGCAGTTCATAAGGTTTCACATGTGTTTCAATGAATCCTTCACCGGTTATTGTTTCCGTGTCTCTCTTTCAACTTTTAGTCTGACGTTTTTATGTTTTATTAATAAGTATTGTGAAATTGGGATGATTGATTACCCATTATCTAAATCAGTTTAATTTCTGTAAGTATTGGTAATGGTTCTAATATCTTTGTTTACCACGGTTTGCGTGCTATGTAAATAAATTGACGAAAATCTAACTAGTCGTTTCATTAACTTGATAGTGTTACATGATGCTAGAGGTTATATTCATACGTGATCCACCAGAACAAAGGGGTTCCTGGATTTAAAAATAAATTATAAATAGTATCTTATCTATGTATTACCTTGGTTTTATTTAACATCATTATGTTCATATTCATTTATTATGCATTCCATGGATTTTCATTGGATTATTTTTCATGGTGCACCAACCCTCCTTCCGCATCCTTAAGGATTGATTAGTTACATAATCAGTATCAAAGCATTATCTTATATCGTATTATTTGAGTATACCTCTTTATGAGCACGCAGGATATCATTATGTGTGAAGAGGAGGAGACCTTTAGTGTTTGTCGAACAATTAACTTCCCGCGGCTGTACACAATACACATTTTCAAGAAGCAACACATATTTCTTTCATGTGCTGCATAACTGTGTATCGCAAAGTTATTGTTATTTTAGTTTATGTACTGAAAGTAGACTACTCGTTGATAAGGCTTAGAATAATCATAGTATTAACTCTAGAAGTAATCAATAGCCTAGATAATATTCGGCTCCATAGCACCACTATGCTCTAAACGCTCGTGTGCCGGTAGTCAGGACATTGCATGACGTGTGCACGCGAATGCATGTATCCATTGCTGTCGCGGCTTTCCATCCGAGGAAGCTTTACTGGCGTTAGCGCACAATGTAACGTAGCTAAGCGGGATCATCGTTGGGGTTTTTGCCTCAGCTTGCATAGCGGTATCTCGTTGGTCGTCTCGCCGAGCAGCCAGAAGCGTAAGTGGTGTGTATGGGGTCCGACTGTGGATTGTTTTAATGGACATGGATGTTTTCTCTATTTGTTGTAAGGTGGGACGCAGGGCCCGGGCCGCCGACCCCACCTGCCCTACCTCCACTTACGCCTCTGGATGTATCGTACGTCAACATACATACAACTATATCTGTACCCACGCATCTTGCTAATAAACAGTGCTAATTTATTCTACGTGTTTAAAATTTAAATAATTAATAACGAGTACATATCGCGTGTACGTCGGTTGGGCGTGCAAGTAGACCGTGCGAGGTGTTGGTAACGCACAGCGTGGCGTTAGTGGCGTGTGCAGTGCGGGACGCGGACGGGACGCGGCCGCTGCGGGACTGTTTGTTAGCAACTGTGTGCCACCGTCATTGTGTGTTCTGTAACATTCTCGGGAAACGTCTCGAGTGTCTTAATCTCTGTATGCTTTTCTTCTAGTCCCGTCGACATGTGCTTTAGCTTTGTCTGACGTCTCAGATTAGCTAGACGACTCGTTTTTACGTCAGGCCAAGTATGCTGCTTTCGTCAGTGACACCTGTATTGAGTGGAGCACATGTCGACTTATCTCTGTCACGCTGCTAGAACTCTTGGTAGTACGTGATTAATATTTCACGTTCGCACATTTACACTCATGCTGTATTAGTTTTAATTTAATGTATGTATATTTCCTAACCCGATTTCTGCTTCTCATTAGTTCGGCCTGTTTTATTGAAAATTATAATTCTAGTTGAGTAATTGTCTTATCAATCAAACTGTTGAATGCATGATTGTGATTCATTTGCAAATTACTGTTTAATTGTCATCACACGTGGAACTCGGAACTCGTGTACACGGAACTGTTGTATAATAATATTAATGTTGTTATTGTTCACTACATAGTTTCATATGTCAGCGGTATTTACTGTTTCCTGCTTTTGATATTTGCATGTTGACTAACGCGTGTTTCATACAGTGGATCATTTGAAAGTCTTGGCTGACATTTTTTTGTACTGTCTTTATAACCTTGCTAATTGATGACAAAAACTACGATGTACCCAAATAAGTAAGTCACGTAACTCGTACATTATCGAGATAGTATTATGAGCCGACAGTTCTGTAGTATGGTGTGCCACTCCACCAACGTAGATACATTATTTTCGCCTATAAAAATTCAGATAAGGCAGACCAGACTATGTTGAACTCGGGCCGAACACTCCAGCGCTGTGATGCGCATGGTCCGGGAACGGAATGTCTTAATCGAAATGTGTGACTCACGCCGGGTAGTCCGCCTAAATATCGAGATGCTACACTTCCTGCATTTGCTTTCCAGCGCACGCACACACACATACGCAATATCGTTTACATGGTATCCCGCACGCACAACGTGAGAGAGTTCCCTCATTATCCCCGTTGAATTCTGAGTATACCACTTATACCAGGCGCTGCGATAGGCTGTGTGTCCCTGCAATTAGGAAACGGTGTAGCACATAAGCTGTGGTCGAGTATGAACATCATCTCGCAGGCGTGAGTCAGTGCTGCAGCGGTAGCCACCTGCAGCCGGGGGCAACGGTCCGCTAACGATCGTGGCTAATTTTGTCCATACTCATACGGCGCACACCGCGAGTCGCTATTTTTCCCTAGTCTCTCCATTGTTCTTGCCAAGTGACGAGCGACGCGTTGCCTTGCACGTTTCGCCGGATTTACAGTTAGGTGTGGCCTACATTAGTAAATAGAACGAGACAATTACGTGTCGGAAATCTGCATGAGATTGTCGCAATTGGTGTTGCGTAATGTAGTCGCTCGGGAGTCATAGGTCAGATGATAAGGGAACATCTATTAGAGAGTGGTTTAAGGAGCAGGCTTCTGTTCTTCTCAACCGCCTTCCAGTTGAATATTCAAATCACAGAAAAACACTACATTTCATTTCATGGAAATATAGAAGGACAGGTTGCAGTAAACGCTATTATGCGGGCCAGCCTATCATTATCTGATATATTATTGATGCACAAGGTCTGCGAGGCGACGACGACGGTGGACAACGCATTTATACTGCAGAACACGAATCCAGAAATATCGCCAGCAATACTGGATACAATTTCCGATTTATTGGAGCTTCGCATTAGTCGCGTGATAATGTCGTCAATTAAATTCGTAGACATGTTTGGTGTGTAACCCATTGGGCCGTTTGTTTTAAATACATCGCATTGTAGTTGAGTGTTGAGCTCTGATTCTTTGTTTGTAGGAAACGCGAGTGTGTCGACCTCGCGTACGCCTTGACATTTGTCGAATGTTTGACAAGACCAGTTGGGCCGTCGCCAACGTACCAAGCTTTTGCCCAATAGCAGATATCAGTTACGAGCCCTTGAAAGCGCCCTTTCATGGTGCGCTGCCATTCCTAACTGATTCGAAATTTATGTTCATAAAATGTTGCGCATATTGTATCCATTAGCGATAATGTTCGAGTCGAGTGTTCCCAAGTTATCGAAGGTCAAGATTCCTAGTGACGGGAGCCGGGCGATGAACTGATGATATTCTCGTCAAGCACTGCCTCCTTGAGATGGACAAGACATGTTTACCTCGCTGTTAACTGAATATCAAAATGTTCTCTCTTTGCTTTTATTAGTTTTGGAGCACGTACAGCGTTTTTTAAACATTATTGTTTTTCACTCATATTCTTCGAAATATTTAATCAGGCCTTATTTGAATTTCTTAACTGCCAGTGCCCTATATCGTGAACGTGCCGTAGTGAGTCCGTAACTGCGTAGTTCTTAACTGGACGTTCGTTTCCGACGTCTTAAAATAAAAATATCTGGGACATGCTTTAGGTAGAGGTTATAGAAATATAGCAATTTCATGCGATTGTTCTTTGTGATCGGAACCGAACCCGTCTTTCTAAGTGGTTGCATGTAATGAGTCAGTCATTATGCCGATTGATATCATTGTAGCTTTGAAGATATCGCTCTATTGATTCCACGAATGCTTTGTGCATTTGTTTGTTGGTTGATGTATGTAAATACTTCGACTTGCTTACTTCTGATTCTTTGTCTTTACAACTCAACTTGAGCATTCGGGTAAATAGTCGTACGGTTTCTTTCATACTATTTAACATGAACCGTTAGGTACTACCGCAAGTTGACGCTACATTCACACACTGTTACGAACTGCTAAGATAAAGTAATTTAGCACATATTCTTTTCGGTCAAACACCCTAATTAGCATATCAACACTTGAAAATGCGAATCTTTTTGCATTTATGTGTCGGATTTCTTCAACAAAATGCATGTTGCTCTCAACTCCGTTTTAGAAACCGCCATATATCGTCAGCGAGTGTTTCGCCCACACATATCCAGTGGTTTTATCTACGCGTTGTTGTGTAAACACGTGGCGGTTCGTTAACCTGTGTTGTTGTTCTCATGCGTACGCGCAGCTCAGATGTGTGCGTGCGCATGCTGCCATCCGCGAGCCGATTGGCCGAGAACCATCTAGCAGGGAAGCACGGCTTGGGTGGAAGCGATTCGTGGAAACAGGATGATACATCATTCAATTGCTTTTGTTTAGTGTTAAGTCAATTATTTGTTAATGACAAGCACGAAGGGTCGTTTCAACTGATTTTATGCTTTCCCATCTGAATTAGATAGAATAATTTGTTCCAATCGTCATCTATGTATTCTATTTAGGTTCGTACTGTTTCGGCCTTTTCCGTCTAGATGGTGCCTAAGATTACTGAACCGTCTCTCGGGTCTGCAATCATTACGTGCTCTACCAGTGTGTGCGCTGCTATCGTATTTTTTTTCGCTGATGATAACACACGACACCGGTTACCGCTTTAACATAATTTGTCTTAAAATTCGATCCGTGTTCATTAAAACATGAATCAAAGGCGTGATACAAAATGCCACAGTCATCAACATTAATTCGTCGGTTGGCCATTGTTCCACGTGTTTGTTACCAAACATTGGCGTGTTGGCGGCCAGCGTTATGTAGCGTTGTATCGTACGTTTCAAGTGTTTGGCCTTGTGATAGACTAATCGTTTTTCACAATATACGAGAGTTATTCAAATGTGAGCCGTAGTTTCTTTGCTCAAGTTTTATTTTCCGATGTTGGTTGAAAATAGTTTGCTCTGCATTGTTGTTGCTGTGACCGCGGCACTCGCAGTTTGTCCCATAATAATTTATGGTATTGAATTTAAACCATGTTTACTTTTTACCTGGAGGTCGTTAGCATTCCCCATTGGCCTTGTTTTAAAATTCGTCCACATTTCGTATTTGGCTAAGGTTCAGGATGTTTGTTCGTAGATTCAAATTCTCGGACACTTGTTATTCACGTTGTGTGTGAATAATTATGTTGATTTGAACAGATGATGAGTGTATTATGTTTATGTATGATCCTTACCAACTTTCTTGTTTTGTGTCGGGAAAGATGTTGTTGAACCACAAGTCAGTGGTATGTTTGGAACGTTGATAACTGTACACCAATATATGTAACGGTTTAAAGGCTTCCGCCAAATATACGTATTAGCAGTCCTACGTGTGTTGGTTAAATCAATTAGCAGATTCAAAAAGGACATAGTTTCAAAACTTTCATATTCGTTTGTTTTGTGTTTAAAAACAAAATAATAAAGAGGTTACCAATAATTCATTATTGGTTTCTTCAGAGTCTAGGCTTAATAAATAACGAAATTTGTAAAGAGTCGGGCCGTTCCACTGGAAACTGGAGTGTTAATGAATGCGCGAAAGTGCTCCATCGAGTTACTTACCTTCTCAGTTAAAGGATGGCTGATTCCCGGCTCTCGGTGTCAAACTATTAGTTTCCATAAAATAGCTTGTAAATGCATGCGTAGCTTGACCACCGTAGAAAGGGGTTTTGTCGACGAAAGAATAGACTAAATTACAGGTTGTAGAAAGATTAAAGACAGAATTAAAGATTGTAGAAAGATTTGTACCGTTTTATGCTGGCGTAGCATGACAGATCTATCTCTATTCTACCGAGAATAGACAAGTTCTTTCTATTGTGGTCATGCTACGCGTGCTGGTGGCCAAGAGCCGATAAAACATTTGCTTTGGCTACTCTTGGCTGTTTTTCTCCTAACTTTTGCAGCAACTTTCACTCTTCGCCACTATACACTATCTGAGTACAGAGTATAATATACTTTTTAACTTCAGAGCTTGAGACAATTTTCTGCTGCACTGAGTACCCGTTAAGTTATGTATGAGACGTCCTGAGCTTGCATATTCTACTTGCATTATTGGGCCTCTACAAAGTCACTTTCTCTGGGTTTTTTTAAGTGCACAATTTTATTGCTGTTTACTGATGTTATTGAGAATATCACACATAATTTCTTTAAGTACCAAAAATCAAACTGGCTTTGTGTCTACATGGAACCGGCATAGCTATTCACAACCATTCGATACACTTTCGTACCGAATTGAACATCCATCAATTTTATCGTAAGAATCTTAAAACTGTTGTCAGTTTAAACCAAATAGACGATGGCTATTCTTCCGACAGCTGTTTGCTGTCGGGGGCAAGTCAAATTAGGTTATCGGAACGTGTCATTTTCGATACGATATCCTATCGAATGCTTGTGAATAGTTATGCTGCTTTTCAATTTTAGTGCCTATATTTACTTCTAGTGCCTTTATTTCACTTCGAGCCTTTCAAACTTCCGCACATAACATCTTCGACGTCTGTCAAACACTCCTATAGCTGTGCAAGGATCTTTTGACGCGTGGCCAAGACTGGAACTAACGCCACTTTTCTCTTTCAATACATTTCCCAAAACAACAATAGCACAAATGTTTACCGACAAAGCCCCCTGTCAATGTCATTCTAGCGCCAAAAGATCGTTGTAGCATTGCACGCTTACCTACTTGAGTAAATAGACCTTATTAAATGTAGAGAGGACGATAAACCTTCTTATTGCTGGGTCCTCGCTGTACGTGGTGTGAACATGGGCTGGTGACGTGTGCAGGTCATGGCAAGACACACAAGGACGCGGCCAGCGTGCGCGCGACGAACCCCATCCCCGCGGCCTGCGGGCTCTACTACTTCGAGGTGCGCATCGTGTCCAAAGGCCGCGATGGGTACATGGGCATCGGCCTGTCCGCGCACGGAGTTAACATGAACAGGTTACCTGGTAAGTGAACAAACGGAGATTATGACGGAGGTTTTAACACGTTGAGTGCCAAACACAGATTGATGGTTAATCCGATATGGCCACAGATTTAGAGCGCATACAAAATTGTTAGTAGCAAGCACGCGATATCGCGTGATCGGCACTCAACGTTTTAAAGCAACACCTCTTTAAGACAGGATCCTTCAGGACTATGGGGTAATCTGTGGTTGTTTAGTAATTATATCTTTGTTCATTTGTTTGGCCATCCTGAAGTTCAAATTCATTAACCCATCGCTTCTGTAACGTTAATGATGCATATTAATGAAGTCTAATAATTTCAAATGTTTCTCGGCTTCCTGCCTGGATTAGCGACAAAGCGTTTAGCAGGTACTTGAAGTACACAAGAAACTGACTCGTCTTATTTATGATTGACAAGAAATTCATCAAACAAATTAACCGCATTGAACGTGTTTTTATGCATTAAATGTGTTCCACTGTTATAACCTGCAACCTTGTATTGAGTTGCAAGCGCCTTCAAAAATTGGTTACTGATAAAAGTATTGAACATCAAAGTATCGAACCGATTAAAGTATCAAAACAAATACATCCCAGTACATTGTCCATTTATTGCTTTATGTTATGCTCTTAAAACTCTTCGTTGTGCTGTTTCAGGCTGGGACAAGCACTCATACGGCTACCACGGCGACGACGGGCACTCGTTCTGCTCGTCGGGCACGGGCCAGCCCTACGGGCCCACCTTCACCACGGGCGACGTCATCGGATGCGGCGTCAACCTCGTCGACAACACCTGCTTCTACACCAAGAACGGACACCATCTCGGTATCGCATTCAGAGGATTACCGGTATGTTCTATAACGTTATAGAAATTTGGGACCCTTCAATGATGCCCTATTAGGACACAGCGACAGGATATATTTTTTAGGATGTGTGAAAATTAGACTCTATATTTGGTGTGGAACAAATTTTTCTGAAACTTCTCTTTAAATCTAGTATTGACCTGACCCATATTACTGTAGCAACCCAGTTATGAGGAAATTGTGGTTGCAGCAAGATTTCAAGGGAAAGAAAAGCTTTAGAAGAGTCCGCGATATAAGAACCTCACTTATTCTTCTTTATCTACCATGCAGTATTACACTGATCGAATCATAGATTGTGTCAAATTATAGAGCACAAGATTTCAATGATTTTTACTGACTACTGAATTAACAGACAACTGTTACTGTGCTTAATGTAACCATGGTGACCAAGTTACCCGTCATACCCGACCGACTCATACGTATACATACATAGACTCACACCTTTCTCCCATGGGGGTACGCAGAAACCACAGAACGCTACCTGCTACGATCCTCCTTTTGCCTCGTTTAATTTTATGCATCTGGTCATGAACGCACGCCGGTTACCAGTACTACGCGCCTCCCTCAATTCTTTGTACTCACACTGTGTCTGGTGCAATTCATCTGTCCTCGTAAATTACCTTGTTGGAGTGGCGACAGCTGCTCACCACCTACTGCGTATTATATCAGTGACATCTGGAGTGGGTTCCCGACAAGATGCAACAAGGCGTACTGATTAATATCCTGATCACAGCGTGGATATTCCAACTATTATTATGTACACTGTTTTGATATGAAGTTTGCAACACGGTTTGTGTCTTGTTTCTGGTCGCTATGAGACATGCCTTTCTAAGTTTATCGATTGTTTGATCATGAGGAATAGAAACGTATTAGCTTTAGCTCGCGTCTCCGTCCGCGTGAACGTTGGAAATTGTACCACAAAATCGTATTACCGGGCTATAAAATATGCTATGTCCTCAGTTCTCATCCTGGTCACGGTCTATCCGTGTGTCTCCTTTCACGGCGTGAAAAGGTTACATACAGACAGCGTTACTTTCGCATTTATTAGTATGAATTAATTACTGATACATTATCTAACATTTAATTGCTTAAATCGTCTACAAAACGACCAGGAGATTATTTTATTTGATCTCATATTTCCGTTATTATTTCACCGAATTGGGATGTTTTTTAACAAGCATATACTGTCAGCGTGGTCTAATATTATTTTACTCCTAATAGAGTAAAATAGTGTTGCACTTAGTGTGGAATAATTGGGAATGTTGCTATAGCTATGTCATTTGATGTTGCAGCCCAACCTGTACCCGACGGTGGGCCTGCAGACGCCGGGCGAGGTGGTGGACGCGAACTTCGGGCAGCAGCCCTTCGTGTTCGACATCGAGGACATGCTGCGCGAGCTGCGCACGCGCACGCGCCTCGCCATCGACGAGTTCCCGCTGCCGCACGAGCAGGGCCAGTGGCAGCAGGTGCTGCACCGGTGAGGACTATACACGCTCATCATTTTATCCTTTCAAATTAATTTCGTCCATCTTGCGGATAATTCCAGCTGGTGCAACAGGTGCACTCTCTGTTTCTGTACTGACACAGTCCTCAGGGCCGTCAGCCGACAGACCAGCTATATCCAAACTCCGGGCCGCTGCTAAGAAATCTCTAATAGAAAAAAGTAATCTAACACTTTTCCCGACCTGCGGCGATCCTAAGGTGAAGCTAAGACCCAGGATCGAGTTTGATTTAACACCCTGACACTAACGGAGGAGTTAACATCACAGTTATAGAACTCCTGGATATAAAAATATTCAGTAATATTTCCGTAGAAACTAATTTCTATATTATTTAGTACAGTTTGGCTTTTGAATCGGAGCACTATTATTTTTATATGTTACGTAGACGCGGCTCAGAAATATGTTCTATGTTATTGGGGTTTGGTTTCCGCACTTAGTCCTTTAAGTGCACCATTGTGCGTGGGGCATGGGCCACCGCCCAGAAATATTTTTTTTTCTGTCTACTCAACTAAATACAATGCATTTCAGTCAAGTTTTGTGGGAGCGCCACCAAGGCTCCCACAAAACTTGACTGAAATGCATTGATCATGATCTATTTTTTTTTTATACCCATAATTTATGTCTTAAATGTTTGTTATTGCTCTTTAACCGTTAATAGGACAATGAAGTCATTCATTAATAAATAATTGGCTTGATTGCCGTATTAACCTGTGTACTGGAGTAGTACCCGAGTGCCTGCAGGTGTGATAGCTAGCCCCGCCCGCAGCATGGTGTCGGTGTACCTGGTGCACCACGGCTACTGCAGCACGGCGCAGGCCTTCTCGCGCGCCACCGCGCAGCCCATCGACGAGGACATCGCTTCCATTAAAAATAGACAAAGTGAGCTCTCTTTCCTAGTTTCCATACTGTAATCATACGCAGAATAGTTTAAGCGCCGGACAGCCGGCCTAGCATGACCAATTCTATCTCTATTCTACCAAGAACAAATAAAGTTCCTTATGTATTTTAATTCTGTAAAAATGTTTCTATCTCATCAGAAAAATAGTCATCATACTTGACATCGTACTCTTGTCGACTGAAGAATAGAAACATCTCTTCTTTTCAGTTTTACACAATTTTTATATGATACAATCTATCATTTTGTCTTCTCTTCCATCGACAAATTCCGTTTCTATGGCGGTCATGCTACGCGTGCTGGTCAGATTGTCAGTAATAGTTACATCGCCTATGGTTTATAATTCGCTTTATGCTGAACTAAAAATAGGCCCTATTTGATGCAGCCGTGAGGCACATAATACTGTTCAAACAAAGTTCTTTTTTGTGTATATTGTGCTTTAACCTGGGTGAAAAACGTTTATTGTTGTTATTTCTTAACTATCCGCATTAAAAAACGAGTCATGAATATTATCAAGCAATTTTGAACCATGTGTCGTTGTGTTAAATATTGCTTAGTATCAATAAAAGAAAAGAAGGCATGTCATGTTACGGGTTTCATGGCTGCTTTTGAATGTTCAGTCTCTAAAACTTAACTAAACTTAGTAACTGATTGTTCCGACTGGCGTGTCGTATAGTTGATTGAGCGGGTGTTCCTCCAGGGGTGTCGAAGCTGGTGGTGTCGGGACGCATCGGCGAGGCCATCGAGACGACGCGCGCGCTGTACCCGGGGCTGCTGGAGCGGGACCTGGACCTGCTGTTCCTGCTCAAGTACCGCCAGTTCGTCGAGATGGTCAACGGCTCCGACGCAGAGGTGCCCGAGCTTCACTATTAGCATCCAGCTGAAAGATCACCATTACACTGTAGCTTCACTTTTCTGACTGACCATTTTTTTTGAAGTCTTGTTTCCAACAGCACCGATTCTATAGCCCTTGTTCAGCGGTACGAACACGGCCTCTGTGATAGGCTTAAGTCACGCATTTTATCACAGTTTTTGCTCCCAAATTGTGATAAAAATATGTGACTCAAACCTATCATCCGCAGGATAGAGCGAGATTGTCTTCCGGCGCCTTTTAGTATACGCTTTCACACTAATAATAATCATCAACTTAAAACAAAAAAAACGTAATTTGTATTATAAATCATCATTTGTTTAGTTTAAATAAAACCAACAAAGTTTATATTCGTTGAATTTGTCATGGCAGAGAACCTACGCGCGAGCCACGTAAGGGGACCCCTGCGTGGCTCGCGCGTAGTTTGTCTGCTCCTGAGCGGGCTGGACCCTCACACGTGGCGCCCCCTAGCGCGCGCTCGGTGAAGCGCGTGGTCCGGGCGCCCCTGTCCCGCGGGCCTGTGCCGCGTGCGGAGGGATGATCGGAGGCCTGGCAAGCTGTGTGTTGGCAGCGGGTTCCCATGCGCGTGGTCCGGGCGCCCCTGTCCCGCGGGCCTGTGCCGCGTGCGGAGGGATGATCGGAGGCCTGGCAAGCTGTGTGTTGGCAGCGGGTTCCCATGCGCGTGGTCCGGGCGCCCCTGTCCCGCGGGCCTGTGCCGCGTGCGGAGGGATGATCGGAGGCCTGGCAAGCTGTGTGTTGGCAGCGGGTTCCCATGCGCGTGGTCCGGGCGCCCCTGTCCCGCGGGCCTGTGCCGCGTGCGGAGGGATGATCGGAGGCCTGGCAAGCTGTGTGTTGGCAGCGGGTTCCCATGCGCGTGGTCCGGGCGCCCCTGTCCCGCGGGCCTGTGCCGCGTGCGGAGGGATGATCGGAGGCCTGGCAAGCTGTGTGTTGGCAGCGGGTTCCCATGCGCGTGGTCCGGGCGCCCCTGTCCCGCGGGCCTGTGCCGCGTGCGGAGGGATGATCGGAGGCCTGGCAAGCTGTGTGTTGGCAGCGGGTTCCCATGCGCGTGGTCCGGGCGCCCCTGTCCCGCGGGCCTGTGCCGCGTGCGGAGGGATGATCGGAGGCCTGGCAAGCTGTGTGTTGGCAGCGGGTTCCCATGCGCGTGGTCCGGGCGCCCCTGTCCCGCGGGCCTGTGCCGCGTGCGGAGGGATGATCGGAGGCCTGGCAAGCTGTGTGTTGGCAGCGGGTTCCCATGCGCGTGGTCCGGGCGCCCCTGTCCCGCGGGCCTGTGCCGCGTGCGGACGGATGATCGGAGGCCTGGCAAGCTGTGTGTTGGCAGCGGGTTCCCATGCGCGTGGTCCGGGCGCCCCTGTCCCGCGGGCCTGTGCCGCGTGCGGAGGGATGATCGGAGGCCTGGCAAGCTGTGTGTTGGCAGCGGGTTCCCATGCGCGTGGTCCGGGCGCCCCTGTCCCGCGGGCCTGTGCCGCGTGCGGACGGATGATCGGAGGCCTGGCAAGCTGTGTGTTGGCAGCGGGTTCCCATGCGCGTGGTCCGGGCGCCCCTGTCCCGCGGGCCTGTGCCGCGTGCGGACGGATGATCGGAGGCCTGGCAAGCTGTGTGTTGGCAGCGGGTTCCCATGCGCGTGGTCCGGGCGCCCCTGTCCCGCGGGCCTGTGCCGCGTGCGGACGGATGATCGGAGGCCTGGCAAGCTGTGTGTTGGCAGCGGGTTCCCATGCGCGTGGTCCGGGCGCCCCTGTCCCGCGGGCCTGTGCCGCGTGCGGAGGGATGATCGGAGGCCTGGCAAGCTGTGTGTTGGCAGCGGGTTCCCATGCGCGTGGTCCGGGCGCCCCTGTCCCGCGGGCCTGTGCCGCGTGCGGACGGATGATCGGAGGCCTGGCAAGCTGTGTGTTGGCAGCGGGTTCCCATGCGCGTGGTCCGGGCGCCCCTGTCCCGCGGGCCTGTGCCGCGTGCGGACGGATGATCGGAGGCCTGGCAAGCTGTGTGTTGGCAGCGGGTTCCCATGCGCGGACTGACGGCTGCTTGCGTACTGCCTCTGGGACCGATAACATGAGGATAGGAAGGAGCCATTTTGTGCGAACGAATGGGTCCGTTGAGGTCACCCTAGTTCTAGATTTTGGCCTACGGATTTCGGATCGACGGGGTGGCTGGGAAAGGAGGGATGGTTTGGTTGGATGGTGGTCTCCATGGCGGAAGTAGTGGTTACCCTAAGCCCGGGATTTGGTCTTCGGGAACTACTCTTGTCCAGGATATTTTTCAATATGCTCCTGGTAGGAGTTAGGCTATCCGCAACCTGCCCACCCGCTCATTTGCAAGAAAAGAAGTGCCTGGCAGTCTTGAGTCGCCCCGCTGCGGATGGACGTATGCATCCGCTTTGGTGCAATCCAGCTAGCCCCGAGAGCTCTTCGTATCTTTGAAGTGTATACTAATGTCATGTATTCCTCCGCAGGCGTGCGGCGAGAAGGGCGGCGCCAGCAACGGAGTGGCCACGTCGGTCATCTCGCACACCTCCCGCGCGCCCGGCACCAACGGACAACTGGAAAAGCACACCAATGGTATGTCCGCCAGAGAAACACATTAACACAACAATCATACAAACATTTATATGCGAAAGTAATTTTGTCTGTTGTCTGTACACAGCTGAACGATTTTCAAATGAAATTTGGCACACAGGTAGGGACTTTGCACATGGGATACTTTGTATCCCGGTACTAAACTCTCGTGGATTATTTCCGAACATCACCAACGTGTGATGCGGTGGGAAACAAAACACGACTTGCGGAGTGAAGTTTGTCTTAATCTTCGCCTCAAACAAAATGTTTCAATAGTGTAACGTTGCCCTGTATGTCTGGCAGGCGTGTCGGACACGATAGAGGAGGCGCCGGCGCAGTGTGCGGCGGACGACGTGGACATGTCTCCTCCTCCACACACTAACGGCGCGCTCACAGGTACGCACACACACACACACACACACACACACACACGTACTACTGCACTACGTGTCACGACCTACAAGCACTACGATATCAACAGATGATGAAAATTACTCAGCATTCCTGTGTAGTATCGCACGCACTCATGCGCAAGGCTCGTACATGTGCGGTTAAACAAAGGGATTTTAAATAACTAAATGCGTTAAACATACATTCGTTCTCTCGCTGCCATCTTCAAATGATTGAGAGAAACAGAACAATGTTAAGTACGTTTAGCGCTCTACGCATTTACCACACACACATGTATAACTAGGAGAGTGTTACAGTAGAATGACGCATAACGTAATTAGTCGTGATCATTTCTTTTTTTTTTTCTGATCAAGCCATTTCTTCCTACAACCTTGACAGTTGCGACTTGAATAAACGAACAGTTGAAGTTACATCGTTAAGTAGATAAACAATGAGTTTTCCTGCCTGTACGTATATTTTCGGGCCATCATGCATGTGTGCGTGCGCGCAGTGAATGAATGAAATTGTTTCTGTTTAAACTTTTATTTGTGATATCCATATCCTAGTAAAGTGTGATATGGATACCACTTGGATCGTGTAGGACTGTAGATAAATTAAATTTTCTTGATATTACCGTTTAGTTCTTACGTGCGCGTGAAACTAATCTCACATTTTATAGAAAGTAATTGAATGGACAGCAGTATCAAACACTTTAAGAAGATCCTCGTTATGTCTGCAAATATTGATTTAAAAAATCTAGTTGGTTATGAGTTATGACAAAATTTTATTTAAATGACTTTGTGTTATTTGTGACTTATTACATGATGTGTTTCACTGGATACTTAATGGCATAAAATATTCCAATATTAAAGAAAGATGGGTTCGATTCCCATGTGAAATACTAGTAAATATTGATTTACGTATCACATTTGTACGTGGTTGAGTTATTTACGGTTTATTTAAAAATACACAAAGATAGTCAATCAAACCCTTTATTTTTAGTTTCAAAATATGGCCCCAAAAATACTATATTTTATTTACAAATTGGCAACCCATAAAAAATATTATATCTAATTTATAAGTATGGATAATTTAGAAAATGTGAATTACAATATTATTAATGATATATATCCTATTATAAAACGACAATAATATGTTTATTATTTGAATTTATATATAATTTGTACACCATACTCATTCATTATTAATATTTTATTTAGTCACATTTATCATTGTTATTATTATTCGCCCTTTTATTTTTAGTTATGCATGAATATGTACATAATGAGCTAGATAAGAATAACATAGCTTAAACTTAAGAGTAAACTATACGCTATTGTCTATGATTATAAGGCCGGTTTCACGTCCCCAACAGTTACGCGTCGTGCGTTTGATTTTGTGTGTCCGTTCACGGGTATAGTTCGCAGCATCCCGCCCCTGAAATTAACTTTATAATTAATTTAACCCATTATTGAAAGCCTTTTAGTTGACTGCACCTAGTTAATTCGTAGCGACGTAATATTAGCTACTAATATAAAATTAAGCGCTAGTATTATGCTGTAGTTTAGTATCTAAGCCATTTTAGAGGTAAATAGAAATTAATTTTGATACACTGTACACTGTAGGTACAGTATGGTAAGATTGATATTTCTATTTACCTTTACACAATGGATACTAATTCGGCCAGTATTTTAGTAGAAATAAGGGTATAATTGGTACAAAACCGTAGGTAATGGGCTGTAGTGTTACCTGAGACACAACTCGACGACCTGTTTACTGTGGGAAGCAGAAAGGTTTCATGATCAGATGTGGGCTACAATTTGCCGTTGATAATGACGACAAAAATATGGACTGTCAAAAAGAACCATACACAACAGCTATTATAAAAAAAAAATACTTCTTTAATTTCTTATTATTTTTGTAACAAAATTCATTTGGTGTAAAAACTAAAGCGTGGAAGCAATTTGAAACGTTCACAGTTAGTAAGTTGGCATGTGTGTAGTAACGTTTCAGGCTTCTTAACTAACAGCTCATGTAACATCGCATTAGACTCGACATCACTCACCGGCACTTAATGCATATTTTGTTTTATTTTTTCCGTTAAGTTTGATTTAGTTCGCGTGAGGCGTCGCTTACGCATGTCGAGTAACAAACGAGGGAGGTGCAAGTTGTGACAAAAAGGCCCTTATACCGATCAAATAGTGGAATCAAATAAGTATCTTCGATTGGAATCTCAATTGTACTATAAATAAAAATATTTTATAGTGAAAAATAATGCCATATTCTACTGCGTCAATGATAACTTGCATCTCAATCACGCTACTGCTACATTTAAGGTGCAGTCACAGCGACCCGAACTCCCAGTATCAATACGGAATACGGGGTTCAAGTCCATCTTCTGACCGTTCTACTGTGTCCTAGCTGGGTATCACCCAACCACAGCTCATGGCGTGCAAAAACAAACACGTACATTTGCGTGCTGTTTTGAGAAGTATAGTCGACTTCGTCATTACTTCACCAACCTTACATTAAGTGTTATAAAACTTCAAGGTGTATTTTTACCGTAAGACCAATGTGGCCATTGGATAGTTTCAAACCGAACTGAATTCTCATTGTACTGAGAGTTTTGTCAAAATCTGTAAAGCAATGACTCGGTTGACTATACCGTCGGTGACTCATATACCGGCTGGGACCCGGGGCCAGTTGGTGGTCGCTGTGGCGCGGCGCTGGGGGGGCGGGGGCCCGGGGGCGGGGGCCCGGGGGGCGGGGGCTCGGGGGCCCGGCCTGACGGGCAGTTTGCGGCATGCTTGTAGGTGTGGAGGCGCTGCCGCTGGTCAAGGGCATGCCGGGAGTGACGGCCAGCATCGCCGCGCTCATGCCCGACTTCCACGCGGGTGGGTAACCGTCACCTTATGTGTTCATGTGTCATGCTCTGGTTCCCGGCGATACGTGCGCGTTATACATCCCTCGTCCCTACTGTTATACATATGAATCGAGTTTTAGAGTTGTCGAAATTATTTTCACGAGGTTTAGTTGACCATAAAGTGCAAAATATTGGGGTCTAATAGTACATTACGATATTAGTGCGTTATGATGGTTATAACATGCGAGGCGGAATTTCAGCTCGAGCCGAAGGCGAGGGCGTAATTGAGCCGAGCATGTTATAACTAATACGCACGTATATCGTACGACGTTTACGACGTTTTTTAACACATTTGCGAGGAAACAGAAAAAAAATATGTTTTATATTTTGTTCATTTTTAATTATTGAAACAGTTAGTGAAATTACAATTATTAAAATGATACGTAGTTGTAGTTGGTTTATTAATTATGTTTTTATTATTATTATTACTATTCATAATGTCCTTGTTTTGTGTTAGGGTAAATGTTGGAGACGACGAAACTTCTTGAAAGGCGGCAGACGAATTACAATGCTCTTCATTGTAATTCGTCATTAGTTGTAAATAAAAAAGTATTATCAGTAGAAGTAGAGGGGCGCGGCTCAGGGCAAAACTTCTTCGTTTGTGGCTCCTTTATTGCCTGAGTTATTTTGGCACTTATACTTGCTTTGTTTTGGATGGAATCTTCTACATAAGATTCTGCTACTGCGTTAGAACGCCATCCGCCATGCCGCTTTAAAGTCAATATATCAGTTCCCGAATCAGCAAGTAATGTAGCTGACGTTCTTCTGAAACTGTGCCCTGTATAACAATCAGCATCCGGCAATCCTAAAAACTTGGCGACTTCCTTTGGCATGGCACCGAATTTATTTATGCCAATAGGTTGCCCAGTACATTTATCATTTTGGTAATTCTGAAAGAAATGATTATTTTTTGCCTTAGTCGTACGCAGAGCTTCAAATTTTTTTTGACCACGTCATAAAATGGGCCGTCGATTATAAAAGATCGGGGTATTTTGTTTTTAGTGTTTGGGATTTTAACTAAAAGCATTTTGCCTTGATTTTCAATGTCTTTTGTGGTAATATTGTGAATTGCCGTCTACATGCACCATTAATACCAAATATTAACGCAACCTGAAAAGAAATAAAAATGTGTTAGATAAGGTATAGTAGGTACTTAGCTTACAGACGGTCGTTAAAAAATATGTAAAAGAGTATGTACAGTAGGTAGATCAATACATAAAATAAGGAGGCAAACTGACCTTTGTTGCCAGGTGCTGGCTATCTGGAGCATCTTTTAGAAACTTTTCGACGTCATTTGATGACAGTACCTTAGATTTTTTCTTTATAAAACCATCAGACCGTCTCTTTAAAAATGCAATGAGATTTGAATATAAATTAATATCGACACCATTTTTCATCTTGAGGGTACTTTTCAGTATAGAATATGTTGTCCACAACGAGCTAGGCTTATATTTACTAGCTAGTTGATTAAAATACGCCAAAACTACATTTTCGGAAAATGACTTGGCATTTTTCATGTTTTTCCACTTCAAGAAATTTTCATACGTGGTTATGTATCTGTCCTTGGATATTGACGGCAGCAAGCTGTCGCATGCGGTTCGCGCTTCTGTTAGTATATCCGGTGGAGTTGAAGTAATATATTGCTCATCTTCATTATTGAAAGTTGTCATTTTTAGATATTCACAATACAAGTACAAAGAAAATAAATGGCGCGAGGATTATTTTCTGCCTTGGCTGCGTGAAAATGTTGGCAAAGACGCTAGAGCATGCAGCCAAGTTTTTAAATTTCCGAATAAACTGTTTTTTTTTATCCACACTAATATTATAAATGCGAAAGTAACTCTGTCTGTCTGTCTGTCTGTCTGTCTGTCTGTCTGTCTGTCTGTCTGTCTCGCTTTCCTGCTAAAACTACTGAACCGATTTAAATGAAATTTGGACACAGATAGTTTAGAGCCTGAGAAAGGACATAGGATACTTTTTTATCCCGGTAGTATGTTCCCGCGGGATAATTTCCGACCTCTACGCGGGCGAAGCCGCTGGCAAAAGCTAGTTTTAAATAAACTCAATCTGTGAACGCACACTGTTGCTTTCCCGCCATTTTAACAGCGCGCTAGCGCTGCCTACTGACTGGCGCCGCGCGGCGATTAGTTCGAAATTTGAATAGCAACAGCGCGCTGCTCACTAGCTGGAGTCGTGCGGCGGCGATCAGGGTGCTTACTCTCGAATATAATTCCAATAGATCGACATTAGTCAAACGTCAGTTGGTTGAGTTAAACGTCAGGGATTGGCTAGACTCAGTGAGACCAGCCAATCCCTGACGTTTGACTGACAATTCCAATGTCGATCTATTGGAAATATATTCGAGAGTAAGCACCCTGTTCCATATTTGAAATGGCAAATAATACTGTTATGGAAAAATATCTTTTTAACACCCTTGCTCGTAAAGCTGATGTAATTCCACCGGTTTTAGATATGTAAAACGGGTCATAAAAAACGCGTGTGTTACCAAAGCAAATAGTTAAGTTATAGTCCATACAAATTCCATAACAGTATTATTTGCCATTTCAAATATGGAACTGATCGCCGCCGCACGACTCCAGCTAGTGAGCAGCACGCTGTTGCTATTCAAATTTCGAACTAATCGCCGCGCGGCGCCAGTCAGTAGGCAGCGCTAGCGCGCTGTTAAAATGGTGTGCATTCACAGATTGAGTTTATTTAAAATATATTTTTTTTTCTGTTTCCTCGCAAATGTGTTAAAAAACGTCGTACGATATACGTGCGTATTGGTTATAACATGCTCGGCTCAATTATGCCCTCGCCTTCGGCTCGGGCTGAAATTCCGCCTCGCATGTTATAACCATCATAACGCACTAATATCGTAATGTACTATTGCAGGACAGTTCTCTACCTTCTCCTGCGTTACTTATAATATTACAGTATTCAGTATGCGTCAAGATAAATAATAGCCTCACGCATTAATTGTGAGAATTGATAACATACGCTTTGAAATCTGGGATTAAAATATTGAGAATCAGGGTAGGATTTGGCAAAATACGAACAAGAGTATTCCTGTCAATATTGAAACGTTAGGGTATAGTCAACAAAAGGTATAGTTGAAGGAACCAGAGCATCCCTTGGTCTCATCGCTTCGACTGTAGACACCTTCATTGGCAGTTCACGTTACGTTCTCATGCTGCAATGTTTAGCATCTTTTGTTCCACTGGATGCAGCATAGTGTCCCTGATCTACCCTGCGCTTGTCCAAAACGGCCTGTTCTCTGATACTCCTGAAGTGATAGCTGAAATTATTCGGTGTATAGCTGTGCTTGTAATACTAAGTAAAACTAACCTCACGGTCTGAGCATCTGTGCACTTCATACGGGGCTATTTGGGTATCGGATCGTGGAAATTATTTTAATCAATAGTTGGTATGGATTTTGTGCAATATGACCAAACCTCCACATGGCTGGACACAATCGGGACCATGCAGACCTTTTGTATTGCAGGCCACGCTTCTAGTAGGATAAAAGATTTGGTTATAGCGCACATTCCTGTCAAATAGCCCTGTGATCATTAACTATCATACACATTCAATGTCTGTCGGTGAGGTGGGTAGCGTTATTTGTACTATTTTGTGTTTTGAGGTAATAACAGTAAGTAATGACTTTTTAGCAGTTTATTTTATAAATTATTTTCAGCTTAATTTACAAAATGAATCGTTGTTTTTCTTTTTACATTCAATTCGGGCAATAGGGACAATATTTATGGTTTTAACAGTATGGTTTGGCTCAGGGTTATTGGATTATATTGGGTTGGTGTCATGTACCATTTAAATAACAAAAGTTTGTAAATTAAGTTGAGGTAATGACGCACGTGTTACACATGATTTGCTCGTAACGTTGCAGCGGGTAGTGAATGTTGCATGGATCGTACCGTAACGGCGCGGGCGCAGCCTGAGGACGGTACGATGGCATGATTGTGGAGTAACGCTTATTATTGTACACCCAAGTATATTATTATATTTAATATATTATACGTATAATATACCGACACAGGGGCTACACTAAACGCATGGACGGTCCGACATACCGCTCGGTATAAGTTTGTGTCACGACACGGTTTTACTTGATCTCCTTAGCACTGAGTTTTAATACATTTCTTTCGCTCCCCGATTTGATCAGCGGATACGAAACTTACAATCATTTTATTTTCTAGTTTTAGTTTAATATACTAATCTGTATACATGTGTTGATAGAGGGACCCAGAAATAAATAAAATGATGGCGATTTTTGTTTTACCAATTTTAACCAAACGTTAAATTTATCTCAAGTTTATTTTTCATTGTCTTGAGATTTTAAGCTATTCGGCGTCTGTGCATTTTTTTTTAAGTTATTTCAATGTCTGTGATTCCAAATATGGTCAGATTAGTAACACTAAACATAAAACTCTGATAAAATCTGCGTCCCTTTACCGACCGCTGCCCGTACTGTCCGTACGGCGGTACAATGCTCTCGCTGTACAGCAGACGCGGACGGCAGCGGCACGCGCGCGTCCGTGGAGCGCATGCTGGCCTTCGGGCGCGAGCTCTATGCCATGAGCCAGAAGCTGCAGCAGGACCAGTTCGTCAAGTCGATGCTTGAGGTAAGGAACGGACGAAAAATAATCATCAAAATGATGTACGAATAATTTATTAACCTAAAGTTATATTGAAGACACGGTGGGTCGATGCAATTGAAAATATTACATGGTCGGGTAAAATGTATGAAACAATACGAAATGAAACACAAGTTAAAACAAACTGGCCCAGTGTTTGTAACATTGCATGTTGCATTGCAAACATACATTTCACTTATTTGTCGGCATAATCTGCATAAAATGATTAGATTGATTTCCAGTTTTTCTCAGTTCTGGAACAGCGCACAGCGTCGCTTTGAAAGTTTAATAAACATCCAAAACGCCAGTCCTTCACTAATTCCCAAGGAACACTTCTGTCTGTTTGTGTTGAAACTGTTATGCGGTACTTTCCAGGACGCATTCAGTCTGCTGGCGTACAGCAATCCGTGGGACAGTCCGGTGGGCTGGCAGCTGGAGCCCGTGCGGCGGGAGGCGGTGTGTGAAGCGCTCAACTCTGCCATATTGGGTAAGTTGTTACTCAAGTGTTATGGCTGTACAGGCGACTGTAAACCCTCCCTGGTTTAAAAATATAGGACGTTTGAGAAAGTAATGTGTTAAGACTAGTTAAATTAATGTTTTTTTTTTGTTCTGTTATTTTGGTTTCTGAACTTAGCAATGGAGTGGTAGTACCAAGTGGTTTCGCTAGACAAATTATGATACATGTTCAGTCAATCATGTCTGAAAAGATGCTGTCCCGTCGGTTTGATAGTGAAGTTTTTCTGCGGACTAAACCAATCAGTAACATATGATGCATAGGGTCACGGTAACCAATCAGTGCGTAAGGTGCGTTACGGCGCATGCCATTTTACAATTTAACGATTTCACCTCGCGAAATAAAATAATACGTTAAATTATGAGCAGTTTGTTCTGGTTGACAATATTTCGACAGATTACAATTTTGCTAGTTAGATTGTAATCTAACGGTTTTTACAATTTTACGCTGACAAATACAAAGACTGAACGAATACTAGAACAATGATGAACGGTTGAGTGATTGAAAGTGTAACGAATGAAGGAAAGCAAATTATCGTGAACGGAATGAACGATTTCGTATGTAATCTAATGCTTTAGTAGGTTTGATACTAATGAACTAGATGGCGCTGCCATAAACTTAGTCGTAAAGCCCAGATATAAGTAGGTAATTTCTAAGATTTTATTTTTGTACGATACCTGTCGTAGAGTGGTCGTACTCAATGGAGTAGAAGTATCGAATATAAAGTATTGAGTTCATAAGAATCGGTATCGAAAGGAAAGTACTTGCTATCATATCAAATCAAATCAAAAAATCAAATCAAAAGTCATTTATTCAAACTAGGCTGAGAGTCAGCACTTTTTGAACGTCAAAGTTACAAAAGACAGTCCCCCCAAAACGCCCGCCCTTCGACACTTCCTAGTGCTGTAGCTGGGAAGAAGAAGTGGCGGAACAAACTCCCCAGCAGCACAGCTGTCTGTTAAGTTAGAAGAACTTGATTCTATACAATATTGTGTAAGTAATTAATATTATAAAACAAAACATACATTATTCGCCATATGTCAGCGAGCACACGCCAATATACCAACAAAAAAAAAATTGAATACTAAAGTCAAGCTGAAATAATGAAACAAAAACGTAAACAAAACTTAAAAACTAAATAAAGTCTCCAGGCATAAAAGGCGTGCCCGCTTACATGTTCAACGATGCAAAATGATCCATATGTTGATGCATATAGCTAAGTTGAAGTTACAATAGTTAAACTAGCACCTCCGGAGTAGAATAAAAGATCGATAAAAGGCGTTGTCCGCCGCGGGCTCCGCCGCAAAAACGCTCCATTTCAAACAAACGCGTGTAAAATCGCCTCTCCGTAAACGCACTCATACAACGCTATACGTTTGAATTCAGTGCGGGCCGCGCCGCCCAACGCCACGCGCGACGCGCCGCGTTTCTGTAAATGAGGCCTTAGTGTACGGCCCGAGTGAAAAAGCGTCGAGCGGGGCGTTCAGTGTTGCGTGCAAGCGGCGAAAGAGCGTTCTCTGAGTGGCCTCAGTGCACGCTAGTCCACGCTCAGCGTTCGTGTAAGCCGGTCACATTTTTCATGATGGCGTCGGGGTCGTACGATATTATTGATATTTATTTAGAAGAAAATGTGTGGTCAAAATACTTCATTTTGTAGTTTTACTGCTAATGCTCCACCCTTTATGTTTAATTGTTCTATTTTTATATAGGGCATGTGGTGTTGACCATAATTCTGGTTTAAGTGGAATTTCGATAATAATGTCTTCGAACCACATGGCGCGCACGCTCTCGTCACCAATGATATTATATACAAAAATACGTAGATAGGGCATTAGCGTACGAAAATTGTTGCCGACAATGCCAATCACAACAATTGGTGTGATTTGATTTAGTCGGCTAATAGCAGCGAGCGAAGCAAAGCGTGTCCGTGGCGTAAAGTATTATATCGAAAATGCCAAGTTGTGTTGTAAGAAAGTGTAAAAACGATGGTTCCAAAATAAGTAAGAGTGAAGGGATTTCATACCATAGGTAAATGTAGTAAAATAATGAATATTTGTATAATATCACGATTATCTTTCACATTTAGAAATTAATTTCGATTAATTAACATTGTGGTTCGAAAAGGATAGAGAATATGATGGCAACTGCAGCGCGACAAGGTCAAATAGCATGCGTCATAGATTAAATTAACCAGAAGCGAAATCGTAGGCACAATTCATAGCATTCGTTAGCTGCTTGAATGCGCAACGTGAGTTTTGTTTTTATTTAGTGAGCGTCTTTCTAACAATAATATTATGATGATCATAATAAGTTGTAGCTTTCAACGTTTTATAAATGAGAATTTGATTAGTGATAGCGGGTTATTAGATGTTGTATTAGTAAAACTAAAATGTATGTAATCAAATATTTATTTTCTCATTATCTTTTATATATTATTTGTCAGATTTCCGAGTGATGATTACACAAAAAGTAAATGGGCCAGCATAGTTCAAGGGGAAAGAAGTCAATATGACTGGATTCCTACAAAAAGAAGTACAATAATTATCATATACTCACTGAGTAGGTAGGTAAAATCCGGTCTGCAGACCCCAAAATTGTTTAGAAGTTGTGAGTAAATAGATAACAATTGTGTTTTTTGTTTATTATCAGTGTAGTGTTCCCAGTTATAATCAATGTCTCTTCTGTGGCAAATCCGCATACTCTATGATTCACTAGTGTACTTGTAGCGCAACACACTACAGCTAGCTATCTCTTTCTGTATTATACGTGCTGTATTATCTATAGCAGTCGTTGTTGACAATTACTATACATCTGTAGGTAAGTACATTTGTACTAACAATGGAATGATTTCTGATCACCAAGCAGAATGGACATGGCGTATCTTTACATTATAATATCATTGCTCGTCACCGTTAAAAACACAAACTGGTTTGAACTTGCACGCGACGCCACGCTCGACGCTCCATTCACCGCAAACAAGAACGCTCCTCCGCCCGCGCCGCTCGGCCACACTCAGGACACTCGCGAGTGTTTGCATGTGTTTAACATGACCGCTGCACGCCCCGCCCCGCTGGACGCTCGAGTCGAGCGTGCACTCAGGCCGTACACTTAGTTTTCGCTAACGATGCAGTGCGTGTTACAGAGGCGCAGGGCCTGAAGTGGGTGTCGCCGGTGGAGGCGTGCGTGTCGCACTCGCGCGAGCTGCTGCGGCGCATGGCGCGCGCCGGCCTCGGCGCATGCGCCTTCGCCGACCTGCCCGCGCTGCTGCGCCGCTGACCCGCGCGCCCGCCGCCCCCCGCGCGCGCGCCGCCCCCCGCGCGCGCGCCGCCCCCCGCGCGCGCGCCGCCCGCGCCCGCGCCGCGCGCCCGCCGCGCCGCGCGCGCGCGCCGCCTGCGCGACGTGCGGCGCCACGCGCGGCGCCAGTGAGCCGCCCGGACCCGCGCCGTGCTGACGACCCGTCACCGACGAACTCTACTCAATATTACTCCGAGCTGTACATTTTTCAAGCTTGCCCCGGCCACTTACACGTCCGAGCAGCGAGACAAAAATCCGCAGGAGACCACAAAATACACTTCAATGTTAATCTTTGCTCGAGCAATTCTCCGGCACCTGAAATAATTAGAATTATTCATGATATTAAATCGATGTTCTCGAAAATTTTTCACGGAGAATTAATAAGCGTCTTAAAATTAATCAACAAAATTATTATCTTCGTAATATGGCCTGGCTGACTGATTAAACGTAAATCTAAATTAGCGAGCGAAGAGCTATGGACTGATTGAGATAAAATGCGGCGACGACCCTGGAACATGCTCACGTCGACCGAGTAGGCGAGGGCACTGGGAGGTGAACCGAAACAGATCGTGTTACAATTGTACATAAAGATCAATTTCCAAAGCGACGATCTGCGGCCCGAAACAAACGCACATTGAATGCCTTAGTGACGATTCATTTAGTTATGAGTATAATCACGAGGCGCGCGTGAGACGTTCTGACGCCAAATATATGTGTAATATAGACGTGTTTAACGCTTAGCAAGTGGTTGCTTAAGCTTTACTATGGGTGATATGTTAAGCGGCTCGAGGCAGGCCGGGGCCGCGCCCTACACTGTTGTAACTGTCTACTCTGCAGGTTGGCACCGCCAATACTTTGCCATTCATTACAAAAAATCTATATCTATATTTTGAAAAATGTAAACTGCTTTTAAAACTGTGCCAACCCAGCAACAGTCGAGCTTTTTATATTAAGTTAATAGTTGATAAGGCCCCGCCCCGGCCTCCCTCGAGCATTTTTATATTTATGAAGTGAGAAATATAAAAGTGTAATAAAAATAAAAAGTAAATATATTACTGTGTGCTCCGCTATGACCTCGACGATAATAGACGTTGTGAAATATGAGTTAAAATTCGAATGTAGCTGTACTATGTGTCGGAAATGCGCTGTATATTGTCTCTAGCGTATGTTATAGATATATTGTAATAGAAATTAAACAAGGTAATTGTAACGCTCGCAGCGAGACACTGTTGTCGTATGATACTTTTTTAATATTTTATTTTCATGTATATTTTATCGGTACACACACGGCGGAGTTCTCTCTGGGCAAAAGATTCTGAACATCACTAGAGATCTCAAAGCTTGCGTGTGTACGATAGTCGACAATAATCAATTATTTTGATATCGTTTTTTTGTTTATAACACAGCGAATATCATTTCGGTGCGGCACTGTACAGATAATTGTAGTAGCAGTTAATTTTTAGTATAAAATCGACCAGCCAAAAAATTTATAAGAAGGATTCGACGATACCGCAACAGTGTTTCCGCTAAACTTTAATATAATGATATATAACGTGAGAAGAGTGTAGAGATACTAAGATTTATGAATGATTTGTTGCTATTGCATTTAAGTTATGTACCTGACTTCATCGTATAAGCAAGTCAGGCAAACCCCGAAATATCTAAATATTCGTAGGTCTCACGTTATGTGGCTCTAAATGCAATACTGATAATATCTGGCGGAGTCACGGCTAACGGCGACGCGATGTGACATACGAACTTATACATTCAGTTATTGAACTATCTGGAACTATTTTATTTGAACGAAGCATGGGATGGTATTTACAACGCAATAATCAGTGAGTGCCATCGGTAGTAATTAGTTGAGTTTGACATTTCAATAGTAAAGTATGGAAATATCTGTATTTTTTTAAAAGTTGAGGGATGTTTTTATACATTCACATGTAACAATGATTTGATTATCAAAACAATCTTATGAAATATGCTAAACAAGAGTTCCTGAATATTTTCATTCAAATCGCAAGTCTGATTTTAATAGATAACTATTTTTACTGTGTGAACTTGAAAAGAATTAGGATATGTATATGTTTATAATTTCCCTTAGTAAAATTGAATGATTTGTATAAGTTTGTATGTAAATGTGCTCAGATATTGACGAGACTGTACTCCATTGTATTCTTGGGTACAGCGAGGACGCACGTTGCCGCCGCCGACACCTCATATAATAGCTCTGTACAGATCAGTCTACAATATTGTTCTTATATTGTATTGTTTTCTTTTTTAATAATATATTATGTTTAAACCGCTCACTTGAGTTTAATTTCATCACCTCACATAATAATGAACAAATAACATCATAATAATACCTTTCCACACCACCCACCATATAGCACCATCGCATTTCTTCCCGTGGGTGTCGTAAGAGGCGACTAAACGACTTGCTAGAGAATGGGCAGCAGCGCTCGGGAACCGATTACTTTCCCAAATTTTTTTTGTTCGAATTTCATTTTACCGAAAACTATTGGCTGACATCTTTTTAGGGTTCCGTTGCCAAATGGCAAAAAACGGAACCCTTATAGATTCGTCATGTCTGTCTGTCGTGTCTGTCCGTCCGTCCGTCCGTATGTCACAGCCACTTTTTTCCGAAACTATAAGAGCTATGCTGTTGAAACTTGGTAAGTAGATGTATTCTGTGAATCACATTAAGATTTTCACACTAAAATAGAAAAAAAAAATTTAGGGTTCCCCATACATAGAACTGAAAATCAAAATTTTTTTTTTCATCAAACCCATACGTGTGGGAATAGGTGTATGTATGAATAGGTCTTCAAAAATGGTAGTGAGGTTTCTAATATCATTTTTTTCTAAACTGAAGAGTTTGCGCGAGAGACGCTTCTAAAGTGGTAAAATGTGTCCCCCCCCCGTAACTTCTAAAATAAGAGAAAGATAAAATTTAAAAAAATATATGATGTACATTACCATGTAAACTACCACCGAAAATTGGTTTGAACGAGATCGAGTGAGTAGTTTTTTTTTAAAACGTCATAAATCGTAAACCGCAATTTACCTTACATTCAATCAACTGAAATATAAAAATTAAAAAAAAAACCTTTATTTTTAAACCGAGAATACCTACAGGTTTGTACGGAACCCTCGGTGCGCGAGTCCGACTCGCACTTGGCCGGTTTTTAGGGTTCCGTTGCCAAATGGCAAAAAACGGAACCCTTATAGATTCGTCATGTCTGTCTGTATGTCTGTTTGTTTGTCTGTCTGTCTGGTCTGTCCGTCCGTATGTCACAGCCCCTTTTCTCCGAAACTATAAGAGCTATGCTGTTGAAACTTGGTAATTAGATGTATTCTGTAAACCGCATTAAGATTTTCACACAAAAATAGAAAAAAATCAATAAATTTTGGGGTTCCTCATACTTAGAACTGAAAATGAAAATATTTTTATTCATCAAACCTATACGTGTGGGGTATCTATGGATAGCTCTTCAAAAATGATATTGAGGTTTCTATTTTAATTTTTTACCAAACTGAATAGTTTGCGCGAGAGACACTTCCAAAGTGGTAAAATGTGTGTCCCCTCCCCCGTAACTTCTAAAATAAAACAATGATATATCTAAAAAAATATATATGATGTACAGTCTGTGCCCTATATTATCTGACCCTCTCGGTATGAACCACGCTCACATCGAAGTGCTAAGTCCCGCCCCATTTAAATAAATCATCTTGTTAAGCCATTTTGGTCATTATCTTGTTAGCGTTAAGATTGAATTGCGTATTAACAAGTAATATTCTCAACAAGTTACTGTGGCTTTGCGGTTCGATGCTAGATTAACGATGAACGGTGCGTAAGTTCAAAATCACACTCCACCTGTTAACAATTTCTTTTTTTAATTGTTTTCATTTGTGATTTCTGCCATATTTCTTGCATTATTATAGAACTTCTGATTTATTCGCCTAACGAACAAATTTTTGGGTATTTTGATAAATCATGTTGTCAAGCGATTTTAATTATTATCCTACTGTCGTTATGGTTGAGAGGATTAAAAGGTTGAGTATCAAAATGCAATAAGACTACTTAAAACAACCAAGGTGAGGGTGGATTAACAAAAAAATCGCGCGTCAATAACATCACAATTTGCTGTATACGCTTAGTATTCTGTGACACATTTTAATAACTGCTTGTGATTTTGCGATATTGAACTTAATGATATCTACTATATGGTTCAAATTCTATAGAATATTGCGTCTAGCTCACAACTAACAGCTAATTTGAAGACAAAATAGTAAGAGTTCATTTGGTCTCGTGGTCATTAAACAAATTGTTGTCTGGGTTCAAAACCAGCATAACCTATAGACTACTTTTTGTTCGTAATGATTTGTTTATTTTTTTACTTTTCTCTAAGGAACGAAGTCTTTAAATGTGTTTTTCAATGGGTAGTTTGTAAAAGAATGAAACAAAATCATTGCAAAAAAATGATAATCTTTTTATTTAAAATATACTATATACTATAAGTAAATAAAGTGAGTAAATGCTCATAGTTCAGAATTAATTAGCTTTTTTACTGTAACATTCAAAGTTAACTATTTGCTAACAAACATTTTTAACACGTTGAGAGCCAAACAAAAAATTGTTAGTAGCAAGCACGCGATAACGCGTGATCGGCCATAATACAGAGCCGACGAATCACGTGATACCGCGTGATCGGCACTCAACGTGTTAAGCATGACAATGCTTGGAAGTTTGTTGTTTATTTTTAACGTAAAGTTTTTTTATTTACCCACCTGTTTACAAAATAAGTTTTTTATTCGAAATTCATATCGGTCTTTCTATAATAATACAAGAAGTATTATAGAAATCATAAATTAAAACAATTTTAAAAAGAAATTGATGATAGATGGAATGTGGTTTTGAACTCGCACACTGTTCATCGTCAATCCAGCATCGAACGGCAAGGCCACAGTAACTTGTTAAAAATATGCGAAATTAATGATTAGGTAGTGGCCGTGTGAACACTTAACATATTACTTCTTAATAAGCCTTTCAACCTTAACTACAACAAGATAATGATTAAAATGACTTAACATTATTATCTAGATGTCGTTAAGGTTGAAGGCTGAAGAATATGCAATACGACTAGCAGAAATAACCCAATCGAGGGTGGATTAACATAAAATTATAATAAAAACACCACTGTTAGCTGTCAATGCTTAATATTTAATTCCGTGATACATTTCAATAGGGTTTTTCAATAATGAACTTAATGGTCTATATCATATGGATCAAATTCTATAAAATATTGCGTCTAGCATCATAACTAAAATTTAATTTGAAGTCACCTAATAAGAAGTGAATTGGTCTCATGGTCATTAACGCAGATAGATAAGCATCGTTGTCTAGGTTCGAAACCAGTATAACCTAAAGACTTCTTTTTGTTCAAAATGTTTTTTTTTTCTTTACTTTAAATATTTTAGGCGTCAAATGTTTTTTTTTAGATAGGCAGTTTGTTTAGGAACAAAACAACAGCATTATTGAAGAAAATATTTATTATTTCATTAAAATATACTTAAGTAAATAAAGTAAGTAAATGCTCATAGTTTCAAAATTAATATATATTTTATAGTAGCACATTCAAACTTTAACTATTTACTTAATAAGTTATATAAAACAATATCAATGAAATAACCACAACACTTTCTTCTCTTACATATATTATTAACAACGATATATGTTATGATGAGGACTCATCGGTAAGCTAGTTATTGTTCAACAAACAGTTCATTAACTGTGATTAAGTAATTTGTGAAATGTTTTACAGGTTTATAGGTATAAGTATGTGGTGAATCAACATGTTATTTAAACAGAAAAATGGATTTCCATTTATAACAATAACATCACCACAGAAATTGTAACATTGTAATGGTTTAGCATTCATTGAATTGAGCATTCACTTACTTAATATGTTTAAAAATACTTATGTAGATAAGTGAGTGGCGGCGTGACGCATCATCTCCAATAACTTGCTATAAGCGGCTACGTATGCACCATGTTCCAGCACAAATCTTTTCCTCTCATGTGCTGCAGTAGCCCAGGGTCATTCTACCGATGGTTAGACAAGGTAGTAAGAAATATTATGTTTAATTGCAGCTAAGCGAATAGGCATCAATGGACATTGAATATGGCTTGCAACAATAAGTAGTTTGGTGGCGTTCGGATTCGTGACTATACGATATACATCATGGAATTTGCTCCTGGACGATTTCACTGAAGATTTTTCAGTATTTCCATAAAGTCTTAACCAGAACCTGACTGTATTCGTCTGAAACAAAATAAAAAAACTTATTAACATTTTTGGAAACGTGCAGCTAACTTGTAGGGAGTGGGTGTAATGGAATAATAGCAAAATACAAGATTACTAGGCTATAACAAATTATAAAGGTCAATTTCAAAGAGTAAAATTAAAAATTAAAACACTTACCGATATATTAACACTACGAACAATCTCTTTGATTCCACCATTTTGCTCATGTAAACATAATTATTATTTTATGTCTAGTATAATCAGTAGATTGCGACATGACGCTTTGTTTACACATAACAAAATCAATAAAGACATGTCTAATGTTACTTTTCACGATTTACGTCAAACGTTTTACCAATGTCTTGCTTTGTCACTGCTATTAGGCGTAGATTGACCTGTGTCACTTAAAACAACTTACTTCAATCTACCCCACGAAGTCAATATATTTTACTTCCTTGGTAATTATAAGTTCTGTGGACATAAAGATTTCTTTATTTACCCACTTGTTTGAAAGATACGTTCGTAAGGTGAAAATCATATCACCAGTTCTGTAATAATGCAAGAAATATGGTAGAAATCATAAAATGAAAACAATTTAAAAAAGAAATTGTTAACAGGTGGAGTGTAATTTCGAACTCACACACCATTCATCGTCAATCCAGCATCGAACCGCGAAGCCACAGTAACTTGTTGAGAATAAGCGAAATTAACGATTAGGTAGTAGCCGTGTAAACACAAACATATTACTTGTTAATACGCAATTCAATCTTAACGCTAACAAGATAATGACCAAAATGGCTTAACAAGATGATTTATTTAAATGGGGTGGGACTTAGCACTTCGATGTGAGCGTCGTTCATACCGGGAGGGTCAGATAATGTAGGGCACAGACTGTACATAAATATATAAACTTCCACCGAAAATTGGTTTGAACGAGATCTAGTAAGTAGTTTTTTTTTAATACGTCATAAATCGTAAACCGCGATTTACCTTTCATTCAATCAACTCATATATAAAAAAAAAACCATTTAATTTCATAAACATAAACCTTATGCATAAACCGTGAATACGGTTTGTACGGAACCCTCGGCGCGCAAGTCCGACTCGCACTTGGCCGGTTTTTTACAATATGCATCATTTGATATATTTTTAAATCATCGAAGTATCATGTGTCATAGATATTATTTTACCGCATTATGTTTCGCCGATTTACGAAATAACTTTTTGCTATTGGCCGAAGCCTCTTTTGAACTTTTTTCATTTGCCAAATGATTTGTTTGCCATATTTTCACCACAGTGAAACAAAATTTTAGGGAATATTATTTGATCACAAATATATAGCCGGTTACTTGGTAGCGTTTTCAATATAAAATTAAATATATGTAGTGTCATAAAAAGTCAATATTGTTCAACGCCAAGCCAGAGCCCCACCATGGGATTCAAATAGCGCAGTGGAAGGTATGACGGTGAGGCCCTGGAGACAAGAGTGGCGAGGCGAACAGTCCGCCGTGCGCGGAGCTGAACAAAAATATATTGAAATACTCACCTCATGGTTGAGGAACACCTGCTCTGGAGCCTACCTGGATTTATGTATGTAAGTGAGTATATATGTATTGTGTAGTGACGCTGCCAGTAATCCAGGACAGACAACAAGGCCGCTCCAAGAGGCCAGAAATTGGTTCCAACACGCGGTCAGTGGTCACTTCAAAGTTCTTCAATTTCAACAAACTAAACCCGTATTATTTCGTCAAATGGGGTTATTAAACACAAAACAATTGGGTCATGACAGATTGTCCACAAAACGACCGATTCTCAAGGATTAATTTACAAACGCGTCGCGGAAGCAAAATCTATCCGACGCTTTCCAAGACCCAACTAAAATTCAAACTAAAACCCGTTCTATTTCGTCCATTGGGGTTATTTACAATCAAACAATAGGATCACGACTAATTGTCCAACAAAACGATCGATTTAAAGGGATTAATTTACAACTGGTCGCGAACTCCAAGCGGCGACTAAACTCCCATCTTCCAAGATCAAAGACCAAGTGTCAACGTCAAAGTCAAACTTGACAAGTGACAGTTCTCACTCTGTTCACGTCTAGAAACGTAGGCGCATAGAGTAAACAGATAAACGGGACGGAACAAATATATTGTGCTACAAAATTTAGTGAGAAACGAATCGCTGCTAAACCGACTTTACGTAGTCTTGTCTGCCCTACCCCTAGAGTGTAATTTAAGCCCGTGCAGGCGCGGAGGGGTAGGGCGGCCCGCGAGCTGAGAAGCAGGTGGTCTGAAGGCCCGACGCCGCAGCTGAGGCTGGCCGGCAAAGCCGGCCGGCAAGCCGAAGCTGCGGTGGTGAGCATTAAAACCATCTGCGACGATAAGCTCGCATGGGGCCGCCCAAACCCCGCAGCGCCGGAGCCGTGACAGAAACAATGCTTGCTGCATGTTGCATGCCTGCTTGCATGTTGTTTGCCTGCTTGCTTGTTGCATGCTTGTTTGCACGCTGCATGCTTGCTTGCATGCAGCGTGCTTGCTTGCTGCTTGCCTGCTGCATGCCTGCTTGCCTGCTTGCACGCTGCATGCATGGTTGCATGTTGCATGCTTGTAGTAAGCAGCATTGTTAGCATGCTTCTTACTGGGACCCTTTAAAAACACTTTTGTTCATAATAAACTGTTTTATTAAGTGCCATTACATTCAAATAAATAATTAATTAAACCAAAGAGTAGGTTAATCTTAACATAGGTATAATGAATGTCTGGAAACATAATACTTCGAACAAATGTTATTTCGGCTAAGTGTAACTTCGGTAAAGAGTTTATCGACCAAATGAAACGTCGGAGTAACGAAAAAAGTAGAATTGATGATAGGTCAACTGATACAGTGGCAGACGTGACTTCGTTGAAGTAAAAAAAAAACGAAACGATGATAGTTGAAAAGTTTTAGGGGAAATGAAATACGGTCAAATATTTTTCGAATATATAGGTAACCGCAGCGCTCACTATGCATTTTGCCACTATGCTGCGATCGCCAACCCGCCTGCCAAGCGTGGCGATTATGGGAAACTCACCCAAATTGGGGGAGGCCTATGTCCAGCAGTGGACGTCATTTGGCTGAAATGATGATGATACCTTCCCTCAAAAAAGGGCAACCCGTCACCGCTACTCGTAAAGGAGTTTGGTTTCGAAGGAGGCTTAAGATTTCATTTGTTTTTAACCCCCGGCGGAAACAGGGGTGTTATACGTATAACGTGTATATCTGTGTGTCTGTTCAGCTTCACCTGGAATCTGCAGGATACCCAATTACCTCACCAACAAATTGTAGAAGTATGGTGTTTCGGCTCATTGGAAAGGTCCCAATGTTACAGCTAGATGGTGATTAGGATCTGATGATGGAGTAGAAAAGAAGAATGAGGATAAATTAATAACTTCACTGTGGGAAACATGCTTAAAGCTGCGCAGATATAAGTTAGTATAGCTCGTCTAATATATGTTAAGTTTAAAAAGCAGAAAATAAATGTTAAAAACCCCCGACAACTCTACAATTTCCAATCGGGTTGATGGGCTTGGGCAGAATGGCCGAAGGCAGATGAGAGTCTTGTCTTTTTGTATCATAGGCAAAATAGAACTCACGTATATTTGTGTTTTTTTTATAGCTCTCAGCATATCCAAATAGAAATCTTGGAAAAGTTTGACCTAAAGGAAGGAGCGCCTACTCCCGGTGCCTATAGTCACCTACTCATCGCGAACATTCGTGTCGCGTATTTATTTTGCAAACATTCATTGCGCGAGCTTTCGAAACACATAGTAAAGTCCACTTGCAAATACGCACTTCGGCGAGTACCTACTTTGAATCCAAACGCGAAAAACAAAACCTTGTGTAACGATCAATCAAACTACCTAGCACTTTGAAAACTGTATACCAGTATTTTACATTTATGAGCTTAGAAAGTTGAGTATCAGAATCCGCCACCACCGTTCTCCGTTATTCGGTAGACAGCGGTCACTTTTCACGCGAAGGATTAAAATCGATAAGTATTGTAAAACCGTTTCGTGTTCGGCAAGGCCGTGTGCGTGTGTTGATGTGTAGGTTCCCACCTACTCTGGGTCATAAACGAGGAATATCTGAAAAGATGATACTCAGGGATTGCAGCAGCAGGCAGCAGGCCAGGTAAGTACATATGAATTTTGCATGAATTACACTTTATAATTATGTTGGTTCAGCAGTCAGTCTGCCTTAATGTGGTGGTGATGTCAATAATGGCGTCATCATCATCCATTTCCATTTCTATTTAGAGCTAGGACATCCCGCAAACTCGATTTCCAATGAATAACGCGAGAAAAATAGGCTTCTAGAGATTGAAATATCGCATCAATATGGAAATGGCTTAATAAAACACGAATTTACAATGGCACCTGCAGATAACGATTCATTGAATAATTATGTTAATTGTGCAAAAATTATTGAGGGACAGATTCAATAAATTAAGCAGGGAGGTGATTGTGAATCCACCCTCCACGCAGGCCGTTCTTTACGAAATCAATCGGTTTTGATAAAATCGGTGAAATGTACGGCGGAAATTTAAAATTGGGGTTTTTTCGTTTGAATCGTATTGTAATTGAATAATGTGAAATGTGTTTTTTCTGTGGGGAAATCCTCACGGATGCCCTCCGCCTGGATGAACGGTGGGTTAATTATGTCGAACTTGTACCAAGAGCCGGAGGCCCGGGAGATACCTGTACATTCGCCGCACCTCCGACTCATATCAGCCCGCCATGCCTAGCGAGCCCCATCACAAAGTGTAGCCGATCCCATGACCGCACATCCTCCCATTAAGGCGCGCATACTGCCTGCCACTTCTGCGAGCCTGACTGCTCGACAGGTATAAACTTTCTCCCTGTCCGCCGCTTCCTTTGCATGCATCACCTCGCAAAAAGAGGCAGGAAGACCTCGCCTACCTATTAGATGCTTACTAGGTACTTACCTGAGATGAGCCACGCCTTACGCGTTGTAGTTCGTAGGTTTGAACTCAGGCAGGTGCTTACTTTGTGTTTAGGACTTAGAAACAAAAATTCGACGATATGACAATAACTGAGAAAACAATACCCTACTGCTGGTGCTGCGGCGAACATGTGGCAACATCAGCACGCGAAGCATGACCACCATAGAAAGAACTTGAACTAGAATTGTCATGCTACGCCAGCATAAAATGGTACGAATCTTTCTACAATCTTTAATTGTCTTTAATCTTTCTACAATCGGTAATTTTGTCTATTCTTCCGTCAACAAAATCCATTTCGCCCCCCCTACGCAGGCAGGGATGCCAATATATTAAAAAAAAAAAAAAATTGCGAACATCCCTGGCGCACTGCAACGCCATGGCGAGGTACCCTATGCGTGATTAGTATCTACCATATCCCTGTGCGAAATTAAATTAGTAGGATTTAATGTTGAGTACAGACCGTAAAAATGATCGTTTTTCGCTGTCATTGCACATAAATAGTCGGTGCGTCACTCACTATGAATCAAAGTTTTTGTCATTGGCGTCAATATGATAAATGGCTTCAATTGCATTTTGTAGATCAGTGTTCGCTCACGTAAATATTGACAATCGCAAATGATCGGTTCGGGAGAGCTTTGGAAAAGCCTTAATGCAGTCATAATGCTTATGTATGTATTATGTTATGGCCTCATTAATAGACACAATCTGCTTTATGATTGCACGATAGCAGCTTGTAACTCTAGCTAGGTCATTAGTACCTTGGCTATCTAGTTGCGAGCTTCACAAATATGTACGTTCTCTAGCTATGATTGATATAAAGTTTTCTTACATAAATGTAGCACCACTCTTGTAACCGATGTATTGTATCATTCGATAGTTGAGTGATTAATTGTCTATGTCCATAATTAGGAATATTGCTATGTATCTAGGATCGTTTGGGAGACGGGTTTTAACCGTGGGTCTACAGTCATTACGGGTCGTCAGAAGTGCGAAAGCCTGACAACCAGTATTACCAATGGAGTATCTGGGGTGTGGTCATCATCTCAGCCGTCCACTGCTGGACATAGGCCTCCACCAATTTGGGGTTGCCAAAATCACCACGCTTAGCAGGTGGGTTGACGATCGCAGTATGGTGGTAAAATGCATAGAGAACGCTGCTGTCCGTTTTCCAGTTATTCTCTTAGTCACCTCTTACGAGACCCACGGGTAAAAATTGGATGGTGCTATTGTTTACGTCCGGCAGCACACGGAACCGGGTTAATTTATTATTATCGTATGACCTAGTAGCTGGGTTGAGGAAATTAGTTAAGCAGTCGCACGATGTAAAATACTAGTATTCAGCTGTGACCGGTCAGACTGGAAGCCGACCCCAACATAGTTGGGAAAAGGCTAGACCGATGTCCCTCATTTAGGTAAATGAAGTTAGTCATCGTTTGGTACCGGTGTGATACTAATGTTAGAATAACTTGCTATAAACCTTGGACTCAATCGAGGAACCTACCGACTACCGTTGGGTTCTTGAGGAAGTCCTTTCGCAACCCTTATTTTAATTAACATTTAACTATGGGTTACTTGGCTCCAATCTGACAGGGCTGTTGGTCTAGTGGTTAGTGACCCTGACTGCTATGCCGGAGGTCGTGGGTTCGATTCCCACCCAGTACAAATGTTTGTGTGATGAGCACGATCATTTGTTCTGTGTCTGGGTGTAATTTATCTATAATGTGCATGTATGTATTTAGAAATATATAAGTATGTTTATCAGTTGTCTAGTACCCATAACACAAGCTCTGCTTAGCTTGGGACTAGATGGCGTTGTGTGATAGTTGTGGAATATTAATTAATAAGTACAGCCTAACACCGTCTACTGCTCAACAGAGCATGCGCCTCTCCCAATAGCCACAACCTTCAATCTTCTAACTTTCACAAACACTTCATGATGTTTGCTGAAGGTGCGAGTGCGTAACTTTTCGGAGAGTGCCCTAATTTACGACATACTTAGGTGGGTACCTGTGTCCTAAAAGTTAGGTAGGGACTTCAACACAGTCAACATAATTCGTAGTAACACCTATTTAACTGCTTCGTAACTACAACAACTAACCAGCTACTTAAACTCAATTAGGTACGGTGCCTACGAATCGAGTGTCTCTTTGTAAAACTTGAGGAAAATGAATTAAATAAAAGTCACATCGCAAGCAATATGACAGCGGCAGTCAATTCATTGAATATCACGTTATCTCTGTTCCAACAGCTCCGGGACCTGAAGTCCAGTGTGCACGGACCGGAGGGGGAGAGGTAGGGGGTGGGGGTCGCGAGAAATTGAATGAAAACATTGAATATTTATTCTGAGACGATGCCAGTGCACCGCTGCGGGCCCCGGGCAAATACTATGCGCTGGGGCAGACGCGACACACGGTTTATGTCCTAAAAAAACTCCTTGACAAGTTATTAAATAAATCAGCCAGACAAGAGATAAAGTGAACTGCGTACATATACATAGGTCGTACATACGTCAGTCCGCCTTAATAGTTTCCTAGAGGTTGTTCACTAGTCGTATTTTAATATTCGATTTCGTGTGCATCGAACTACGAGACATTAGAAACTACTGTACCAGTCGTGATTGGTATATTAAGCCACTCTTGGCCAGGCTAGGCGAAACATCCAGCCTTGTCTTGTCTGCGAGAGCACTTCTTTGTCGTTCCGGGATGATCTTGTGGCTCTCCTTTTAATATTTGATCTGCATATTTATAAATCCTGCTCGGACTGTTTGCGCCGCCCCTCGAGCGTGTTTGCAGATTTATAGTTTATTTCATTTCGTGTGAGGACCCCTTCGACTGACATGAACCCATCCATTGTTTACCGTACCTTCTCCAGGATGCGTATGGTCTGGAATATTTTATATCAATGCTTGTATTTGTCCGCAATCTTTAAAGAATTCAGAATTTATAGCGCAATAACGGTATGCAAGTGGACAGTATTACATATACTGCACTCCGGCAATATTGTTTTGTGAAGCGCGGCTATGCTCGCAAGATGTCATGCAACTTCCGTGCATATTTATTGGTTTACAGGCAAAATTCCAAATATGTATCGCTCGCGTGGTTACCTATATTTTGTTACCTAAAAACGTATATTATTAGCAATGAAAAGGTGCTTATGAAAAACCTGTTTAAAGTAGTTTTCCCATGATTATAACATAACAGCCTTGACTTTAATCAGCACTTAAACTGCATAATTATTTCAAAGTAGGCATTATTATCACCAAGAATATTTATAGAAACTTAAAGTAAGTTGTCGAGGTCGTTCTAAATATTTCAAGTTCCTAATTATAATACTTATAACCAGTCCTAGCCCTGCTTAAATATAAGGTACCTAGGCTTGTTAGTCGGAACGACTATCTGCAAGGCGCGTCGCGTTAACTGCCAACGACTCATTAAAGCTGCGAGAGTGGCTCTCCAGTCAAAGGAAATTAACACGTGCCCACAGTTGTGTGGATATGCTCTGTGAAGCAACGCATTTGCCCAACGATTGTCGAGATATGCATGTACGAAGAATGAATAATATGTAGGACGTGTAGGTAGAACCTACGTACCTAATCTAACCATTCATAAAATAGGTACAGATGGCTGGGCGAAAGAGGAGCTTTACTAAAGTTTCTTTTTTGAGAACAGGATTTTTGCATAGATTTCGCTAACAGCTTAATTTTTACCTGACTGGAAGTTGTTGCCGTCCTTATTTATTTATTTAATAAGTTTGGATGATTTACAGCTAAAACAAACAGAATAATAATAGTGCGTGAGACTGACAGCCAATTACAAGTCATCATGTAAAGTCTGTTCACTGGAAAAAAGAAAGAGTGTGAACAGCACAACACGGCTATCAAAAAAAGAAGAGAAAGAAAAAAAATAGTATAACATTCAAGCTTAAACTAAATTCACATTATATACAAATACTAAATCTTAATTAAAAAAAACCATGGCTTAGGCACTTTCAGGCCGAGGTTTACACTTGTTACGAAAGGGTCAAAATCATGCTGTTTGCACATGCTATTGAAGTTGTTAGTTGCACGCATTAGAAATGAATTTTGTCTGTAATTTGTAGAGGTAATGGGACACGCAACGGTGTGTTCCATCGCTTTGACTTTCTGGGAACCTTAAAATAAAATTTGGATGGAATGTCCGAGTTATTAATAGAATTGTTGAAAATTTTTAATAATGTAATGCAGTCAGAGATTGCTCGCTTATTAATTAGAGGTAATATACTTCTTACGAGGTCGAGGTAATCTTCAGACCAGTAGGGCACTTTTTGATGATGACACAAATATTTGACGAACCTTTTATGGATACTCTCTATACGATCAATATTCTCTGTAGGTACTTGTGATAACATGGATTCCAGATTTCAGATGGGTATTCCAAGTGGCTTCTAACATAGGTACAGTAAAGAGAATTTTTAAAATTTTGCCTTGAGTACTACCTACTTAGAAGCACTTGGACAGCCGCATTATGAAACCTAGTGCTTTAGATGTTTTAGCGACAATGGCATCAACATGAAGTTCAAACGTAAGCTTAGAATCATGATATACCCCCAGATCTCGGATGCAATTCGTTCTAGGTAGTACTTGATCACCTAAGATATACGATGAAGGTATAATAACGCGGTTTCGAGAATACGTTAGAATCGAACAATTCCAGGGTTAAGGTCAAGCTTACTCTCACGACAATAAGCCTCCAGACGACGTAAATCATCCTGAAGTGCATTTACGTCCACTTGTGATGATATTGTGGCATAGATCTTCATATCGTCGGCAAAGCAAAGGAGTTTGGAAGAAATCCGGCAAGAGTTGATGTCGTTTATGTAGATAATTAATGTAGTAATGCCCCCAGCAATTAACCCTGGGGGACTCCGCTGGGGACAGGCACACAACCAGACATATAATTGCTTAAAACGACTGCTTGAGACCTGTTCTTTAGGTACGAAGAAAATTTTCTTATATAATAAAGTGGCTATTTTGTGGCCGTGCCATAAAATGAAGGCTTAAAATTATCTCGTCTGAAGAAGCACTAACTACGATCTCCAACATTTGGGGAAATTAGGTTGCATTGAAAATATCTTAGTTGAAGCCTGGCAGGAGCAGTGAGGGCCCAGTGGTAACAAATCATGGCATATCTATAGAACCATAAGCTCGAAGGCATGTGAGATCTACCTACCCGCATTGAGCCCACCCACATCGAGATGAGGCGGGTGTCCCAGCAGTGGGAACATTATATAATGATTTTGAGGAGATGAGTATTGAAACAACTCACAAAAGACTTGGACAGGACACTTTTATTCCGAATTCCCCCTCACATCTATCTGCACATTACAGTTCATGGCACTCTCGCAGGGCACGTATCCTTGTAGGCCGTGTTCACACAGCAGGTCCAGCAGGAACTGCCCCCGGTGGCTCGGGGGCATGTCGGTGACTGACAGCTGGCGGTCGATGTGCATCACCTGAGTTCTGTTGGCTGTGGTCGCTGGCCAGCGCACTGGCAGCAGTTGGGTAGGCAGCGGAGTTGGGTCCCTGTTAAAAGAGGAATCGGACTGAGTGGTCATGGTGGAGAATAATTTGATGGAAATTGAAGAGACGATTATAATCCTTCATTATAGCTGATAAATAAGTCATCCTCATTTGCCTAGCCTTTTCCTAACTATGTTGGGGTCGGCTTCCAGTATATCCGGATGTAGCTAAGTACCAGTATTTTATATGGACCGACTACGTATCTGACCTAGCTGATAAATAAGTAATAGGCACTATTTTAAATTTGCTTGTTTTGAATCAAAGTTTTTAGATATGGTAGTGCGTTCGATTCTTGCGCCACTTCCTATCATTATGTTTTTTAAACGGCGACAATGCAACTTGACAAACCTATATTCAATTCAAAGAAATACTACGTCCGTTGTTACAAAATTACATGGCTATTTACGTTTATAATTTCTTTACAATAAGCGGCTTGTGGCTAAGTAATAACAGCTGCGCCGATCGATCAGGTTAAGCTATGCTTGTCGCGGTTGGTCCGAGGATGGGTGACCACTAAAACACTTCGTGCCTCGGAAAGCAGGTTAAGCCGTTGGTCCCGGCTGTCATTTGTGGATCTTTGACAGCCGTTACGGGCATCAGAAGCCCGAAAGTCTGACAATCAGTCTTACCAAGGGTTATCGTAAAACCCAGTAACTGGGTTGTGGAAGTGAGATAGGCAGTTGCTCCATGTAAAATACCTATAGATATTCCGCTACATCCCGTTAGACTGGAAGCCAACCCCAATATAGTTGGAAAAGGCAGGCAGATTGAATGTCATGTTACAATTTGTAACGTGAGAAAATAAGGGAAACCATTGCTTGGCTTATCTGACAAAATAGTGTGAACGTTCACTTATACTGAACGAAGGAAATAAAGTTCAAATTAAGTTATGATTATGACCCACGTAACAAGAGTTGTTGGTGTCAGAATATATTGTCTCGAAAACTTCAGAGAAAATGTTGATCTTGAGATACGGTCTCTTGCTAACGATACTTATGTCAATATTATGGTACTGTTTGGTAAAAACTATGCACCAAATTTTTGTTTTTAGAATACATATGGATGTCAGGTTATTAATACTAGCAGCCTTTGTCGATTGCGCTAACTTACCCGCTGTAGATGTTAGTAATAGACACGATAGGTACCTGATGAGTTCAGTACTTATAAAATTATTGCAAGCTTTAACAGTCGTTGCGATAACTTACATACTTTAAAGCTATGGTTAATTTGTAAATGTACAGACTTAATACATATTTATGAAGTAAAACATAAAACTGATTGTCTGACTGGTCCAGTCCCATACTCTCATAAATAATGTCATGTTTGGTAATGTGCATTCGATGGTGTAACCCCGTGGACGGAATGTGTCGTTTTACGTCAACTGTACTTAAACATTGTATGGAAAAGCGCGCGCTTGCATCATTCACTAAGAAACATCTGTACCTATATAAATTCTGAAGTTTTCCTCATGAATAGGTCATCTAGATAACCTAAATTAAGGATAATATTTTGGTAAACTCACCCGAACTTCATAAAGTTGGTCAACATGGTGGTTTGTCTTTCGATGACTAATCTGTCAGCGTTACTCAACCATAAGGTGAGACCTCCCGGCTTGAACATGTAGAATACGTCATCCGAATGTGTCGCACCCTTCACTCCGAGCCCACGACCAAACACGACACTCCCGAAATTACGTCCTCCTTCGTAAGAGAACATGTAATTATACACCGGTTGGTCTGAATACTTCGCTATCAGCTTCGAGAACGCGTCAACCGCTCCGTACGATATCCAATCCGAATAATAGTCCACACCACCTTTGACAGAGGCTTTACTATTGAGCCTTTGTTTCCCAAAGTAATGCGAACGAATTTTCCTGGCTATTTGTCTTTTATCTTCATCGGAACACCAGGAAAATACCGATGGCAGCCTATCTACGAAGTTATTGTCCAAATATTCTAACGTTCTTTGGTTATTGAGTCCGTAGAATAAGGTACCTTCGCTTTCGGTGACGCCGACCATTATCGGCACTTTGTTGAAGTCTCCCGACGTAATGATGTTGTATGGCGTGTCGTGGAAAAACGGCTCAGTGAAGTTCGTGTCGGCGCATGGCGCGTACTTGAAGTATCGCGGATCTATTGAAGAGCCTTGTGTTGCTGATAGCACATTTCTCAAGGGTGACTTTAGAAAAGTGTTGTAAACGTCTCGTTCACTCCGCACTGTTGCGATCTTAGCGGCGTCTTCGAAAGCTGGAGTGAGCGGCTCTGGGTTGAACGACCACGCCGTCAGAGCTACACCACTCATCAGTACCGCTTTGTGGAACAGTCCTCTGCTACGTTTGGACAAGAAGTGCATCGCTGTGGACGTAGCCCCCGCACTATGTCCGGATATGGTCACATTATCCGGATCTCCACCGAAAGCAGCTATATTCTTCCGTATCCATTTTAAAGCTGCTACTTGGTCCTTCAGGCCAAGGTTTGCTACATTATTCAAGCAAATAAAACCGAGGACGCCTAATCTATAGTTGACTGTCGCGACGATGACGTTCTTTTTGACTAGAAATTCGGGGTCGTAATGCCACTTGCTACCGTAGTAATAAGCTCCGCCGTGGAAGAAGACCAGGACGGGTAGTCTGAGGCCTGCTGTGGCGTGTTGCGGGGTGTACACGTCAAGCAGGTGGCAGTCCTCGACACCCAGCTTGAAGATGGCGAAGGCCTGTGCGCAGGAGTCGAACCGCGACACCGCGTGGTACGTGCCGCTCCATTTTCTCGGTGGTTTCGGTGGCTGGAAGGAAGGTCAATAATGTTGAACTGTGTCCAGGCTGCAATAATTATAGATCAATAGAAAAATGTACGCTTGTGATTTACTTGGTCTTCACACATCGTAGGGATGAGCTAGCACCTTTATAAAAATCTGGGTGAGATATTACGATGGCTGCAAAGTTGTAACTTCACTTCCAGATTATTAACTTGTTCTTTGTACACACGGCTACATATCAAGCTATACATTTCCAGTTTTAACAGACCTCGCATTGTATTTTCTTTCCGTACAATGAGAAGTAAGCTTATACTGAAAGTTTATAGCTTGATTTGTTGCTGTGCCTACGACTATTTTAGCATATTATTGTATTATGAGTTATACTAAGTGTCCATCATATCAGTGTGCGAATTATTTTCTAAATAAATTGTTCACTCGGCCAACGAATGTCACCTGCGGGGTAGTTACGTCACATACCTACATAACAGTAGCAATAACTTTCATTTTGACAGGTCAACAACATTCATTGCGTTTTTTACGTTGTTGAGCTGAGATGTTTTTGAACATTATGAAGCAATGGATTAGCTACATCCTTTAAAATGATTCAGGATCTAATTGATAGTGCTTTACACAATTTGGGTGCTGTTCACGGTTACAGTTCAGTGTGACAACTTGAGAAGAAACTTAGCGCAGAGTTTCCCTGGCATTTCCAAACCGACTCACCGGGGAACGAGATTAACATTTAAATATTTCTCATATTAATACGTGCACGAGTCGTACACTATGCAGATTACTTTCGCAGTGATATTACAAACCGTATACTAACTTGGAATCTCTCGCTGACGGCGTACGGGATCCCGTAATACCGGTTCTGTCCGGAGGAGCCTCGGAGCCCCCTTAATTTACCCTGGCTTACTTCCACGTCGGGGGTGTACAAGAATAAGCCGCACACATGCTGCACACACCACAAACACACAATATACACCAACGCACGGAGCGATCTCATATTTACCGACGAAAGGCTTCACTCATAATTCTTCATTTGTGGTTGGTGTTGTCCATTTATAATTAGCCAGAGGATCTGCTCGGTGGAAGTAGCTCGGCTTCGGATTTACAGAGTGGCCTGGTTAATGACAATGTCTTCGTATCCTTTGAGTCATTTTTACTAGATCTTGCACTTACTTGATTTCGGGTACAGACATGTGTTTTTATCATGTAGAATTAAAACGTACCAAACCGGTGTTGGTTATAAATACTTACTGGGTGAGTTTTTATTTGATGTATTCCTTCCACAACCTGATTTGCAACAATAAGACTAGGCAAAAAGTATTGGCATTCGAGAAAATCCAATTTTCATGTATTTTTGATATTTTCCAGAATTCGTCATTAAATATGACTTTTCTCTAATCTTTCAAATTTAATGACGTTCATTGCTATTCTATTAGGTTACCAAATTATCTAAAATATTAAACAGTTAAAACTTACAGGAAGAAGTTTATAAATCATTTTCAAAAATCACACATTAACTTTGACACCAGTTATCTCAATTTTTTTTTTGGCGTCTTCATTTATTTATTTGTTTAGTGAGGTAGAAAAAGTTTAAAAATATATTGGGTTGCCCATGAAACTGGTAATGCTGGCAAGGGTCGAATTAACATTTTTTTAATATTTCAACAATTAGTAAATTCGATTCTTGCCAGCCTTATAATATAACACCTGGAAAGGAATACGTCAACCTAAAGTTATTTTGTTTACCTTTTCACTCAATGTTAAGGTGCTATAACATCATCATATTTGGTTTAATCTAGTATAAGCATTGTAAGATTTTCCCGCAGTTTTGTGCAACGGAATTCAGAAGTCTGATTAATTTGATTTACAACATGATTAGTTTTGTTTAACGCTGGATAAATGACTAAGTTACTGAGAAATCTTTGTTTACAATTTATTTGTAATGCTATAAAATATTTTTTAAGTGTAGATACTATTAAAATAAGTAGAAACTATCAAGTTCACTTTTAAAACACAAGAACACTAGAACGACTCTAACTTCAAAGTCTTTGATAGAAACTTTGTCGTTCAACTTTCCGGTTCACTTCAAGTTCACAGATGAAGTTCATCCGGGTGTAGCGTCTCTGAGTCGAGATGCTGCGTGTGAGGCGGTCTGGTGCACACTGGTAGGGAAAGTACACGATCTCCGGCGGTAGCCCACTGCGCTTGCGCAAGTGCACTGCAATGTTTGCAAGCCGTCCGCAAACTGTTATAGACATTATTTGCTGATCGTTAGGTGACAGTGTATCTATTCTAGTTTTTTCCTTTAAATTGATTTTGTAACAATTCTTAATGTGGTTTCTTTGAATTGTGTCGTAATAGTGTTCGGAGTTCTTCAAATGTTGTTTGCGGTTATTGTATGAGTAAGGTAACTTTTGGGTTTTTACTTTTAACTGGTAATACAGGGTGTAAAAAGACACATCACAAAGCCGTCAACTACACATACTGTACGTCTAAGTAGCTTTGCCCAAACATTATTGCTAGGACCATACTTATATTTTTAGGTATAAAAAAGCTATTTCTCATTCAGTACCATGTGCGCAAAAATACATTCTAACAATACATTTCATAAGTATTTGTTGACTGTATTATTGTATTATTATTAATCCGTGTGTTGCCAGACGTACCTAAAGAATAGTACTATCCCATTTCTTCCCGTGGGTGTCGTAAGAGGCGACTAAAGGACTTACTAGAGAATGTGCAGCAGCGTTCTCTATGCATTTTACCATCATACTGCGATCACCAACCCGCCTGCAGAGGGAGGCTTAGGTCCAGCAGTGGACATTTTTCGGCTGAAATGATGACGATGATGTTGATGATGGTAAACACTAATAATTATTTTATGATGATTATGAATTAAGTTGGCAGCTTTTAGTTCAGATTGGTCCGTCGGTCCTATATCTTCAACTGCATTGGTGTATACAAACTTAGGTAGGTAATAGATTTTGGTCATGAGCTTAACTTACCAATGACATGTAATTACTAGCGTACAAATCTGTGTAAATTACAAACAATTACTTTGAACATTAACGTGCGCTTCAATTGCAGAATGCTATTTTCGTCCTGTGATGACCTTCTGATAGACCTGTGAATGTCGCGATACTTGTTACCAACTGTAGTACTTACTTGCGTCTCAAGTCTAGATAGACATCTTTATTCTGTTTACGAGTATCGTACTAAATATAGTATGGAGTATAAACAGGCTGATGGTTGTCTTTTTTGAATTTCATTGGTTGTCGGTATTTACTAATGTGTTGGATATCGATCCAACACGTTGGTAAATGCCAGGTAATTTAATTTGACCCTCTATAATAACGTCCGTTTCCACCGCGCGGCCAACTCTTAAAATTTGATGAAATTTTGCCAGGAATTAGTTGTAATTTGTTACAATACACACCTCTTTTCCTGAATTTGTTACAAACAAAACTAAGGCGCTACGACCAAAAACAGTTGGCCGCTAGAACCGCCACTTGCCGTAGTGATCGTCCGTGATTACACAGAAACTAAATAATGCAGATAAGCGAATGATACATCAATAGAAAGCTCTTAATTTGTTGTATTTGTTACAAAAATAAAAATCATCAAAACTTAAATATACAAAAAGTTATGCTATATTTAGTTTTCAGGTTAAGTGTAGGTACGTATCTCACCATAACATCAAATTAATAGAGGCTAATGTGTATGGACAATTAGTTGCTAATTTGTTGCAGCAAGAAGAAGAAAAATACTAGAAAATAGGTTCAATATTTTTTTTACAGTCGATTTTAGTTGGCCGCGCGGACGGCAATATGCCTAAAATACAATGGCGTTTATTTCGTTATTAATAGTAGTGTAAAATAAAAGACAATTTCATATATATTTTGTTTTATTTACTCGATTAATTCAAAGTACTACTGTATAATTAGTAGGTATCATTATAAAATAGCATAGTTTAACATTTTCCAACATAAATATTCAAGTAAATATCATCCAAAATAAATGTCAAAATATTCAACTTACTCAGTAAAGGGCGATGATCACTCTACAAACGTCGAACACAAACTGAACTCGAAAAGATGGCGGCATGCTCTTTTATAAAGTTAAGGTGGGTATGACGCCATGTTTGCGAGCTTGACAGTTAGAACTAATTTAATATTGTTTTGCAGCCAAATTACGATTTTAGTTCAGCAATAATTCTTTAAATATTAAATAACAAATAATGGGATTTATAATGACACTTTTCGAGGCATAAAATAACACGTGCTTACAGTCGGCCATCCAAGCAAATTGTAAGTACGTCCTCGTACTTAGCTGCAAATCAAGCAATCAATAATAAGTAAACAATTAATTATAATAAGAACATATGTAAACAAAAAAAAATAGACCCAATGGTGTAAATTAGTCGCAGACATAATAACTTCATAAATTTGACCCCATTGGTCTTTATAAATAGATTTAACCCCATTGGTCCTTATAATTAGTTTTGACCCCATCGGTCCTTATAAATAGATGTGACCCCATTGGTCATTATAGATAGATGTGACCCCATTGGTCTTGTATTTTTGACCCCATTGGTCTTGTATTTTAGACCCCATTGGCCTTAACGTGTTGACCCCATTGGTCATAATCAAAATATTGACCCCATTGGTCATAATCAATATAGGGACCCCATTGGTCATAATCAAAATATAGACCCCATTGGTCGTAATCAGAATATAGAGCTATAACAAAAGAAAATCAATTCATTAGAATTACCGTAATCAGACTATTCGCTTAAGACGTCATCATGCGGTCTATTAAAACAAATCCATGGTTTTAACTTATCCACAGCAATGACACTGGAGTATTTTTTGTTTCCTTTTCGTGTTAGCGGCGTGTCCTCCACTTGATAACGGTCGTGATCGAAAATATTACTAATTTTATAGGGGCCCTGATACTTAGGGATTAACTTTTTACTACCACCCGTAGAGGGAATTTGCCGTTCAACCCTTACTAAATCTCCAATATTATATTTAATAGGATTGCAGCGAGACTTATCAAAAGTTTTCTTTTGGGATTTTTGGGTGGATTCAATATGAGATGAAATCTCAGCACGAATTTCTTCGAGACTTTTGTTTACCGAAGTAGTGTCGTCATCAATTGCAGAAATTACCTTACTATCACTTAAGCCCTGTGGCCTTATCCCAAAAAGAGCCTCTGCAGGTGTCTTATTGATCCCCTTGTTGAAAGTATTATTGATACCCCACTGGACATCGGGCAGGTGGTCTTCCCATTTGCTTTCAGATGAGCCAACACATTTAGCTGTTAGAGAATCAACAATGACTTTGTTATATCTCTCCACCTGACCGTTGGCCCGTGGAGTAGCAACTGCATTTAATATATGTTTAATGCCTTTATCTAGTACAAACTTTTTAAAGACATCACTTGTAAAAGACGTGCCTCGGTCGGATATAATTCTTTTCGGAACGCCAAATATACTAATAAATTCGCGCAAAACTCGAATAGTGGTGTTTGATTTAGTATTTTTCACTGCTTTCAAATAAATATATTTTGTAAAAGCGTCAATTAAAACGAGAATATACAGATTACCTCTACTACTACGTATAAATGGACCCGTATGGTCCATGTGTATGGTATCAAACGGCACGTCTACTTTATGTATTGGATGCAAAAAGCCAGGTTTTTTTCCACCAGGTGTTTTACTATATGCGCACTCTAGACAAGACGATACATATTTTGTAACAAAAGTACGCATATCCGGGAACCAATAATGACTTTTAATTTTTTCTAACGTTTTATCCAAAGCGAAGTGGCCGATATCGTCATGATTTTGTTTGACAATCTGCCACCGAACGCCTTTTGGCACAACCCATCTATCTCCATCAGGCGTGATTCTAAAAAGCTTTCCATTTTTAAATTTATAATTTTCTTTTATATCTAAAACGTCATTAAATTCAGAACTACTTAAAATACCAATAATTCGTTGAAGTTCTGAATCCGAATTCTGTACTGTTGTCAGCCAATCTGTTTCTGTCACAGAGTTAACATTTTTTTCTGAGAGATTACTACTGATGGATGGGTTGCGACTCAAAGCGTCCACATGAGACATGGAAGATCCCGGTTTGTATTCGATTTCAAAATCAAATTCTTGCATTTGAGTCCACCATCTGGCTACCCGGGGAATCATATCACGTTTCATGAAAGTGGATCTTAACGAGTTACAGTCAGTTACAATCTTAAAATGTATCCCTACTAAATATACCCGAAATTTCTGTAACGAGGCTACCACTGCCAGGGTTTCTAAGTCATAAGAGCAATAATTTTGTTCCTCAGGGCTAGTTTGTCTGCTAAAATAAGCAACGGGTTTTAAGATATCCTGTTCATTCTTTTGGAACAGAATACCACCAATACCTATTTTGCATGCATCGGTGTGCAATTCTGTAATTGATTTCGAATCATATAGGGCTAATATCGGTTTTTGAACTAAGATTGATTTTAAGGTATTAAAAGCGTTTTGCTGATCAAGCCCCCATTCCCAAACAGCATTTTTTCGGAGTAACTGTGTCAATGGCTTTGCAATAATTGAGAACCCCTTCACAAACCGACGGAAAAAGCTCGCTAGCCCTAAAAATTGTCTTACGTTATGTTGATCTTTCGGTACAGGAAAGTTTTCAACAGCCTCTATTTTCGCAGACCCTGGTTGTATACCCTCACTTGAAATATTAAACCCCAAGTAAGTTACTGAACGGCCAAAGAACACACATTTTGTCAAATTAAGAGTTAGACCTGCTTCTGATAGTAAAATCAATACCGATTCTAACCGTCTCATACCCTCTTGTATTGTTTTAGATGGAATGATGATGTCATCCAAGTAAGCTAGTGCCTCTTTATGACGTAAGTTACCTAGAACCTGATGCATCATTCGTTGGAACGTTGCTGGAGCGTTTGCAAGACCAAAAGGCATTCGATTAAATTCGAAATGGCCTTCTGGCGTAACGAACCCTGTTTTATGCCTATCCTGTTCTCTAATAGAAATCTGATAGTAACCAGATGCCAAATCAAGAGCTGTGAAGTACATGTTGCCAGCTAAAGTATCGATCTGATCATCTATAAGTGGCATCGGGTAATTTTCGCGAATAGTATTTTTATTTAAAGCTCTATAATCAATGCAAAGGCGGTACCCGCCAGTTTTTTTTCGAACAAGTACAATAGGACTAGCAAAAGGGGAAACTGAAGGGCGTACTATATTGTTTTGAACTAGTTCATCTACCATTTCTCTGACTATCTCCTTCTCTTTCATTGCCAACCTATAAGGCCTATAGACAACAGGTGTTTCACAGTGTAAATTAATGGTCATTTCACAAACCGAGGAACGCCCCAACTCCGAAAGTGTAAACGCAAAGCAATGTCGATAGTTATTTATCAAAGAAAGCAAGTCATCAATAACAGTTTGGCTTAATTCATCAGAAATGTTTAAGTCTGAAGTACAGATTAGACTCATTGGTTGATCTTGTTTAGAATGAGCAATATGCAGAACGATTTTTTCACTTTCTTGGTTAGCAGTGATACCCCTTGCAATTAAAACATCTGATTCTAAACATAGTGGCTCGGAATTTAGACTATTAATAACAATTTGTCCGTAACCATCACCGTTAAATTGATAAATTCCCGTTAGAACAAAATAGAAAAAGTTATTTTTACTACGCAAGCCTCCCTCAATGTAAAGGTCACCAGTGAAATTGGGTTCTGTATAGACTTCTACAATTGTTAGACCTAATAATTGAACAGTTTTACGGTTAAAAATGTTTACTTTTTGGTATTGGATTTTATCTATCTGATTTTGTAAAATTTCAAAATGGTTACTTGTTTTCTGAATCAGCACATGAGGTTGTTCAGTAAAAGTTTGGCCTATCATAAGCGGAACCTGCATAACGCAATCTGGGACAATTAATATTTCGACATCAGCTTTCACCCCATCAATTTCAATGAGAGTATTGACTTTACCCAATGTAGGCACAACAGAGTTACCAAACCCTCTGAGTATAGGCAGATCCCTTGTTTCTATTTGTATATTCGGTAATTTGTGTAATTCAGATTGTTTAAGCATCGAGCATTCACTTCCAAGATCAACAAATGCATTAATTTCTACGTCATTAATACGCACAGTTTTAAAATATTTATCTGAAGTTGTACCATTGATATCTACCTTATTAACAGATTTTTGCGCCGGTATTATTTTTGAAAAACAGTTTTCCGCCTCATGCCCAATTCTCATACATTTAGTACACCTTTTTATTGGTTGATTACATTGACCTACAAAATGACCTTCCTGTTTACAATTATTGCAACGAAGGACTCTGTCTTTGGCGCTTGGATTCTTTGCTTTATTATCCGATGAGTTTGCTACGGTTTGATTTTTAATATTAGATTTGCGGTCAGAATTTTGTTTTAGACTTCTTGAATTCCTTAAATATGTGAGCAATTTATCCAAGTCCTCATACTGAGCCGCTTCGGCACCTAACCTAACAGCGCGATCATCTATGCCATGTAGAACACATTCTACCGCTCGTTTACCACTTATACTACAACGGTTAATAAGAGTAATCTTTTCATAAAAATAATCTTCAAGGGAGTCTCCGTAACGTGCACGCCTAGCCAACATATCTGCTAACATTTGACCATAGTTCTCTTCCGAGGGAAAAGCCGATATTAATTTCGTCTGCCATTCGTCCCAAGAAAAGAGCACCGACGGTAATCCTTCATACCACCGTTTAGCTATACCTTGAAGTTTAGGGAGTGCAAAATGCACTATCTGCTTTTCACTCCATGAGTAAATAGCAGCACACTCATTTACTTTATGCAACCACATACCCATCGTTTGCTCTTTTCGTGCAGGATCAAACTCGGGTATAGTATTGTTGAACGACCCAATGTTTTCCTGACCTGGGGCAAGAGACCTCAATGCCTGTACTAAAATATTGAAATCACCACTGCCTCCGTTAGAAGCAGTAGTGTTACCTGTATCTTGTATTGTTGCTGGGAGCTTTTGCACGTTGCGATTCGTGCCGTGTTGTGGGCTGCTGTGCCGCTGGCTATGCAGCTGCGAGCCGCTGCGCCACTGGCTGTGCCACTGCGGGCTGCTGTGCTGCTGGCTGTGCCGCTGCGGGCTGTTGCGCCGCTGGCTGTGCCGCTGCGAGCTGCTGCGCCGCTGGCTGCGCCGCTGCAGGCTGCTGCGTCGCTGGCTGTGCCACTGTGAGCTGCTGCGCCGCTGTGGGCTGCTGCGCCGCTGGCTGTGCCGTTGCGTGCTGCTGTGCCGCTGTGGACTGCTGCGCCGCTGCGGGCTGCTACGCCGCTGCGGGCTGCTGCGCCGCTGCGGGCTGCTGCGCCGCTGCGGGCTGCTGCACCGCTGCGGGCTGCTGCGCCGCTGGCTGCGTCGCTGCGGGCTGCTGCGCCGCTGGCTGCGTCGCTGCGGGCTGCTGTACCGCTGCGGGCTGCTGCGCCGCTGGCTGCACTGCTGCGGGCTGCTGCGGCGCTGGCTGCGCTGCTGCGGACTGCTGCGCCGCTGGCTGCGCCGCTGCGGGCTGCCTCGCCGCTGCGGGCTGCTGCGCCGCTGCAGGCTGCTGCGCCGCTGCGGGCTGCTGCGCCGCTGCAGGCTGCTGCGCCGCTGCGGGCTGCTGCGCCGCTGCAGGCTGCTGCGCCGCTGCGGGCTGCTGTGCCGCTGCAGGCTGCTGCGCCGCTGGCTGTGCCGCTGCGAGTTGCTGCGCCGCTGGCTGCACTGCTGCGGGCTGCTGCGCAGCTGGCTGTTCCGCTGCGAGCTGCAGCACCACTGGCTGTTCCGTTGTGGGCTGCTGCGCAAAGGACTGCGCGATCTAGTCTTGCTTCGTGGATGGCAAGTCACGGCCATCATGTAACCTCGTTTCTGCTGCAAACTCGGTCTTAAATCTTGTGATTGCTGGTCCAGAGATCGATGGTGTCTATGGTCATCTGCACTTTCGATTGGTTTCACTTTATCACTTCCCAAAATCGGTGAGGCAAGCACTCTATGTTTATCCATTTTTCTCGACCGAAAAAGAAAGAAAAAAAATACACATTTTAGATTGAGCTACTAACCCACTTCTGAATTGTAAAATAAAAGACAATTTCATATATATTTTGTTTTATTTACTCGATTAATTCAAAGTACTACTGTATAATTAGTAGGTATCATTATAAAATAGCATAGTTTAACATTTTCCAACATAAATATTCAAGTAAATATCATCCAAAATAAATGTCAAAATATTCAACTTACTCAGTAAAGGGCGATGATCACTCTACAAACGTCGAACACAAACTGAACTCGAAAAGATGGCGGCATGCTCTTTTATAAAGTTAAGGTGGGTATGACGCCATGTTTGCGAGCTTGACAGTTAGAACTAATTTAATATTGTTTTGCAGCCAAATTACGATTTTAGTTCAGCAATAATTCTTTAAATATTAAATAACAAATAATGGGATTTATAATGACACTTTTCGAGGCATAAAATAACACGTGCTTACAGTAGGTTCAAGCTTAGTTCTAGTACTAATCGACAGGTATCGTAGCCAAGTTTGGATAAATGTGGCGAATATAACTCCAGGCTTTATATTTTAGGAGATATTCACTAAAATATAGTAGTATGAAACTGTATTAGAGTAGAGTGACCATACATTTTCATAATAAAGTGAGACTGAATCGTCATTATTGGAATGTTCGGTAGTCTTATCTTAATTTTTCAGGGTGAAACTCTTTAAGACATCCTATAGCATACTTTATAAAAGTCAAATTCACAAATCGATAAAAATAGCTTTATTTAAAATCAGCATACAGGCAAAAATCAAGTAATATAAGTCAACAATTTTTTTTTAAATAAACTACCATAACATTTATAAATTAACTGAAACTAATGTAAGACACAGAATGTAGACACATTTTCTTACAGGTACTTATTTCAATTTTAGAATAATTTTAAAATTATAGTGATTTTATTTTAAAAATGACATAGTGATCTATTTTTGTGCCTGGTATAAATTCTATAGCACTAACTAAGAAAAAATCTTTAATGTTAATACTAATCGGTAGTTCAGTGAGTAAAACTGAGTGCGCTACATTGCAATTGCAGTCTTTATTTTAGAAAAAAGTTTTTGTTATTTCAGTTCTACAGTTTAGAATTTACCTTTTTCTTTTCTATAAATATTTTGAGTCAGGGGCCTAGTCCGGCGTTGTTTAGATTTTAATTAATTGAAGTTTTTTGGAGTAACAAGGCTAATGTGTATGGACAATAAGTTGCTAATTTGTTGCAGGAAATAAACAATAAAAATACTAGAAAATAGGTTCAATCATATTTTTAGAGTCGATTTTAGTTGGCCGCTCGGACGGCAATATGCCTAAATTACAATGGAGTTTATTTAATTATTAAAAGTAGGTTCAAGCTTAGTTCTAGTACTAATCGACATGTAACGTAACCTTGTTTGGATAAATGTGGCGTAATAGTTATTTGTTATACAAGAGTGCAAAGTTGCTTTTTAACCGCGTGCTCAATTTTGATGACCGAGCAAGCGAAGGATTCTAAAATTGAATCACGAGCGCAGCGAGTGATTCAAATTTAGAATCCTGAGCATTAGCGAGGGAATCAAAAGAGCACGAGGTGAAAAATCTTTGCACTCGAGTGCAACACGTAACTTTTCATCCCACCTCAGCAGGAAATGACTAAATGCAAAAAAAGCATTTACAATCACAAGATACTTTTATTTCAGTTTAGGTATTAATATTTATTAGGTACTACATTATGATAGGTAATTATTACAGAATTATCTTTAAATTATTTCAAATAATACTTAGGTATAATTAAGAAAAATTGAAAGTAAAGTTGCTACAGCTGCCTAAGTAGAGTGTAATATTTTTGTTAGTGACGTGAAAAGAAAATGGGGCGCGCAAAGTAAATTAAAAAAAAGTACACCAATAAGGTTCCGAGACTGAGTTTTTAACAAATTAGAAAAAGGTTGTATAATAAATTCGGCACCATGGAGGTAGAAGTAAATAGGTTTAATGATGTTTTGAATTTACAAACTTAGTGCACACGATGTTCTAAATTCAATTTACTTTATCCTCTAGAGAATAAAAACGGCTTTTCCACTCAGATATTGAAGATTAAAAATACTCTTTCCGAGATGGTGGGATGAAAATAAAATTACTATATTTTTAAAGTTATTCTAAAATTGAAATAAGTGCCTGTAAGAAAATGTGTCTACATTCTCTTACATTAGTTTCAGTTAATTTATAAATGTTTTGGTAGTTTATAAAAAAAAAATATATATTTTGTTGACTTATATTACTTGATTTTTGCCTGTACTTATGCTGATTTTGAATAAAGCTATTTTTATCGATTTGTGAATTTGACTTTTATAAAGTATGCTATAGGATGTCTTAAAGAGTTTCACCCTAAAAATTAAGATAAGACTACCGGACATTCCAATAATGGCGATTCAATCTCACTTTATTATGAAAATTTATGGTCACTCTACTCTAATACAGTTTCATACTACTATATTTTAGTGAATATCTCCTAAAATATAAAGCATGTAGTTATATTCGCCATATTTATCTAACCTAGGCTACGATACCTGTCGATTAGTACTAGAACTAAGCTTGAACCTACTATTATTAACGAAATAAACGCCATTGTATTTTAGGCATATTGCCGTCCGCGCGGCCAACTAAAATCGACTGTAAAAAAAATACTGAACCTATTTTCTTGTTTATTTACTGTAACAAATTAGCAACGAATTGTCCATGCACATTAGCCTCTATTAATTAGATTTTATGGTGAGATACGTACCTACACTTAACCTGAAAACTAAATATAGCATAACTTTTTGTATATTTCAGTTTTGATGATTTCTATTTTTGTAACAAATACAACAAATTAAGACCTTTCTTTTGATGTATCATTCGCCTATCTGAATTATTTCGTTTCTGTGTAATCACGGACGATCACTACGGTAAGTGGCGGTTCTAGCGGCCAACTGTTTTTCTTCGTAGCGTCTTAGTTTTTTTTGTAACAAATTCAGGAAAAGAGGTGTGTTTTGTAACAAATTACAACTAATTCCTGGCAAAATTTCATCAAATTTTAAGAGTTGGCTGCGCGGTGGAAACGGACATCTATAATATCCTACTAATAATGTAGTTGAATGTGATAATGTTGATTTGAGAGTTTGTATGTTTGTCAGCCAATCGCGCAAAACGGTCAAACGGATTTGGATTAAATTTGGCATACAGATAGTTGAATGCCGGGTAGTACGTTCCCGTGAGATAATTTCCGACCTCCACGCGAGTAAAGCCACTGGCAAAAGCTAGTGCCATGAAATGTCTCAATTCTATCCTAATAAGATGGTAAAGTGAACCGTATAAGGAGATGGTGACGATCCGATTGTGACAGTGGCGGCAAGGACCTACGTATGTATTTCATAGTGAGTCGCACATGTGCAAATATCTGTAAAATGATATGCCTTAATAAAGATTTTGATGCAATTAAGACATGGTCATACACAGGGAATATTCTAGTATGTGATGCAACGAAATTTGGAGCACGTAAATAATGGTTGTCCAGGGCAAAAGCGGAACTGGTCAACTGTCAAGCAATAAAACCAAGCTTAGATGAACGGAGGAAATCTGCGGTGCCGTATCTGTTGATGACCCAAAATTGCTTCATAAGACGTTATTTGGCAAAGATTTAGAGTTTTCCAGCAAGACTCAGTAAGCGATGCCTGTTTGTAAATTCTCATACCCCTTTGGATGGTCTGTCCTCTTGAACAACTGCCCTCGTGGAATAAAATTGACCTGTTCATACACGATGAAATTAAATTAGTTAACGAAACTCCGCAGACGTGACGGGTACCGATTACCGATATCACGGTTATATTTTACTAGCTTCTGCCCGCGACTTCGACCGCGTCAAATTTTTAGTCCCTTGACTTGCCGCATTGAATTGCCTGGCAGTTTTCGTCCATTTTTCATTGCTGCTCCGCTCCTTTTTATTGTAGCGTGATATTATATAGCCTATAGTCTTCCTCAATAAATAGGCTACACACATAATTTTTTTTCTTCAATTAGTTCGTGAGATTACTGCGTTCAACCAATCAAACAAACTCTTCAGCTTTATAATATTAGTATACATTGTTGGTACAAAAATTATCAGTTCAAATATTTGTTTTTTTTTTGGGGTAAGCTTAACAGAGGTGATGCTATCACCTTTGTAAAGCTGATCTGGATACCCATCACCGTGATGGGTCATCATCATCTCAGCCGCAAGACGTCCACTGCTGGACATAGGCCTACCCCTATTTGGGGGGCTTTGCCATAATCGCCACGCTTGGCAAGCGGGTTGGCGATCGCAGTATGATGGTAAAATGCATAGAGAACGCTGCTGCCCATTCTCTAGTAAATCCCTTAGTTGCCTTTTACGACACCCACGGGAAGAAATTGGGTGATGCTATTCTTTATGTCCGGCACCACACGGGACAACCGTGATGGGTATCCAGATCTAAACACGATTGAAATATTTTACATCATCATCAAGTAACTAGGTTAAAAGCGGTCGTTGACCCCAAGAAACGTCTTATTTTTTCGTTAAGATAGCCATACCTAACAAGTGTGCGGAGTTTCGCTACCTAATTAAATTGACCCTGTGTGTTTTCCATCGGTCCGTCCCTTAAAAAGTTAAAACGTCAACAATGTTTTAAATGAAAACGTACACAATTTACTTTGCATGAATACAATTTGGAAGAAACTTTTCAGACATATTTCAAAGAAACCTCTTGAGTAAAGTTGAAACGAAAATAGGTTTTTAACGAATGAGAAGTCGCGAACAATAATAGTAAGTGCATTAAAAATAAATAGTTACATAATAAAGAGCGTTCGTCTCACCCACTGAATGCGCTAAAGCTGTTTCATACTGGAACTGGTAGTATTTATTTTATGTTAAAGAAAAAACATGTAGTTAGAACGTATACCTGCCTTCTTATTGGATAAGATAACAATCAGGCCGAGTCTCAAGCACTTTAGAAAGAAAAAAGAAGGAAGAAAACATGTATATTCTACACAAATAATATTCTACCTGCACATTACGAGTAATAAAAAAGATACATAAAATGCACACGTACAATGTAGCCAAAAGCCCCGTATTTAATTCAATAAAAAAACAGTTTGACAAAATTGTCCATTGCTGGTTGATGTCAGGACTAATGACCAACGACAATACAAATACACGTTTCAAGACAGGTAACAATAATTGATTACTACTTTTCAAAACACGATAATAATAAAAGTAAAGTATTTCAGGTGTGCTTTATAGGCCTCTTCTGTTAATTACTTTAGCATGTAGTTAAATTCGTGTGCTACTTAGTGATAATCACTCTGTCTCATAAAAATGAATACGGGCCAGCATTCAGTCGTCCATCACTGCTTTACCCTTTTGGGGATTACATACAAGCTTGATCGTAGAGTCGGGATTTTTCTCATCTAAGCGAGGAACTGCAGTGAAAAAGTTTTAATCACTTGATAAGTTTCAAGTGATACTTCTAGAGCGTTGGAATGTTCAGTTATGTTCGTAGTGAATCTACGAACTTGTATGAAGTGAACACTTCATCAGATCAATATAGAGAGAGTCATTGAACAATTACTTTCAAAGAATTCCTTTACAACATCATGAATAAAGCCCTCTTAACGAAATTGTTGTTTAATCAATCAAAACGTATTCACGCAGCGAGCGCTAAATTGATTCCTTGCCTAAAAAAAACGCTTTTCCGGGCGAAGTTGATGGTAGGGTCAGGCGCCTGAGCGCGGGCCCCACTCCTCCGCGCCGGTGTGGAGGCCGTCCAACGAGATAACTTTTGAATTAAAACGCCGAGGAAGTCCTTTCCTCGTCCAATTTGCATGTTTGCCCAGTTTATAACAATTAGCCGCCGCTCGCCGGGTATTTTTCTTTATTACCAGGATTAGCGCGGCCCGCTCGTCGCAAGGGTACCGACTTGCGTTTCATTATGCTTTATATATGAATGCTGTGCGATTGCCCCGTTTATTGCGCAGTTAAATAGCTCTTATTGTGCTTAGTCGCAGCTTTGCATAGTTTTATAAGGGAAATGGCTCTTCATTAAGGTTTTATTTAGCTAGTGTTTAGTCTGGAACAGATCAGGAATTCAGTCATAAGAACATTTTCTTACACACTGAATTTCTGATTTACACGTACCTATTACATAAGGTTTACAAAAACCGAATAAAATGTCACTCTACTGAAAACTCGTGAAATTCAAAATCACTACGGTTGAGTAGACGATGATTCCAGTTCATCTAGCACTGTGATGTATGTACTGCTGTCGATCCCCTCAAAATGCCTAATTGGATTTAGCCCCATTATCATCATCATTATTTAAGTCAAAACACGTCCACTGGTGGACATAGGCCTCAGAAACATATTTTTGTAACAGTATAATTTAAAAGAGTGTTCATGGAGTTTCATACTCTTTCATCAATGCACCTCCACCAGTACCTTTGGAATGTGCTCCATATTACTGATTGACCGACTCCTTGACAATTTAAAATTGAAAAGGTATTATTGAAATAAATGCCAAAGCATTTATTAGGAGATTCATAACATAAATATGATATTTTATTGATTCATAAGTTATAATGTACTAACATTCTATGGATTTCTTTGAAGTCTGAATTAAAAAGTTTTTTTTTTTATAAGCGTAAGATTGAGTCATGGAACTTTTGTCAAAAAGATAAGGCCTAAAGTAAACTAGTAAAATGAGAACATAGTCAAATAAATAAAACAATTATAACACACGAAACATAATTTTGTATCTTCATCATTTGACATTCGCAAAAAAAATTCACAAAATTTTATTCGCAAAATCCTTCTTGTAACTTACGAGCTCACTTGTCCATGCGCCCGTACAGCCCCGGATGAACTTAGGTGATTATGTCGGTAACTTTCAACTTGAGTCTCCTGTAAGGGCTGTGGCTGTAACTGAAGCGTCGCGGCGCTCACTGTTACTGACAACTTTCTACACTTACAGAAACACACACGTGTGCGTACACTTGGTAAGTGTGTTAATGTTGGAGTTATAATAAGCTTTATTAGTTGCGTAAATTTTATTAGGATCGACGCTCTTTTTATGCCGTCATAGACCTCATTTCTTCGCGTGGGTATCGTAAGAGGCGACTAAGGGACTTACTAGAGAATGGGCAGCAGCGTTCCCTATGCATTTTACCACCATACTGCGATCGCCAAAACACCAGTCAAGCGTGACGATTGTGGCGAACCCCCCTTGGAGGAGGCTTATGTCCAAAAGTGGACGTCTTTCAGCCGTAATGATGAAAGACACATAAATACACATTAATACATTACAACAGTAATTGTAACCAAGGATGGCGTACAATTACTGTTTGGAGTGAAATTTGGTGACCTAGGTGTCCCGTCCCGTTTGTATTGGTTACGCTGTGCGCCTACGTTTCTAGACAAGCGGAGTGACATCTGTCATTTGTCAGTTTGACACTTTCTCTCTTTGGGTTTTTTTTTTTTCAGGATGGGAAATCATTAAATGACTTCTCCCGCTCTGGGCGGAGCGGGAGGGCTTGTCAGACTTTTACTGACTAAAACCCACCCGTGTTCCATCAGTTGCCCATGTGCCAGGGTCACGGTATCTCTTTCGAACAATCACGCGACCCCGGTCTCTTTGGGTTTGGTCTGGAAAAATGGAGCATCGTCGCCGCTTGAATTCCGCGACCTTTTGTTGAAAGTAATCCTTGTAAATGGATCCGTTTGTGGACAATTTGTCATGATCCAATTGTTTGTTTGTGTAATAACCCCGTTTGAAGAAAAAGAACGGGTGTATCTTTGTACTTTGATTGAACTACTTTGAGGTTAAGTGACAGTGATTGACCGCGTGTTGGAGACCGCATGTCTTGGTAGCAGGACGTATTGGAGCGGCCTTGTATCCTGGGGAAACTCATAACGTCACTACACAATACAATACACACTCACTTACATACATAAATCCAGGTAGGCTCCAGAGCAGGTGTTCTTCTACCATCAGGTGAGTTATTTGAATATTATATTGTTCAGCTCCGCGCACGGCGGACAGTTTCGCTACGCCACTTTTGACCCAGGGCCCACCTTAACTTCCACTGCGCTATTAAAATTCTATGGTGAGGCCTTGGCCTGGCGTCGAATACTAGGCCTGGAACGACGATATGCAACTTTCACCAATTGTCACTTGTTTCTTCAAGTTTCAACGAACGACATGCGTAGGCGACGCGGTTCTAACACAGACACAAGCACCATCTTAGTTTCTTCTCCAGATCAAATGTTGCAACGAGCAACTTGGTGTAGCCGTCTTGCTCACACGCGTACGAAAGGCATTTTATATGAATGGAATAGGAGATAAGAATTTGCAAACCTTTTTTGTCTATCAATACGTTTGAACATAAAAGGAAAAGAAACGAAAATACTGAAATTGTAATGGAATCAGCGCAACTATCGAATGACATCAAAAATAGAGCAATAAGCGGTAAGTATAAAAAATACTTATCGCTTATATTGCTCTATTTTTCGAATGCCATTTCCTTGATGCCATTCGATGACGTGCGCGTAATGACGTTAGGTTCGCACTCTAATTTATAATTAAAATGCGGTTATGACGTTTTTAGCGTATAGACAGGTATTATTAGTGAAAAATGCTCTTCGCTCATTTTACGTTTTAAAGTAATATTTAAGTTTTATAAACTACGGTGGGCTATTAATACTTGTGGTTTGATTTATTGCATATGTGTAAGTGAGGTTTCCATACTGTATACATCTGTTTTTGAAGCAGTTACCGAAACGTAAATCTAATGAAGACTCATCAACATCATTCAACAACATAATTAAGTACAGTTTAGAATTCGTATTGAATAAATGAATGTTTGATTGTTCACTAGATATAATGTTCTTTATCGATGTGAAAAATCTTCTTTTAAGGGTGACTCTGTTAACTGGATCGGCGAACGTTGAAATCGATCTTATTTTCGACCGACGAAAAAAATGTTATCAATTCGACGCGTATTTTTTTTTTGTTTTTTTTTTATGTATGACCACGCATAACTTTTTACATAGTAGTCCGATTGTGATAATTCTTTTTTATTGGAAAGGGTATACTCCCAAGGTGGTCCCATATAAATTTGAAGAACAAAATCGAACCCTAAGGGTCAGAAAACAGGGGATGATTGATTGTTCACTCACTGATTGTAATGTATAACCACGCATAACTTTATTCAGACTTTCAGAGTAGTCCGATTCTTCTTTTATTAGATAGGGTATACCTTGTCAAGTATTATAAGTACATTAAAGCCACATTTTTTTTTAAATAAAAACTTTTTAACAAAAAATTAAAACGCCGAAAAAACTGAAAAGCAAAAAAAAAAATAAACCTTAAAATTATGAGTTGGCGCTGAAAAATCAATGAACAAAGATCACTCAAAGCGCCGACTCATAATTTTAAGGTTTATTATTTTATGCTTTTCAGTTTTTTCGGCGGTTTAATTTTTTGTTAAAAAGTTTTTTCAAATATTCTTTGATTTTGAAGCTTAAGTATTTGTATCAATCAACCAACTCAGCCTATCGCAGTCCACTGCAGGACATAGGCCTCTCCCATGTTGCGCCACCACATAGGTGAGGCCAACATATTATTGACTGATTGTTATTGTAACTTAAGTAAAGATAAATTAACACCATATTCATGAATTTATAACCTTACGCGGATGGGTGAGATTTGTCAGTTCGTTTCCAATGGTTACACAACACAGTTACACAAATTATTTTAATTTACAAAAACACTACGTTTTATAATATAGTTTTTTATTTGACATCAAGCCAGACACATAATTATGTCTTTGTTTTGTTTGCACTATAGACAATTTATTTTTATTTTATAGTTTAGTTTTGAAAACCGATGTAGGTATACAAAACATAACACATACCTAACTATCATGAATTCTAAAAATTTATAAGATTTGTAATGATTTTTTATTTAAAAATTTATGTACACACGTGAGAGCAGTGGTGGTCCAGTGGTAGCGGCCGTGACTTACGAGTTGTAGGTCACAGGTTCGAGCCCAAGCAGGCGCTCATCATCATCATCTCAGCCGCAAGACGTCCACTGCTGGACATAGGCCTCCCCCTATTTGGGGGGCTTTGCCATAATCGCCACGCTTGGCAGGCGGGTTGGCGATCGCAGTATGATGGTAAAATGCATAGAGAACGCTGCTGCCCATTCTCTAGTAAAAGCAGGCGCTACTTTGTGTAAATTATTTCATCACCACTGCTCTCAAAACGGTGAAGGAAAACATCGTGAGGAAACCGGCATGTCCTAGAACCAAAAATCCGAAGACATGTGACATCCACTACCCCGCACTGGGCCCGCGTGGTGGATTATGGCCCACTCCCTCTCACCGGGAGGAGGCCTATGTCCGAGAATATTTTAGGCTGATGATGATGATGCACACACGTATATAAATAGACAGGAAGAAAATAACAGAGCATATTGTACAGAGGTGATGCTTATTTCTAAAGAAATCTCTACCAGCATACTTGCGATAGGAGAGAAGATACAGAGATGTAGACAGCGTGTGAAAGAGTAAAATGGAAAATAAAATACATATCATCATCATCAGGAGCCTATTATGTTCCTACTGGTGAGATACGTGCATATTGATATAGAAAACAGTGCTTCATTAATTTGACAATATAAGCAGTATACAGGGTAAGTTGTTAAAAAACCTTGTAAAGTTGGGGCTTGGCTCTACATTAGATCTGTAAACTTTTAGCCGTGAAAGCATTTCTTTACATGATATGTTTTTGTGCGTAACATATTCATCTTACGGACCCATCGCCACGCGAGTTTATATCGCACTTGTCCAGTTTATAACTTTTATATTTACTGTTTAGCAACTGCCTGCAATTAGCTACTTACGAGTGAAGCAAAGTAATACTGTGGATTCTTTTCCGGCAATTTTCACTGCAATCTCTTAATTTGGATTCACTATCGATGGCTGGCAGTATGATAATCTTTTATAGCACGTCACTCAATTCGTTCAAAAAGTTTTTTTTGCCGTAGTAAGCTATTGGAGTCTATTTCCACTTCACCTGCTATCGTTATTGGTAGTCACCTGTAGCCTGTCACGGCCCAACTTCTCCCATTACCTGGTGACGAGGAACACCACATTAATGCAACAAACTAACTCCTTATTTACGTTTATTGCTCATTTTAAATTGCTGAAACAAGCTAGTGTTATCTTTATTACTTCCCAAGGCGGCCATCCCGAGGATTTTGTTGGACTTGGAAAGTGTGTAGTTTGTCTTACGATCAGTTTGGCTGGTTTTATTGTACTTAAGTACAATTGATAGTTATCCGATTGCTTACTTAGTTACAATTTTTGTAAATTGGGTTTATGATGTTTGGAGCTCTTTGTCTTTTGAAAACTTTGTTTAAATTGTTGTTACAATGAATAGTTTTAAGCTGAAGAATTGCTCGTGGATTTATTACAAGTTATAGCTTTAAAGTACCTTATCATTCTACTTTGTTTGTAGATTTAATTTATAGTTTTATTCACGTCTTGCAACATGCAGTTCTTGGATTTATTATTATCCTAGAATGCGCACATTTCATAACTCATAAATATTCACCATGTCGTTATCAGGATTTTGACAGAATTTTATAAGATCAAACATAATGCTGAAAGAGACTGGGTCGCTTTAGATCAAGAGGAATGGCGTTTCTATTGTTCCTTGATATTTTCGCACACTGGGGTATCCCTCTGCCCGCCCTTCCTGCCGCAGTCGTGATGTACCAATACATTATAAGATCAAACATTTGAGGTCGGCCGTCGCTAGGGCCGACTGCGGCTCAATTAGAGCCACCAGCCCTAGTCAAATATCTGTGGGTCAGCCCTATTACGCTGCATCGGATCCGACCTATTTGCTTTTCATTAAATCACGCTTGTAGAACTAAGATCCGGGTAGAGAGGTCGGTCTACGTATTTTTTGGCGGAAGGATTGTGAGAATGTCAAATATTTAATTCTAATTGACGTTTAAACTTTAAACTCACGCCTTTGTCACATGGAGGTAGGCAGAAGCAACAGAAAGCCGCTGGCTACTATCTTTAGATACTCCTTTTGTCTCGTACAACTGGTCATACACGTACGCTGGTTGCGAGTACCTACTATGCAACTGAACACAAAATACCATTTTAGGGCATCCCTTCCCAGCGTTTCTATTGTGAAAAATATGCACTACCAGACTGTGTACTATACTATGAACTACCAGACTGTGTACTATACTATGAACTACCAGACTGTGTACTCTACTATGCTACGCTACACGTTACCGCTACGCCGCGCGCCGCTACGCTTTCCTACCCACGTGACTACGCTTTCCTGCCTACGCAACTACAATAATAATAATAATATCTTAGGACAACCAACACACCGTTATCTGATCCCAAACTAGGCAGAGCCTGTACTATGGTAACCAGACAACTGATACATATACTTATATATTTCTTAATACATACATATTATTATTAAATTACACCCAGACACAGAACAAATGATTGTGCTCATCACACTAAGATTTGTCCTGGGTGGGAATCGAACCCACGACCTCAGTCTTAGCAGTCAGGGTCACTAACAACTAGACTAACAGGCCAGTCAAAACTACAATGTTCTGCCTACGCGACAACGCTGTTTACGCTGCCATTTTAATTACATGATTATACTTTACTCTCAAGACATTTCCAAAATTCGCGAGTATCTGTTGAAATGACATATTATCATAGATATAATTAACAGATATTAATTTTGAACCTTGTTCATGAGAATCCGGCCGCCTCTGTGATTATCACAAGCAGACATCAGTAGGGTTGCTAGTTGTTGCTATTCGGACAAATCCTCATCAAACAGCGCCACCCCTCAGTAGGTATAGGGGAACGATATACGCAGTATGTAGATCAGCACGAGAGAAGGGGTCCACCCTTTATGGCAGAATTTTTTTCGTCATAATATTATTTTGCATAACAGCGGATGGCATAAACTTCATTTCGCAGAAAATCGTTTGGCATACACTCATTTACCATACATTCACAACGCACAATTTTATAAGTCAGAATCATCTTTAGGCATAAATTTTATTCCATAATAATTAAAAAGTAGAACCATCATATCTCAGAAAGTTCGCAGTCAGAATCGTCTCTTGGCATAATTTCATATCGAGTCTTATTAAAAGGCAGAACTATCATATCTCAGAAACTTTAAACTTAGAATCATCTTTTGGCATACATTTCATATCGAAGAAGCATGCAGCATGCAAACAAGCATGCAGCATGAAAGCAAGCATGCAGCAAGCAAGCATGCAAGCAAGCATGCAGCATGCAAGCAAGCTTACAGCATGCAGGCGAGCATGCAACATGCAGCATGCATGGTTTCTGTCACGGCTTCGGCGCTGCGGGGCTTCGGCGGTCCCACGCGAGCTCATCGTCGCAGATGGTTTTACGCTCACCACCGCGGCTTCGGCTTGCTGGCCGGCTTCGCCGGCCAGCCTCAGCCGTGGCGGCGACCGTCAAAACCACCTGCTCCTCAGCTCGCGGGCCGCCTCGCCACTCCGCGCCTACGCGGGCTTAAATTACACTCTAGGGGTAGGGCAGACAAGACTACGTGGAGTCGGTTCTGCAGCGATTCGTTTCTGTCAATAATTTTTGTAGCACAACATATACTGACTTTTTGAGACACTATTTCATTGTATATAAGGTTAAAATGCAATTTAATAGAAATAAAAATATGCCTAACAAAATTATTCTAAATGAAATTCTGCCATCTTCATTTTATGCCAAGTTAAATTATGCCAAATAATCATTGCTCTAAACAAATGTTATGCTAAACGAAATTATGCGGAATTTTAAGTCTGCCAAAGGTAATTATGCGAAATAAAATTCTGCCATCTTAAAAGTATGCCAGCGCAAAGTCGAGCATATAAACATTCGGCCAAACAATGATTATGCTAATCATTTTTTATGCCTTACAAATATTCGTTTAAATAAGATTATGCCAAGTGTGTTATGCCAAATAAAATTCGGAGCATCAAGTTTCTGCCAGATAGAGGGAACCCCGAGAGAAGAGCTCGAGCACGAGGTTGTGGTATGTTTTACACTAATTATAGGTATTTATATTTAACTTCCAAAAGTTTTCTTTTCAATTTGTTTGGCTCACCAACAATAGAATATACTGATACAATGATATGAGATACATTCAACAAACTTATGGACTAGTGTACTAATAATTTCTTGCAGGTAAGCACAACATGCATCATTTATTTGTTGATTGAAATTGGGTGCCTACTGTTTTCAACTTAGTTTTTAACCCATTAACGCCGAGGTGATCAGAATTTTTACTAACTTTGCAACGTGTTTATTTATTATGTTATCGGACCAAAATAATAATGCAATATCTCTATTCCTCCGCGAAATTTGATGCTCTTTCGGAATCCGAGCTCAAAATTTCGATTAGACACCGAGAAAAAAAAAAGGCCGATTAAAACGTGAAAAGGGGGAAAATTTAAAAAAAAAAATCTTTTCGCATTTTTTCCACAATGATACCGCAAAGGTATCAACTTTTTACTAATGATCAGAGGTGATCATGTCACTCGAAAATTAAGAGGATTTTTTCAGAAAAAATTTTTGACGCATTTTTTCAAAATGGCGGCGAGAATGAAATATCTTAATCTATCGTTTTCTTAAAAACTATAGTTTAGAAAAAAAGGACTTTAAATTAGTCAAAGAAAATTCTCAATTTTTTTCAGAATTCTTGGAGACAATTTTTGATTTTCGACAATTTAAAAAATTCCAATTTTTAAAAAAAAATTGAGAGTGTTCTTTGACTAATTCAAAGTCATCTTTTTTCTAAAGTTTATAGTTTTTAAGAAAACGATAGATTAAGATTTTTCATTCTCGCCGCCATTTTGAAAAATGCGTCGATGAAATTTTCTGAAAAAAAAAAAAATCCTCTTAACGTTTGAGTGCCATGATCACCTCTGATCATAGTAAAAAGTTGATACCTTTGTGGTATCATTGTGAAAAAAATTGCGAAAATTATTTTTTTTGAAAATTTTCCCGCTTTTCACGTTTTAATCGGACGTATTTTTTTCTCGGTGTCGAATCGAAATTCAAAATTTCGATTAGAGCTCAGATTCTGAAAGAACATCAAATTTCGCGAAGGAATAGAGATATTACATTATTTTTTGGTCGGATAACATAAGAAATAAACATGTTGCAAAGTTAGTAAAAATTCTGATCTCCTCGGCGTTAATGGGTTAAGTGAAATCGAAATCAAGCCAAAAAATTTATCACTTAAAATCAAATCAAAAACAAAACTAAAATCAAATACAAAATAAACTGAGAACCATATTCACAAACAAAAAAACAAAATGAATGCTTATTAGGTATGTAGGATTTAAAACAGAAATAGTGTAGGATTTAAAAAAAAAAACAGGCATTACTTTGCTCACATAATATTATATTTATTATGGTAATATCACACCCAAAATCACAATAATTGTTTAATTAACTTCAAATCTACACAGAACTACAGATTTTCTGATATAAACTATGGTTGCAATTATTTGTCACTAGTCAATACATAAATCAGACTAGATTTTATCACCACACGCAAATAAACTAACTTACAACTAAAACTAAGTAGATGACAGATCAATGATCTTGTATTTTACATTACAAATATCTAGGGCATACATTTAGTTTTGATAATGGGCTGCATTACATTTCTTTTTATTATTTGAATGAGAGATTGATAAAAGTGAAACAGATACATTCCATAATTAGGTATCTGGACTTGCCCAGAATATTTTACAATTTAATGAAATAATAATATTTAACTTTCTTTTATCATTATAATAGCACTTAGAAGTATTAAAAATATAATTTACATTATATACTCGATCGTAGTGAACAATATTCAACATTATGTAGTGCATAACAGTGAATAGAAAGCCACACATTTTCGAATCCGAAAGAGAAAAGATTTCGGAAACTGCTCATGCCAAGTAGATCTAGAAATTCCCTGAACTTAAAATCATGAACAGATTATGCGTCTGCCCATCACCTCCTTTTATAATTATATTATAACTATAAACTAATTAAATATATTTATTTACATTCATCATCATCATCATAGTTACGCCGAAAGACGTCCACTGCTGGACATACGCCTCCCCCAAGCACCGCCACTTCCACCTGTTTTGTGCTTCTTGCATTATTTACATTAATTATTCACATTATTTACAATTAAATAGGTACATTCCATGTTCGAAGAATTAAGAGATCCGAATAAGTCGCACTTTAAAACCAAATAGTACTTAGTAGTAGAATTGGATCATCGACAATATTACGCAGGTGTCATCAAATCGAGAGCGTCACTATTTCACTAGTGCGTGTAGCCGCCGCCACACAGCCGCTACTTAAGTAGTGATTTGTACACGAGTTACGTGCGAGTACGTCGCGAGGTACGTGAAGACATCACACATTGCACGTTGTACGGTAACTGTTACAAATACGAGGACATATGCGCTCATATTCACGTGGTTTACGTAAAATGTTTCATCTCCTGCGGGGCGAGCATGGCTTTTGTGATTGACTTGAGTCACACATTTTATTTTGTGTTTTTGTTTCCAAATTGTGATAAAAATTTGTCAGCCATGCTCCCCCGCTGGCATAGTACACTGTGACAAGACATAATGTCATTTTTAAAAACAACATATTTACTAAATATAGGCTTTGTATCTTCATTTTGAAACAATCAAATCATTAAATTCACGTTTTATCGAGCAAAGGAATGGCCACCTCTTTCTCTCTTGTTAGGTTCGACATTATCATCAGTCTAGAATTAGCTGGTCCACTGTGGGAGAGATAAATCCAATGGCACGCCATTTTCGATTAGTCGATGTCTTGGTGTCGATGTAATAATACCAAACTGATCACCTATCCACCATCACAGCGTAGTATTTCAAACTATTTTCCATTTGTCCACTTATAGCTAGTTTAGTTTTATGGGCTGATGTAACGCCGAATCCATTGCAGCGTCTTTTTAGAGGATTTTTCCTTATAAATCTTATAACTTGAACTGATCAACTGCTACCATATCAGCATAATGCTGGAACTGCTTCTCTCCATAGTTTTTCCTGCGGTACTTGTTGTAGGTGTCGTTCCAGAGCCTGACAGAGGCCTCCTCCCACAGGGGCGCGGTGGACACCTGTGCGTCGATGATCAGCGCCGTCGGGTTCTGGCGCCGCGAGGGACGCCAGCGGAAGGGCGTCAGGCGCGAGGGTTGAGGGGTCGGGTCACTGTAACAATAAGAAATATTGTGGTTGCATTGATAAAACTATGGAATATGTAGAGTAACTTAAAGAATGCCATTGACCTAACCTTGCAAAGAAACTAGTAGAAAACTAAGTTATTCTATGAGTGGTGTGTCATGATAATAGTTCATATGCTGCTGCTCGCGACTTGGTCCGCGTGAAATTCGGCTTCCCGTTAGCAAAACAATTATAGTAACCGGATCAGTAGTTTCGGATATTGCCTCCTACATAGAAACTCAATCATTTTACCTGTTTTTTAAACTATAGTATTGAATTGATATAGGTTTGCCAATTGAGACAGTGGGAAAACCCGGTAAAAGATGTTAAAAAATAATACTAGGTATAGCCCGAAAAATTACATTGACAACCTAATTAAAATTCAATAAAACAGTTTAAAATAATCGCATAGACTATTTACAGTAATTACACTATCGTGTGCCGCCATAGAGATGACTATTGCGCTGTAGTACACAGTTTGCATGCAAATTAAATATTTACTGAACGGTTTATTACGACCTAGACGTGCCGCGAATGGTGACGGATGTAAATAAGACGGCTTATACAGTAAAATTGTTTAAATCCAAGTATTATATGGTTGCCCCAGTCTGTCCTACAGTTTATAATAACGACTAACTTCTGGCGGCAAGTTCGTCCCCCCCGAAATGCCTCATTTTAACGTAAAATATATCCTATAGATACACCCCTTTTTTTTTTTTTTTTTTTTTTTCAGGATGGGAAATCATCAAATGACTTCTCCCGCTCTGGGCGGAGCGGGAGGGCGTGTCAGACTTTTACTGACTAAAACCCACCCGTGTTCCATCAGTTGCCCATGTGCCAGGGTCACGGTATCTCTTTCGAACAATCACGCGACCCCGGCAGGCATCGGTCCTAGTAGACCCCTACACTGCTGCTGACATCTCTTTGAGGCGCGCGTGGAACACTACGCGCCGTCGACCCGAGCTTGGTCCTTACCGGGCGGCGAGCTACCCATTGCTCGCCACCCGCAAGCTCGCGCCTACGGTGGCCGGGAGTCCGCTATTGACTCCCGACGCCCGGGGCGTCTCCTCCTGCGGCGGCTAGGGATGTGAGGGCGCAGAGACTGCCACTCCCTCACGCGCCCCGCCTCCTCCTTCGCGAGCATTACTGCTTCGCAGAAGGAGGTGACTGCTTCCCATTCCCTCTCGCTCCGTACCATGGCTCGCACCAGGGCCGGACGCGAGAGGTCGCCGCCGCCAATCGCCTCCACGAGGACACGGCGGTGCTCCGCCCAGGCAGGGCACACCTCCACCGTATGCTCCACCGTGTCCTCCAGACGATCCTCGCAAGATATACCCCTTTGCTTCATTTTTACTTAGCGATCTTTCCGACTAAGTCCAAAGATAGTCAAAATACCAAATTGCATTTCAAATCCTGCTAGTAGTCGCAGAGATTAGTGCGAACAAAACATATTCTTTATCGATATTATATTATTGTAGAGGCATATATTTTGATCAGCGCAGTAGTGGGTTATACGGGCGGGCAGTGGCCGGGTTATGCGTTAATTGATTGTTAACTTATTTGAACCTATGTATTTACGTTGTTCACGCTAAACTTACATTACAAACTAGGTGTAAACTTAATTAAATTAATAACTGCATTAATCAACTCGCTCGTTAGTTAATTCGTGTTAATTGTGTTGCGTAACTTTATTATTTACTTAAACATACTTTAACATTTATCTTTGGAGGTTAATCTATTGTGATATTATTTACATATTATTTTTCACAAATCAATAAATGATTCGAATGTAGATTATCTACTTTTAAAGGCATTTTAAATAAAACATCGTCTACAAAGACAATAATATAAGTTTCAATATAGTTCATAAAATATACAAAAATAAAGAAACCATAATACGGTTACAATACTTACGTATATTTGGCGAAGTTTGTCCACATGGTCACCATCCGGCTGATCATGTTCTTCTCCGCTGCATGCAGCAGAGGGAAAGCATGAGGCTTGAAGAGGTAGAACAGTTCATCACCATGTGAAGCTCCATTCGACAGCTCCCGAAACCCTGACACTATCTTTGGCATGTTCCTCAACCCACTGTACCTAAACAGGTAGTAGTATATAGGTTGGTCTGTTGTCCTGGTATATAGTTCTGACTCTAAAACCAACGGGAATTTAATATGTACGTCAGAGTATAGATCTACCATGTCTGTGATTAAGTCTTCCTCGTAAGACGAGAAGTAATATCGCTTTATCTTCTCCGCAGTGCAGTTCTTGTCCAACTCGCTTGGAAACTGTAAATCCTCTTGCAAAGTCTGCAAAGGATCTATGACATCAGAATTGTTTTTGATACTAGTACCATAATCTGCTGACACAAAGTATATTCCTTCCTTGTCTGTGTAACCAATAATCATGGGCACTTTAGTGTAGTTGCCAGATTTGATTATATCAGCTGGGTACTCTGTTACAACAGGGTCTACTCCCTCTATTGGTTTTTCAACACAAGGAACAAATAAGTTTTTCTGAGCAAGGCAAAACTTGTCATCGAAGTTACTGATAGTAGTCAGGATTTCTGTGACTGTCTTATTTGCTAGAATACTGTAGATTTCTCTGGGGTCTTTGGTGATATAACCAAATTTTTTAACAAGAGCGCTTGCTGTTGCTATAGGGTCGTGCTGGAGTGCCCATGGTGATAACGAAGACCCGCTTTGTAATATAGCTTTATGAAACAATCCCTTAGCAGCTGAAGATAGCATCATTAAAGAGGTAGACACTGCACCAGCACTTTCGCCAAATAGAGTCACATCGTTAGGGTTTCCACCAAAAGCTTCGATATTTTCTTGGATCCATTTCAAAGCAGCTATTTGGTCCTTCAATCCAGCATTTCCTGGCGCTTCTTTGATACCCAAGCACAGGAATCCTTCGACGTTAAGTCTATAATTAATACCGACAAATATCACATCATTTTCTGCTAGGAAATCACCACCATACAGGAAGGGGGATCCGGTGCCGCTGAAGAAACAACCTCCGTGGATGTAGACCATGACGGGTAGAGGTTTTGTGATCTGAGTAGGGGTGTAGATGTTAAGCTTCAGGCAGTTTGGCTCCCCGATGATGATGCCTCCGGAGTTCTGAGGACACCAAGTATTCTCATCGACGGCTTCCAAGATCCCCGTCCACGTCGGAGGCGGCAGCGGCGCCTGGAAATATTGAAAAAGTATGTTAATTTTATCGTCGGAAAGTTTGAGACTATTGAAAATAATGTTCAGGAACTTTCCGAGGCTTTGATAAGTTAGAAGTTTGAGGCGCAAGACATTGATTTAGTACTTTTTCAATTTGCTCTGTAGGCGCTGGGAAATTAACTATTCCATATTGCGAAGGAAGTTCGACCTCGAGATGACTTTGGCATTCCAACATCGGTGATTGTTTACTAGCACTATGAACATAGAAATGCAAGGTTCTTATTAAGAAAATGATAAAATAAAGTTTAGAGAGTGCAGAAAAATAATTATGTACGAATTAAATACTTTTTCGCAACAATTATTCAAAGATATAAAGTGAGGTGGGATGTTGCCAAGGAACTTAACTCCTTGGATGTTGCAAACCTGTTTTTTTAGCTACAGACAGTAAATATTCAGTGCCAGGTTCAATTTTAGCTTAAAGTGATCATTCCAGCTACGACCTATATTTTCTCTGGGGTCCGAATCTATGACTTAACACTTACCATCCACCCATGGCATGACTAGTTCAACATGTTAACTTAACTCAAAAGTCATGCTAGTAAAATAAAATTGATCATTAAAAATATGACTACCAAAATAATGACAAGAAAACTTGTTTTAATTAATCCCAACGTCCACATCTCCACAAGTTCTGGTGGCATTATTTCGTGCAGTGGGTGAAGGTCTCAGCAGCGGATGGCGGAACCAGCGCCCTTGGCTTTGATTGGAACGTGTGATGTCACACTACATACAGCGGGTGTAAAGACATCGTGCCACGTACCTATTATGGCGATGTTTTTATTTTTATTCGTGCATCTCTGGTGTTGTTAAAACTTGTGCTATATTTAAATAACCTCGGCATTTTATACTTTATTCAGCTGATTGTTGTCATTACAAACTGCGCGTCACTAGGATTTTGCCCTGCGTCGCTAATGGATTAATGTGTATTAATCCATTTGCGATGCAAGTGAGTGTCATAAATTATCTACCTGTGTCAATCGTATACATTTAGATCCGAGTTTATCTTTAATTGATTTCTACAAACCGGTTGCACTCGCAACGGAATGATACCACTTATCTATACTTCTATACTATATACTATAATATTATAAAGCTGAAGAGTTTGTTTGTTTGATTGAACGCGCTAATCTCAGGAACTACTGGTCCGAATTGAAAAATTCTTTTTGTGTTGGGTAGCCTATTTATTGAGGGAAGCTATAGGCTATATAACATCACACTATAACTAAGAGGAGTGGAGCAGTAATGATTTTTTTTTGCAAAAACGGGGAATATTTATTCCTTTTGAGAGTTTCCGTTGCGTGCGCTGCGTAAACGGTTAAAGTAACGCAAAAAATCATGTATGACGGAATTGTTCCTTTTAAAACGTTCTAAAAAAAAACCCGCGAGAGCATATGTCTATCTTTTAAGGTTGACTCACTGTAACTCAAAAGGAGCGAGCAGCAACGAAAAATGGACGAAAACTAGCAGGCAATCGATGCGACGGAAAGGGTCAGGGGAGCAAAAATTTGCCGTGGACGAAGTCGCGGGCAGAAGCTAGTAAATACTATGTTTATTTGTATTTAAGAGTTAGTAGTTGTTCTTATTTTACTGATTGTTTGCTGCACCGGTCGACGTTATCACGTCAGCGTTGGCTGTTGCTGAAAACCAGCGCTGGAGCTCTGTCTCGTATAGGGTCGCAGCATTATGATGAGTGATGGCAGTTTTTCGTGGATGTGACGCAAGATTTCCTCCAGGTTTTTCTTTTGTTGTTGTGTGTTTGATCTTTCTTTGCGTCGTGTTTACCACAAATAAACGTATTTTTCATCCCACCATCTCGGAAAGAGTATTTTTAATCTTCAATATCTGAGTGGAAAAGCCGTTTTTATTCTCTAGAGGATAAAGTAAATTGAATTTAGAACATCGTGTGCACTAAGTTTGTGAATTAAAAACATCATTAAATCTATTATATCTATCATATCTCCATGGTGCCGAATTTATCATTCAACCTTTTTCTAATTTGTAAAACTTAGACTCGGAACCTTCTTGATCTTTTTAACCGACTTCAAAAAAGGAGGAGGTTATCAATTCATCTGTATTTTTTTTTCTTTATTATTTTTTTTTTTTTTATGTTTGTTACCTCATAACTTTTGACTGGGTGAACCGATTTTGATGATTCTTTTTTTATTTGAAAGCTGGTGCTTCCCGAATGGTCCCATTTTAGTTTGGTTCCATTCGGACAATGGGGTCCATGTGAAAACCATATAAGTCTTAAATTTGCATGAAGTATTTGCGCGACAAATGAACGAATACCGTATGTTTGTTACCTCATAACTTTTGACTGGGTGAACTGATTTTGATGATTCTTTTTTTATTTGAAAGCTGGTGTTTTCCGAATGGTTGCATTTTAATTTGGTTCCATTTGGACAATGGGGTCTATGTGAAAACCATATAAGTCTTAAATTTGCATTACGCATTTGCGCGACAAATGAACGAATAACGCGATTAGATTAGTGCGGAGTATCTACCACAACTAAAAAGTTAAAAATAAAAACTTTTTACAAAAAAAAAACAACCGACTTCCTTAAAAAAAAAACACTACAAAGTCACAAATAACTTTAATTTCGGAAGTCGGTGGCAAAAACCTAAAATACAGAACCTAAGACACCGACTTGCGAAATTAAAGTTATTTGTGACTTTGTAGTGTTTTTTTTTAAGGAAGTCGGTTGTTTTTTTTTTAATTTGCTTTGCGCGCGCCATTTTACTTTTCACGTCACCAACATTACAGTACCTAACAAAAATATTATACTCGACTTTTGGTAACTGTAGCAACGTTACTTTCAATTTTTCTTAATTATACCTAAGTATCATTTGAAATAATTTAAAGATTATTCTGTAATACTTACCTATCATAATGTAGTACATAATAAATGTTAATACCTAAACTGAAATAAAAGTATCTTGTGATTGAAATGCTTTTTTTTTGCATATTTAGTTATTTCCTCGCTGAGGTGGGATGAAAAATTACGTGTTGCACTCGAGTGCAAAGATTTTTCACCTCGTGCTCTTTTGATTCCCTCGCTAACGCTCAGGATTCTAATTTTGAATCACTCGCTGCGCTCGTGATTCAATTTTAGAATCCTTCGCTTGCTCGGTCATCAAAATTGAACACGCGGTTAAAAAGCAACTTTGCACTCTTGTATAACAAATAACTATTCTTTCTTTTTATTTTCAGATGAATTATAAGGATTTGGGTTGCCCCAAAGTATTTTATTTATATTATGGGGCACCAAGCCGCAACAAGTTAACCTTGCAGTTACATTGACATGTACAGACGCTAGCACCCGAAACTGTCAATTTTTTCCAATCAATCTTGAACCTAATACTTTAGCGATAATGTTGAAAACCTATTAAAGAAATTTGTTAAGTTGTAGTAGCTTTATGTGCTGGCGTCTGTACATAGATTTTTTGCAATGTGATCACACATTGCAAAAAGTCTATGTACATCTATTTAGCATCTACAGTTTTCGGAAGATACAAAACCATGACGAGGTCTTATCTGTACAAACTTTAGCTGCATGCTAAAATTATAGATATTTATAGTAATGATTCTATTCGTAATATCAAGGTCTGTCTGGTGCGAAATAAAATCCTTTTCTCAATTGTCGCCTTGACCGCCCTGTACGCGAGAGGATAACCTTGATTCAACGATTACTGATCGCCTGCGGTTTTATATTATCGCATGTTGGTCATTGCTTGTAATGGGAGCAATAGAATAAATATGTATACATGTAAGATTTTGGTTTTAGAACTCTGTTTGCATAAGATAGTCAATAGGAAACTATATCTATACAAATAAATAAAATTTAAATGTCCGTTTGTAATTTCAAATTAACAGCTTTTCAATAAATGCAGTATAAACGAAAAAACATAAAAAAAGTCATTTTTTAAATTTTTTTTGTTTCTCTATCCGTCTGTTTGTTCCGGGTAATCTCTGAAATGGCTGGACCGATTATTACAGGACTTTCCCTCGCAGATAGCTAATGTTATAAGGAGTAACATGGATACTTTTTTGTCCCGCCCGCGCCATTACTTCCATTTTCACATCTACGGGCGCAGCTGCGGGCACAGCTAGTCAAAAATAACAGTAGAATAAGAATACTCTTATCGTTTTTAGCATTTCATTTTAATTCAAGAGTTTCTTAAAATCTGAACCATACAATTTACATACATACGATTGGGGTATTCAGTTCTCTGGACGGATGTAGAAACGTTACCCTGCAAGTTGATTACCTCAGAGCACTAGCGATGTGGTCCTGGTTTTGACTACCAGATCAGGAAAATGATATTGGATTTCTTGTTAGGAAACTCTCAATAGGAACAGTACAGTCGTATCCGGTATTGGCAATAGGCTCGCCCGAAATTACACGTGGCCTATAGCGTGAATATCGAACTTTAGGCACATGTCCGGGTAGTACTAACTACTTTGTTCCTTTGGGGAATATACGTGAAAAATATCTAACAAAAGAAAGGGGCAAGAAAATACATAAAACAATGAAAATATTCATGAATTAGCCAGGTCGTGGATTCGTTCTTTCATGACTATTTGGTCGACGTTTGCGATCTCCATGATGTCCGTAAGGATTGAGGGGCCACATCAGATTTTTAAAATCTGATCTCACCATTATTTAGCAGCAATGTAGCTGATTTTGCAGCACGAATTCTAGATTTAGCAGCAAAATATATCACTAGTTATATTTAATGCAAAAGTGGCTCCTCAATCTAAACGTCTGAATTGAGGAGCCACCTGGAACTCGTTAAGTAATAGATGAATATTTTTGAAAATTTTGTATCATTTAGTAGCAATTGTGCATATTACTGTCTAAAAATTTTGCTTCGGTAGCGCTAAAATGAAAGAAAATACAATACTTTTAGTGTGGCTCCTCAATCTACACTCAATAGGTGAATTTCTATTGGATGTGAGCGATCAATTAATATATTCGACATAATGATCTTTTAGCAGGTGTTGTGTTTGTTTTTGCAGTATAGGAATAAAATAGTAAAACAGAGTAAATTTTGTAGATGAACGCATTTTCTTTGGCTCCTCAATCCTGACGTTCTAATTATATATGTTTAACTGTAGCCACCTGAGATCTCAACGGAACTTAAAACCAGAGATACTAACATTTAGCAGAAATGTCTGCTATATATATCTGCACAGTTCAGCAATGTATATATTTTGGATTCTGAAAAAACAATACTTAACAATTTTCTTGTAAATTCAGTGTGAAGGGTGACCATATTATAGTACAGTCGGTTTTTTCTTCAGCGATTTAAGTTGCATCTTCTAAGCCTTGGATGCCAAAAACAGAAATTATGTTCAAATTCAAAGGCAAAAATGCGATCTGCCTGGATATTGGGATAAAATGGCACGAATCATTAGTACATTTTTCTGTACAAAAGGTACTTAAGCAATACTTCAAGGCTACGTGTTCAAAAATGTAAGACACGTTACAAGCAAATTCACAGTGGCTACTATTTACTGTAGTATCAAAATACAGCACGCCAATTTGGGTTCTCATTTTGTGTATATCACTGTCAGTAGAAGCAGAATCTGATAGAAGTTTAATATATTGTGAGATTAATAATATTAATTTTATATTATATATTAATATTATCTTCTGAGTATGTGTTTAATATTTCTTGAAAACGTCTGCTTTGAATAAAAGCCATACTCAACAAATAAATCACCGAATCAAAGCAACACGTGTTTCTCAAATCTATTTTAATAAAATTTCCACTGATGGATACAGCAACGCATAGGTTGGCATTTTTTTTACAAATTTATATTAATTTGTAGGTGCCCCCAAAATGTGGTCACCCTTCACACTGAATTTACAAGAAAATAGTTAAGTATTGTTTTTTCAGAATCAAAAATATATACATTACTGAACTGTGCAGATATAATATATAGCAGACATTTCTGCTAAATGTTAGTATCTCTGGCTTTAGATTTCGTTGAGATCTCAGGTGGCTACAGTTAAACATATATAATTAGAACGACAGGATTGAGGAGCCAAAGAAAATGCGTTCATCTACAAAATTTACTCTGTTTTACTATTTTATTCCTATACTGCAAAAACAAACACAACACCTGCTAAATGATCATTATGTCGAATATATTAATTGATCGCTCACATCCAATAGAAATTCACCTCTTGAGTGTAGATTGAGGAGCCATACTAAAAGTATTGTATTTTCTTTCATTTTAGTGCAACAGAAGCTAAATTTTTAGACAATAATATGCACAATTGCTACTAAATGAAACAAAATTTTCATAAATATTCATCTATTACTTAACGAGTTCCAGGTGGCTCCTCAATTCAGACGTTTAGATTGAGGAGTCACTTTTGCATTAAATATAACAAGTGATATATTTGGCTGCTAAATATAGAATTCCTGCTGCAAAATCAGCTACATTGCTGCTAAATAATGGTGAGATCAGATTTTAAAAATCTGATGTGGCTCCTCAATCCTTACGGACATTCTCCATGACTGTCAAATTAATATTCTGAATCTATACATCTATACAAATAAATAAAATTGGAGTGTCTGTTTGTAATATTAAGATAACCACTTTTTACTAAGTGTATATGGATGTATACACGGTACATATTCCAAAACAACATTTTTTACAATTTTTGTCTGTCTGTCGGTCTATCTGTCTGTCTGTTTGTTCCGGCTAATCTCTGAAATGGCTGGACCGATTTTGACGGGACTTTCACTGGCAGATAGCTGATGTAACAAGGTGTAACTTAGGCTACTTTTATTTTAGAAAAAATCGTTTATTTTAGAAAAATACCTGCGTTAATTTCCGACATCCACGCGGGTGAAGCCGCGGGCAAAAGCTAGTAATAAATATGATTAATTAATTCGATCGTTATATATTTATATATTTAAAAAAATAACCTTAGCATTCATAGCACCCAAATAATTAATTATTTTAATTGTCGAAATTGTAAGTCACGTGGGAAATAGAAAGAGAGTTGATTCGTAGGTCAACAAGATGCTATAGAATATGTTATGTAGATTTAGAACTTTATAATGGGCCATTGTCTCTGTTTGATCCCGAGATCAAATACCGTAGGTCTTAAGTTCTCAATGCTAAGGTACGGTTAGCAACAAAAATTAACTACAACTAACAATAACTATCAACACTATTGTTTTTAAAATTGTATTATTGAGCTAAATATTTATTTAAAATCGGAATAGAACGAATATTAGAAGAATCACAGTTAAATGCGTATTACCGATATTAAATAATACCTTTTGCCAGCGGCTTCACCCGCATGGATGTCGGAAATTATCCCAAGGGAACATACTACCTGAGTAAAAAGTATCCTATGTATTAATCCAGGTTATAATATAATAATAATAATAATATTCCACAACTATCACACAACGCCATCTAGTCCCAAGCTAAGCAGAGCTTGTGTTATGGGTACTAGACAACTGATAAACATACTTATATATTTCTAAATACATACCTACATATTATAGATAAATTACACCCAGACACAGAACAAATGATCGTGCTCATCACACAAACATTTGTCCTGGGTGGGAATCGAACCCACGACCTCCGGCATAGCAGTCAGGGTCACTAACCACTAGACCAACAGGCCTGTCAAACTATCTGTGTGCTAAACATCTAAATCCGATCACTCGTAGACTTTCACATTAATAATAATAGTAGGATTGAAATACAATGTAAAGGAAAATAAATAATTAATTTGCATAAAACATGGTACATATATGTTTTTAAATATGAATATAATGGCTCATACATATTTTGTTGTCATTAAATATATAGCATGCAACATTTTTGGACTTTTGACATCAGCAATTTTCATCTTTTCTTTTATTTCTATGTTAATTTAGGTTCTCTGTAAAAGTAGCAGTATTAATCGACTCCTGTTTACTTTTACATCACAACAACTTAAGTATAGTAAAAAGTAAGCAAGAATATTGCCGTATTTCTATAGGTAAACCACCATCCGTCAGTTGCAAGCAGAACATCTCTATGACTTCAAACTTCAACCCTTTGTTATTCTTTGATTCCCGAACAGCAGTAAAGCGGGTACAGACGGGTAACCCGGCTAATAACTAGTTGTTGCAAGTTCCCTCAACTATGCCAGAGTGAGGAGTTCCGATCTATAACGATGCGAACTGGAAACTACGTCGTAAGTACCTTGTGGAATATTGCAAGAGTTTATTTAATGTTGACTGGACTTTATTGGGTGAAGGATCTGCTTTTAGCTCTGTGATGGAGCTGCTGAGAGTTTGATTAGTAAGCCTTAAGTTTGGAAGCCTGTTTCGTGTGGTACCGGACATAAAGAATAGCACCACCCCATTTCTTCCCGTAGGGTGTGTGTCGTAAGAGGCGCCTACGAGACTTACTAGAGAATAGGCAGCAGAGTTCTCTATGCATTTTACTGAAATGATATTCTTTACGTCAGTCTGTTAAAATTATTGAAAAGGGAATAAATGATCACGATCACGGGAACAAGAAGAAAAAATATGGAATAAGCCCTTACCTGGAACCGGTTCGTCTCATCGACCGTCGCGTACGGTATGCCGAAGAACTGGAAGAACTTGCCGTTCCTGCTGACGGTGCCGCGCACCAGGCCGCTGCGCGTGAGCACCGGCTGCGTCGGCTGCTGCACCATGCGCGCCGCGATCAGCGACAGGAGCACCAACCACTTCATGGCACTGGAAACCGGTTAAAAGAAAATTTTATTTACTTATGAAAATCAATAAGTTTTTCTCAACTTTTTAAACGCTTTTATTAACTTCATACGTATGTTAGTATGTGCCTATGTAACGGAACATGATTTTGACCCTATTCAAAACGTCGGATTATCTTTAAATTTAGCATACTTATCAAAAATCGATGCCTATACAATATTTTTTTAAATATGTGACTTTATCCTTGCCGGGGTGGAAAGAAAGAAAGAAAGAAAGAAAGCAAAAAAAAATGTCTTCTAAAACTACGCTGCTAACGTCGAAAAAAAACTACACTGACATACGACAGAAATTTCGAAACACCCTAAAAATTGAAAATAAATAATAGTTTTATTTTTAATACTATTTGAATTTTAGAATTTTAATACTATTTGTATATTGTCAGTACAGTATCGGTTATGCTAGTGATACATTAATGCATATAATGTGTTGGGATCTATGTGGAAAAATCTATGTTACAAAGGAGTAGAACATTGTTTTTTTTGTAACCTTAACTTTCAAACTCCATTGTCTCGAAACTAGTTTTTTCAGAATTTCAACTCTGGATGTCTGTTACAAAAAAAGTATTAGTAAATACATATTTTTTGTAATCAGTTTAATAAAGTGACTCTTCTAGATTCTACATCCGGCCTTCCTACTGATATTTATTCGCGGAACGCCACATATAAGTATAATATATATTTTATCATGTTTAAAGTATCTCTTACATAAGAGATACTTTAAACATTATTCATAGTAATGGTATTCGATTTATCAAAGAATTAAGCAAAATTATTTATGACAATTTGTTACGTTCTGTCAGGTGACAGCTATTTAAATATTTGTGTTTTGACCTGTCCTTAAATATATTTGCGACTTTTAAATCAATTGTAATAAGTTGTTTTTTTAATTGTTTGTGTGAATTTATTTAACGTTGCCCTTGTTGTGACTCGGTTAACATTTTGGCATTACAATACAGGGTCAATTAAATTAGCCAACAACTCCGCAGACGTAACTGTTATCGTTATATGTACTATATGGTAGTAGATAATAATGTTCCCACTGCTGGGACACAGGCCTCTGTGAGAAGAAGTGCGGGTAGATGTCACATGTCTTCGGCTGATGTTTTCCTTCACCCTTTTAACAGTGTGACGAAATAATTTACACAAAAAAACGCGCCTATCTGAGTTGGAACTTACGATTTACAAATCGTGAGTCGAAGCCGCTACCACCGGCTCACCAACTCACCACTGCTCTTATCAGCAAACTACGGTCATTTAATCAAAAACTTTTTAACAAAAAATTAAACCGCCGAAAAACTGAAAAGCATAAAATAATAAACCTTAAAATTATGAGTCGGCGCTTTGAGTGATCCTTGTTCATTGATTTTTCAGCGCCGACTCAAAATTTTAAGGTTTATTATTTTATGCTTTTCAGTTTTTTGGCGGTTTAATTTTTTGTTAAAAAGTTTTTATTTTACATTTTTTCGTGGCTTTAATTTACTAATAATACTAAGCAAGGTATACCCTATCCAACACAAAAAGAATTATCAAAATCGGACTACTCTGTATAAAGTTATGCGTGTTTATACATTACAATCAGTGAGTGAACAATCAATCATCCTCTATTTTCCGACCCTTAGGGTTTGATTTTGTTTTCCAAATTTATATGGGACCACCTTGGGAGTATACCCTTTCCAATAGAAGAAGAATTGTCACAATCGGACTACTATGTAAAAAGTTATGTGTGGTCATACATAAAAAAAAAAAAAAAAAAATACGCGTCGAATTGATAACCTCCTCCGTTTTTTTTCGTCGGTTGAAAATAAAAATCATGAAATCATTTTTTTTTGTTTTATCATGTTGAGACGAAGATACCGTGAAGTGTCGCTACCTATTTTAATTTGAACCTAAACATGTCTTTATATATTACACGAACAAGACCCGTTTGCTGTACTAGTCGAAGGTACAATAAAAGGCGAACCTCTCAGCTAGTACCGGTCTAATTAATTGAGCGAGGAAAAATACCGAGCAGGTACAGCGAGCTTGGCTAGCTAATAATTAATGCATTGTTTTAATTTCCAACGGAATGGCGGCTTTGGATTCCTGGTGTAGTTGCTCTTATTGATAGTGTCTCTGAAGTTCTTCTTATAGAACTCTTGAAATAGTTTTGTTTCATTGTAATCTAATGAAAATCAGACTTTGACTAGGATAAGCTCTTTTAATTTAGGAGTCAGGAGTACTGTGTGAAAATTTCATCATTTCAGCCGTAAGACGTCCACTGCTGGACATAGGCCTCCCCCAATTTGGGGGGCTTTGCCACAATCACCACGCTAGGCAGTGTTACGAATCTGCTTAGTGAAAGAAATGGATAAGGCAGATCTGATACAATTTATTAAATGAAAAAGAGTAAACTGTCAGAGTAGAACGCTTCAAGAGGGCTTCAGAGTAGACCGGCTTCAGTAGAACGCTTCAAGAGGGCTTCAGAGTAGACCGGCTTCAGTAGAACGCTTCAAGAGGGCTTCAGAGTAGACCGGCTTCAGTAGAACGCTTCAAGAGGGCTTCAGAGTAGACCGGCTTCAGTAGAACGCTTCTAGAGGGCTTCAGAGTAGACCGGCTTCAGAGTAGTTTCCCAGAGTGCGGGTGCTTGAGAGTAGTTACCGAGAGTCCACAGTCTTCCAGAGTGTACGGCCTCCAGTATGTGGTCCTCTAGAGTGTGGTCCTCTTGAGTGAGTCATCAGCGGTTCAGACGCCCGTTTTTATACCAAAGCCGTCTTCCCTTTCCAAACATTTTCAAAATATTAGTTTAGCCATCATCTCATCTGACAAGTGTAGTCGGCCAGGACATATCCATGAGTGCGTGTAGCTGGCCACATGAGTGCGTGTAGCTGGCCACATGAGTGCGTAAAGAATTTTATAAATATCATTTTAAGTTAAGTTATTTAGTAAACAATCGTAATAATTAATAAAATCAAATAGCTAGACATATTGATAAAAATAATTTAAAATTATATAAACCAAAAAGTAGCCATTCATAGACTAAGCAGAACAGTAACTGACAGTTGACAATTTGGCTTGTCACAACATGAAAATTTGAGATAATATTTTATTTCAGCTATTTTTAAGTTAATAAATCGTATTTAGATCGATTTGTTGAGTGTAGGCATATAAATAAAATAAAATAAGTAAAGCATGAAGTGTAAACATAGAAACAAATAAAAAGGATGATAAATAGGTATTAGGAATCATGAATTAAAGTGTAAGTATAGGATGAACACTATATTTCCCCAACGACCCCGAGAAAATTTTTGGCCTAGAACAAAAATTTTGCTAAGGTTTTAGTATTACAGCATTCACAAAACTTACAAAACTCATTCAAACACACCGACATCTTACGAAGTTAGGTCAGGTAGGATTCACATTCAATGATCACTACTCAACCTGATAAATCAATAACTTTAAGGCTTATTTTAGGAGTTGTAATCCGCTCGCATCTAAAACCGCAAGTGAGATGAAATAGAAAGATTTTAACAAAGGCTTATTTTTAACGGAGTTGTCATCCGCTCCTAATCAACTTTTAGTAGACTTTTAGAGTCATTAGTTAACATGGGCTTATTTTTATGGAGTTGTTATCCGCTCCAATCAACTTTTAGGAGTCGATAGGTTGACTTTTAGAGTCATATCAACTTTTAGGGAGTCGATAGGTTGACTTTTAGAGTCATTAGTTAACATGGGCTTATTTTTATGGAGTTGTTATCCGCTCCAATCAACTTTTAGGAGTCGATAGAAAGAAACAAGTTAGACAAACTAACTTGTAGAAAAAGAAAAGATATAAAGAAAGATTTTTAAAAAAAAATGGTGGTTTAAGAACCGATGAATGAATTAAAAAAATAAATAGAGTTTTAATTAATCGAAAAGAACTCTATTATAGAGGAAGGATAAAAGAAGGGGATGAGTTATGAGTATAATGTAAAGGACTCAAAAAAAAAGTACACTCAGAAGGGACTCGAAGAGAGTGTTCAGGACTCGCACTCTGACTCACGTACACTAAGGAAAACTTATTTTTGGTGGTAAAATTTGGAACTAAAGCATAAAGGTTAGTACATATGAAAGTAAACTTTAGTACCTAGTTTTGCCACAGCACAAAAGGACTAGTAATCCATGCCCATAATACTCTATGGCCTGGCTTGTTACCTAGCAAACGATGACAAATAAAAATATTATGAGAGCCTACGTATTTTGGTATGATTCCCAGATGATATTCATACGTATAAATATATTATATGAATGTATAGTAAGATAGTGAAGTATTTGTAATAGGAGTTATGTAGATGTATAGGTTTGTAAAAACGTCCACAGGATATTCTCCTGTTTCTGTCGTGAAGTGTCTCAGTCCCCTAACTTGGTAGTGACCACAAGGGTTTTAAAAACACGCCAAGCGAAAACTGAGTACGATTACCAGTGGGTAAACGCAGTGGTGTGCAAGTGTGTGGGATGCAGTGTAATGATGTATTGGTAGAGAGTTATGTGTAGGAGGAAACGTCTACGGGATATTCTCCAATAGAACGTCGTAGAGTAAGCCAAACCCCAACTTGTAAGTGACCACGAATGGTTTTAAGAACACTCACAAGCGAAGAATGGATGCCAATTACCATTGGGTAAAGGTATGTCTGTGGGGATGTAGTATTAGATGATGTTCAGTATGAAGTATGTAGAGTAGGTTGAAGGAGTCAGTTGAGTAGGTTGTAGGAGTCAGGAGAGCTGAAAAAAAAAATAAGTTAGTTATGTCAAATAGGGAGTCCAAAAGGAAATGCTAGTGTTAGTTTTTTTTGAATTTTGAAAAAAGAGTGGGTTCGTGTCTATATGGGCGCCAAACTGTTACGAATCTGCTTAGTGAAAGAAATGGATAAGGCAGATCTGATACAATTTATTAAATGAAAAAGAGTAAACTGTCAGAGTAGAACGCTTCAAGAGGGCTTCAGAGTAGACCGGCTTCAGTAGAACGCTTCAAGAGGGCTTCAGAGTAGACCGGCTTCAGTAGAACGCTTCAAGAGGGCTTCAGAGTAGACCGGCTTCAGTAGAACGCTTCAAGAGGGCTTCAGAGTAGACCGGCTTCAGTAGAACGCTTCTAGAGGGCTTCAGAGTAGACCGGCTTCAGAGTAGTTTCCCAGAGTGCGGGTGCTTGAGAGTAGTTACCGAGAGTCCACAGTCTTCCAGAGTGTACGGCCTCCAGTATGTGGTCCTCTAGAGTGTGGTCCTCTTGAGTGAGTCATCAGCGGTTCAGACGCCCGTTTTTATACCAAAGCCGTCTTCCCTTTCCAAACATTTTCAAAATATTAGTTTAGCCATCATCTCATCTGACAAGTGTAGTCGGCCAGGACATATCCATGAGTGCGTGTAGCTGGCCACATGAGTGCGTGTAGCTGGCCACATGAGTGCGTAAAGAATTTTATAAATATCATTTTAAGTTAAGTTATTTAGTAAACAATCGTAATAATTAATAAAATCAAATAGCTAGACATATTGATAAAAATAATTTAAAATTATATAAACCAAAAAGTAGCCATTCATAGACTAAGCAGAACAGTAACTGACAGTTGACAATTTGGCTTGTCACAACATGAAAATTTGAGATAATATTTTATTTCAGCTATTTTTAAGTTAATAAATCGTATTTAGATCGATTTGTTGAGTGTAGGCATATAAATAAAATAAAATAAGTAAAGCATGAAGTGTAAACATAGAAACAAATAAAAAGGATGATAAATAGGTATTAGGAATCATGAATTAAAGTGTAAGTATAGGATGAACACTATTATCAGATCTGCCTTATCCATTTCTTTCACTAAGCAGATTCGTAACAGTTTATTAAATGAAAAAGAGTAAACTGTCAGAGTAGAACGCTTCAAGAGGGCTTCAGAGTAGACCGGCTTCAGTAGAACGCTTCAAGAGGGCTTCAGAGTAGACCGGCTTCAGTAGAACGCTTCAAGAGGGCTTCAGAGTAGACCGGCTTCAGTAGAACGCTTCAAGAGGGCTTCAGAGTAGACCGGCTTCAGTAGAACGCTTCTAGAGGGCTTCAGAGTAGACCGGCTTCAGAGTAGTTTCCCAGAGTGCGGGTGCTTGAGAGTAGTTACCGAGAGTCCACAGTCTTCCAGAGTGTACGGCCTCCAGTATGTGGTCCTCTAGAGTGTGGTCCTCTTGAGTGAGTCATCAGCGGTTCAGACGCCCGTTTTTATACCAAAGCCGTCTTCCCTTTCCAAACATTTTCAAAATATTAGTTTAGCCATCATCTCATCTGACAAGTGTAGTCGGCCAGGACATATCCATGAGTGCGTGTAGCTGGCCACATGAGTGCGTGTAGCTGGCCACATGAGTGCGTAAAGAATTTTATAAATATCATTTTAAGTTAAGTTATTTAGTAAACAATCGTAATAATTAATAAAATCAAATAGCTAGACATATTGATAAAAATAATTTAAAATTATATAAACCAAAAAGTAGCCATTCATAGACTAAGCAGAACAGTAACTGACAGTTGACAATTTGGCTTGTCACAACATGAAAATTTGAGATAATATTTTATTTCAGCTATTTTTAAGTTAATAAATCGTATTTAGATCGATTTGTTGAGTGTAGGCATATAAATAAAATAAAATAAGTAAAGCATGAAGTGTAAACATAGAAACAAATAAAAAGGATGATAAATAGGTATTAGGAATCATGAATTAAAGTGTAAGTATAGGATGAACACTATAGCAGGCGGGTTGGCGATCGCAGTATGGTGGTAAAAGTATAGAGAACGCTGCTGCCCATTCTCTAGTAAGTCCCTTAGTCGCCTTTTACGACACCCACGGGAAGAAACGGGGTGGTGTTATTCCTTACGTCCGGCACCACACAGAACACTTGTGAAATTTTATTTTCAACATACATTTTTTTTTACATATCGAATGATCTTCAGCTAAATGCTCGGTAAATAGCGTCTGCCTTAGACTTTTTATAACTATTTGTTTGGCTTCCTATCTAACCCGTTTACTTTCAAAGTTTTCAGACGGATAGACTTTCATCCGACATTACAGGGTTGTTTACGTTCCTGTCTTTTTTTGTTCTCAACGTTTTGTTTCCCGGAATCGACGATGTAACGTGATCCGATGCACAGTGTGATCTCGTCATGTAATATCATCAGTTGTCACTCGTCCACTTAATGATCGCAAATAGTATTTACTTAGTAAATCGATCGATCAACATAATTAGCACCAAGTCTTAGAAATACTGCAGCGTAACCTCTGCGTTTACAATCTATTTGTTTTCTAAATAATTATACGAATACCTGCATCTTAATTGCAGCTTATTTGTCATCCATTCCTTCATTTGTTCGAAAAAACTGTTTGCTTAGCAACGTAAACAACGCCATGAATGTTGCGGATCTGTCAACATGAAACCGATTCCTATTGAATCAATATTAGTTCTTAATTTTTCAAATTTAGAAAAACGTCATTGGCGAAAATAAAAGAGGATGGTAAATAAAATAAAAAAAATTATTTTTTATATTCGAGAAGCATAGAATAGTTAATAATAATATTCCACAACTGTCACACAACGCCATCTAGTCCCAAGCTAAGCAGAGCTTGTGTTATGGGTACTAGACAACTGATAAACATACTTATATATTTCTAAATACATACATATTATAGATAAATTACACCCAGACACAGAACAAATGATCGTGCTCATCACACAAACATTTGTCCTGGGTGGGAATCGAACCCACGACCTCCGGCATAGCAGTCAGGGTCACTAACCACTAGACCAACAGGCCTGTCCAATAACTCATCGGTCTAGCCTTTTCCCAACTATGTTTGGGTCGGCTTCCAGCCTGACCAGATGCAGCTGGGTACCAGTATTTTACATGGAGCGACTGCCTATCTGACCTCCACAACCCAGTTACTGGGTAATACGATACCCCTTGGTAAGACTGGTCGTCAGATTTTCGGGCTTCTGACGACCCGTAACGACGGTCTAAGATCTACGAAAGACAACCAGGATCACTTTCCGAGGCACGGAATGGTCTTGGTATGTAACGATGGTCCAACCGTGGCATAGCGTAGCTGAACCTGTTATTACTTAGCCACAAGCCGTTCTATAATTGTTAGTAAGTATAGGCTTAACATTTTAAGGATGGTTGATTTTTAACCATAACTGTTTCTATCGGGATAACTAAGGCAATCTTTGAGATAATAAGTATATTCTTTTGACAGTCTATGTAATTTGTTGGTATTGAACTTAAAAACTGATTGCAATCGATTGCCTCGTTCGGAAACCAAATGCGTAATAAAAACTTCCCACCCGGTCGACATACCTTAAGTTTTCTCTTACTCTATTCTGTTTAGCCCAACTTACTGATTCCGCAAGTTTGTTTAATAATATTTTATTAACCTTGATAAGTTTCGATGTATTTAAACAATATACGTTTCGATGCATTTAAAAAATATATTTATCTATACATACATAAAACACATAAAATCACGCCTTTTTCCCATGGGGGTAGGCAGAAACTACAGAACGCCACCTGCTACGATCCTTACATATTAATCCTTTTGCCTCGTTTAAGTACATACATTTAGTCATACACACACGCCGGTTACTAGTGCTACACACCTGACCCTTCTGAAGAACATCACCAATAAGGTCACTCCGGTTTTAAATATTTATCCATTAATAAATTTACGTTTTAAAGTGTCTGTGTTTTTTCTATTGTTTCACTTTAATAGGTAACTACTTACTACTACTACTTAAGACTAGTACTAGTAGTACTACTCCTAGTACTAGTAGTACTACTCCTAGTACTAGTAGTACTACTCCTAGTACTAGTAGTACTACTCCTAGTACTAGTAGTAGTACTCCTAGTACTAGTACTATCAATTACTATTAGTGCTATTTATTGTAACTTTAAGGGTTTACTTAAGAAGATGCGCGCCCAGGCTTCAAGCGGGTAGTGCTGCCAGGGTCGTGAGATCTGTAAATGTATTATCAAGTGTGAGTGTGTACGTGGTGTGGGTCTCGTTCCGTCTCGACAATCATTACTGTTTTGGGCGGAACGATTATTATTAATAGAATAGGTACCGAATTTAGTTCAACGTCTTCTAACATAACTAAACAACGCTGTATTTTGAGCACTATTGTTAGTTTAAACCCCCTTTGGTTAAAACTAACATTAGTGCTCAGAATTGCGTTACTTTCAGTAGGAATTACTTTCATTTAGAGACAGTCCAACAATATTCATTTCGCTATTTTGTAGTTTTTTTCCAACATATGAAACAATGAATTAGAAATTATCCTCAACAAGATTCCGATTGTGATTGTTACGTACGCTACGCAATTGGGGTGCACATTTCTAAAACAAATAATAAAAACTAAGATGAATTAAATCAAGAGTTTTCAGAATATTTCAACATAGATCTTACCTCTCCATTTTGAAAATTCCTTAACAAGAAATTAGTTTAGTCAGTGAATGACTATGTCTTATTCGGAATGAATGTTTAACTACTCATTTAACTTAACCTTTGTTGACCTTAATTGAATGGTTAATTAATTAACAATATTGTCATCTAATATATTCGACCGATGACCTGGTGACGGCAGCAGGAATCCGCTGGATGCGAGAAGCACAGAACCGGTCGAAGTGGCGGTGCTTGGAGGAGGCCTATGTTGAGCAGTCCACATCTTTCGGCTGAGATTATGATTAGCAAATTCTAAAATAGGACGAGTTGTTCTCAATAACAGCATCCATATCCGCAGGACTGAGATGTCGTAACCTGACCCGCTCACCACTCATGATATCTCTTATCTGTTGTCAGTATATGGCACATCGCTCGTCTATTATGTCCTTGTATCCGAGACCGCGATCAACTATGAACTTTGTGCTCGATTTGTGTGAGTTATAAGTGTTAGTAAGGTCATGTAGCTGCAGAATGTCAGGTCGAGTTACATAAAAATAGTACATGTCGTGGTTAAAATATTAGTCAGTCTGCAAGGTTAATTGTGAAGCTGAGGGCCCAAGGAGGGCAAAGAACGTTATCCTACTAAATTCTACTAATATTATTAATGTGAAAGTTTGGAGTTTGGTTTGTGAAGTGTGGTTTTGGTAATACACAAATGTGAAAATAGGAGCCAAGTTCAGTATTAAGAATATGCGTGGTTGTGAACTGCGCCGAGAAAAGTATTAAGATTTAAATGGGTGCCAAGTTCTGTAGTTAACCCTGAAATTTAATGAGAACTTACAACATTCTAAAATAAAATTAAAACACAATATCTTGCCTTTAACTGATACAAAATGTTTGCTATTTATAAAAATAACTTCTCTTTGAATAGTCGAATTATTAACACAAAGCTGATAGATAACTGGAGTTCAAGATTTGACTCGCCTAGTTTTCACATGCAAGTTATCTTATATTTGGGTAAACAACTCATCTTCTTTATACGCAAGTTACAGTTTTTAGGGTTCCGCCAAATGGCAAAAAACGGAACCCTTATAGATTCGTCATGTCTGTCTGTCTGTTTGTCTGTCCGTCCGTATGTCACAGCCACTTTTTTCTGAAACTATAAGAGCTATGCTGTTAAAACTTGGTAAGTAGATGTATTCTGTGAACCGCATTCAGATTTTCACACTAAAATAGAAAAAAAAACAATAAATTTTGGGGGTTCCCCATACTTAGAACTGAAACTCTAAAAATTTTTTTTCATCAAACCCATACGTGTGGGGTATCTATGAATAGGTCTTCAAAAATAGTATTGAGGTTTTTATTGGGGTTCCCATGGGGGTTTGCGAGAGACACTTCCAAAGTAAAACCATGTAAACTTCCACCGAAAATTGGTTTGAACGAGATCTAGTACGTAGTTTTTTTTAATACGTCATAAATCGTAAACCACAATTTACCTTTTATTCAATCAACTCAAATATAAAAATAAAAAAAACCCATTTAATTTCATAAACATAAACCTTATGCATAAACCGAGAATACCTACAGGTTTATACGGAACCCTCATTGCGCGAGTCCGACTCGCACTTGGCCGGTATTAGATCGAGAGATCAACATATCATATTCTTAAAAAAATTTGGTTTGCTGATAAAAAGTAGCGAAGTCAATATTGATCTTCAACTAAAGTAACTTAATTTATATAAATCATTCAACTATCTATCTATCGCTCCATGTTTAATACTGATATACAGCTACATCCAGTTTGACTGTTTAACCGGCAGCAAGTTCGTCATGCTCCCTTAGATGTCACTGCTTGCGGTAGCGTCGGGGGTCGGGTTACCACCTTCCCTCAAATATGGCGAGGGGGGTAATGGCTGACCTTTGCGTTATGCTCGTGAACGGGTGCTGCTTGTGGTGACTGGTCGACTTGCTGACCATGGTTTTTGTTATTGTTATTTGTATTAACTGTTATTTTACTTTTACTCCGGAGGTCCTAGTTTAACTATTGTAACTTCAACTTAGCTATATGCATCAATGTATGTATCATTTTGCGTCGTTGAATATGTAAGCGGGCACGCCCTTTATGCCTGGAGGCTTTATTTAAGTTTTACGTTCTGTTTACGATTTTGTTTTATTATTTTATTTCAGCTTGAGTTGACTTTTCAATGTTTTGTTCGTATATTGGCGTGTGCTAGCTGACATATGGCGAATAATGTATGTTTTGTTTTGTTTTATAATATTAATTACTTACACGATATTGTATAGAATCAAGTTCTTCTAACTTAACAGACAGCTGTGCTGCTGGGGAGTTTGTTCCGCCACTTCTTCTTCCCAGCTAAAGCACTAGGAAGTGTCGAAGGGCGGGCGTTTTGGGGGGACTGTCTTTTGTAACTTTGACGTTCAAAAAGTGCTGACTCTCAGCCTAGTTTGAATAAATGACTTTTGATTTTGATTTTGATTTTGACTGGCAGCCGACCTTAGACATAGTTTGGCTAGCAATTGATGAGTACGTTCCCGTGGGATCTATTCCATCCTGCACACGGGCGAAGCCACTAGTATAAGCTAGTTCCGTTATAAATATGAGATTACCAAACCAGACCAAAGAAAAGTCAAGGTGGTTTTAAATTGTTGACACATATGCAAGGTCGACGGACAAATTGGTGATACCAGACAGTAAATCATCTTGACATAATTACCTAATTCCTTGCCATATCCAGATACCTATAATATTCTTTATAAAGAAGCAGTTAAGGGTCCTACGACTTACTGAGTTACGACCTTTCGGTATCCACCACCCTGCATCCTTGTGTTTGTGAGACGTTGACAACTTTGGCATTGCAACTTTGCCCTTTCATGTGATTCATGCATTGGATTTGAATCGGTTTATTTCGATGTTAATTCTTTAATTGAAGATGTTACGGTCAATACTCGAGTGCTATAAATCGCGGGTTTGTTGTGAGATACCGTTAACCTGGCTATAATGTGGATGGACCTTGAAATTAGCCAACGAATTTCACCCTGAGAATGTGTAGAATTGGCAAACGAGTTGAGTCTGTAGCACTTTCTGTTTCATGTTTAATGCATTCAGTCATTTTGTTACATTTGTTTTTAAGTGTCTTTAGTCAGCATTATGGTAGGAAGATCCGTCGATACGAACGCTCCCGAATTTTCACCATTGTTCAATCGTAATTTTTGTAGCATGAAATGGAAATTGCCATCAGTGTTTTCTAGGCACCGCGTGACACATTCGTAAACGTATTGATTTAAAGCGTCATGTCAGTGGTTTATTGTAGTTTTGGTGAATCAACAAATGCTAAATGCACGAGTTCGGCAGAACAGAACAGTAATAACCTCCCAAATCTTTAGTTCTATACTAGTATTACAAAGCTGAAGAGGTTATTGCCGAGCATAAAGGAAAAAAAGTTAAGAATACTAATACAGACCTTTCACGGGCAGAGATTCGATGCAACGCGACGGGGTGGGTCAGGGGAGCAAGAAATTTAATGCGGACGAAGTCGCGGGCAGAAGCTACTATATTAAAACAACAGTGTTTTTATATACGTACATATTACCCAATACTAAATGCTGCTATTGTGAACAAAATTATTTGTGGTAGACTAATCAGAAAATGGCGCCGATTCTGTTGTCACAAAATTCTCTAAACTAAACTAAAAATCACTAAAATTTGCTTTATTCCTGTCAAACGACGATTTCCTATTCTGAAATAGACACAACTTAACTATATTTTAGTTTGACAGCACTAACATTGCACTGAGTTATTAGTATAGTGAAAATGTCAATTTTGCTATTCTGAGTTTACCGGTTTTCACTAAAAATTTTGACTATAATAATTTATTTTAACTAAATCTGACTAATTTTAATCGCGATTAAAAAGGTGTGGAATAAAACTAGTGGTCATGAACTAAAATTCTCAACAACGCCTCGCCTTCACGTGCAAAAACAGTTCTGTATTTTTTATTTTCTTTTTGCTTATATCTTGAAAATGGCGTGTCCTATCGCAAAAATAATGAAATTTTCGACCCCTTTAGTAAACCTCTGCACATTTAAATCTCAACACGTGGGTAATATTTTTTTATATTTTTCAAACAAAAGTGAAAAATTCCATATAAAACACGTCCAGCCAGGCTGCCCCCTAGCACGCGCCTTCGTCTCTCAAAAAATTCATTCTACGCAATGCACACACAAGTACAACGATGCGAAACATGTGCGAAACCAAAAGAAAAAAAATAGCACGCTGAGTCGCGATTGTCAAATTCAATTTTAGTCGTGTCAAAATAATTCTTAAATTTGGAGATTTTTCCTTGCAGAATAGCGTTACAATTGTCATAGCCAAAAGTAAGGAATTTTAGAGATAGTTTAGTTAGTTTAGTTCGTGTACAACAGAATCGGCACCATTATTTCATTCTTTGAATAACCTGTAATGAAGAACAAGACATTAAAAATTTGAGCGATATATTCTTATGTATAATCTTTATGGTCGTGTACCACAGTTTCACAGTAACCCAAGGTTCTATTGTAGTTAAACAAACAGCAGTTAAAGCCGAGGGCACATTGCGTCGCTATTGTACTAATTGCAGTCCAATTGGCACGCACACAATAGCAACGTTATCGTCATTATGACCGGGATATTGAGACACCACACACCGCGTGTTTGATTGGCATTGTACGGATGGATTTCCTGTTTTGTACTAACGGCTCGCTTGTATTGTGTTTATGATTTAGTACTAAACGTGTGTGAACTAAGGATTTTAGTCAAGTCAATTTAGGCCTTTTCGTGTTCGTATGCGTGACCACTTAGATCTTCTTAACTTCGCAATGGATTTTGATGCGTTTTCATTTCGAGCTATTTAGAGCATGACGTTCTCTTTTGGTAAGATTATGTGTCTATTATAATAATATTTAACTTAGATTTAGCTCATCATTCCGATCCAGCTCGTCTCCTGTCGTCCTCTTCCAGCGACGCCCTATGCCGAGGTCCGTATCTACTCTATAGGGGGTGCCCTTAGCGTGTAGTGCTTAGTTTTAAGTTTTTAGGTTCTGGCTGAAGACCTTAATTTATTGGGGCAGCTACAGGCAAGTCTGGTTAGTCAGCCGACAACCTCATATGTTGAGAGTCGAGATGTCAAACACAAAAAAAAATTAGCACAGAAAAATTGACCGACTTATTTGACTTGTCGCCATTACACAGGTAATTCGTTGGTTGATGACGATTAAGTAGGTACTTTCTACTAACTTCTAAACAACCGGGCACCACTGTCGACCGCACCATCACTTATCATCAGGTGAAATCAAAAACACAAGGCAAGTTTGTCAATTATAATATATACCGACATAGGCCGACTTAGATACTCGTAGTAGAAAGTGTGAGTGAAAACTAAAAGTGATGTGTTGTGATTATAAAATACTGCGAAATGTAGCACTACAAATACATAATGTATGGGCCTAGCGGTACATCGTGAGGCTTAGTTTTACTATCATGTGTCATATCTTTTTTTTTTGGATGGGGAATCATCAAATGACGTCTCCCGCTCTTGGGTGGAGCAGGAGGGCGTGACAGACTTTTACTGACTAAAACCCACCTGTGTTCCTTCAGTTGCCCATGTGCCATGGTCACGGTGTCTGTGATGGAATATCTTCTAGTTACAACTAGTAGAAGTGTTATTATTTTAATAGGTGATTTCTCGAGAATCCTAATTTTGTATTCATATTTAGGCACACGCTCGGCCCTTGCGTGTAACAGGTATTCACCGGTCAGCTGTAGTAAACACAATAGCGTAGTATCTAGGCTACGACCCACTACTTGCAAATTGTTACATTTAACCACTATACCATTGCAAATACTTGCATACAACAAAAACACACCTTTTTTCAACAGCTCATCACTTCAACACAACAGGTCCCAAATTTTAGGAACATCACTAGTCAATCGACAAAAAATTTCGCGAATCATATTTCGAAATCGCTACTAATGTAACATTCGCGTATGTGCGCGCGCAGCACGTTATCGCTTGCGCGCGAGTCTCGCGACTTTGGCCATCGTGCGTGATATCGGGGCGAGACGAGCCTTTCACAACGAAGGTTGTTTGACAATACATCATAAAACAGGTGGTTACTGGTGCTGGTGGTGTTGGTGGTACTGGTGGTAGGGATCGAGTTATCAGTGGTTACGTAAAAAGCACGTGTCAAGTACACAGAGAGTTCGCGACATTGGCGCATATTGCAATGTTGGTGTTCGTTTATAATTTATGAGCCACGAAGTGCGTTGGGTAATTGGTGTACTTGTGAGTTTTGTATCAATTGTATGTTTGTGTAGTTGTTGTTTTGTGTGTTCTAGCACACAACATATAAATTGCTAATCCTGCAGGTAAGAATATTGTAGGTACAGTTTTTAAAGTGTATCTGTGTCTCCGTTTTATCTTCGGATGTTAACGTTTCGAACGCGCAGTGAAAGAATGGAACGGAACTTACTACCAAGGATAAGAATTACGATAGTTTTTCCTTCGAGAGTTGCGCTCTTATTGACCGAGCAACTCATTTTTATCTAGACCAAGATCTAGACCTTGCTATCTAAGTGATTGCCAAATATTATATGAATCGCAAGTTAAATTACCTATTACTAGACAACCGCACAGACTCAGCCGGTCGTGATAACTTTGGTAAGGTGAGTTTTCTTTACAATTGATGGTAGCTATTTGACACTGATGACAGCTCATTTCAATAAAATTTTTACAATGGCATTTTTATAGAATATATTGACAGTTTTATATAGTAAGTACCTACTTTATTGGTGAAGTTCTTCAGAACGGTCACGTCCGTAGTACTGACAACCGGCGTGCGTGTATGACCGGATTTATGAACTTAAACGAGGCAAACCTACTCCTTGTATGTAAGGTTCGTAGTACGTGCCGTTCTGTAGTTACTGCCTACCTCATGCGTTTGTGTATGTAGATCGGCTGTTTTCATCTTATCTTTTATTTAATTTTACCGCCTACATTAGATTTCTTTGCCACAATATCACCAACATCATCTTCAACAGACCATCTTAACTACACAATGGTACCGATTCCCTTGTTCACAAACTAAACTAAATTTAAGTTCAGTGCATCTTTTTCTTTGTATTTCATTAAGAAGAGGACAAAATATTTTTTTTAGTTTAGTCCTGTCAAATTAATTAGCGCCTGTCACTACTCCATACAAGTTTAGACGTGATTAAAAACTTGCCTACTAAAATTACGTCAATTTACGTCAGGCGCTGATTAATTTGACAGGACTAGACTAAAATTTATCTTCTGTCCTTTCCTTAATGAAATATCATAGAAAGAAAAAGATGCACTGAACTTAAATTTAGTTTAGTTTGTGAATAAGGGAATCGGCACCATTGTACTTACTGTCGTTAGTAAAGCCATTTACTGACCGCAGGGATAGCTTAACGATTACCTACATTTTATTTTTATCATACCAAGTAGGCCCATTTAGAATTGAGGTAAATGTCTGTTATGGCTACTTGGTCAGCGACATGCAACCTCTCTCAATGTGTCACACGTGATCGGTCAGCATGTCACAGAAGTACTTAAGATGCTGGTACTTCACTTATTGCTTCAGGTATACTTGAGTTCAGAGCCACTTGAGTGTAGGTATGATGTGGTCAACATCTAATGCTTGTGCTAGTTAACTTAATACCTGATGTTTGCGTCTAATCGTGAAGTGGTTCAAAATACTGCTATTTGTATATGATGATGTTACTGAGGATTTCCTACTATTAAATAACATCAAGTTTTTTTTTTGTCAACTTTAAGTGATTGTTCATCATTAACTTAACTTATTATATGATCATATACTTCTTGCTTCTTCTTTCTTGATTTTAGGAAAGAATTATGCGTTAATTTCCTACTATTTAGATCAAGTTTTTTGTTTTGGTTAACATAACGGTTTAAGCAAAAGATTTCCTACTATTTAGATCAAGTTTTTTGTTTTGGTTAACATAACGGGATCATTTATCATTAACTTAACTTTTATAAGTACTATGATTATTTACTTCTTGCTTTTTCTTTCTTAATTTTAGGAAATAAGGAACTTCGTTCCAAAAATATGCGTTAATAGCATCACAGCAAAATAGAGGCCTGAACTTCCTGCACTGTCGTCATCCATATAAGGTCTGTTATCATATAATCTACTAGCTTTTGCCCGCTACTTCGTCTGCGTAAATGTCGGATATCGCGGACGCAGACGAAGTCACGGAATAAAAAGTAGTCTATGTCCTTTCTTAGTGTTCAAACCAGGGATGTTAGGGAGCTCCGTAACCGTAACCGAAACTATCGAATATCCGATATAAAAAAATATCCGTAACCGTAACCGAATCCGAAATAAAAGTTTCGGATAATATCGGATTTGTTATGACATTTTTATTTTAGGTCGATTAGATAACATTCGATACATATTTATCTATAATAATTTTTGTTTTAAATAGCTGTAATAATAATTCACAGACTGATTGTAATTCCTACCAAATGGTGACATATAAATAAAACCATTTTATTAGCTATTTGTTTTTTACTTTTGAAATTCCTCAAAAGTTTAATATCCGTAACCGAAATTATCCGAAACTAACGGATAATCCGAAATAATTTCATATCCTTATCCATATCCGTATCCGGTATAATAATCATTCCTACATCCGTAACCAATCCGTATCCGAAATTTCATATCCATAACACCCCTAGTTCAAACTTACCCCGTACCAAATCGGTTCAGTGGTTTAGTCGTGAAAGCGCAATACAGTTACTTTCGCATTAATAAAATATTAGTATAGAATCAGTATAGATTGAAATGTATAATATATTTTGGCTTGTTTTTCTATTTACACATATTTCGTTTTTCACTCTGTTGTGGAATAACAAACCCATGGTATCGACAATCAGTAGGAATTCCACAAAGGAGAGTTTCCTCTTAATATCCTCACTCCTCGCGACACAGTAGGCCTATTACAACTATATACTACTAATGAGAATTAGAATAATTTTCTAATTCTAATAAACAAACTAGTTTGAGAAGCGGTCACGATTTCTTTGTAACAAAATGTTTCTTGACCCAGGAAGTAAAAAAAAGTCGTTCATAAGATTGTTTCAATTTAACAATAATTTATTTATAAACAAGTAAGTTCCACAAATAAAGGACACTTAAATTAAAAATGTTTTATGAGTGCTTTACAATAATCCTATCAACTTTGACATTTTACTAATATACTAATGCATATCCAACACTATCATGGCTGTGTTTCTCGAAAGGATCGGCAAAGGGGTACCCATATTTCACCCGGTATGTTATAAAAAAATAAATTAATGAAAAAACTAACTAATAAATAACACTGCTCAACCCGATTATCGAACCCACAGCAGTCGTGCTAGCGTGCTTTGATACCTTAGAAACCTACAACCTCAAATAAAGAAAGTAAAAATAAAGTACCCAACTTTATATGCACCTGGTTTCGTGGCTATTTGTGAAACATAAATTAAATATATGGATCTAATTAAGTACAATGTAGAATTAGTATTTAATAAATGAATGTTTGATTGTTGGGTAGGTATATTGTTCTTAATCCTTAGAAAAACACTTGTTTTAAGTTTGACTTTGTTTACAAGGGATCGGCTTCAATTTGAGCCTTGAAAGCGATCTTATTCTTCAAACAGACTTCGATTCTAAAGCTAACATTGAAGGCAAGCAAATTAATTATAACATAACATTTGATATTTGTATAGCTTCTGTTTAATTACATGTCGCAGATAGATCGCTATTCTAACTTACGTGAATATTACTTAGCACCATAACTTAATTATCTACTGATGTAGGGAGAGCAGTGCTGGCCCAGTGGAAACGGTCTCGACTGTTCTAACTCAGACAAGTGCTTTAAATTATTTCATTCCCACTGCTCTCAAAACGGCGGAGTAAAACATCGTGAGGACACCGGCGAGTCTTAGAAATTCGAAGACATAATATGACATCTACTAAGCCGCACTGATCCCGCGTGGTGGCTGCGGTCCACGGAGTGGAGTCCTGTGTCCCAGCAGTGGGAACATTATAGGATTATATATTTCTGTATGTAAGACACACATACTGATGGCGAAAACAGTCCCATTCGATAATTTGACAGTATAAGTAGTACATACTTTTAGTTTCCAAACAGCGGTAAAATTTTAAGGAGTCATGGTACTCTTCAATATGAACTACTTGTACTACCTGTGTATAACTTACTCTAAAATCGCGAGTACAATGACCCTTTTAAATTTTACTGGTCATTGAAAACTAACCCCTATAAATCCCTTGATGGACTTTTCCAACAAAACTATGAATACATTTATTATTTTCTTTCATCACACTCTTTTAATCTCAGTCATCATTATAATCTATTCTAATATAAATATTACGCATGAGTTTTTCTATACAATGAATATGTTGTGTTCCAAAATCGAAGGGCTTCGTCAGCAGCGTTCCAAATCGGTTCCATTGAGAATTCCTTATCTATCAGCAGTAGACGAGGGTCCTGCACTGCCGCTGGCTTCCATTTCGGTGATATTAGAGATGATGCTGGTGTAGGATCACTGGAAGATAATAAAAATATGTTAGAAAATACATGCAAAATATGCACTAGAAATACAATTCATAGGGATTGAAAAACAATTGAAAATGAGAGTTGTTATTTTATTTTAAACATTGCGAGAACTCATTATAAAGCAAAACATTATTTTAATTAAAATGAAGGCCAATCCTCATCACTAACAACTGATGATCGAAATATTATTTAACCTTGAAAAAATATTACCCAAGAAATCTAAAAATAAAACTTAATCCATTCTGATTCGATAAATAAGTTATCTAGGTCTCGGCCAGCAGCCAATCATGCTAAAATATTCTTTCATCAAACGCTTGGAACCAACATTCTGTTGTGAAACATCGCGCCGCTCCAACTCATTCACTCCACAGCTGCAAAGTAATTCATTCACTCCTTCATCTCGCTCCTACTATTTCAGAATAGTTTAATACATAACAAATGTTTTCTGTACATATGAAAGCATTTCATCTTGGTCTTACTGAATTAAATTGTGTTTTATAAAGCATTTGCGCCAATGAAGTTAAAGCATTTCGTGTTTTGTTTACTTTTATTTTTCATTCAAGGCTATTATGCGTTCTAAGTAATTAAGTTAACTGTTATGTCGAATCGTAAATCGCAAGAACTGTGTGGCAGGGTCATGGGGTCAAGTCTGTTGAGAACTCAAGGTGAGATCAATAAATGATGAGTTCTCAGGCGGGCTGACAGAATCATAAAACTTAAAAGGTAAACAAACACCGCGCTAAAGAAATAATTAATAAGTGTTACCTGTATTTCGCAAAGTTGGCCCACAGAGTCGTAAACTTGTCAATGAACCTAACTTCGGTAAACGCCGGTAAGGTCAAGGTGCTGAAGAGATAGAATAATTCATCGGCGTGCGTCGCTCCCGGGGACTTGCGGAAACCGAACATTATCTTAGCGAAGTTTAGTAACCCGTCGTAATTGAATTTGTAAGCATACACAGGCTCGTTTAACGTCTGTAGAAACAGATCCATAGTAGCTAGTACTGGGTAAGTTATAGCCGCGTCACCTTCGAAACGTGCCAACTTTTCCAAAGAAGCCTTCTCTTTTGTAATTTTCTCTCCACCCATGTACAACTCATTGAACCTATTCGCTGTTTTCACCTTTTCCTTATCTGTAGGGAAAGTCAGATCTCTCGGTAACGCTTTGTAGAAATCTAACTTAGCCAGTGTAGTGTCGTTCTCTTTACCAGCAAAATATAAACCCTCGGCGCTATTGAAACCAATTATTACAGGGACCTTGTTATATTTGCCTTTCGTTATTAAATTGTAAGGACTGTCTGACAAAAAAGGTTTCACTCTATGGATTTTCTTTTCAATGCACGGCACGAAGATATTTTCTGATATAACGACATCACCTTCTTTTCTAGGAACCCGATAGTTCAACAGATCTTCAGCAGTAATGTTATTGAATAAATCGTAGATTTCTTTGGGGTCTGTGGTTCTGTGGCCCATTTGTTGAGCGAGTAAACTAGCTGTCTCCAAAGGTTCAAATTGCAAAGCCCAGTACCCTAAGGCCGAACCACTTTGCATGATAGCTTTATTAAACAGTCCTTTAGACATTGGAGAAAGTAGATGGTAAGAAACTGAAGCGGATCCTGCACTTTCTCCAAATATGGTCACATTATCCGGATCACCTCCGAACACTTTTATATTCCTCTTTACCCACTTGAGAGCTTGCACTTGATCTTTCAGGCCAATATTACCTGGTGCTTCTTTGATACCTAGGCATAAGAAGCCTAGAATTTCCAGTCTGTAGTTGAAGGTGACTAAGATTACTCCATGTTTGATGAAGTACTTGGGACCGTAGATGAAGGGAGATCCCGAGCCGTCTCGGAATCCTCCTCCGTGTATGAACACCATGACGGGCAAGGGGCTGTCGCTCGGCTCGAGAGGGGTGTATACGTTGACAGTGAGGCAGTCTTCAGCACCCAGGATACGAGTACTGCTGAAGCGTTGTGTGCATCTGATATGTTCGTCCTGAGCGTTGAACACACCCTCCCATTTTGGATTCGGTTCGGCTTCCTGGAATCGAAAATGTTCGAACATTAAAACGTCATCTGATGAATTAGGAAATACAAGACTTTATGATGTATATTTAATTGAGTCTATTCACATTTCCTCCTCGCTCGGATATCTACCAATAATGTTTGTAACACTGCAATCATAACGGCAACTATGACATGTCATTAAAAATGTATCGCGACAATTAGTCGACACTTCATATTACGTCGAGGTGTGATTAGTCGGCTAGGTAGCAATCACAAGTAGATTAGTACTGTTACGTGCGACGTTATGTTCATCATTATTAACTTCTGCTATTAGCAACCCTTCGGAGAAACTGTTTGACTATAATTGTTTCTGAATATTTCTCATCAATAACTTGAGAATATGGGTAGTATGTTATAATAATATTCCAGGTATACATATAGTATATTGCATTTAAGACATTTTAGCAGCGATGCCTAGTTGGGACATAGTGAATACATAATTCTGTTAATCTTTTGAGGGGTAATTGGCTTCTCCTCTTTCCCAAATATACTTTTCTAGGCATTTTTAGTGTGTCTATGTTTATCGTATATGGTGGTCATTTAGAAGCTCTTAAGCTGAAAAAGGGCTTCAACCTTTACAAACGGGATACTTACTTGGAACCTGTGTGTAACGGTGGCGTACGGTATGCCGAGGTACTGCAGATATGAGCCGTCCGGGGACACCGAGCCTTGCGCTTGCCCACCACTCAGCTGCACCGGCGCTGTCGGCTGTGGCACCAACGGAGCCACCCACAGTGAGATCAGCACCAACAGTTTCAGACTCGACATTGACTTCAAATAGTTCTTCATTTTACTGTGGTTATGTATGACGTTACGTGATGCTGATGTCAATGACACTTTCACTGATTCCACTGACTACGGTTACACATTTAAAAAATCACTTCACCATCCCGACTCTTTGTGTTTATTTTATTAGTACGAAGTTACCAACCAGCAATATACAACTAACGATGATAGTGCATGTTTTCTCTCATATAGATAAAATCTGTCAATTCTCCATTCATGTAACGGGATTTTATGCCGACATTATGGGTAGGTTCCAAGTCCAGGTCGTTGAACTGGTTGAACTCCAAAACCAATGCGGATCTGAAAAGAGAAGATTGCTTTTAATTTGGATGAGAAATTTAATTTGAGATCCGTTTGAAAGTCTTGAAAATGCGAGCTCAGTGTTTTAACTTGTCCGATGGTTGTGATTTACGGTATGGTTGTATACCACAAAAAAAAAAATACAAAAGTGTAAAAAATCTTGTTCAATTAATAATAATAATAATAATAATATAATAATATCGTTTATTTATAAAAAGGGGCACATTTACAAAGTCACTTAATAATTAAAATAGAGCACAGTTGCTCATTCGCCTGAACTAGGTTGAACCTGTGCTTCAGGCTAGTAAGTGCATAAATACTTAATATAATAAATTAACAATGAGTATAAAGTAAAAACTAAATTAAAATTAGGAAAGTAAAAGTAAAATAGCATATTATGTTAGTCGTTCTATTTGCAGACAACAAGTAGATCTTCTGTTTGTTCAGAACATTAAATTGTAACGAAATCATTCTCTCAAGGGAATCATCATATCAAATTCGTTTGTATTATTTTCAGAAGGTATCAACATATCTTACCACTTTCAATAACAATTAATGAATAACTAACAATTATTGTTTAAATAATAATATTATAATACTAGCTTCTGCTCGCGACTTGCCATCACCCACCCGCCCGCGCTGTTGCCTCGTTTACACCTAGCGTTTTTTCAGATTTTTTCATTTTGATTGCTTTCTAAAGGTCATAGCGTGTTAATAAATAGCTTATAACTTTTATCAAGAATTTAGCGAACAAATACAAAAATAAAATTTGTTTGTTACTGTTATTAAAAAATCGTCGATGAATATTCAGGTTATAAAATTTAACCTCAATTGTCAAATGTTAAACACCGTTAAGGTGATTTAGAATAAGAATTTAGGGTTCAGGTATTCAAACAAATCAAATCAAGACACTCAATTTGTAAGTGGCACTAAAAATTTGCAAGTAATGATATGGATAGAAAGGGGGTGACTACTGAGAAGACGACTAATAGAGAAGTGGGGAAGAAAAAGGCATGTTGCGACGGCCACAAATAAATTAGAATATGGGCAGGGGAATGATGATGAATGACTAAAAATGAGCAAGCACAGGTACGTTCTTTGATTTTTTAACATTTTCAACAGATATTTTTGCAAGACTGCCGAATAACTGTCGTTGAAGTAAACCTTGCTTGGAAAAATCCGCACATGGCACATGTCGTGACTTAAGCGTCCTCCTGAACTAAGTCAAGTGTACTACAAGTATGAGTAACATTACTTAAGTCAAGAGCAGAAGATGCATTACTTGTATCTACTTTACGAGGTAAATGTCTTGCCTTATTTGTTTAATAGAGGACATTGTTGCACAAATACCGGTTAGGTCAAGAGAACTAACTGGAACTATCGAACAGTGCATGTCTTCAAATGCTTTACGATTGCTTGTGTATTAGCAAACTAGTTTTAAACACGAATAAATTGCAGTAATGTTGCCACATGCATCTTATGAGGTATCCATTATATTTGTATAATCAAATGATGTTCTATTTAAATGTGTAGGTGCCCTTTGCTTTGTATTCTTACATACCCATTATGGAAAGTGCATTGTTGACTGACCTGTTAGTCTAGTGGTTAGTGACCCTGACTGCTAAGACTGAGGTCGTGGGTTCGATTCCCACCCAGGACAAATCTTTGTGTAATGAGCACAATCATTTGTTCTGTGTCTGGGTGTAATTTATCTATAACTAGCTGACCCAGTGGACTTCGTATCGCCACAGATTCAATAAATGTTGTAACAAACCTACCAAGTTTGACAACCTGGTACGCGGTGGCTATCTGGTAAGCGTTTTCTAGCTGAAACTCCTTTGTTTGGTAAGCTCCTGCCAAGTTATGATAACCTGGTACTTCGAAGGCATAAAACATTTTCTGGCTGACACTGCTGTTTGATAAGCTCATACCAAGTTATGACCACCTGGTACTTCGAAGGCAACGTTTTTGTCACACCACGTTTTATAGGGACTTGTATTCTCTTTGACGTTTTATGTCATGTCACACAGGAACGCGGTCGAACGGGATAAAAAGTATCCTATGTCCGTATCCTGGTTCTAAACTACCTCCTCACCAATTTTCAGCCAAATCGGTTCAGCCGTTTTTGAGTTCTAAATAGTGTAACTAACACAACTTTCTTTTATATATATAGATATGTATGTATTTAGAAATATATAAGTATGTTTATCAGTTGTCTGGTTGCCATAGTACAGGCTCTGCCTAGTTTAGGATCAGATAACGTTGTGTTGGTTGTCCTAAGATAAGATATTAAGATATTACGTCAAAAGTTTATAAGAAGATTTTATTATATCAGTTGGTTGGATTCGTCCTGGCATGGTAGAAACGATCTTGTGAGAATGATATGTGTAGAATTTTTATGTGGTGTTAATTTTAGGAAAGAAAAAAATTTTGAGCTTAGTCACTTAATGTAAACCAATGGTACCCACAGACACCCACGGTGTTTATATATTGACAGTAATTCCCAATCTGAACTATTAAATCAAATTAGATCTATGTATATTAAGACAAACTAGTGATCGCCCATTGGTCGAAATTCGACCGTACTTCAATTGAATAGAAATACATTATTAAATGTTACAATGGTACATTGTATTGTATTTGACATTCAGTAACACTATAGACAAATTGTTGACGCTGTACTACTGTGGAGAGGGTTCGCTGGCGGGTTGGTGATGGCCAGGACCAGGACGTAGGTGTAATGAGTAAAGAATACTTCTTCAGGACTCTCTTCTTTATTTTCTTAATACTCAATGATATTTTAATAAATATCATTGTTAATACTTCTTAACTGCTGCATATGAAATGAATTATCACAGAAATTTGCTCTGTTTTTATAGAATTTTCCCAATTATTTTTAATTAATTATGACAGTTCAAAATGTCATAATTGTCATTGTCATTGTCATTTGTCATTGTGTTTTTGTACAATCGTGAGGCATACAACCTCTACAGTTTGCACACTACACTAAGTTTTGTATGGGAAACTTACTAAAGCCATACTTGACACTCCCCATAAAACCACAAAAAATATTTATTAAAAATCTAAACTAAATTCCTATCGTCGCTAATACAAATAATATTAAAGATAAATATTCTCGATATGATCATAGATTTTAAAAATGAAATAGGTTAAATACCTATAAAATTAATTTATTACCTATGGTTATACTTGACATTCAGTAAGGGGGCGTCCATTAATTACGTGAGGTGTTCAAGGGGGGACGGGATCAAGCTAAATCTTTCCAAATCTCACTTAGGGGGGAGGGGGAGGTCTTGGCAAATATCTCGTAATTATTTTTCTCGCAGAAAACGGTGTAAAATTGCGTGACAAATTATTTCTACATTAAAATATGGCCAAATCTGAAACAATAGTACACTGATAAAAAAATTAACTTGACTCAAGAGCCAAAATCTTGAACCAAGAATACCATTTTGAAGAAATTGATTTTCTTGAGTGAAGAGAATAAATTTTTGAGTTAAGAAATTATTCTTGGTCTAAGAAAATTCTCAATAATCCAACACGTTTACAGCCCAAATAGAAGTTTTGAAGAATCTCAAGTGAGATTAGGGGAGGGGGGAGGGAGTTGAGGAAAATCTTACGATATCTCACCAAGGGGGGAGGGGGGGTCGAAAAATTCTCTAAAATGCCTCACGTAATTAATAGACTCCCCCTAAGACTATAGACACAAAATAATAATGACAGATGGTCTCGATTGGACTACAGATTTGGACCATAAACAAAAGAACCTTGCATGTGTGTATTAAATACACGGTAATGAACAGTAGTGTGTGTAACGTGTTATTTATTGAAAATAATGTATATTTACGCATAATTTAAACAAATATTAGCATTCGTCACTTCTTCTCTGTATAAACTATAAGTGTGCGAAATTTCATACTCCTCCGTCCGCCCAATTTTCGTAAAAAGGGATCCAAAGTTTTCGCTTCACGTATTAATATATAGATAAACTAATCAAAATAGCTTCCAGCTAATAAATCACAGAATATTAAGAATTTAAATCCAAGTACGCCATTATGCTGGTGAAGTATCTATAATGAACTTAATTGGATAATTATTGAGATGTCTGAGTACTCAGTAATGAGCTGTTTATGTTCGCTAAGGATCTTATCATCCCTAATAAGCTCATTGAGACGGAATCTTTAGAAAACTCGGAGATTATTCAGAGAATTTAATTTCGTCATCAATAATTTTCCGTTAATTTATTAATTCATACTAAGCTATGTTGATGATAATAGTAGGGTGGCAACAAAAAAATTAACGCGGACGAAGTCGCGGGCAGAAGCTAGTCTATGATAAAACTGATTTAAAGTATGTGAAGTTTTGAGTCATTGCTCGCAGAATAAATGGCTGATGGGGCCGGAAGGTTCTGGAGTGGCAACCGCGTACTGATGGAAGACCTCGAAGTTGTATGGCCTCTCTCAAGATGGACTGATGACATGGTGAAGGCTGCAGGAATTCGCTGGATGCGAGAAGCACAGAATCGGTCGAAATGGCGGTGCTTGAGGGAGCCTTATGTCCAGCAGTGGACGTATTTCGGCTGAAATGATGATGATGATGTTGTGTAATGAAGTCGGTCTATTATATTTGAGGGCTTGCGGCTACGTAATGATAGCCACGCAGGTCGGATACGTTAGCCGCGGTTCGTGTATGCGCTTTATAGTATTTTCAGAAATCACGTCCCTGCTATCATCCCTGTATCTTATTTTTATTTATTCATGTAATTTGTTATTATTTAATTCTGTGTTGTGCTTTTTCTTTTGTGTGCAATGAATAAATGGTTTATGTATCTATCGAAAACACGAAAGTCTGACAACCCGTCAAACCAAGGGGTATCGTATTACACATCAATTGGGTTATGGAGGTCAAAGAGGCAGTCCATCCATGTGAACTAATACATGGGTAATAATGAAAAAAGCCGTATCCAGTTTGAATGAAAGCCGTCAACGTCAACATAGTTGGGAAAAGCCTAGGCAGGTGATGATGATAAAAGTATATTCTGTGAAAATTCCACCGTGAAAACTTAGGCGAAATGAGCAGTGTCACTTTACCTGGATTGCTATTAGTTTTCTGCAAGCTCATCAGCTAAGGTTTTTAAAGTCAAAGTCAAAGTCAAAGTCAAAGTATCTTTATTGTGGGCACATGTAAGTTACAGGTCTTAACAATATATTAAAGTATCAATACGTCCTGCCTTATAGGCATACAATAATTATGTAGGTAGATATTGGCATAAAAAAATTGGAATTATTATAGATGGTAAGTTATTATAAATGTAAAAGTACAGTGAAACTATCACATGGTCAATACTAATGCATGTCAAATACGGTGAATCTAATACATGGTCAATACTTATATATTATGTCAAAATATAGTGGAACTAATAAATGGTCAACAATTCAGGAAATCTTGGATCGTGTAGAATGCTTTATCAATTAAAAATGTTCGTAATTAATTTTTAAATACTGAAAGTGAGATGAGATTTTGCAGAATAAGCACATCGGGTGGAACGCAGACTCGTTGGTTAATTGTATTCGAAGCGGAATTGTAGCAATTGATCTGGAGAGTCATATCTAGCAGCAGTTTGTCAAAGCTTAGCAGAGCTATACCATCATCCTGATAAGAAGCAAATGTTATAAGGCTCCCATAGACAGGCACGACGAGGCAAGAAGAACTTTTTTTTGAAGTTTGCATATTAATTGTTCTACTAGACTCAAGTCGCGCTGTCGCGGGCGACGGGTCTATCTGCGAAGCCTTCCGTTTGCCTAGTAGGTGCGAACCGGTCCCAATTTAACTATTGTTTTAATAATTAGTTATTTTAACCTCAAAAGGAACTTGTAGGCTTTTAAAAAACTGGTTTTGGTAAGATTTTAATTTTATCTGATTCTGGAAATTCCTTAACTTCAATGCCAGTTATTTTTAGCGTGAACATGGTGAAATTTAAAAGGTGTATTACGTAAGAAAGGCTCCAATGCCTTTCTTACGTAATACACCTTTTAGAAACCTTATAGAAAAAAAATTGGCCTTCATTTGCAAAATAGTTATTAAGTACAAATACAAATGTTTTTATTTGTTGAACATAGGTAGGTTAGGTACAGATGTTGTAATTATTAAGGAACGCTATGTCTAGCCGTCATCGGCGTACAAATATTAAGATGCTACTAACATGATGATTATAATAAATTATCAAACAATTATCACTCATTTTTAAATCATTCTAATTATTATCAATACAATAAAACATTCCAATAAAATATAATAATAATAAATTCTAGTATAAATGTCAAATCAATAAATAATAAAATAAAGTAGTTATAATATATCATAGTTCTAGTATAAAATTTCAAATAAATAATAAAATAACTTAATTATAATGTATCAATTAGGTATTGGTTCACAGTATAATAAGTTTTTTCATACAATAATTTCAGTAAAGCCTTTTTAAAATCGTGTATATTATTTATTTCTTTGATACGTCTAGGGATTTTATTATAGATTCTGGGTGGGGTTCCCTCTATCTGGCAGAAACTTGATGCTCCGAATTTTATTTGGCATAACACACTTGGCATAATCTTATTTAAACGAATATTTGTAAGGCATAAAAAATGTTTAGCATAATCATTGTTTGGCCGAATGTTTATATGCTCGACTTTACGCTGGCATACTTTTAAGATGGCAGAATTTTATTTCGCATAATTACCTTTGGCAGGCTTAAAATTCCGCATAATTTCGTTTAGCATAACATTTATTTAGAACAATGATTACTTGGCATAATTTCACTTGGCATACTATGAAGGTGGCAGAATTTCATTTAGAATAGTTTTGTTAGGCATATTTTCATTTCTATTAAATGGCATTTTAACCTTAAATAAAATGAAATAGTGTCTCTAAAAGTCAGTATATGTTGTGCTACAAAAATTATTGACAGAAACGAATCGCTGCAGAACCGACTCCACGTAGTCTTGTCTGCCCTACCCCTAGAGTGTAATTTAAGCCCGCGTAGGCGCGGAGTGGCGAGGCGGCCCGCGAGCTGAGGAGCAGGTGGTTTTGACGGTCGCCGCCGCGGCTGAGGCTGGCCGGCGAAGCCGGCCAGCAAGTCGAAGCCACGGTGGTGAGCTTAAAACCATCTGCGCCGATGAGGTCGCGTGGGACCGCCGGAGCCCCGCAGCGCCGAAGCCGTGACAGAAACCATGCATGCTGCATGTTGCATGCTCGCCTGCATGCTGTAAGCTTGCTTGCATGCTGCATGCTTGCTTGCATGCTTGCTTGCTGCATGCTTGCTTGCAAGCTGCACGCTTGGTTGCTTGCATGCTGTATGCTTGATTGCATGCATGCTGTATGCTTGCTTGCATGCTGCATGCTTGCTTGCATGCTGCATGCTTGCTTGCATGCTGCATGCTTGTTTGTATGCTGCATGCTTCTTCGATATGAAATTTATGCCAAAAGATGATTCTAAGTTTAAAGTTTCTGAGATATGATAGTTCTGCCTTTTAATAACTATCGATATGAAATTATGCCAAGAGACGATTCTGACTGCAAACTTTCTGCGATATGATGGTTCTACTTTTTAATTATTATGGAATAAAATTTATGCTTAAAGATGATTCTGACTTATAAAATTATGCGTTGTGAATGTATGATAAATGAGTGTATGCCAAACGATTTTCTGCGAAATGAAGTTTATGCCATCCGCTGTTATGCAAAATAATATTATGACGAAAAAAAATCTGCCATAAAGGGTGGACCCTTCTGGGTGCCATTCCTAAAAAGTAGGTTAGGTATTTCGTTAGTTCTGTAGTCCATTTTATAGTTTTATTTATTTATTTATTTTCCAAGTTACATTTACCATTATAGGTTTGTATCTAATGCGATAGTGTAAAATCTAAATTCTTACTTATTATTATTATTTACAATATTTATAATATGTTGTAACATTACAATCATTGCAGCGTTTATGTACACTCAGAGAACAACAGAATAGGTTAGTTGAGCGAAAATGCGCTGTTTTTATTGGATTTACATTTGAAAAGTTATTAAATAATTAAACACTTAGGGGTTTATTTACAAACATTGCTTAAAATTAAATAATGATTACAGATTATTTAACCATACATTTTGACTTTTAAACGTCTACACGACGTCGTCGTCGTCGTCGTATTTGATTTTGATTTTTAATCGACTTCAAAAAAAGGAGGAGGTTATCAAATGGACTTTTTTTATGTTTGTTACCTAATAACTTTTGACTGGGTGAACCGAATTTGATGATTCTTTTTTTATTTGAAAGCTGGTGCTTTCCGAATAGTCCCATTTTAATTTGGTTCCATTTGGACAATGGGGTCCATGTGAAAACCATATAAGGCCTAAATTTGCACTACGTATTTGCGCGACAAATGAACGAATAACGCGAATCTAAATTAGTGCGGAGTATCTACCAGAACTAAAAAGTTAAAAAATGAAAGCTGAGAATTAATGAAAGCCGGAAAGTAATACTTTTCGAATCATAAAAATTAAAAAAAAAAACTACCGACTTCCTTAAAAAAAAACACTACAAAGTCAAAAATAACTTTAATTTCGAAAGTCGGTGTCTTAGGCTCTGGGCCTCAAGTCTGCTATTACAATAGTGTCAGAATGGTCTATCATTGATTTCATAATTGTTGATTTTGACAAGTTTAGTAATCTACTAATATAATGGCGTCATTATGACTTTCCAATGGTCAACCACTGACACTCCATTGAAAGAAATGGCTTAGAATGGTAATCTCGTACATAATGACAAATGAATGACTGACTTATGCGGTAATCTGCTCAAATTTTGACAGTTCCTTTTATCAGTGACCTACCATTGGACCGTCATTGTGCAGTCATTGCTTGTATTGTAATAGCTCGGTTGTCAAAAAGTGTTTGCTAGCTATCGTGTTTGTGGAATATTGAACGGAGAAATGTATTCACTACGAGCAAATATTCTCGAGCTAGCCAAACGCCGTGGATGCTAAAGAAAGAAGATGGGCAGAATGCAAAAGACGTCGTCGAGCCCGTCGCTTGACGAGAATGAATACAAACCCCTTTATTGATATTTCCGAAGCGGAATTTATAAAAACGTTTCTTCTTGGAAAGGACTCAGTAAGGGGGTTAATTGAAGAACTCATTCCCCTTATGGCCAGACCGCGTCGAAACGTTAGCGTATCGGCAGAAATTAAGGTGAGAAAACTTAATAAATAATTAACACACAAAACACCGGCCGCTGGAAATAAAAACAGATTAACGTTTTTTTTTTTTTTTTTTTTTTTTTAATTTATTCCTGACCATGGATACATGTCCTTCAGTCGTAATCATTAAACATACTACTCTTATTCTCAGCTAAGTACATCCCGAAACAATTAAATTTTTTCTACAGTATTCAGTAAATATCTAAATAATGAATTGAAATAAACTGTGTTGGAAAGTAATTCCTTAACGTGGCGGGGAACACATAAAAGAGTTTTGTTCTGCTATATCACTAATTTCACTGACAAGTAACAGTCTTTGCATGTCGAACGATTCAGTCTAACGTGTTTTATATCCGCATTTTCTTCAGAACAATAGGTACATTTGCTTTCACTGATGAATCTTAGCTTCAATGTCTTCAGTAATTACTTTAAAATATGTATTTATGTTTTTGTTGTATTCTCTTCCGTTTCATCTTCACATTCTTCATCTTCAAAGTTTTCGTGTGATTCGTTCTCAATTAGTAGCAAATCATAGAAGATCTCGTCGTGGAATAAAGCAGCTGTTTCAATGTTAACATTTTCGTAGAAATCTGAACTGTTAACATCAATTTCTTCAACATTATTTGGTTTTTCATCCATATCTTGAATTATATTAATAAATATAAAATTATTGAAAACTTTTTGTATCTTTCCCGCCAATCACCATTTTCCTTCCTTCTTTTCACAGATTAACGTCAGTAAGCAGTAATGCCACATTTGACTTTGACAGCTAAACAGATAAAATATTATTGAGTTGTCTATTTTCACATTTATCTGCATTACACATGTAAATGCAATGTTTTTGCTATTTACGAACTTCTTACTACTTCAGATTGTTTAAAACACTAATAAATAATATGTAAATATATATATAAATGAAATCTGGCATAATTAAATGTTCAAATTTAGTAGTAGTTTTTAGAAAATCATTTCTACTAACGAGTTTTATAATAATGGCAATACGACAATGTCATTGTACCACGATTCAATTACGAGACCACTGACCGACCAATGATCCACCATTATGATTTAGCAGATTACGAACTTTTAGCAAAATGACAATGGGATTGTGTTGGAATGACGAATTAATAAAAAATAGCAGACTTGAGGCCCTGTATTTCAGTTTTTTGCCACCGACTTCCGAAATTAAAGTTATTTTTGACTTTCCGGCTTTCATTAATTCTCAGCTATAAGTAGTACTTTACGTAAAATACCTGGGCGATACACTTGAAACATGTTTATTGAAAAATGCTTCTAGCATAGGTACCTACTTGGGTTTTTAGATTACTTATATGTTGTAAATTGTAGTAAGTATAATGTCATTATTGAATTAAGTAATTGTTAACAATTATTGTATTGAATATAAATTTCTAACTGCATGCATAATTCAAGTTAAATAATTGTTTTCTTAAAATAATAATTAAGTATACAGTATAATTTGCACGCCGACAGTGGCCGACATTAATGGCATACCTGAGTGAGCGATGTAATTTACTTATGTAACTTTTTGTAGCTAATCTACGCAAATAAATTATTTTATTCTTTTGATATTTTTGCATTATCTGTTTATGAGACCTTTTAGGGTTTTCTTAACACACTAAAATTCTTTTGTTAGTATGTATGAGTCAAATTTGTTGGCAGTTAAATACTTGAGTCATTAGGCCTCGCCTTCTATCTAGAGTCATCAAATACATCATCATGCATATCTTAAAGTTTTAAGTTAGGTACTATAAGAAATGTCTAAAGACATATTTCAAAGCTGAGAGTGATTTGAAATAACTTATATAAGTACTTAATTAAAACAAAGGGCAGGTGGATGAGTAATAATAGCTCCATCGATCGTTCAGGTTAAGCTACGCTTGCCGCGGTTGGTTCGTGGATGGGTGACCATCTTTACATATCAAGACCCAGCGTGCTTCGGAAAGCACGTTAAGCCGTTGGACCCGGCTGTCTTTCGTAGCTCTTAGACAGTTGTTACGGGTCGTCAGAAGCCCAAAAGACTGCCAACCAAGGGGTATCGTATCCTACCAGGGTCGCGTGATTGTTCGAAAGAGATACCGTGACCCTGGCACATGGGCAACTGATGGAACACGGGTGGGAGAGACTCCGCCCAGAGTGGGAGAAGTCATTTGATGATCTCCCATCTTGAAAAAAAAAGGGGTATCGTATTCCCTAGTAACTATGGGTAGTGGAGGTCAGATAGGCAATCGCTCCATGTAAAATACAGGTATTCAGCTGTATCAGGTTAGACTGGAAGCCAACCCCAGCATAGTTAGGAAAAGGCTAGGCAGATGATGATGAAGTACTTAATAATATAATAACGACGTTATAAAATATCAGAAACTACCAACAATTTCACTAAAGTCATTAAATAAATACTACCTGTGTATTATTTACTTTTAACACGACTGACATTATACTAATTCCGCTATCATTGACCCTAGTTCATTCACATGCGAACACAGTCGCTTTTAATGCACTATCAACCTTGCTACTACGTAATAAGATGCAAATCGGATTGGTAGATAACGGTACCTATGACATTTTCACTGAGATCACATGGCGTTAATATTTAGCCCACTTACAAATAGGATTCACAGCAATATCCCATAGGATATGTCACACAAAATCACTTCACTTTGTACAACAACGTCTAGCACTTAAAACCAATACTTGTGCTTACAAAACTAGAGTACATTTTTGATTTTTAAAGTAAAATGTGATAGTTACTTTCACAACTATGTCAACGCGTATGCCCGTGCGCACGTCTGAGCGCTGCTTGAATGCGCGCGCAGCCAACCGGTCGTCTTTAATATGTCACTACACGATACCGTTTCTTACTGATCAATACAAAATCGGTTAAATACCTGTTGTAGTAATTTCCCGAATATATTTTTGACCATGGGGTTTCCTTAATGAAGACTAATACTAGGCTGTAATATTGTTTGCTCTGCAGGGCAAATACCTCTTGTTATACCGAGGAATGGACATTGATGTCATCGCGTGAGTGTAATTGCAGTCCATCAAGTTCCTACTGATTTTTTTTTTCTATACCATGTTTAGTTGTAGTCAGAGATGTGCAAAATAGGTTATAAAATGTATTCAAATACAAAATGCAAATACTTTTTGTATTTTGTTATTTCAAATACAAAATACAAAATAGTTTTTCATTTTATATTTAAAATACTAAATGCAAAATACGTATTTACAAAATGCTTTATTAAAATAAAATACTTTTAGTTTTAAAGTATCTTTATTTTGTTAAAAAGTTTATTTACTTCAACCAGCTAACAGGCTGGTAAAGGAGGTGGGTAAAAAGATGACCCACTGACCAAAGCTTAGAACATTTTTCTCCTATCATATTCATGAAAATTCAAAGTATTTATTGACGTCATGTTATTGTGTTTTTGTGAAGTTTAGGTATCGACCTTTACCTCTATGCTAAAATAGTAAGAAAAAAAATAGCAAGTCATATAAAAAACTTATCAATCTTGTCAACTAAAATAACAACTTCTTTGTAGTTTTGTTGTTTAAAACAACAAAACTTTTTTTAACTTTCATTACAAAATTAACTGTTAAGCGCTTGAGGCACCAAAATATTTTTTAGTCTCTCAAAATTAAATACTACAGTAAATAGGCTTTATAACTAGCATTAATTTGTTAGTAGCTTAGTGATGCCATAGTGAGAAAAAAAAAAGTAACATTTCTCATCACATTAATTTATTAATTCTTTGATGTTTACAAAACTTAGCAAAAAGTATTTTGAATTTTGCAAATACAAAATATGTCCTAAAAGGTGTTTCAAATCTATTCTATACTTATACTATATAATATATAATAATATTATAAAGCTGAAGAGTTTGTTTGTTTGTTTGTTTGATTGAACGCGCTAATCTCAGGAACTACTGGTCCGAATTGAAAAATTCTTTTTGTGTTGGGTAGCCTATTTATCGAGGGAGGCTATAGGCTATACAAGCGGAGCAGTAATGAAAAAAGTTGCAAAAACGGGGAAATTTATTCCTTTTGAGAGTTTCCGTTGCGTGCGCTGCGTAAACGGTTAAAGTAACGCAAAAATCATGTATGACGGAATTGTTCCTTTTAAAAAGTTCTAAAAAAAAGTCCGCGAGAGCATATGTCTATCTTTTAAGGTTGACTCACTATAACTCAAAACGACGTGGACGAAAACTAGCAGGCAAATCGATGCGACGGGAAGGGTCAGGGGCGGAAAAATTTGACGCGGACGAAGTCGCGGGCAGAAGCTAGTAAAATATAAAATGATTTTCTAAAAAAGTATTTAAATACAAAATGGAAATAGGTATTTTGTATTTTCTATTTTGCATTTCAAATACTGTTATTTTTAAAATGTCACATCTCTGGTTGTAGTATGTGTACTTATCCAAGGATATCCTACAACGCTTCAGATGAGCGCAGTATATGTATTGTTATAACCAACTGAGAGGGCAAACAGAAGAATAATATTTTCCATTCCACAAGAATGTGGGTTTTAACGGTTTATTAAGTAACTAGCTTTTGCCCGCGGCTTCGCCCGCGGAGATGTCGGAAATTATCGCAAGAGGACGTACTACCGCGGTTAATGTATTAAGAATGCATTAATCCAGGTTATATAGGTAATACCTGTTACCCGCGACTTCGTCGGCGTGGTATTTAACAAAAAAGTTTATCATTCGTTTTATTTTTTTCCGTGAGATCCTATTTTTTTTTTCTAAAATAATAGTAGCCTAAGTTACTCCTTGTAATATCAGCTATCTGCCAGTGAAAGTCCCGTCAAAATCGTACCAGCCATTTCTGAAATTAGCCGGAACAAACAGACAGACAGACAAAAATTGTAAAAAATGTTGTTTTGGTATATGTACCGTGTATACATCCGTATACACTTAGTAAAAAGTAGTTATCTTAATATTACAAACAGACACTCCAATTTTATTTATTTGTCTCTAGACTAACGTTGCACTTACTGCCTAAGTTATTTTTATCGTTTTATCACATGGTAAAAAATGAAAATAAATGTTTTTTTTTTAATTTTTATATTTCACTTGATTGAATGAAAGGTAAATTGCGGTTTACGATTTATGACGTTTTATAAAAAAACTACTTACTCGACCTCTTTCAAACCAATTTTCGGTGGTAGTTTAAATGATAATGTACATCATATATTTTTTTTAGTTTTATCATTCTCTTAATTTAGAAGTTACGGGGGGGGGGGGGGGGACACTTTAGACACTTCCAAAGTGGTAAAATGTGTGTCCCCCACACATTTTACCACTTTGGAAGTGTCTCTTGCACAAACTATTCAGTTTAGAAAAAAAATTATTTTAGAATATCAATACCATTTTTGAAGACCTATTCATAGATACCCCACACGGTATGGGTTTGATGAAAAAAAATTTTTGAGTTTCAGTTCTATGTCCCAAAATTTAACCCCAAAAATTATTGTTTTTTTTCTATTTTAGTGTGAAAATCAAAATCTTAATGCGGTTCACAGAATACATCTACTTACCAAGTTTTAACAGCCTAGCTCTTATAGTTTCGGAAAAAAGTGGCTGTGACATACGGACGGACAGACAGACAGACAGACAGATAGACAGACAGACAGACATGACGAATCTATAAGGGTTCCGTTTTTTGCCATTTGGCAACGGAACCCTAAAAATTACCTAACGCTTCAAGTTTGCATTTGTATTTTACGTTTGCATTAAGTTTAATAATAAATAATAAGGTTTTACTAGCCACTCAACTCAGTAGGGTAGTTGCGTAATCCACTTAAAGTAGAAATGGCTTTCATTTTGACAGTTCAACAACATCCGTTGCGTCATTGACGTTGTTGAGTAGACATGTTTATAGAACATTAGAGGCAGTAGATTTGCTTTATTCTATAAAATGATTCAGATTCTATCGAATATGTAAAAGGACATCCTCAAAGTGCAACTTTGCTAAAGAATGCTTTGCCTCTGTTAACCCTTCGGGATAAGCAAGCAAGATGTTATGTTATTTAGAGCAGTATTTCAATATTTTAACTTTCTCCTCCCCCAGGCCACAGTAAGTGCTAAATGTTATCAAACGGGCACTAAACATATTATAAACGGTACTCCTCCGGTACTTTAGTGCCCCTAGTGGCATCACGCTCGTTTCGCTATACATCCATGTTGCGGTAAGTCGTAAACTAGGACATTATTACAACTGTACGGTTTGAGAGATGCCACGTTACAAGTTTATTACGTTTTCCACATGGTACCTACACATTTAACGTTCACATTGTTTCATCAAGTTAGATAATATAATTAATTAATTACAGTTAAAGCTGAACCATGCGATGCTTTTCAAGCGGTCATACATTTCCATTTTGATTCTTGGTTAAAATAGATCACCCTTTCACCCAAGGTTATTGTTATCTAAAAGTTTAATAAGATAGTTTTAGAAAACACTTGTTTAATAATAATAAAACGAAATTCAAGTTTCAACTGATACTTTAATTATGAATTAATTCTGTAGGTAGTAGTTAGAAAGGTTGATAATTAGGTATTATGTTTTTTTCTCTCGATAAACTCTCCTACCCTCCTTCTCTTCTCCTTCTGTATAAACTTAGCGCAGGAGGTCTTCACTTTGTACACATTTTTTCTTACCTGTCTGCGATTTTTTCCAATAAAGTCTATGAATTTATTTAGTACGTCCAAAGGTATACCTAGAAATATTTGCTAAATCATCGCGGAATTAATTTAATATTATTTATTACTTAATTTATAACTAACAAAATTACAGCTTCTAAAAATATAATTCAACATGCGAATTATTTTAATAATACAGGTTTATTTGATACAAAGGATACATGTGTAAAAACATGTCTAGCTACCTACATTGACATAAGCAAGCGGTAGATACGGCAATTGAACACAGCGCGTGGTCCTTCTGAATTAGGTCCACAGATATAATTGTGTTTCAGCGCGCTATGGGGCTCCATCCTATCTGCATTATTTAGTTTCTGTGTACTCACAGGCGATGACTACGCCAAGTGGCGGTTCTAGCGGCCAACTGTTTTTGGTCGTAGCGTCTTAGTTTTTTTTGTAACAAATTCAGGAAAAGAGGTGTGTATTGTAACAAATTACAACGAATTTCTGGCCATGTAGTTGTGCCCCGAGCCATCACGATGTCAGAGCGTACCGTATCTACTGCTTCCTAATATGTCTAGCTATTTTAATTTCAAAGCTAAAAACTAGTATATTAAGGAAATTATGGACAACATTAAATATATCTTGTAGACTAATAGATGTTTTGATTTAATGGTCATTTCCTATGTTTATTTTTTGTTTATTAAAATGTTATTGTTAACAGACTGTTCTCCCATACCTATTAATACAGTAGTTGGAATGGAAAACATTTTAAAAGTCAATTATTTTTAAAAGAATATCCGTAGATTTTTATGCCGGTACTTCTCCATAGGAAGCCACATTGGAACAGAGCACCTAGTTTTTGAAGTTTCATAAGGTTGCAGGTTTGTGTAAAAGTATCTTTTGCCCGCAGCTTCGCCCGCGTACGTATATGTCGGACATTATCTCCAGGGGACACGCGACTTCGTCCGCGTTAAATTTCTTGCTCCCCCGATATCTTCCTCGTCGCCGTCGCCGCCTCGCATCGAATCGCATGCCCATGCGAGTTCTTCGTATTCGTGATTTTTTTTCTGTTTTTTCGTCTCCTAAGAGTCCTAGCGTGATGTTATATAGTCCGTAGCGTTCCTGGGCTATCCGATACTAAAATCAGGTCATGGGATTAGTACGTTTAACACAAACAAACTCTTCAGCTTTATAATATGAGTATTTCGATTTGATTACAATGAAAAAAATTATAGCGCCACCAACCAAATATTATTGTAAATCCAACCTTAAAGGATAGGCATATGCTATTGGGGACTTTTTATTAACTTTTAAGAGGAGAAATTCCGTAGTACATGCTTGTTGGTTGGTACATGGAAGTTTTCAAAAGGAAGAAATTTTCCCCGTTTTCGCTACGTTTTACATTGATGCTACACTCCTATTGGTCTATCTATTGGCCTTCCTCGATAAATGGGCTACCAGCGGCGAGGTGTAAATTTTTCTAAAAGAGAAGCCGAAGCGAAGTCGGCTTTAACTTACTGGCTCATCAATAAAGAATACTTATTATCATTCTAAAATTAATATAGGAATGTAATGAATTAAATACAATTAAATTGAACAGCTGAAAACCGAATAAAATATGCAATATTCCTCTATCTCGTTTTCGCTGACGCATTTTTCTATACCTGTCTCTGTCATAACCCGTTGTACAGCGGCTTGCTCTCGTACATATCAAGCGGTGCCACGTGACCTAAAGTGACATCATTACGGGATCGCTGTTGTATGAATTTTTAGTTCCCGATTATGACGTTTTGGCGCCGGGTTAATTTAGAACATTTCTCTTTTGTTGTAATACATAGCTAAAAATAACCTTTTTTGTTGTTTGTTATGGTGAATTAAATACCCGTAGTGTAACTATATTTATTGACAATAGTAGCCACTATTTACAAACTATTGTATTTTTAATAGTGATAGAGTTACCAATGCGAATCCCCGAAGGCAAGCCGGTAGGAATCGTGTTATATGATGCTTTCGCCACTGTGGGCTACCCAACAGTAAAATAATTTTACATTTAGAATCAGTCCGTTCCAGAGATTAGCGTGTTCAATCAAACAAAATCTTCAGCTTTATAATCTTTATACAGGGCGTCCTACGGATATGCCACATGGAGGGAAAGTACCTTGAATATTGTAGATGGAACATTTTACTGAAAGAAGACATTATTTCAATTTAAAAAAACAATTTTAACTGCACTCATAGAAATTTAAATAATTGCATGCTTAACCCGGGAATCGAACCCGTTACACGAGAAAAATAATTATCCTGTAGTTTTATCATACCGATCGAAAGGCTTTATTATAAGGATTATTTTTTGCTAAATAACATAGTGTCAAAAATAAAAGGAAGACCATGAATTTTAACATTTGATGTGAAATTTTGTTCAGAAAAATTAAAAGCTGACATTGGCGTAAAGACATACAACTGACAATATCATAAGTACTTATTACCAATAAATGTACCCACTTGAGAAGTACGCATCATTTCCCTATTATAATTTAAGTGCTTGATAAAATGATAAAGAGATACGTAATTAGTAGGTACCTGGTCCAGATTTTATGCAACAAATTGAGCCGTATCCTGAGCCGAAAGACTCGTAAATTATTTTGTCCATCGCAATGCGGCTGGCTGATTATAAAAAAATAATATAAAAAAAAATACCCACCACGACAAGATCAAAAAATCGACAGGGAGCGACATAATCAAAAGAGTGCGACTTTGTGTTAAACAGGAAGGGACTCATTTTGAGCTTTTGATAAATTGATTAATTTTGTATTAAAAATGTTAAAATTCATGGTGTTCCTTTTATTTTTGACACTATGTTATTTAGCAAAAAATAATCTTTATGATGAAACCTTTCGATCGGTGTGCTAAAACTACAGGGTGATTATTTTTCTCGTGTAACGGGTTCGATTCCCGGTTCAATCATGCAATTATTTAAATATCTATGAAACACCTATACATAGGAAAAATAAATACTAGAAGCTTAAAATCAGAAGAAAGTCTTATAGAATTGGAATCAGCACTAAAGGAAACAAACTGGGACATCTTGGGCCTAAGCGAAGTAAGAAGGCAAGGGGAAGTGATAGAAACAAATGGGCGATTTTTATTCTACCACCTAGGTGAAACACCTGGCCAGTTTCTTAATAAAGGAAGAGTATGCAAAGAATTTTGAAGAAATAGTTGAAATATCAGAACGAATTGCCGTCTTGAATATGGCAGTTCCGGGCTATAAAGACAAATGGACTATCATTCAAGTGTTTTCACCCACAGAAGCAACTGAAAAGGACAAAACAAAAAATGTTAAAAAATTCTATACTGCCTGGGCAGTAAAAGATTATTACCATAAAAACCTCATCATTATGGGTGATTTCAATGCTCAAATTGGAAGTAGACCAGACTTCGAGGATACCATAATGGGCCCTCATACCACAGTAAGACTGTCCATTCCAAGGTTGCCTGGAAGAGATCGCAGAAAGCGATAAGGCCGCCCATTGTATGTTTTTATTGTGAAATGTTTTTTGTTGTAATGTATTTTCTGGTGTACAATAAAGCATATATAAATAAACTAGCTTCTGCCCGCGACTTCGTCCGCGTCAAATTTTTGCTCCCCTGACCCTTCCCGTCGCATCGATTTGCCTGCTAGTTTTCGTCCATTTTTCGTTGCTGCTCGCTCCTTTTGAGTTATAGTGAGTCAACCTTAAAAGATAGACATATGCTCTCGCGGACTTTTTTTTAGAACTTTTTAAAAGGAACAATTCCGTTATACATGATTTTTGCGTTACTTTATCCGTTTACGCAGCGCACGCAACGGAAACTCTCAAAAGGAATAAATTTTCCCCGTTTTTGCAACATTTTTCATTACTGCTCCGCTCTTCTTAGTTGTAGCGTGATGTTATATAGCCTATAGCCTCCCACGATAAATAGGCTACCCAACACAAAAAGAATTTTTCAATTCGGACCAGTAGTTCCTGAGATTAGCGCGTTCAATCAAACAAACAAACAAACAAACTCTTCAGCTTTATAATATTAGCATAGATAAATAAATAAATAAATAAGACGAACTAAGAACGGAGAAATGCTAGTTAGCTTTGCATTCGAACACAACCTCACGATTCTAAACAGCAAATTTCGGAAAAAACCGAATCGTAGGTGGACTTGGAAATCCCCTAACGGACAAACCAGAAACGAGATTTACTTTATCCTAACAAATCAGTCTAAAAGTTTTCATGATTTCAACGTTTTAAATAACTTTAACTTTAACACAGACCACAGAATGATTAGAACAAACCTCAAAGCTCTACCTCATAAAAAATCTAGGACCAAATACCACACAAAACCAACAGGGTTAAATCCAGAAGAACCTCTCCAAATAAATACAAATCTACAACATATCCTAAATAACTACGATAAGATGGAAACACGACGGACAGTACAAGAAAAATACGACAAGATAGAAAAAGCTTTACAACGAACAGAGAAGTCATTAAATAAACATAAAGAAACAGAAATCTCGGATGACGTCAAAAACCTACTAGAGAAAAGGAAAACCTTTTAATAGAAGAACACAAGAACAAAGAAATTCGAACGGAAATATCACACCTAAGCTAGGTTATACGAGAAAAAGTTAGAAAACATAAGAAACGGAACAGATTGAAAATACTAGAAGAAGAAATCAGGAGGCATTTGAAAAGCGCAGAAAAAACTAAACGACACAAAGCTCCAAAGGTTCCAAAGCTGAAAGACAAAGTTGGTCGCCCCAGGACCAAAAGAACAGACATTATAAGAGCAACCACGGAATTTTAATCAGAATCAGAATCAGAATCAGAACTTTATTTGTAAACATAGGTAGAGTTACACAGTGTGTGAGCTGTTACAAAATTTCCATAGGTTCTCTATGTTTTGCCATTAGGCGTACAAATATTGTTATAAATTTACATCTAAATTAATTAAGTACCTACTTCATCAACTTACATATTAAAAATTTAATCAAGTTATAGTAAGTATCAAATCAATATTTTTTCCTAATGTCTACAATAAAATGTCAACGAAGTACACTCTCACTCAGATGCTCATATAAAAAAAAAAAAATGTCATAAATAAAAAAACAATTAAATATGTATATACGAATGTCAAAAAAAAAAAAAAAACATGTCGGGTGACTCATTGTTTAGGAGGAATTATAGAATTGTCATTCAAATAGTCCTGTAACGAATAGTAACATTTATCGATTAATATTTTTACTAACACTCTTTTGAAATTGTCCAGGTTTAGCAATTTTAATGAGTCAGGCAGCTTGTTGAATATTTTTGTGGCCATACAGAAAGTACTTTTGTTCATTAAGGCTGTTCTACCATGTGGAATTTCAAGCTCTAGCTTATTTTTATCGCGAAGTTGTCTATAGTGACTTTTGACAGCTATTTTGTATTGCGAGATGTGTGTTTTTACAAATACATTAGTTTCATAGATATATAGTGATGGTAGGGTGAGTATTTTTAAACTTTTAAACAGAGGTTGGCAACTGTCGGAGCTATCTATTCCACACATAGCTCTGATACACCTTTTTTGAGCTCTGAATACAAGTTCTTCAACTGAATTGCCCCAATACATTATGCCATACCTCAGTGTTGATGCAACATAGCCGTGATAAGCTATAAGAACCGATTCTAGGCTAACAGTCTTTGATAGTTTGTAAAGAACGTACGCGAACTTATTAATCTTTCTACAAATTTCATCAGTCTGGGACCTCCAGGTCAAATTATTATCTATAATGATGCCAAGAAATTTAGCGACCGTAGTTGGCTCTATTTGACTCCCTAAATAATTAATGTTAAGGATGTTATTTGGAATTCTCTGGTAGAAATGCATAATTTTAGTTTTTTCTAAATTTATAATAAGATGTTTGTATGTATGTTATAATAAGATTATTTTTGTCAAACCATGATATGATAGTATTCAATGTCATATTTATTTCATCTTCATAAGTCATAGGATCGTTACATTTAATTACTACTGTGCTGTCGTCAGCAAATAGTACCATAGGATGGTTTATTTGTCTGGGAAGGTCATTAATATACAACAAGAAGAGGGGAGGCCCAAGCACGCTACCTTGGGGTACGCCATATTTAATTGTCCTACATGCGGATTGATATTTCCTCTCATAACCGGTATTTGAGCATATTTGTGCGATTTCTACAAATTGTTTTCTATTAGTCAAATAAGATTCTATCAGTTTAAGTGCATTCCCCCTTATACCATATTTTTCAAGTTTATTTAATAGTGTTGCGTAATCTACATAATCGAAAGCCTTGGTTAGATCCATATAGATAGCACAAACAGGATTTCTTTTGTCAACGTTTGATAGTATCGGCAGAAGAAGATCATGTATGGCCATATTAATTGTCTTCTGTTTTCGAAATCCCTTCTGTTCTTTAACTAATATATTTGACTTCTCGAGGTACGAATAAAGGGATTTATAAATGACTTTCTCGAATATTTTTGAGAAAACAGGTATTAAGGCAATAGGCCTGTAGTTTGCCATACATTGCCTATCCTGTTTTTTGTGCAATGGCACAATTATGGAAGTTTTTAGTCCTTCTGGGAAGATCCCGTTAGATATGCTCATGTTTATAATGTGGCTGAGATGAGGAGCTATGTATTGAGCTGATTCTTTTATAACTCTCGTGCAGATTTCATCATAACCAACACTATTTGTATTTTTAAGTGAGTTAATATGGCAAATTATGTCTTGCGGTATCGTTGGTTCCATAAATAAAGAACCACAATTATTGGAGTGGATAGGAATTTCTGGTGTTGTCTTATTTTTTGGTTTGATTACTTGATCAACATAAAATGTGTTAAAAGACTCTGCTATTTCTGACGGGTCAGTTATTTGCTTTGTGCCTGTTTGGATTTCTGTTATTGGCTGTTTAGGAAATAAGGTTTTAGATTTGTTTATTACTGTCCATGCCGCTTTCGATTTATTTTCGGAGGCCTTGATATAATAATTATTTTGTGATTTTTGTGTCAATGATATAATTTTTTTAAATCTAGCAGAGTATATTTTGAATGTGTTTTTATTCTTTGGGGTAGGGTTTGCTCTATATTGCCATAATAGTTGCCGTTTCTTTTTACTGCATTTCCTTATACCGTTAGAGAGCCATTTTGCTCTTTTGGTAATTGATATTGTTCTCATTTCATAAGGAAAGCAGAGGTTGTAGAAACATCGAAATAGGTCTAGAAAATTATTGTAGGCTTTGTTAACATCACTGGTTCTATAAATGTCTGAAAAGGTAAGACTTTTTATGCTATTTTTAAATTTTTCTATATTTTCTTTGCAATAATTTCGCCTTTTTACTCGCCAGCGCTTTAAAGCACATGTTTTCTTAACTGGACATTTCAAAAGCTGTGCCGTATGATCCGATAAACCGAATTCTATAATTTCTCCTTTACAGCCCTTTACATTATGTGCAATATTATCTAGACATGTTCCACTGCTTAGCCTAGTGGGTTGCAAAAATTGTAATTTTAAGTTATAATTTAATAGTGTATACTCAAAGTTTAAGGTTTGTTTATTTCTTTTCAGAGTGTTGATATTAAAGTCCCCACATAAAATGACCTTTTTACTAAGTTTTAAACATACCAAATGTAGTATGTTGTTCAAGTTATCGTGAAATTTATCCAAATTAGATGGGGGCACCCTATATATGCATACAATAATAATACTGTGTTCTGTTAATTCTATCGCGCAACATTCAATTACGTTATTTAGAGAATAGCTACTTATATTTAACACTTTATACTTATGGCCAATCCTAGTTAAGATGCATGCGCCACCTCTTCTACATTCTCTAGAGAAGCTCGTTGCTAGGCTGTAGTTAGGTACGTTTAGTAGGTCCTCCTGTTCAGGTGTCATAAAATGTTCAGTTATGCATACAGCATCTATTCTTTTGTTATTACTTTCTAATTCTTCCAAATAAACATTTAGAGAATCGCATTTGTTTAGGAGTCCAGCAATATTTTGATGGAGGATATGTAGGTTATTATACACGAAAAAAGTTCGAATTTACCTTCAGGTTTGGATTTGCACTGTTCAAAACACTAGCTTGTGTACTGCTACTATTTATCTGTCCATTTGTTTGACAATATAAATTGAGATCAATCAAAATGTTACTCATAATATTGTCATAAATGTTCCTCATGCCATATTTATTGATTCTGCCCGTAGTGTAGGAAAACATTTCTTGTGTAAGGTCACGATTGCTGTCGCAGATGTATGCGCACTTATGATTTTGGTTGTCTAAATGAAGAAGGTTATTAAACATCTCAACTTTGAAGTTGTATATTATGGATCCTGTTTTATATGTAGGGAGACATATCACAACGTTGGTGTTCGTCACTTTTCGGAGGGATTTATTCAATATATTTACTACGTCTATATACTTGTTAGCATATGTATTAATATCGTCTTCTCCGATGAAAAGTAAGCAGTAGTCATTTAAGGTGAAGTCTTTTACTTTTTGTTCGATACCGCTTATGAGTTGCATTATGGTACAATTGGGCATTATGTAATGACAGTAGTTAAAGTACTCGGAAAAAACTTCCTCAACTAAAGGCGTTGATCCCTTGATTTTACTACAGCTCAGGATACATAGTTTATTCTTTTGTGTAGGCTTCAATACTGCATTTGTTGGTGCTATAGGGCTAGGCATATCTTTTGCCTTGTTTGGCGTCTGAGTACGGCAATCAATAGTTTGGGTACCTTTATTTTGTTTGCTAGCCGCACTCTCAATACGATGTGGTTGTTGTTCAGGTTCCTTGATAATGTGCTTTGGTGAGCTTATTCTATGCAAAGATTTGTTTTTACGTGTCGGAGTCGCACTTTTTTTCTCAGGAGTCGAGCATATTTTTTTAAAAGTGTTAACGGTCTTAATCATATTTTGTAGATCTGATTTGAGGCGAAAGTTCTCCGTATTTAGATCTTCTATTTCTTTATGTGCGCTTAATAATTGGTCCTTAAGTTTTCTGTTTTCTTCAGTTAACTCACATACATCGTCAAATGTTTCATGGAAACTGTCAGGAATGCTCATCATCGTTGTATCAAATATCGTTTTGTCACTGTTGTTTGTCATAGTTTTAGTTAGGTCAGTTAGCGAGCTTGATCTATTAGGTTTTCGGTAGGTTATGTTATTACTGCTGGAGTCCATCTTTACTCCAAGCTATCGTAGCGCCCCCTGGTGTGAAATTATAGAAGGAATAATTCTTCGAAGTGAAAGTTACTTTGAAATGAGGTCTCTGATTTATTTTGTGAAATAGTGTAGAATTTTAGGATTCACAAAAAGAGGCGTGGCCATATGCTGAGGTTCGAATCGGCGACAGTTGTTTACACTGCTTTATACAATAACCAAAGAGAAGGACAGGTAGTTGATCTTTTACGTGATAAAGACCAAACTCTGGAAATATCCTCCGGAAAGAGAGGTAGAAAACGCCATTCAAACCCAAAAAAAGGAAAAATGTCCAGGACCAGACCATGTTACCAACGAGATCTTGCTAAGCATAATACTACAATCGGCTAAATTATTGACAAATATATTTAATGAGATCTTAGTAAGCGAATATATTCCCACCCAATGGACAGAATCAGTAATAATCCTTCGTCACAAAAAAGGTGATATATTTAATATCAACAGCTACATACCAATCAGCTTAATGTCCAACATTTTTAAGGTGTTTTCCAAAATAATCCTAAACAGAATATCGAGAGACGACGACGGGGACGAGAATCAACCTATTGAGCAAGCAGGATTCAGATGTGGATGCTCTATCATAGATCATATACACGCAGTGGAACAAATTTTTGAGAAATATAACGAGTATAATCTTCCCTTATACTGCTGTTTTGTCGACTATGATAAAGCATTTGACTTTTTGGAACACGACACAATCTGGCTGGCATGGAAAGATTCTGTTGTATTTGTTACAAATACATCAGAATAATTAAAAATGTATACTCAAAAAGTTCAGCAAGAATACAGCTAGAGAAAAAGGGTATAATAATTGAAATCAAACGAGGAGTGCGTCAGGGTGATCCACTCTCTCCAAAACTATTTTCAGCAGTTCTGGAAAAAGTCTTTCGAAAACTGAACTGGGACAATTTGGGGATAGCAATAGATGGAGCCAGACTGACCCATCTTAGATTCGCTGATGACGTAGTTATCTTTGCAGAGTCCCCAACTGTCCTCAGAGAAATGACCAACTATCAAAGAGAAGAAATCATGGACTACCAAGATGAGTACACATACTTGGGACAAATAATTTCTAGCATGAACTAGAGCGAAAAAGAAATAGACAGACGAGTAGCAAACGCATGGAATCGGTACTGGTCCCTAAAGGAGATTATGAAGTGTCCTGATTGTAGTCTGAAATTAAAAGGGAAACTATTCAATTCATGTGTGCTGCCGGTCCTAACATGCTAGACTTGGGCTTTGACAAAGGCACAAGTTAACAAACTTGCTGTATGTCAACGTGCCATGGAAAGAAGTATGATGGGGGTAAAAAGAAAAGACCGTATAAAAAACCAAGAAATTAGGCGGGTAACGATGGTGGCTGATGTCACACTGAAAGCCACGAAAGATAAATGGAGCAAAAGGGTAACAGTCTGGTACCCGTGAAATGGCAAACGACATAGAGGAAGGCAGAGGAAACGCTGGATCGATGAGCTAGAAACCGCAGGAGGTAAACTGTGGACTCGAATAGCAGTCGATAGAAAAAAGTGTAAGGAAATGGAGGAGGCCTTTGCCAATGGGCACACAGACCAAGACAGCCGCTGTCAACAATAGGATTACTTTTATATTTTTTTAGCTTTATTCACAACTTATATGTATATTTTATAATAGTAGCATAATTTTGAAAAGGTCTGAATAAATGGATTTTTATTTTATTTTATTTTTTCTTACTGGTATGCAAATCAAATGAACTGTGCCAAATGCGAGGATCTGCTGTCTCGAATCGTTACCTACTAGAATGCAGAGTAAGGCCCCTGCCTTACCCGGAGGTCTGACCGCAACTAGGTTCGTTTGTCTATTTGAATAAACTGATCGAAGAACTCAGTAACACTTATGTTGGATGTCGCACTGATTTGTGAATAACATCAGCTATGCCGACGACAAGGTACATGTTGGCTCAGTCCGTCGATTAGATATCTGAGAAGGCTGGTCGCTTCGAAAGGGTATCTATTACGACATAAAGTGTCGAAACACTGGAAATTAAGTTTCTTCAATGATTACACTTTTGATTTTGAACTTTAGTTGAATTTGGAATAATTCAAAGGACAGAAAAATATTTCGAACGCTTGTGCGGTTGGCAGTTTGAGAAGTGTCAATCACTATAAAAGTTTTTCTCATACCACTAAGTTTATTGCGCCTTGCCAAAACGTGTAGACAATATTGTTGGCTGACATTCGCTGCTACTACATTTATTACAGTCAAGCATAAACAAAGGGTACGCTAAAAGACATGGTCTTAGGTATAACTCTGTTAAGAGTTAACTGCTGGTCTTTGTTGGGAAAAACATGCTTCCGCACGATTCGTGTGTCCTTCAGTGATGCTTGGGGGTTCAGCTTTTTTTTCAGAGTTTAAGTACTTGGGACATATAGTAGCGGAAGATTTGAAAGATGAAATGGGTATTGAAAGAGAACGCAGAGCACTAGCTATAAGGGGTAACATGTTGTCTCGTAGGTTTGTTAAAAGCTTAGTGGATGTGTAAAGTCACTTTATTCAAGGTAACCTGTCAAAAACTTGCCTTTTTGCTCTGAAAGCCTCCCCGCTCGAGAGTTTAAGGAAATGATGACGATGTCACGTTGATGAAGTAGCACCAAGGCTGCGCTGATGTTTGTGCTCGGGGTCTCCAGTATACAGTCACGAGGAGGAACAGTGTGTAAAGTTCACTCCATAGAAAAGGAGGGCCCTCCGATCAGATGGATGTGACAGTTGATGTCGGGATGTTGAATCTATTAGTATAATAATATTATAAAGCTGAAAGTTTGTTTGTTTGCTTGAACGCGGTAATCTCAGGAATTTCTTTGTGTGTTGGGTAGTTTATTTATTGAGGAAGACTATAGGCTATTTAACATCACGCTACGATCAAAAGGAGCGAAGCAGCAACGAAAAATGGACGAAAACTGGCAGCAATTCGATGCGATGGGAAGGGTCAGTGGAGCAAAAATTTGACGAGGACGAAGTCGCGGGCAGAAGCTAGTATGTAATAAAATAATAAAAAGTTTATAACGGAACAATAACACAAAACCAGTTTAACAAGTAAAACGATGATAGCTGCTAAAGTATAAACTGAATCGCAGATAACAAATCCTTCTCTAGATACAGAATGGAATGATGTTCAAAAGATACGTGTATGTTAGTTGCGCGGCCACTCTGCTTGCGCGATGCTGGACTTTGCGTGGCGTTAGTTTGATGAGATAATTATGATAGATAGTGAGTTTCCAGGTAGATAATGACATAAAACTAATCGATACGTTATCAGTTCACAAATAGCTGTTTGGACTAAGTATAAGGCATTCGTTTCATTATCAAAAGCGATACCTTGCACTCAAAGGGCAAAGGTCGTGCCATGCAGTAGACTTGAACAGTCACTTTCAGTTGTTAAACGGGATTCGAGCGGAAAAGAACGTGGTCAGTGACAACTTTAATAAAAGGTGTTGTGAACATGTGTTCTACACAAAAGTGACACTAAAGTGTAGTGTAACTGACAATGTCACTATTTAGTGTAAAGTGGTTAGTGCTGTGGTCACTATGGGCTGCACGGCTGGTCCGCCAGCCTACTGCTACTCTTCAGCTCAGCAATGGGCCCGTGAGAGGCTCCATATCCCCTGATGGTTTACACAAGAGTTACCTCACCATACCTTATGCCAGTGTTCCACATCGGTTTCAGGTAAGTGCATGACATCTTGAAAAGCTTCTTTTTAAAATTAATATCGCTCAATCAATCGTGTAATTAAAAAAAGCGATGACGAATTAAACGATGTAAATTACGTCGAATATACAGATATTTAAGTTGATTTTGCGTATATCACTAAACGGACACCAGAAAATACAGATTTTGAAAGCAGTAATTGTGTATTAGGTATAATATTACGAAGATGAAAGAGCTGAGCGGCAATACTCGAAATTATAAGAAAGTATACAGTGTAATCTAAATCTCAGTCCGCCAAAAATACGTCGATTCGAGCCACACATTTTTGACAAATTGACATTTGATTGTCGCCGAGATGAGACTGCTATTTCTATCTATTTTAAACGTTTTTAATTAAGAGAATTGGCATTTAGATATTATGACGATTGCGGAATTGAAATAGGATTACATAATTATAGACCCTTACATCCTTTTTCCAGGCACCAGGTCCAGAACCAACATGGGAAAGTATTTTCGAAGCAGTCAACGAAAACGTTAGATGCACCCAGAGCATCGCAAACACCTGGACCATTGGGAGCTCTGAATGCCTCACCCTCAACGTCTATACGCCTTTGGATGCCAGCCCTGACTCCAAGCTACCAATCATGTTCTTCATTCATGGAGGAGGATACTTCGAAGGCTCAGGGAACATGTTCTTCTATGGTCCAAATTATTTAGTACCCAAAGGTGTCATCCTCGTAACTATCAACTACAGACTCAACATACAAGGTTTTCTCTGCCTTGGCATCAAAGAAAACCCTGGCAATGCAGCCATGAAAGACCAGGTCGCTGCACTGAGATGGGTACAGAGGAATATAAGGAAGTTCGGAGGAGATCCTGACAATGTCACGATATTTGGGGAGAGTGCTGGTGCCGCATCAGTCTCCTTCCACTTCTATTCTCCGATGTCGAAGGGTCTCTTCCACAAGGCTATCACTCAAAGTGGATCGGCCATCGCTCCGTGGGCATATCAGTTTAAACCTGTATTCTTGGCGAGTTTGATGGCCAAAACCATGTTGTATGAGTCACAGGATCCTTTTGAGCTGTACAAGTATTTTATGACAAAGTCTGATGACGAACTTATTCTTACCAGAGTGCCGAGAGCGGAAGGTAATACGATTATTTCTGAAATATTATACACGCCATGCACTGAAAAGCCAATAGAAGGCGTGGAAACATTTTTAACAAAATCACCATACGAACTTCTCAAAAAAGGAGAATATAATAAAGTTCCTATGATCATAGGCACTAACATTGAAGAGGGGTTGTTATTAACAGGCATGGATAACGACACCATGATACCTCGGCTTACGTTTGAAAAATCGTTGCCGAAGAATTTAGAAATTCTAGACAAAAAAACTAAGCAAGAGGTGGCTAAAGAATTAGAAAGATTATATATGGAAAGCGAGGAGATTTCTGTTGACGCTGTAGCAAAAATATCGAGATGGTACGGAGAGCCGAACCTGAACTTCCCCTCGTTAGCTGAGACGGAGATGCTCCTGAAGACTTCAGACCAGCCTATTTACAACTATTTGTTTCAGTATACGGGTGGGCGGAATATTCCAAAGTTCTTTCTATCCAAGAAGTTGAAGGCGGTATCAGGGGCTACCCACGCTGATGAAATTTTCTATTTATTCTCACAGACAATCTTATTTTCTAATTTTGAGAAGGAAATGATAGACAAAGTGACGACGATGTGGACAAACTTCGCAAAATATGGGTAAGCTTTAGACACCTTTTGTAAGTCTGCGTTCATAGATTATCTATTTTTACTTCATAGAAGTTTCACGCGACTAGGTATACAGTGTGCCGGGGAACTCGGCGCGAAACGAATACCATGTATTTAACACATAATTCTGGACCATTGCGTGTGTTGACACAAGCTGTATGTCGATGTCCATGTCACCCTGTATTTAAGGCAGTTATAAAGGAATCCAAATTACTCATTTAAATTTTAAATATTAGTGACAATAAACAACGCAGAACCTTGGTTTAAACCAACTTTAGCGTATTCCATTTTATTAGGTACTGCATATTGCCCGGAATTCATCCGCATGTAATTTCTTTTTTAAACATAAAATATATTCTGTAGCTGTGCCATCCCCCTCGTGATTTCATTTTAGATCAGCAGTTTTTCCGACTTATTTCTCGAATCGAGGGTATTTTTTTCAAATACGACTAGCAGTTTGAACGCGCTATTCTTTTACTTGGGATTCACACTTTAGATTTATTATTCATCACCATAGTCATTAACAGCCCAACTTCGCCCTCTGCTGAGCATAGGCTCAGCTAGCTATATCTATATGTAGCTATCTATATAGCTATATCTCTTTTGATATGCCACTCCTAGTTCTCTTATGCCAGCCTCATCCAGGTTTTACCCGCGATGGTAACAATATTATCCGCCCATCTCGCCACTCAGTCACAGGCTTACTCCACCTGAGATCACTGTGTCTTGCTATGTGCCATGCTCAACTCCATTTGTGTACCATCATCCATAACTCATAATCAGTGTTATTATAAGTAACTATAGTATAAATAGATAAATTATTCAGCGTTAATGACATCAAGTACTTTTTCATTATACTAAAAATATAAGACTTTGTATTTTAAGAAAAACAATACGTAATATTTTTGGCAAGGTCAATAGTGTGTTTCAATTTGAAAATCTCTAACTTTGACAACCTTAGGAGGATTTTGATCACTATTTTCAATGGCTTGATTACAACATTTTTGTTCTTATTTCCAGAGACCCAACACCCGAAGGCTCCAGCTTGCCAGTAAAGTGGCTCAGAACGAATAGCTCAACACCAACCTCCTTGGTGATAGCCGAGGAGTTCCACACGGGGCCGCTATGGTTCAACGACAGACTCAAATATTTGCGAGAAGTCTACTCCAAGTTCAGAAGGAAAAAATAACCGTTGAAGTACCTTAGTACGTGATAAATTTTGAATAAGGTTATTTGTCGTGCCTAGTCATTATACTTTTGGGCACCAATTAGATTTTGTTCCCAAATGTGTAAACTGGGAATTTTGTATTCTTATATGTGTTTTGGTTACAATAATTATGGCAATGCGGTTGAATTTGGATTTAACGAGGTTATTAAAGATCTTAAATAAATATATATGTATAATAATATATGCTATATTCGCTACAGCCTTGTGTATTTACTAAACAATTAGCTCTACATTCCTTCCTATGTCTATTCTGTCCATTTATTGAAAAAATAAACAAATGACTAATTCTGCTGCTAAGATAATTGACAAAATTGATGTCATTGTGTTGAATTACCTTCCAATGAAAAATATTGGTCTCTTTGGCTGGAGCATAATTGCAAATTGACTTTGCGAAAGGTAATTTAATCAAATTAAATCAAATATTTTTATTTGTAGAACCTAGGTAAACATAAGTACAGATGTCAAAAATAATATTAAGAACGCTATGTCTTGCCATCAATGGCGTACAAATGCTGTTATCAACAAATAATCAACTAATAGTAAAAAATCAAAATCAATTAACAAAACTCATGTGGTAAATCAAAATGCACAAATAAATCACAAATTGAACGAAATAAATTAGATTAAAATACAATTAAACAATTAGATTAATTAGTAAGTTTAATTGTATCTGAATTGTCTATGCATACAACATTCAAAGTCCTGAGTGACTGAATGACTGATATATCAACACACTGACTAAACCGCTGATATAAAAATATTTTTTCATGTAGGTATAATTTAAAGACTGTATGAGCTCAAATGAGTACAATGAAATAACTTGTACCTAATACCATGCAGGAGAGAAACATTGTGTTTACCACATTAATGCAATGAATAATGAAGCAGTAGGCATTTCATGAAATGTAGGCTATTATTTAAAGTAAATAATATACTAATGTAGGACATTGATAACAGAGATAAAAGTTATCTAATTCAGATTGTGTGTTATATAAACTTATATACTCACTATAGATAAGATAGTGTAGCGTTATGTAGCGGAAATAAAGAATATAGTGGTGTGTTGAAAATTCCCAACTCTTGCGCCTTCTGCTTTATAACTAACTAGCTTTTGTCCGCGACTTAGTCCGCGTAAATGTCGGTTATCGCGGACGCAGATGAAGCCGTGGGATGAAAATAGCCTATGTACTTTCTTGGGGTTCAAACTTAACCCGTACTAAATTTGATCAAAAACGGTTCATTGATTTAGTCGTGAAACCGCATCCGTATATATGTATATAAAATTCAAAGTCCTGAGTGACTGACTGACTGACTGATATATCAACGCACAGCCTAAACTGCTGGTTGTAGAAACGTGAAATTTGGAGGGTGTGTTTTTTAGGAACAATAGGTATCCACTAAGAAAGGGTCCCAGCTGTATTAGAACCCAATGGCTTGGCACGCGACGATGGCAAGAGACCGGACGGTATGTCCTTATTTCCATGGAAGGTGGGTAGGCCTTTAGTGTGGGATGCAACGTGCGTCGATACTCTTGCGCCATCCCATCTTCCTGGCACGGCGTGCTGTTCTGATACCGCTGCTGCGGCTGAGGAAAACCTCAAACGCCGTAAGTATAATAACCTTATTGGTCATTATATTTTGAGCCGTTTGGGGTTGAAACGCTTGGGCCGTGGGTCCGAGTGCTCTTAGCCTATTTAAGGATATTTCAAAACGGCTGGTGGACACTTCCCGTGACCCAAGAGCTGGCCAGAGGCTAAGCATTGCCATACAACGTGGTCATTCCGCCAGTCTCTTGGGTACATTACCAGTCGACAGCGATGCGGATGACTTTTCGACGCTTTTTTTTAAATTTGTAAATAGTTTTAGTTAAGTTAGGTTGCATTTTTTTCTTTATTAATTTAAATGTGTAACCCAGAAAGGGTTATTTGAAATTCCATCCCTAAGAGGGTGAAATGGGGATTGAATTTTCTGTGAAACTTTTTATTCTCTGGGTCGATTGACACGCGAACGAAGTCGCGGGCACAAGCTAGTTTATAACATTACTAGCTTCTGCCCGCGACTTCGTCCGCGTTAAATTTCTTGTTCCCCCGACCCTTCCCGTTGCGTCGAATCGCCTACCCGTGCGATTTTCCCCGTTTTTGCAACATTTTTCATTACTGCTCCGCTTCTCTTAGTTATATATAGCCTTAGCCTTCCTCGATAAATAGGATACCGAACACAAAAAAAAAAAAAACAATTCGGACCAGTAGTTCCTGAGATTACCACGTTCAATCAAACAAACAAACAAACAAACTCTTCAGCTTTATAATATTAGTATAGATTATAGAAGCATAGATTACTGCTTTGCCTTGATTGAACTATCTTTCCTCGCCAGCTTCCAGTCTAACCGTATACAGTTGAATACCAGTATTCTGTATGAGTGATTGCCTATATGACCTTCACAACCCAGTTTCTAGGTCACACGATTCGCCTTGGTTAGACTGGCTGCCAGACTGTCTTGGCCTTTTGGCTACCCGAAGCGACTGTTGAAGATTTACGAATGACAGCTAGGAGAGGGGTCTGGATATGTAATGTATGGTCACCCATCCACCAACCGACTGCGGCGAGCGTTGCTTAACCTTACATCGAGCTGTATAGTATCGATGTTTTTACTTGCGTAAAACAGGTTTAGTTGTAGTCATTGTAGTGCAAGCCTCCTGCTTTATAACTAACTAGCTTTTGCCCGCGACTTAGTCCGCGTAAATGTCGGTTATCGCCATTAAATAAAAACTATTTACAAAAAAAATTACAACCAACTTCCTTTATTTATTTACTAGCTTTTGCCCGCGGCTTCGCCCGCGTAGATGTCGGAAATTATCGCAAGAGGACGTATTACCGCGGTAAGAATGTATTAATCCATGTTACACATACATAAAATTACGCCTTTTTCCCAGGGGGGTAGGCAGAAACTACGGAACGCCACCTGCTACGATCCTTACATATCTTGTGTGTTTGATGTACTTAAAATAAAACTAATAGTATTCAGAGTAAGAAGACTGAGACATAGGGCTGGATTGAATTGAATATAAGTCTTCTTGATTTTTTCTTAACGCTCCTATTCTACCTATATAAACACTCAGTTATTTACCAGACACCAAATTAAACATAGTTATAAGAATAGTACTTTGGCCAGTGGCTTTGCCCGTATAGCTGTCGGAAAATACCACCCGGGAAACTAATACCGGGATAAAATATCTATGGTATGCTATATATGGTAAGTATCCAGGATAACCAAAAATCCAAATCCATCCAAAAATCTAAACATCTAAGCCATATTCCGCGGTCTCTTACTTGGAATAATACAATTAGCTTTATTTTGAGTACTTCAAACACACATGATGATATGCATTTACTATGAAGCCCAAGTAATATGAATTACAATCCTACTAATCCTGCACTACCCGACCGCTACCAAGCTAGATGGCCGGACGCGGAACGGCCCGCTAACCGCTCTGCGGCTATTTTATTATAATCTCTGATATCTTCTAAAATATTCATTCTAATGATATGCTGTAAAAGGCAATTTTGATCTACATGAAATGCACAACATATCTAATGTATTTAATCGGATAAGAATTAATGCTGTATTGCTTAAAATCGCTTCGTAAATAAGTAAAAATTAAAGGATAAAAAATGGTTATTGTGGGTTATCCTTAAGAGATAGACATATACCATTGCGGACTTTTTTGTAGAACTTTGTAAGGTGTACAATACTGTAGTACATTATTTTGAGCTATTTCGTAGGGTTCAGCCAGCGTTCGTAATGTAAGCGCAAAAAATGTGTTTATTTATGACATCACATTAGAAACCTCTAAAACTATCAGCGTTTCTTTATTATATTATACATGTTATATACATATAAACCTTCCTCTTGAATCACTCTATCTATTAAAAAAACCCACATCAAAATCCGTTGCGTAGTTTTGAAGATTTAAGCATACATAGGGACAGACAGATAGCGGGAAGTGACTTTATTTTATAATATGTAATGATAATGATTATAGCTTTATTTATCCTTATCCTTACAATAAATATAGGAGTTACATTTTAATTTATTGTAATAGTGAAGTTGTTTATTGTATGGCCCCTAGAGGGTAAAAGTCTCCTCCATCATTTTCCATTTCAGTTTGTCTTGACCTTTGCTCATCCAGTTTTTCCCAGCTATTTTTACAATTTCATCAACCCATCTTTTCTTTTGCCGTCCTATTTGTCTTTTACCAGTAGGATCCAGCCACTTCGTTATTTGTAGTGTCCATCTCTTGTCTTGGTATCTAGCTAGGTGACCTGCCCACTTCCATTTCAGTGCCAGGGCATATTGCAGTGCATCTGTGAATTTTGTTTTGTTGCGTATGTCTGCATTTCGTGTTTTGTCAATTCTTCTAAGTTTCAAGATACTTCGTTCCATGGCATGCTGGCATGACAGGATTTTGTTTTTAATCTTGTTATTAAACGTCCAGGTTTGACTCGCATATGTTAAGCACGGCAGGATACATGAATCCATTATGATCTTTTTAAGCTTCAGACTATATTTTCCTTTCAAAATTTCTTTATGTGCCCAATATTTTTTCCACGTTGTATTTATTCTTCTGTCCACTTCTTTTTCGTTGCTGTCGTGGTCAAATGTTATTAGCTTACCGAGATATATATATTCACTGACATATTCTATCATCCCTTCTTCTATGTTTATTTGTCTTTGGGTACTATTGGTCATTATTTTAGTTTTATTAAGCTATTGCATAGCTTCTATCGAGGGCCTTGAGCGCGGGGACCGAATCCAGAAATTCCGTAACGAAAAAAAAACCTCACGCTTCCCACTCCGACAGGCACGGAGGTGTGGCTTGAAGGCCGTGCATTATGCTTAGATCATTAAAACTACGCAACGGATTTTGATGCGGATTTTTTTAATAGATAGAACAATTCAAGAGGAAGGTTTATGTGTATTTAACATGCATAATATAGTAAAGAAACGCTGATAATTTTAGGGGTTTCTAATGTGATGTCATAAATAAGCTAATTTTTTTACGCTTACATTGCGAACGCTGGCTGAACCCTACGAAATAGATCAAAATAATGTACTACAGTATTGTACACCTTAGAAAGGTCTACAAAAAAGTCCGGGATGGTATATGTCTACCTCTTAGGGATAACCCACAATAACCATTTTTTTCCTTTGCTTTTTACGAGAAATAAGGGCTTATTTACGAAGCGATTTTAACCAATACAGCATTAATTCTTATCCAATTAGGTACCTTAAATACATTGTGCATTTAATATAAATCAATATGATCATTACAGCATGTAATTTAAATGAAGATTTTAGAAGATATCAGAGATTTAAAAAGCGGGGGCAGTAAGTTCTCATTTATTCAATAAAAGAAAAAAAAATGTTTTCTTATCGGTCAAATAAAAAATAAATAAATAATTATAATTGCATAAGTTGATAAAAAATGCAATGCAATAGCTTTACCGCGGCAGTCCCCGAGTGCCACACGTCAATTTTTGTGTTCAATTTTAATCCCACTTTTTTACTTTCTCTGGCGAGGTTTTGAAGCATTTTTTCTAATTCTGTCGCAGTATCACTAAAGATAGCTATATCATCAGCAAATCTTAGATGAGATAGACGTCTATTTAGAATCTACAACCCTTTATTGGTATAATCTATTTTTGGAAGATATCTTGGAGGACAGCTATGAATAACTTTGGTGAAAGCGGGTCTTCCTCTTTTACGCCCTTTTCTATAGGAAATTCTTCTCCCTTCCTTTCTAGTTTGATTCTGCTCACACTTTTGGAATATATGGTCTTTATAATATTAATGTATTTTTCATGAATGTTGTTATTTTTAAGTGCCTTCCATATAGATGTATGAGCAATACTGTCGAACGCTTTTGAGTAGTCAACAAATGCTATGTAAAGTGGTTTGTTGAATTCGTTGTACTTTTCTATTAGTTGTTCTATAGTGTGGATATGGTCAGTCGTGGAATACTTTGGTCGGAAGCCTGCTTGTTCGATTGGTTGGTTTTTGTCTATTTTTAAAGCTATTCGGCTAAGCAAAATCGACGAAAACAGTTTGTACATTGTGGATAATAAACTAATGGGTCTATAGTTTCCTATATCTAGAGGATTCCCCTTCTTGTACAGTAGTACTATATGTGATAGACACCGTTGTTCCGGTATTTTATCCGATTCTAAAACCCTGTTGAAAAGTGTTCTCAAATATGGGACTAATACGACTAATTTTTAGTGTTTCGTTGGTTAGATTATCTGGTCCTGGGCTTTTCTCTGTTTTCAGTCTTTTTACATGGCTCATTATTTCGGTTTCGTCTATTGGATCTGTTGTAGCATGATTTTCTTCATCGATTTCTGTATTCATGTATTGATTTTCATTTACGACTGGTTCTTCTGCAGATATTTTGTAGAGGTTTTTATAAAAATCTGTAGCACATTTAATAACATCTTTTCTACTTTTTGTTACATTTTGACCGTCCTTGAGGTTCTGAATCCATGTTTTGTGTGTTGACAGTTCCTTGTTGGCGGGTTTTGAACTTCTGAACTTTGTGAGGTTATCTTCAATATTATCTTTCTGTATGTATTATAGTCTTCTCTTATAGCTTTATTTGTTTTTTTTAATAGTTGTTTTAATACGTCTTTTTCTTCCTTTGTTTTGTTTTTTAGATGTATTAGTTCCCCACGTCTAGCTATTAGATTTAATGTATCAATTTTAAGTATTTTTTGTTTTTTGTTTTGTTTTCTAGTTTGAGGCTCTTACTGATTACGTCTTCCAGTTTATTGCTGATATATTGAACATCATATGTGGTTTCTAAAATGTCATCCATTGTTTTAGAATATTTTTTCAGGTTCTGAATATATGTTTCTCTTTCGTTTGTAGTCTTAATTAGACTTGTTGAGAGGTTAAAAGATTTTCGGCTAATTTTGGATGTGTCAATTATGAGGAAACATATGAGCATTCTATGGTCTGATGGAAAGTCCATTTGGTTGATCACTTCTACATTGGCTATGGATTTTGGAGTGTTGGTCAATACATAATCAATTTCATTCCTTGTTTTTTGGTCAGGTGATTGCCATGTCCATTTTCGGGACCATTTCTTTTTAAAGAATGTGTTCATTATTGATAGTTTGTATTCATTAGCATATTGTATAAAGCGTTCTCCCCTTTTGTTTCTCTTTCCATGTCCATATTTTCCCATAATAATATTTTCTTCTGGTTTTTGTTGCCCGATTTTAGCGTTGAAATCACGAACAGCAAGAATTCTTTAATCTGACAGTTCATGTGCTGTCTTCAAGTCGTTGTAAAACTTAGCGATTTCCTCTTCGCTTGAGCTTTCAGTGGGTGCATATGTTTGGATTATGGTAAATGGCCAGTTTTCGAATTTAAGTTTCAAAATTGCTACTCTTTCAGATATTCCTATGAAGTTTACAATATTATTTTTGAACGTTTTCTTTATTAGGAAACCTACTCCATGTAGGCCTGGTGTTTCACCTATATAGCATAGGATATAGTGCTCATATTCTTCGATCTTTTGCCCCATTCTCCTAACTTCTGCGAGTCCTATAATGTCCCATTCTATGGAATTGTGGAGCTCTAGTAACCTTTCTCTTGTTGATAATGTTCTTACATTGTACGTGCAGATTCTTAGTTGACGGGAATTTTTTGATTTGTTGTTTCTTTCTTTTTTATTGTTAATTGATGGAGGGTAGTGGTCGTTCTCCCCACGGGGACCAGCCGGGTTGCGGAATACCGACTTCCTTCCTTAAAAAGTTATTATTTTTAGTTATGGTAGATACCCCGCACTAATTTAATCGCATTATTTATTCGTTTGTCGCGCAAATACTTAATGCAAATTTAAGAGTTATATGGTTTTCACATAGGCTCCATTGTCCAAATAGAACCAAATTAAAATAGGACCATTCGGGAAGCACCAGCTTTCAAATAAAAAAAGAATCATCAAAATCGGTTCACCCAGTCAAAACTTATGAGGTAAAAACATAAAAAAAAAAATAAAAAAAATACAGTCGAATTGATAACCTCCTCCTTTTTTTGAAGGCGGTTAAAAACAGCTTTAGTTGTAGTCATTCTAATGTAATAATGATACAAGCCCATAAAAACTATATTCATATTCTGTTCGGACGATCTACAACAGGAAAAAATGGTACAGATAAATTTTGCGTAGTCATCCTCTTAGTACCTACCTAGCCAGACATCGGATTATTAATCGACGCGCACGAATTATCTCTCCGAATCGGGCGAATTGTAACTTAAATAATACATAGAATATTTTCTAAAGGCGACTCGCTTGAAGTTATATAATGGACTTGTGGGTTAATAGAACATTCGTATTAGGCAACTAGCACTTTTGTATATTTAACCGACTTCAAAAAAAGAAGGAGGTTATCAATTCGACTGTATGTTTTTTTTTATATTTGTTACCTCATAACTTTTGACTGGGTGAACCGATTTTGATGATTCTTTTTTATTTGAAAGTTGGTGCTTCCCGATCCCATTTTAATTTGGTTCCATTTGGACAATGGGGTCCATGTGAAAACCATATAAGTCTTAAACTTGCATTACGTATTTGCGCGACAAATGAACGAATGACGCGATTAGATTAGTGCGGAGTATCTACCACAACTAAAAAGTTAAAAAATAAAAACTTTTACAAAAAAAAAAACGACTTCCTTAAAAAAAACACTACAAGTAAAAAATAACTTTAATTTCGAAACTCGGTGTCTTAGGATCTGTATTTAAGGTTTTTGCCACCGACTTCCGACTTTTTTTAAGGAAGTCGGTTGTTTTATGAAATAAAGTTAGTAGTAACGAAACAACGTAAACAGAAACAGTGTACCTTTACCTGTTTTCCTTAAAGTATTATTCAAAACGTTCCAGTTGCATAAAATTAATTTCTGGAATTGTCGATTAGCCCACAAATCTACTGACTTCGCGCGATTCGCCCATACAAATATTATATAATTTAAAAGTGACGATTCGCCCGATTCAGCGAATTAATACGTGCGAGTCGTCTAGTAAGCCTAGACATCTTGCAAAGTGTCTATAATTACAACATTTAACTGCGACGTGCTTATAAACTGCTCGTACGGGTACAATGTCCAAAGTACAGTTCAATGTCGATTAATAAAAAATGATATCGAGAAACAAATTTTATTACACCAACTTTAAGATATTCGTAGTATGTTGACGTCAATAAAATAAATATATGTTGCAGTACAATCGGAGAACTATTGATTTATAGGAACATTGAACCATTTGCCAAAAGGTCACGGACTCACGGTGCAGATTATAAGTAGATATTAATTATTTCATGGCCAAGAAAACAGTCAAACATAATAATGATTAATTTAGGTATTAGGAAAGTTGTTCTACAAACCGTTTTTCCAGAATGATAAAAAATATTTAGCTGCAAAGTTTTTTTTTAGTTATTTATTTATTTTCCAACTTACATCTACCATTACAGGATCGTATCTAATGCGATGGTATAAAACCTAAATATTAAAATAAGCTTCTGCCCGCGATTTCATCTGCGTTTAATTTCGTGTAAATTTTCCCCGTTTTGCAACATATTTCATTACTGCTCCGCTTTTTTTTATTGCAGCGTGATTTTATATAACTTATAAGCTTCCTCAATAAATAGACTACTCAATAAAAAAAGATTTTTTAAATTCAGACCTGAGATTACCGCGTTCAACCAAACAAACAAACAAAATTAAATTATAGATTATAATAATAAATGACTTAATTACCAAAATTAAAATACATTATTCAAAACATGTAATGTGCTTGAATAAAAGTATTATGTAGTACCTAATGGAAGTCCCTCCATAACATAAAAAAAATAAGTTAGGCAGAATTATTTCATATTTTTCTGAAAACTTCTGAATTTATAATGTTTACGGTGTGTCAGTAACACAATGGCATTGATTTAAATAACGAAGTGTGCTCGTGAACACTGTGTGCTACGGACGTGTACAGTTGATATTTTGTGCAAGTAATTATAATTATGTAAGTTTGTGAGTGACCTTGACATAATGTACCATGGTTGAAGTGAGTGTGTGCGTGCCGCGGATTATAAAAAATAGGATATGTCTCTAGCATGCGTTCAAACTGATCGTAAATGTCTGTTTACATGTCCTAGGTAGCAAGCTATGCAATTTTTTTAAGTTGTGACTTAATGTTTTTTGCATTAACACATTTTTGTGACTTGTAACCTAAGTGGAAAAATTAAAATTATTTATAAATATAAACAAAATTAATTATCCGTTACCGGTTCTGTCATTTAACCTTCTATAATTTACCGTTCGTATTTGACATTGAGGCCGACCGTTTTAAACCCATTTTTTAGTATAGTTCAATAATAAGAGCTAGTGGTCAAAATTCAACTAGTATTCATTCATATTTAAAGGTTTAATTTTATAAAATAATAGCTTTCTGCACTCCTCCATATAAAGTTTAATTGTGCTAAATGTCGTACTCCTTCGTCCGCGAATTTTTTGTAGAAAGGGGTACAAAATTTTTCCTTCACGTATTAATAATAAGATCATTATTTCAGCAGAAAGAAGTCCACTGCTGGATATAGGTAGTGTTGCCAACTTTTTTTACAAGAAATAAAGTATGTAGAGGTCTGAGAAGAATATTAGACAGTATTTTATTTATTTAAATACTTATACTTATTTTTTAGAGCTTCTCGCACACCTTATTAATTTACAGTCGTTTTGTGTGAGCGTCAAAGTCAAACAGTGTTGAGCATTTTAATGCTGAAAACAGTATTTTGTATACTTTATTTTTGTTCAACAGTAAAAAGTATAATGTAGTGAAAAACAGTACAATACTGTTTATAACAGTATAGTTGGCAACCCTAGACATAGGCCTCCCTCAATTCGGGGAGGGTTTGCCATAATCGCCACGCTTGGCAGGCGGATTTGCGATCGCATTATGGTGGTAAAATGCATAGAGAACGCTGCTGCCCATTCTCTTGTAGGGCCCTTTTTCGCCTCTTACGACACCCACGAGAGAAACAAAGAAATGGAATAATACAGATATAGAAAGAAAATAAAGAGTTTTCTTTTGATGCTCAGTGATTTGCCACATCCAGTCCAAGGCTATCCTGTATAGTATCGAGCGCGTTACCTGTGCGGTTTGCGAACGTTCCCTTGACATATCGATCCCCGGCGATGTATTATTGATGCCATTAGTACGGGGACGCAGATTTCCCTCGCGTGGTGAGTTTTGTGTGGTGATAGTGCTTGTGAGACAAAAAATATAGGTTCATATGGTCCTTGGAACAGGTTTTTTGGCTTCTTTTGTGCAGGATTGTAAGCTTGCTTTGGCCGTTGAAAAATTTAGACTGGCTCCTTTCCTCTTTTATGATATGTTGGAGATAAACTTCTTCCTTTTTAGCGTAGCATACGAAGTCTCTCGTTATCGAACTCCGCATAGCGGTCGGTCGTTAGTGGGACAGCTTATCTTCTAAATTAACAGACATCTGTGCTGCTGTGAAGTAAAGAAGTGCAGAAGTGGCGCAACACTCCCCGTGTTGCGCCACTTTTTCTTCTCACCTAAAGTAGGTTGCTTCCTTCATAAATTAATTAATGGAAAAATACGGTGCAACTGCCTTTTGCAAAGCGTTTCCCCAGGGCCAAAAAAATTAAAAAAGTATTTGATACACCTTTTGTGCAACGAATACAACTAAATTGTTTTAAGCATACCTGAATTGGACATATTCCACGACAAGCTGCCTGAATTCAAAAAGAAAATCGCGCTATCCATGCCAAGTTGTTCCTAATTTTTATTTTTGATTCTATTTTTGTAATTATTATTGCTTTATTTCTTAACTTTGTTTTTTGAGCTTTCATGTTATCTGGCTTATGTGCACCAGTTTATTTTAGTATAGTTTGTTTTTAGTTTAATGTTTAGTTTAGAATGTTATTTTTAGTTTAGTTTAATATTTCAAGGCAGCAAGATATTTTAGTCAGTGCTATGTACGCCGTAATTGTTATGTACATTAGTCCCTTAGTTATTAAGATTATTAAGTGTAGATAAGTGTAATGTATATGATGTGGCTGTGCTTCTTTTAAATAAATAAGTAGGTACTAGGAAGTGGTGAAAGGCTAGTGTTTTGAGAAACTGTCGTATCTAGTTTTGACGTTGATAAGTGCTAATTCTCAGCCCAATTCGAATAAATGTCATTTGACTTTCTCAAGTGGTGAGTCTGACACATGGCCGCGGAAAGATCTGACTTCGAGAGCTGTTACCTAAATAGATAAGGCGATATAGGAAGAGAGCGCTTATTGATAACCCGACCCACTCCAATCACAGTTCGTCATAAAAAGACCTGAAGGGAGGCATGGCGTACAAGGGATCCCCGGCTAGATTTAAGAATGGGTGGGTCAAGAAGAAAAATACTTCATTCTAGATTATGCTTGCAGCTACCTCATTAGCATTTGTTTCTCAGATCAAAAACTTCACGTTGTTTACCAGCATTGTTTACTGTGTTTCAAATGATAAATGATAAATGATTTTATTTCTGTAAGTAGGTTTGTACAAACACTTTTACAAGTCAATAATATTTTTTTGAGCTAGATGAGGTCGGCGTTTCCTATCTGACTACTCTGAGAAGAAAGGCCGAAACAAACTCAGAGGTCACAGTCTCTTTTAAAGTCCAGACATAATATTGGTAACATTATGTGAAGACTATGTAGGTAGCTGTCTGAAATGGTCTTTAGAGGAAAGAACCAAACAGATTGAGTGGACCTGTCCAGTCAGTGCACGCATTTGTCACTAATCGTGCGGCTCAACTCAGAACTTGAAATTAATTAATAATATCGATACTATTATCGATCGAACCTTGTACAAGGCGTTCGTGTCTCACCTGTACATATAGTTAGATAGTGCGTGTCTGGGGTAGATAATGACATAATACCTCGATACGTTATCACTTATCACAGCTGTTTAGACTAGGAGGAATTCGTTTCATTAGCGATAGCTCGAACTCTAAGGGCAAAAGTCTAACCATTCGGTGAAGTTGAACAATATTACTTTCAGTTCTCAAACGGAATTTGAGCGGATAAGAACGTGGTCAGTAACAAAGTTAATAGGAAATGTTGTGAAAATGTGTTCTATACAAAAGTGACAATAAAGTGTAGTGGAACCGTGAGCTATAGTGACAATGTCACTATTTAGTGTAAAGTGGTTAGTGCTGTGGTCACTATGGGCTGCACGGCTGGTCCGCCAGCCTACTGCTACTCTTCAGCTCAGCAATGGGCCCGTGAGAGGCTCCATATCCCCTGATGGCTTACACAAGAGTTACCTCGCCATACCTTATGCCAGTGTGCCACATCGGTTTCAGGTAAGTGCATGACAAGCTAAAATAATCTTAAGCTATGTTTAACAAAATTTACTCTATCTTAGCCATAAGCGCATCCGGTTTTAACAATCATGTAATTAAAAAGAATGATGAGGAATAAGATGTTTTAAAATAAGGATAAAACTGCCACTTGCTCACTTCAGATGTCCCTGCTGCCATTGTAACAAGAATTTGACAGCTAGCTGTCACTATCTATACATTTAATGTAAACTAGCTGACCCGACAGACGTTGTCCTGTCTCAACGATAGCTATTTAATTCGAATTGGTATCTATATATATAACAATGAATCCCTACTTCCCTTGGTCACGCCATCACGCGTGAACGGCCGGACTGATATTACTTTTTTTTTTTGTTGTGTTTGTTATTTTCAGGAGAAGGTTCTTATTAAAGAAAAAATTTAAAAAAGTGAAAAAAAATGTATATAGACTAGCAACTTATTTTACTCATAATTAATTAATATGCCCACTTGCGCAGCTGTTGACTGCACAAACCCAAGGATGCATGTACCTATTCCTCAAAGATGTTAAAAGAAGAAAACTGTGGTCGAGGTTATGTGCTTATCCGTTTCAAACCAGAACACTTTTTCTGAGAAATTCATATACACTTGATAGTCCATAGAGAACTAAGTTCATTCTTTTTACCTACAGGCACTTGTAGTGTGATATTATTAGGTCTTTACCTATGAAATTGCCGTTCTGCAGTACTGGCGATTTCAAATCAAAATAATTTTTGTTTGTCTAAGAATTCTAATTTCAAATTAATTATATTTTAAAAACATGGAATTCTTTTTCCAAAAGTAGTGATTTGTTTATTGATTAGTGTTACATTTTCATCGCATTTCAATCTTTTTCGTCATCATGGATAAGTTAAAAATTCGAGTAATTATGGAATATGAGTACCGTCGTGGCAGCAACGCGGCACAAGCGGCACGCAACATCAACGACGTTTACGGAGCTAACACTACAAACCAACGCACCACCTGTTATTGTTTTGCTCGCTTCCGTTCTGGAAATTTCGACCTGCAAAATGAACCTCGCGGTCGTCCGAAGACTTTGGTCGACAATGGTGCCGATTCTGTTGTACACGAACTAAACTAACTAAATTATCTCTAAAATTCCTTACTTTTGGCTATGAGAATTGTAACGCTATTCTGCAAGGAAAAATCTCTAAATTTAGAAATTATTTTGACACGACTAAAATCGAATTTGACAATCGCGACTCAGCGTGGTATTTTTTTTTTTTGTTTCGCAACGTTGTACTTGTATGTGCATTGCGTAGAATGAATTTTTTGAGAGACGA